>JAXIUT010000021.1:11774447-11808605 GCA_035586675.1 Eurytoma californica | reverse complement strand
AAAGTTTACTCTATCTCTTACTAAATTACTGCGGCAGCTAGAGACTTTGCTTAAAAATATAAATATAAATTACTCGGTTACGTGTGGTGCACAAATTAGCAAATTTCAAATGAACCTGGGTAATTTATTTCGATAGTCGAATTGAAGCGAAAAATACTTCTCGCAAGTGGGACGGTAAGTTGCAACAAGTTTTCATCGTGTATGTTTAAACATTAATTAAAATTACATTGCCTGCACTCCATAAATAAGAGCCAATGCTGCCGACAATTGACCAGTTCTGCAAGTTATTACATTAGCATACGTAACGAACGTCCATTTGCCGATCGTTTGCTTATATACACCACGCAGTTTGCCCATTTGGCGATTCTCGCAGCCCACGAATATTATCACGTAAAAAAAGAAAATTTCCATCCGATCACTAAGGAAATGGTAATCCAAACAAAAGTAAATTCAAAGAAAATTTAATCTCCCACCTCCGTTGTTTGAAAAAAAAAAATAATAACGACAAGAAGAAAGGGAGTAAAAAGTGAAAAACAGAGGGAACAAGTAAATGCGCAAACTCTGGGTCTTTTCATAGCTCGAGCGCGTTCTCGTGTAACGCCGGGCGTTTCGCACGACACAGCTCAATTACCGCGCTAGGCGTATCGTAATTGCTGGCCACGTAATCGACGCCATTTTTATGACGCTTATATTACCGCGCTCTCCCCCTTACCAGCACGCGAGAAAAAGCATTACCGCGCGCATTACAATTTAGCCCGGCTTCTTTTGCAATATCTTGTCACCGATAGAATAGCCCCGCGTCCCAATGCACCCAGGGCAGCCTTGCAATTATGACTATTAAAAGTTTATGAGCTCGGGAGCGCATGGTGGAATTCGACCGGGCTGCAACCGCCTGACTTTTTTCCCCATCGCGCGCACTATTAATTAACGCTCGCGACCGATCATGCTCCGGACACGCGAAACGAGCTGTCCGTATCCATTGGAGGACGTACATTACACGAACGAGTGTCATACGTGTCGCGGTTTGGATTTTTACGCGAGAGATAGCTGTCTGACTCCGGCGACCTTCGGTCCGCGCTAATCAACAGTTAATCAACGTGTTAAGGAGGAACGAGTTTCGCTTTCGCGGTTGTAAGTGCTCGAATGCCGCGATCGATTGGCAACCGCGAGGTGGAATTGATCCGGCGAGGAAAAAAATTGCTGCTTTGGCAATTTATAATTATTGCCGAGGCTCGGGGAGATAATTATCCTGTTTGGAATTACACGTTATTATGGGATACTTTAAATTTACTTTGCGTTTCAACAGATTAATCCAAAATGATTGAATTCAGAGGAAAAAAAGGTGAAGATTATAATCTAGCGGCGAGTCTTGAGAACCTGACACTCGCGATTTATGGAAACCGAATATTATTTACTGCTGCACAAGTGGCAATTACCGTCAAGCATGAAAATTTATGAAGCAAAATATTTTCTCGAGAAAGAAATAATCGCGGGCAGAAGGAAAAAAACTCGAGCGGCAATGATGTAAAAATCGGCTTCCGATTATTTATCACGCGTTCGCAAGAAACGCTTGATGTTTGTCCACGGAGCGCGCGAAACGACGAAGGCGTAGGGAAAACACAAATTTGCATGTTCGGATGAGGCGAATCTATGCGCGACGCCAGATCGCCGGGCGTTCCGGGAAAAGCAATTTCGAGCGCAAGAGATTTGAAACTCACGGTTAACTCGCACATACGTATCCTCAATTACGCGAGTCTGTTCGCATGATCCCGGCGCGGTATTAATGTCACATCGCCGCTGATTAAGTCCCCCCGTCCGCGTATCCGCAATTCGCGAGAATTTACCGTCGCTCCGCTCGGCCGTAGCGCGCGCGGGCGAGATCCCCGACCGCCTCGTAATAAGCAACAATATATAGAGCGACGTGGCACAGAGCGGCGCACGGAGCAGCGCTGATCAAAGAGCCGCGCGGCTCTCCCCCGGTCCAATAAAGCAGGAGAGCGCTTAATGCTCCGCGCGCACGCGATCCCCCTCTCCCTCTTCTCCGCAGGCTTTCATCTGCCCGGCTGATTTAGGCGTCTGTAAATGGAATTTACTGGACCGATTCGCGGGGCGTTTGCTTTTGGCCGATGCCAGCGGGCGAAAATAGACGCTGGCGTCGGCCGTCAGTTTCTGCAACGGCGGCCGTCTTCCGCGAGTGACGCGCTCGACAGGCACGACGACGACGTGTGGATTTCGTCGGGACGATGAGCCAGCGCCGAGGCGGGCACCGGCGATTAATCGATGCCTCGTTCGAGTGACGCGCCCGAGACGGGCCAAATGATTCCGCGGAAATCTTCTTTGTCTAGACCCAGATACCGGTGTTGGCGCATTTGTACCCGCAAGCTTTTCCTAGAAGGTAAATTATTAATTGGAGCCTAATGGTAAATGACAGCTATTAAGGGGAGCTAAAGTTAGATGTCTCGTTGGCTCTTGGGTGTAAATATCGTTTTTCACGAAACTATGTTTATTAATACACTTTTTTCGGGTAAATATTTTACATTCTGAAGTAACTTCTGAAATAATGTTGATGACTGTTCGCATAGGCAAATTGAAAATAGATATAGCGATATCCATGCACGCATAACTAATCTATTCGATTAATATGAATTTCATAAAAAAACTGCAAGCCTGCAGTAAAGTAGAAATAAATTTCTACATTTCTTTTACTTCCAAGATATTTTAAATAAGCAAGTTATTTCATGTAGACGGAAAATGAAGTTTTAAATTTTTGCTGAAATTTATGCACAAGTCCCATAAATTTAGCGTAAATAAACATAGCAGGTGCACGTTTTTTCAGGCCGTAAAATGTTTTCAACAATTTCGCCGAGGCAATCACGTATACATATCTAAAATTAAAGTTGCCATTAGACATCGGCTAATGTTAATGTGAAGTGGAGTAAGGAAAAATAAAGAAAATAAGTGTCTCGAGTTTCTGTCGCGCGGTTCGCTCGAGCGTCTCTCTTCTGCGCCGAGTCTCGTTTTACACATGAGAGATGTCGACGGGGCGCGATTTCTTGCCAATAACGTTGTCGTAAGTTTCGCGTCTACTTTGCCAAGTTGACGGTTTTGCGGAAGTACGCGTTAGCGACTGGTTATAAACGCGTGTTATACGCGCGGTCGTTTCTAGTGACAGCTTTAAATCGACGCTGGCGGCAATAAACAATTTTTAGCTCTGTTTTCGTAATTAATGAGAAACTCGCTGGGATCTTGGCAGCGAAACTAGGTGCGCGAATATTTCAATTTTCAAAATAAACAGTGGCTACGTTTTGTTGATTTTATTAAATAAACATTGAGTTTTTCGCCGATTAATCTTCGCCAGTCTCAATTTTATCCCTGCACTCGCGATACATTTTATCGTTAAAGATACCGTTAATTAAGCTTGTTAATATTTATCACACTACGAAGCCTCACTTATCAAGCGTCGTAAACATTGCCCCTGTCCTTCCAATAAAAAAATCAGATTTTAAATAATTATCACTAATGTGCCAAAATATTTCTATACTCAGCGTAAATGACCATAAAAAAGTAAATCACCCGGATTTACGAAGCATAATTCACGGATAATTTCACTGTAAATTTTCCCAGAAACAAACAAAGCGATATATCGCGAGACGCCACGATTATTAATTGAAAGGCCTTTCCCGCTCGTAAATTGCGTGGCCGCGCGACGTCCCGCAGTTTCGCGCACGATTACGGCGGCCGAGGATCTCCGCGGCGCATTTGGAGTTACGCATCGGCACCTTTGGCCCCTACATAATCTCTTCTCGGGCGCGACTTTCTCATTAAACGAATGGCGCTCGTAAAGCGCGCCCGCGAGTTTTCACGCACGAGGTCTTCAACACTCCTGTTTATTGAGATTGCACGGTTAAGAGCGCCTGCGGAGACTGAAGGCTCGTTATTATACGACTTCCATGTAGCGGGCCTTACTTTCTCCTGGAGTTTGCATCGGTGCGACGGTACAGTTGTAGAGGATTTTAGCCCGAGCCCGATCGACTCAGCTGCGCTCGCCGCGCTGCTGAAAGTTGCAAAGCGATTGCCATTGGAATTCGATGTTTTTCAAATTTCTTATAGCTAAAAGAGAAAATAAAGATTCGTTTCTATGGAATCTTTTATAGGTAATGTAAATATTTTTTTTACATTATTTTATAATGCATGATTTTATCCACTCTTTTATATAAAAATCAAGTGTATATACTTCTGATTATAGCATGTAAAGTATTTACGTATTTTTAAAATTTCAAATAATTTTTTAACATACATTGCAATTGCATTATTTTCAAAACTGTTTGTATTTAATTGCATCTTAACGAGCGACAAACATTTTAGATCTTTTACAACTTTTTCCTGATAATAAAATAAAAAGGTTTACAATAATAATATCGAATCGTAAAAAGTTTATTTGATAATGCTGAATGGAATTTCTTAAATTTATTATTAAACCTAAATAATTATGTGTTTAATAGCATAAAAATCGTCTGAGTCGAGTAATAAAAAGCACTTCATATTTATGAGAAAAGTTTTCATCGAAAGTTCATTTATGGGCGTTGAATTGAGATTGCAAAAATCTTCTCCTTGCATTAAAGCGATATCGCACAATTTTAAGAGAACAGTTCATAGCATCCTCACGTCCACGCATCCGTAAAGTTCGACAAATTGCCTCAAGATTCCTCGAAGCGACGGAAAATAAGGAGAAGAGGAGATCGCCGCTTTATTCGGCGGAACGGCGCCACATTTTAGATTTCGACACTCGCCCCGAGAGCGGAGGCGGCTTCGAACGGGCTGCGCGACAGCCATGAGGAGCCAGACTACCGGAGGCTAAAGTACGACGGAGACGGCGAGCAAAAATCTCGCGCGTTTTATTGGCGCGTTTGCATACGATTACGCTCGAGTCGATTCGGCCGTTCGACGAGGCAATAGTTAGGGATCGCGCGGAGGGTGGCGAGGAAAAGCCGTAAATTCCGGGGCCGCCACTCGCCTTTTGGCCCGTCGTCGATTCCCTCCGCGCGGGGCCGCCTGCCAAGGATGCTCCCCGCACACGCGCTGCGCGGCTAATTTGCCCAATAAATTCTTTTCGCCCGGGCGATTTCGGCTCTCTGCGGACCAGGTACCGGAAGACGTTTACGTGTTAATTTTTATGCGCACAGACGAGGCCCGGCGCGGCATTATCGCCGGAATGAGTTTAATAAAGGCGTAAGTTTACAACGAGCCGAGTATTTTTATTAATACGCGCGAAATTGACTCGGGTCCTCGGGCAGATTATGTGAACGATAATAAACGACGTATTTTACGGGATAATTCGCGAGCGGACGCAAAAAATCGCCCGTAAAGGCGTATTTTTGTATTACAGATGGGATATACGTGTTACTTTAAGGCTAATTTATTTAAGAAAAAAGTTCCGAGAAGAGAAATTAATTTGGCCAGAGATAATATTAAAAGCTACCACGTTTCATCGATTTAAGAACTTTGACGATGAAAAAGAGCGAAGTTTATTCATTTTTTTCGGATTCTTATTAACATACTGTGTACATCATGCGATAACTGCAGCTCGCTTACACTTTTCATCGTAAAGAATCGAGATAAGGATTAATAACTTAATTTTTTTTTATCGCAGCCAAGATCAAAGTTTTGTCATACACGTGTAAGCGGCTGTACCTACACACCTATTATAGAAATGTCAAGCAGTAAAAGACACCCAGCCGAGTTTGATTATAAGACATAGTGTGTTTTTCATAAAATACTATGTTCTAAAGTGCCAATAAATTATAGATTTTATCATAAAAATCTAAGTATCGTAGTACCCAAAAGCTACAATTTTCCCATGAGATCTTACTGGTCGATTACGAAAATATGATAATATCGGCTTCACGACGTTCCCTGTAAAAATAGGCCATTATTCACTCGAGAACAGGTGTATCTTCCTAAAGATTCGTGCGGTCTCCGCAAGAAAGACAGTCAAAGCCATTTTTAATTTTCCCGAAAGTCTCTTGAAAGACGCGTCCATAAATTAGCTCCTCTCTCGTAGGCCAGGAAAAAAATATGGGCGAGCGGCCGACGGCACCCGGGGCGTGAGCGAGCAAACAACTCAGCCGAAACGCGTTAAACTAAAAGAAAGGCATCTGAGAGAAATCTATTAGTAAATCTGGCTAAATATGCATGAGGGCCGCTTGGCCTATCCGCCAGAAGGTGGGGCATATTTTTTCTCCTCCCGGTGGGCGATAATGTTGTCAAGATTCAGAGGCAGCCTCGTAAGGAGGAAAAACGATGAAGGTAAGTGGCGAGATTAGGAATCGTATAGGCGTGCGAGCAGGTGATGCCTAATGGTGGTCAGGACGGACGAAGCCGTCTATCTCTCCGCCGGAGGAGGCGGGAGGGCTCGCTTTCCTGCCGGGGTGAGAGATGCGCAACATATTGCCCCATAGGCCGGCGCGCCGGGGCTCTTATCGACTCGGGCCAGACAGGCGGCGGAGCGAAAAAGAGGAAGGGAGAGCGAGAGGGAGAGAGAGAGAGAGGGAGCAGAGAGCGGAGGCAGACAGATTTACGAGGACCGCTCTCGGATAGCGAATGATAAACGCGAGACGAGATAGCTTTATTTATTTGTGCGATGCCTGCCGGTGATGTGCCTTTCCTCTTTCTCCTCGGGGCCCCGTGTGCATGCGCGCAAGCACGTGTGCCGCGCGCACACCGAGGCTAGGCGGCGCCGCGGCGTGCCAAGACTCTCGCAGCTCGGCTTCTCATCTGTCTCGCTAATTTGATTTCCCTGACGCGGTGGCCCCCGATTGCCGGGGCTTGGCGCGAGCGCCGAGTTTTGCGCGAAAGCCGAGGGCAATTATCATAAATTTTAAATTTCACCTTCGAGCTTTTTTCCCGAACGCCCCGTAGTAGCTTTTCCCGCGCACCTTCGGCTCCTATTTTTTTTCGGCGCGTACTTTGACTAATAGTATCGTTTCCGCGCGCTGACCCGCGTCGGTACGATGAAAAATCGAAAGTGCGAATGAAAATGATTTAAGGCGGCCGCCTATTTTATGCTCGCGTGCAGCTCGGTCGCCCCGAAGGAAAGAGGAGGTTGAGAGTTTGACGAATGTTTTCGGCTGGCAGCTGCATTGTTTCGACGGAAATTGTGATTTGATGTACGCTTGACTGACAGAGAAAAATGGTTCAATTTCTCTGCGACTAAGATGCCGCTGATATTTATTGCATTGAAAAATGTGTCGGCACCGTGCGTTCGAAAGAAAATTTAAAGAAGCCTATAATTTATGGATAATTAAAATTATTCAGTCAAACTCCGCGATAAAGAATATTTTACACAATTTGTAAAATCTTTTAACATTTTTTAAACTTTCAAAAGTTCTTCGATGTTATCTCGCAAAGTTACATCATTCTGCTTAAAGGAGAAAATTTTAATGAATATGCGAGTATAAGAGATCGGATTAATATTAATTTAATCGCACTTATATCGTTCGATGAAAAAATAAAAAATTTAAATGACCGAGACATTGAAATCTTAATTAATTTATAACATTACATTACCAAGTGCTTTACATTTACGGCTCTTAAATTTCTTTCACGAACACACGGTCAATTAAACAAATTTGAGTAAGAGCAACCTTACGATCACAGCCAAGCCTTGATAAACTACGAACCGTAAATTTTCTCGACAGTAATATCGACACGACTTAACGCGCAGGTAAAAAAAGAATAATAAACTATCCAATTTTACAAGGCGAAAGTATAAGTATACCATACTCAGTCCGAGAAAAGTGCAAGCGGAGGAAAATTATTCGACATGCCTCGTGCGCTTGTCGCGAATGCGCGGGGCTTTTACGCTCGGCCGATATCAAAGGCGCGCAAAGCCGACATCAGACAGGTACGGGCAGAGCAAGGCTAAAGCCGAATTGAAACGTCGCGCAAATGCATCTGGCGGACGATTAACGGCCAGCAGAAAGACGCGCGACTTAATCTCCGCACTCGGTGATTGCGCGGCAAGACGATCGGATTACTTTTTTTCCGAGGGAAAAACGTCCTTTTCCCGGGGTATTATCTTGCCCCTCTCCTCCGTGCAATCGGATTCGACGTAATGGCTTTTAATGCACCTTCGGATATGCCGCGCTGCGACGAATCCATATCTTGGGGATTTAGTAATCTCCTGCCGGAGGCTCTTGAATTACCGAGATTCTTTATGTGACTGAGTAACTCCTTTAAGAACTGAACTGCTTTTCGTTAAAGTGTTGCTAATTAAATCCATTTCGCAGTAATCTTTTGGTATGCATTTTGAAGGTTTTTTTATTTTATACGATTATTATTAGTCCATATTTTAAATGTATAATGTGAGATTATTTTTTATCTCAAGAGGAACTTTTAGTTTCTTTTTACACCTCAACGAGCAAAGTGTATGCATTTAAGTACTTTTGTTTTTTTTTCAACAAATTGAAAGCTCAGTGCATCGATGCATAAATTAGCAATAATAAGGCCAATCAATATCGCTCGACTTTCAATTAAAGCAAATCGTACAGCTGTACCTCGCGCCCAGAAAAAATAAAAAAAAATAAAAACAAAAGTTTTTCCTCGTCCGATATCGGTGTTTACGATAATAACGCGGTTCCCCTGCTCGCCATACGAATCGTTTAAATCCCCAATTAATTACAATGTAAGGTACACTCGGATCCGAAAGAACTCGGCGAACTTAACCGGCGTCGGGGATAATTTGTTGCACACTTCAGTCCTCGTCCTCGATCTCGTCGAGCGTAAAGTACCACGAGTGGCTCGCTGGCGGCACTCAGTGCCTTTCCCCCGTCCTCGCGGCTTTTTAATGCAAATTGAATCCGATAGGGCGGGCCACGTGATTAACATAAAAATTGCCGTGTGCGCAGGTACAGCCGTAACGCACACGAGGCGCTGCGGCGCTCCTCGGTTTCCGGCGAGCCGCCGCTATATACCCCGGGATCCACGCGTAATGCTGCTTTACGAGGGGCAATATTCGAGCCGATGAAGGAGTGTCGGTGATGGTGCGGGGTGCCGGAGGAGGCTGTAAGTGGACGCTTCTGTGCGTGGATCATCCGCGAAACGAGCTCGCGCGGCGAGGGACTATTATACGAGGTGCGCGCGAACGCCACGTAATTGCGGGACTGCATTAACCTAATACCCGTTTACCGGCGAGTATCGGATTCATCCCCTTGCCTTGCTACTATCATTGAACTCTGCTTGGAATCGTTTTTCTCGAGAACGAGGAGTATGTCGTTCGAGCAGTTCTTCACTCGACATTACTGCACTCCTTATGACGCAGCGGTAATGCTGCAGTCCTACTCAATGCACTTCGCAATAAAGTAACATTTTTGTAAATAAATAAAAACTTATAATTATACAGAGTTTGTTTTTTCTAAATGCAAAGTTTCATAATTGCTATTCTTCTTAAGTTAGTAAATTGAGCATTATGCGCAATTACAAAAAGAATACTTAGAAAGAACTGTTGTTAAAAACGTTGTATTAAAGAGCAGGTGAAGTTATTATTTAACTTCACTGCTATTTAATCTAATGCGTCATTGCATTATAAATCATTTTCACCACAAAAACCCGAGAAAAATTATAAAAACACGAATTACCAGCGAAAGACCATTTTTACTGTAGTAAACTACAGAGTGCTCGCAGCTAGCAACTTAAAAGCAAACCGTATAATTTGAAGATAAAGTGGAAATATGACATTCAAATAAAGAAGCGAGGGAAGTGTATAAACACGGAAAAGCATGAACAAATAAAAGTACAAGGGAGCCCCGGGGATAAAAAGCGAGCTAATAGAAAAAAAGCGCAAAGTGGCGAGCAAGAAGGGGGGAGGTCGAGATTATTACTGCGGTCAGAACACACGCGGCGCACACATTGCGGCTCCGAGCGGCGATGTAATAATGGTAATGCTAACGATAATGACAATGATAATAAAGCGAGGAACGTTTCTCGGTATTCCCGAGGCCTCCGTATTGCCCGCGGGGCAGGGGCGACACGTGCACCCAACCGCTCCCGACCTGCGCGAGTGCGATTGATGAGACGAGCGATCTTCCTCGGCAAGTATTCTTTGCGTGCTTTTTGCAAGAGTGAGGGGAAAAAAATTGAGCCGTAATATTTAGCTCTCACAGGTTTTTTCGTTTCGAGAGAAATGGCAGTTCACGCAGCCTGTTTTCGTAAAGGTTTTGAGTGCCAGAAGACCAACGTTATCGATTTTTAGCGTCATTTAATTAGCTGGAAGAAAAATGTTTATTGAAGGACAGAGAAAAACTTTTTTTCGAACGCTGTGCAAAGGTTTGCGTTGAAAGAGCCAAATGCCTTTGGAGAATTTAAAATGACTTTTAAGGCAGCGCGAAATTTCGAGGATATGCTAATGACGCTGATTGCTTACCGTAGGCGTAATTTCATTTAAAGTGTGAATATCGAGTTTATTTCAACGCAATTGCCGGGATTATTTTTGCGAAATCAGCAGCTGTACTTTTTATCTCGAAGATTGCGATCCTTAAATCGTAGTATTCATTTTATTGCGAGAGATTTTAAGGACAGGTGTAATTTAAAAAGTTTACGATAACGCGACCCGTTTATTATTCTTCAGAGGCCAATGGCGACATAAAATCGTATCGCATTTGATGCTCAAAACTTTATGCAAAGCGAAATGTATTAAAAAGTTGTTTGTACTGCAGTTTAAAAGTATGTCGACATGCGAGTCAATAGTGTTGCGCTCAAAAGCAGTATACCCGTGGAAGAATTACAACGATGGCCCGTTTTAACGCAAGCGTAAAAATCGACTGCCACTGTAGTGGGTAGAAAATTTTCCGAACTGCAGTTGAAATTTCAGAGAAAAGTCGGGCTATCAATTTCCCTAGCAAATAGCCTTTCCATTCAGTCGGCGCGCACCTTTACAATGCTTATTTACTCCCGGTCGGTCGTTCAATAAAAGCGATTTCGAGCTCCTTATGTACGTCTTTACGAGCGTCACAAATTGCAGCGTCGCGCTCGCCGAGGCGGCCGAAAAGGCGCAGATGGCCAGAGGAAGAGGAGCGCGGAGAAAAGAGAGGACGACGTCGCCCCGAATGCAGCGTCACGCGCGCCGTTAAAGAGGCATCGCCGCTCAGCGGCCCGTAAAGGAGAGCTGCGACTCCCGGCGCGCCCGGAAAGAAAGTCATTGGCGGCGCACAAAGCGCGGTATTTACCGCGAAGGGCCCGGGCGGGGGGCGAAAAAAAAATTGTCCCCACCGGCCGGGGCATTGTTCCCGCCGCCGAGGTGGTTGGTATCTGCCGCCCCCATCTATCTCGGCGCGAATGAATGCCGGGAGGAGGGGCGCGGCTGCGATCTTCCGCGCGGCGCTCTCATGAGTAATGGGCCCCGCTCCGAGAAGGCCCGGGCCGCAGAATGCGAGTAAGTGGAAGCGAGCTCGCGCGGAACTCGCATCGAGCTACCCGCGGCGCGGCTTGACAGCCGGGCTGAAAAGATGGCGGCGCGAGCGACACTAAGTACCGGGGATTACGTCACCTTGACCGTCCCCGGTGCGCGCGCGCCTCGCCCGGGGAGAAAGAGAGATCTCGCAGCGCCTTTGCTCCCTTTTGAGCGGCCGTCCGATAAAGCCACCGGACACCCGTCGCGCCGCCTCGAGCCTCGGCTGACACGAGCGGAGGAAAGAGAGTGAGGCAGGAGGGACGCCCCGGTCCTTTTTTTCCACTCGGGGGCGGTTGCGCTCGTCCTCCCCTTGTCACGGCTTCCCTCGCAACTTGATAAATGCGTTTTTTCGCGCGGACGTGCGCCCCGGCCCTCCTTTCGGTCCGTCGATTCACCGGACCTGTACTTCCCTCTCCGCTCCTCCGGCGATTGAGCTCGTCGCTTGCTCGCCCCTTTTTTCATTCCCGGCCGGGAGGAGACTTCCCTTTTACGCGGCCGCGCGCTTCGCCGTGCGATATTTTTTTTCAAAGGCCTTGGCTTTTGTGGCTCGAATGATCGCTTTTCGAGGGATCAGTGCGGAACCGGCGGCGGGAGAAAGCAAGGGACAAACCGAGCTTTGGGGGCTTTTTCCGAGGACTTTTGCCGCTAATGATTTTCTCAGTGTGCGCGTACGCGGTCACTAATCGCAGCCGTGTACGCCTGTCTGCGGGAACGAACAGCTGAATAAGAGGGGGAATTCGTATTTCAGTGAGAAACATTTGTTGCATTTTCACGCTCGGATGCCTGACGCAAACACATTTCCTAGCGCGACGAGACAAGTTAAATAACTGTACCTCTCGTGACAGCTTTAATCATATAAATTTACTTTAATTGAATGCATTTCATTCAGAATGAATTAGAAAGAATTAAATTGAGCATAACTTTTTTTAAATTATTCACCCTTTCATTTTAATTTGAGTTATTTCAAAATAAGTTTTTGAAAGGTGTAAAATTTGATCATTAATTTTTATTAAAAAATTTTTTAAATCAAAATTAAAGTATACTATATATATCATTCTTAATAAATTGAAATGTATTCTGAACGAAACTTCCTAAACTTTAACTATAATTTTTTAAGATCTCATCTCCTTTTTGCTATAAGTTTTTTCCGCCTAACCAAATAAAATCACGACTCTTGCAAAACTGCACCTCAGCTGCACTTCATTGTTTGCAAAGAAGCATGCCCGTGAGCTTAAATCAACATAACGGCGACGATGGAAGATACGCTCTAGAGACATTGTTAAAGGCTATCTCCAGCGTCGCGATTCACACTTATTGTTACAGCTAGATCCGCCACAGAAGTCGCACTCGCTCGCCTGCTCGCTGTAGAAGTATGGCAACGTGCCGCTCCGAAGTGACACGAATTTTTCGCCCAGAGCCTTCGTCTCGCTCGAGGATCCAGACGTGCGGATAGTAACAACGAGAGCTTCTTAACCTCCAGCGTAATAGGCAAGCCACTTTCGTTTGGACGCCCTGTATTTCTGCACCTGAAATAATGATGCAGTAAGTTAGCCACCGCATGCTTAAATAATTTATTATTATGAAAATAAAGGCATTATTGGAAACTGAAAAAATATATAATAAAATAAAAATATGATAGTAATAATTATAAAGAAAATAATTTTTATTTTTCAATTAAATAAGATTATAGATGGCATCGTTGCTAAACCCGCGCGAACGAGCAGTGCGCCATTGTTTATTCAGTTCGCACTAGCGTACAATGCAATCCGCGCATCCTCAACACTCGAACGCCATTCATTCGCAGCTTGTTCACGTTCGGACAACAGATGCAGCCAATAAACATTGTTAGCCTGGGGTGTTAGCGTCAAGCCGCTGGCGCGAATCAGGCGCGGGTCACTCCGACAATACCGCAGAGCCGACCATCTCACGCGGCCGATACATCGCCTTCGCCATCGCAAAGAAAGAGCGCACTGCTTCTTGGTCACCTCCCCTCCCACTTCCCCGGTGTTTAGCCTACTTCGCGTTATACGACTATGCAGATTAATATCCTGAAAGGAGCTTTCCGCCGCGAAAACGATCGCCGGCATATGCCTCGCCATCATCGCGTAAACAAGGACATAAAATTAACTGTCTGCGGAGAACGAGGGGGAAGGGGGCGCGGTGTACGGCGCACCTGCATTATACAGCGCGATGTCGACACTATATTAATCTTCTACCTCATTTCCTTAATTTGGATTTTGATGGCGCGTATACGCTGAAATATTAAGCGGGAACGCTTTCCGGATGCGGCGCTAGTCGTGGATTCATTAATAAACATAACGCTTTTAACGATGGCCATATTTTATTTCTAAGGAACAAGCTCTAATTTCGACTTTTTATCTTTGGAACTTTGGTCGTTAAGGTAGGCATGATGTCGGAATTACAGCTCTAATTATATTTGCTTGTTTCAACTTAATCCTAAAAACGTCACTAATACCTCTTGACTAATGTGATATTTATTCATGTATTTTTTTTATTGCTCCTTATATACAGAATTATGGTAGCGGACTTTTTTATTTATTTTTTATGAATCTTGACAGGCAAGTTGATAAAACTCAAAAGCACATTATTAAAAGGAAATGTTAATTTCCTTCGGAAGGATAAAAGGCGAGTCAGCGCTATAGATTAAAATTCCTCGGCATTTAAGAGGACTTTAATATTTTTGTTTCAATAAGTCACTCGGTGAATCGGCCTGCAGCGCCGGGCCTTGAGCATTCCAGCGGAAGGAAGAATTCGCTCGCCCTCGGAAATAGAAACTGCTGAAAGTGCTTTTTTCCAATTCTAGAAGGCAGACTGCGAAACGAGCGTCTCCGGGCTTATCGCCGCCGATAGCCATTAGTGCTTCTCTCCCCCTTTTCGTCCGTCAACGGCGAGAACGCGCGCGGTCATCGCACGTACACTCATATGCGCGACTCCCGGGTGCGCGAGAATGTGTACAGCCAGGGCGGATATCGAGAGGCAGATAACGAGCGAAAACACGTGGGCAGCCACGACCGGGGGCGGTGGTAAAGGGACAGTGAGGAAAGATCGGCGCTTGTAGCTTTCCGGCTGTCGCAGTCGCTGCCGGCCGACAGCTCGTATCTGCGCGCTGCCCGCGGGAGTCTTTATAAGCGCTCGTGGGCGACTGGCGTCGATGACTGGCGGGCGTGACGCGGCCGGCTCGCACGTCCGGGGGCCGCATTGACATGCAAATCCCCGCGCGGCTCGTTACCCGCCGACACGTGCAAAAAGCCAGGCCTCGTTTCTGGACTCCCGGTAGCCCTCGTCTCGGGGCCTGCCGAGTACGTGCCGCACCGTCTTCCGCGTGCGCGTCTACGCGCGAAATGGCACAGGCACGGCCGGCTGAAGTAATTGGGAGCAAGGTGTAACCGATCGAGTGTAGATTTCACCGTGCATCGCTCGGAATTGTAATTGCCGGATGTTTTAGCACTTTTCAGTCGTTACTGTCAATTTCGAAACAACTGCTGTGTGCATGTATTTATTATTTTATTATTATTATTTTATTTTATTTTATTATTTTACGGGATTTCTCCCTTTTACAATAAAAATACAAAATTTTAACAATA
Organism: Eurytoma californica; assembly: GCA_035586675.1. Lineage (NCBI taxonomy): Eukaryota > Metazoa > Arthropoda > Insecta > Hymenoptera > Eurytomidae > Eurytoma > Eurytoma californica. The sequence continues at coordinate 11,793,554 of JAXIUT010000021.1, read as the reverse complement.
ATACCATTTAATTTATGTAAACCAATGAAAATATTTCGAAACACGTTGCTTTGTTCGGTAAATTAAATTTGCTTAGTTTGATTAACAAACCGTGACGATATTTCATTATTTGCATTTTATGTACATGTTGAATCTTATTTAAATATTCATTAATTAATACAAGAAACAATTAATTGACCATGGGTCGCTAAATTTACTTACGTTTTGCAGTTTCAATACAAAATGTAATTATTTGCGATGCAATACGGCTCATTTAAGTATTTATTAAGAATGCTATTTGGTGAAATGTATCATTTGTTATTCTGTCTCCAGAAACATACTCAGCGAATAATCCATATTCTGGAAAAGGCAGTGAATAACAGTGTCCGTTATAATCTCATCCCCCGAAACACGGAACAGCAGCTATTTGTGGAAAAGCCGAAGGCGCGCGCGGTGATTTACTTCGCAGCGCGAGCTCCTGCACACTCGAGCAAATCCGTCTGACAGGACATCAGAAACCGGACGCTGCCGTCATTCAAAAAGAAGAGTAGTAACCCGGCCCGTCCAACTTCGGGGCGATCTGTTATTACGCTAAGTGGCTGTCGCGAATTCGAGCTTAATTGTACGGGCGATGAATGGCGAGGGGGCGCCTTTCGGCTCGAGAGGAAGAATCTGCCGGCGCGGCCGGCGATGCTTCCGCGTGTGCGCGAAGGCGCGAGCTGCCGGCTCTTCTCACTTGACTCCCGGAGGCCGTTGCAGCGCGCGGCTCTCATCTCGTCTTTCTGCGCTTTTCAATTGCCGCGCCAGATGCCTTTCGCCTCTCCGCTCCCTTCTCCCCTTTATTATGCGACGACGGACGTGGATCAGAATTTCGACTCCCGTGTGTATAGAAACCGCCGCTGAATGAAATCCACCGGAATGGCTTTTAAATGCGACCTCGTCTTCTGCCAGTGTTGCGGTGTTTAGTTTCTGAATAATTTTTCTCGACCGCTTTTTGGAATTGTGAACGCACCGGCTGCCACAGTGCACACCAATCCTACCGTTTCTGAGAAGACGCTTTTTTGTAAGAGTTTATTCAGATTACACGTTAGATAATATATGTGCCGCTATTCAGTTTGTATTATTTTAATTAGCTTCTTCTTCATTCAATATGCATAAGAGAACCCGCTAAAGGTGAGGATCAATTTACATTAAAAAGATCAAATGTTCCGTTCACGAAGGAGAGAAGTTTATAAAGTTTTTTATACTTTTTATGTTAATCAGATTTTTATCGTTACTTGCGAAAGAAAAAATTAGATTTCGTATATTTCGAAAAATTCATGCGTGTAAAGGGAAAGTGTGAACTTTTTCGCATTTATTGAGCTTACGTAAGAAAATACGTTTTAGCACTTTTATAATTTTGTTGAAAAATTTTAATAGTTTCAAGTATGATTTAATTAATATGTATATGAATTTGATTTTTGTACCTGTAAGTAACTGCTTATAAAAATGAAGCACAAATAAAAATCGTTTATTTGTTCGCACTTCTTTGAGAGACATATCCTTTCAGAATTCCATAAGGGTACGTTTTTCCAAGTGCATCCTTGATTCTGAAACGCGGAATCTCAATTTATAGAATAGAAGGACATGAATGATCGCATAATTTAAGACGCGCGCTCGGCATTACAAGCGAGCGTGGAACGAGAGCTGGCATATATACCTTCCAACGAAGTGGATACTAAAGGATTATTTCAGCGACAATTCAAGCCTGACACTCGCACGCGCTTTGCGCCTTGCCTCGCCTCATTGAGAGTCCTCCCTCGACTCGCTCGCTCCCCGGCATCCCGATGTACGATTTAATTTGTCGACGAGGGCATTCGACGTCCTCGTCTTACAAACGAGCGCGTGCCTCCCGCGAAAATCCATCGCACCTCCGCGCGCGCGTCAACTTTCCCGCGGCGGAAATCGGATACTTTGATGGCTTCCCCCCGCCCGCCCCCAGCCAATTCGCGGATACGATCTCCTTTGATGTCGCGGGGGGAGGGCGCGAGTAATGCAGACGTCAATGGCGCGCGGCCTCGAGTTTCGAAGACGATGAAGGCGTCTTCTCCCGGCAGCGAGTTTTACTCCTGTCGGGCTCAAAAGTGAGTGCCGAGAGCGCGAAATCCAACACCCGCGAGTTATACCGGCGTGTATTCCCTTCGGCTGCTCGGCGCAAAATTCGACGCCTTTTTAGCCCGCGCGCCGCGCTCTCCTATTTCGCTGTTTAACCCACGCGCGCCGCGCGAAAAAATGCATAATTCATCAGCGACAGGTGTCGCGCTCCGCGGCGCAATTCGATGAAAGCCGTCGCTTCCTCTTCTGTTTTCCCCCCTTTGCGCTCGTTCTGCGCAGCGCTCGTCAAAGCCGTCGGCGCTCGAAAAATCGCCGGGTTTATGTTCATCACGTGCCGGTGGGAAGAGACACCTACGGGCTTCATCAATATTTAAAGAGCGCGCTTTTCCATTAGAAATTCCCGCCGCCGGCCGGTATAAATTGTTTCATCGGCTCGCGGGCGCGCGCGCGCGACTTCCTCATTCAAATGGAGCAAAGGGCAAAGTGTCCGCTGGCAGCGCGCGACACCGGGCTTACACGCGGGATTACAAGCGGAGAAATGCGCGCGCGCGCCGAGGGCCTCCCTCCCCCGCCGGCGGATACATAATGCAGCAGGCATTGTGGACGAGGTGCGCCCCGGCGGCGCTGCATACAATGCGCGATATGCCGATGCGCGTGCATTCTATTGTTGACTTACGAAATATGCGCGATCGCGGCGTGGCCCTCCCCCCATTGTAGCCGAGCGCGCGCGCATATCTTATTCTTTCGCGGCTAAGGCCGCGGGACCCTCCTTTGAACCCGGCGCGCTTTCCAGCCTTTTTATCGCGATACGCTTCGCGGAGAATTGGATATCTGTGCGGATGTCTTTTGGAAAGCGGAGCTTCGTTGTTTATGCGGATCCTTTGGCATCGTTATAGACACGAGACGGCGTTTTTCCCGTGGAAGAAATGCACACATTTTTCAGGAGCGAGGATCGCTTTATCGAACAAAATTCTGCCGTGACAAGTTTAGCTCTCGTGTGGCCGCGTCCGAAAGAGACAAAACGCCGGGGAGGGCGAACCAGACATAAAACAGCTGCGCCAAAGAAAAGGCTTAAACCTCCTGCGCGGATACATTTGATCTTTTGAAATCGTCTCCGGCCGGTACTTTTGCATTAGGGAGGTCCCAATTAAGGTAAAAACGTCCGAAGCATATTCACGCTCAGCTACACACGCCTTTAACTCGGCGAACCCGTCGATCGGTCTCAGCGTCAAGCTCGCTGCATGCGCGCCTTGGCCGCACAAAAAAAGCCTCCACTCGAGGATATTCAACTGTCCGTAATTCTCTCGGGTTTCGAGAGCGTTTCTAGTATCCCGGTTTTTCGGCCGAGGCCGCCTCGGCGGCCAAGTCGAGCGTGGCGGAATTAAAGGCTTGGAGAGCCGGCCGCCTAAGTCGAGCCGCGGCCCTCTCTCCTCCGCCGCGCCGCGCGGGCGCATCCCTCGCGTGGCAAAAAGGCGCGAGAATGACAGGGCTCCCGGAGGGGGAGGCAGCGGCGAGCCGGATAAATCCGTGGCGTTCTCGCGCTCTCCGACTCTTCCGCCAGCTGGCTTCCGTCACTCAAGCGGTCGCCTTTGATCCTCCCGCTTGTCTGCGGCACACTTAAGCCCGCTCGTCCGCTCGACTTGACTTGTGTCTTTTTGAGCCGCGAGGCAGGAGCCGGAGCCCCCATCGGGGCACTGGCTGAAATTGATACGCGAAGGACTTTTTGAGAATTCTGGAGGGGAGAGCCGGGAGGCTCTCAGGACTGATAGATACCAAATTTTCTGTGACACGAGCTCGGCTCGGGTTCAAAGCTTCCGGAAGGCATAAATAATCGCCCCGAGTGCGGCCTGACGGGGGACACTCGATCACTTTGAGATGAACGTGCCTTGCTCTGCTTGTTTACTAGATTACGCACTTGTTTACACGCGCGTGGGGAGGCATGCAGGAAGGCCTCATTTGTCACGGCGATGTATCAATTTTGAGTTTAATAATACCTCCGGGTAGCACTTTCATTTTATTAAAACGTCTTCTTTTCGGTGATTGATCAAGCTGTACAAAACGTAATCTTTTTTCGTTTTACTTATCTAAACTATTTTGAGGTACTTTTTAGATAAGAATCACCTTTGAGCGTGGTATTTTCAAACTTTTGAAATGAAATTGATAAAAAATCGGTTGTTAGTGACTTTGTACGAAACAATAGTAGATCGAAATAAAATACAAATGATGTCTTCCTTTCCTTTCAGTCGTTGCTTATTGTATTTTGAAATACTGAAGAGTCTCGTTACAAGAAAGTCGGCATAAAGAAAAAGTTCATAATTGCACGAGCACTCGACAGTTCGCAAATCAAATGCGCTCGTCGAACAAAGAGAAACGCTCGGTAAAAAGAAGTAAGAAATCCGAGGTATACGCGGAATCCCGAGTCCAAAGCTCCTTTGGCGAGAGCGCATTCCGGGGGCATTGAGCGGGCAGAAAATAAAACTCGGGCGTAACGAGAAAAACGTTCGCGGCGGATGGGGACGGGGGTGAAGCGCATAAAAGAGGCCGGGTCTTGAATTTGCAAACCATTAACGTGGAGCCTTTCCATTTCCGAAGAAAGCTGCGCTTCGCGCACTCGAGGATGAAAGGCGCGCCGGCAATGCCTGCATTGTGCGCGCGCGCCGTCGCCGAGGTGCTAGGCGAAATCCAATTTGTAGCTTGTTTGTCCGGCGGTATCGCTCCCCCGAGGGCCGTTCGCCTCCGCGCCGCAGGCAAATTCGACGCCGCTTTTGAAGTCTCCCGGCGAGCAGTGCTTTCAGCGCAGGCCGCGCGAACGGCCGCGCTAAGTACTTTACGACGGGCGATAATCCGAGGGAGAGCACTTTCGCGCCTCCGGAGCGAAACGGGCTGCGCGCTGGATTATTGGGAAAAAGGAGAAGTTCGCGCGCGAGCCCCTTTGTGCGGACATTCGATGGCGCCCGAGCGCGCGGACCACCAGTAGGCCCCGCTGGCTGACGGGCTGGTGTCAGGGGCTTTTATGTAGGTGAGAGTATCAAGGAGGAGAGGCTCACCTGACAGCGGGGCGGTCTAAGCCCCGCACGACTGACAGCCCCAGCCCGCTCGTGCACCCGTCGCCTCGCTCTCTCTGTGCCGGTAATAGTGGAGTCGGGAATTTTCTGATCTCGCCCCATTGTTGCCCCGAGGAGACTATTATTGAGAACGTCATTGTGCGTATGATGGCTGCGCTAACAAATTGCTATTGTGCGCGTCTTATGCCACTTTTTCTCCATTCACTCTTAATTATGTGCAGGACTTTTTCTATGCTTTTCTGAAGGGTCTATGCTACCTTTGAATAAATATAATATTTCACTTCTACAAATAAGCCGAAAAAATAAAACGTACTATTATACTTTTCACCATTCTAGCGCACATTCAAAAGCACTGCGTGCATATTCTATCCCATTATTACTCATTTCAATTTCAATTTTTTTTTCAACATCTGCAATTTATTGTAATAATTAATGGTTAACGTTTTTATGAATTTCTAAGTATCAGTTTGATTAATAGGTATTAATTTAAATACTTTAAGTACAGATAAAATTTATATTAAAATGTAGTTTTAAAAATTAAAACATTTTGCGTTTTCACATATCCTATTACAAGTTGAAAATATGCCACTCCTGAAGTATAATATTTTCTTTTGTTTAACTAATATAAAAAGTGAAATATGTAATGCTTGAAATAGTTGTTAATAAAAATGCGCATTTTGTCGCAAAAGCATTAGTAATCGATACACCCCGAGAAATCACTTGCCCGTTCCGGCCGAAATCGAGCAAGTGCAAATAAGAAGCACTCGTCGGAGCATCCATCTCCATCGTCGGAGTGTCCACTTCCCGGCTCGGCTCGGGACCGCTCGGGACGTGGCCGCTCGCGCTTATAAGCTCTCGGCCTCGAATGCGCGCGCACAATGCTCGGACGTGGTGTCCGCTGACGCTCGGTCGCGCGCGCCTTCGGGGAATCGACTGTCAATCAGCGGTAGGCGGATCGGCGAGCGCGCCGGAGATCCATTACCGGACAATGCCGGGTGATTAGCTGCGGCCGGCAACGCTAACGACAGCCAAACAAATCGCGGCTGAGCCTCCGGGGGATTACCGGCCCCGTCGCTGCGTGCCTCCCCGTCTGTCTTGCCGCCTGACACGCCGGCGCTGCCGCGCGCCTCCGCCGGGGTGGGGGGACGGGGGCTGAAAGAGGAGAACTTATCCGATCGGCATCCGGCTTGCAAGCGGCTTTGAGCGCTCCCGGCCCTGCCACGACGAGAGGAAGATCGACGGGAGGACGGACGGCTTTCATTATTCTCGAGGAGATGTGTTTTCTTTGTTAATGGCCGGGGCCACTATTCTTGCGAGCGGCCTTAATTAATTTGTAACGCCGGCGAACGAGGAGTTTCGCTCGTCGTCCTTTGCTTCGGGCATCCAGGCTAATGACCGTTTTTTTATGTTTGCAATCTAAATGTGTTTTCGAAATTACTAAATTCGCGGTGCAAAGGCGTTTAAAGCTGCAATAAACTCTCAGTATACGTAAACACGACGAGAATTTTTTTATAAAAATTATTTTCTTGAGATTGCTCATTGATTGCTAAGCACGCAGTAATTGTTAGTAGAAAATTCCCTCCGTGTAAATGCTTCGTTTATTAGGTTGAATATTTTCACATGTTTAGTCATTCGCTACTTTTTTCACATTTTATTTACCGTATGAGAAAATAAGAAGCGAAGTTTATTAGCCGAGCCGCGGCGGCAGTAATAAAAGTTAATGCTAATTTCAATTACAATCTCCTACGGATTTTTAGCCGCATTAAAGTTTTTACGCTGTTTTCCCGACGCGCTTCTTAAGCAAACAATAAAAAGATGAATAAGCAAGTACGCACGGCGGTGTATAGAACGGCGCTCGCCTCAGCCACTTTAATCCATCCGAGTAAGTAATACATCAAAGTACGCATAAAGCATCGTCAGATAGGATCTTATCATCGCGGCGCGGAGCCCATTGAGGCCTCGGCTGCGCGTCCGCGTCGAGCACAGAATTTATGGATCGGATAAAGAAATCTCATAGGAAGCGGCTTTTTTTAATCTGGCCGCGATCGGGTCGACGTAGGCAGGCTCGGGCTCCTCGCCGGGAGGAAAGGGGGAGAAAAAAGAAGGACGCGAGGGAAGGAGGTGCGTCGGGTGTCGCCGACTTGTACTACGAGGATTGTATACGAGGCTCTCCTGCGCGCGCGCCGCGTAACGTAATTCAGTCGGCGGGCACGGGGATCTACACGATCCTCCAGACGCGCCAGCGCAGAGTTTTATTGCCCGCGTCGTGTGTGCGCGCCGGCTCCGTTTCCTTCCAATGGAACACATGCCCCGTATATATAACACGCCGCTTCCTCGCGCACACTTGCGTGAGCATAAATTGCCGCGGCGTGGCAGGACGAGAGAAAGAGTCGTTCGCCGTTAAGCCGACGGCTAGATTTCTATGAGCAGCTTCTTATACGAGGCGCGCGTTTGATCCCGACTTTACGAACCTGGCTTTTATGGCGATTTCGGATCCTTAGGCATAAATCGACTTTCTTTCGACTCCTGCAGCCGCTGCTATTTAGGGACACTGGAATGGCTTCGTGGAGAGCGTTTACGTTGCTTCTAGACGATGGCTTTTTTTTTATAGGGATGAAAAGAAATTTCAACGTTGGCCTTTAAGGAAACTGTGAAAATAAATTGTTCCTTTGATCGGGATATGCCTGTCATTGTTCGAATGACGTTTATGCTTAATAAATTTTTAATTTAAGTCCAATTCAATGCAACATCTAACTTTCAAATATATTTATAGAACTTAAAGATATAAATGAAGTATGAAATCCGTAGATTGATTTTATTAATTATTTAAAAATACATTTTATTAGGATTTTTCTTTATTTGGGTAAATAATACTGAATCATTATCATAATGAAATTAATTTAAGAAAAAAGGCTCATATTCTGAATTTTAATTCGTAATTATTGTGAATTATAAGTGCTTGAACAGCCTTCTAACAAACTAATAGTTGCAAATTAGAGAATTTGTAGAAACATTAATGAATTTTAAAAGTTTTGGTATAAACATTACATTTAAGCAGGCAGCATTAATTTATGCAATTCGAAATCGCGCTAGTACAGCGCGAAACTTGGGGCTGTCCGCGTGCGTGGGTTCCGCGTGTGTACGGCGTGCTCGATGGCTATCGGGCGCGCTTCTCGAAAATCGGCGAGAGGCTCGTTCGCGCGGCCGAAACGCGCGGCCCCCATAAAACATGCGGACTCCCGCGAGCGTGGGGTGGCACAAAGGCGAGTCCCGGAGACACGATCTCGCCGGGGCCCTCGGGGCCTTTCGCGCTTGTTATTTATCGCGACCGCCGCCGTGGCCGGCCCCGAGGCGGCGGCTACTTTGAGACCCTCCGACTTCGGGGTCCCGCCACCGCCGCGATTCGCTCGGCCAGATATCATTTTATTATACCTGCGAAACGCGCCACGCGGAGGACGGCCGTTTATCACCGAACAGCGCGGGGAGCTTTCGTGCATTCTTTTCTCGCTCCTCGAGCGCGAGGGCACAAGGCTCTAGCGCCTGGCCCCCTTTTATCTCGCGGTATTTATTTATTGCCGCGATTTTTCATGCGCCGCTCGCAAGGGGATATTGATATTGACGAGGCGGAACCGGCGCACACGCGCGTTAGACACTGATGAGAGACCGGTTGAGGCATTTTTTATTCTTGTGCTTGTTGTAAGGGTTGTTATAGAAGAGTAATAAGCGACTTTGTCGAATTTCAGAAAGTTCTCATTGTTAATTATGACCTGAATGTTAAGTTAAACGCAGGACCCTGTACTTTCTATTCACCAAATACTTGTTCTATAAAAACAAGTATTTGGAAAATAGAACGTGTGATAAAAGGCCTATTATGGTTTTAATTATCTTATTATAAAATTTTATACTGTAATTAAAACACATAGCAGTTTAATTTAGTATAAATTCATTTGACTTTCGTGAAATTACTTTACAAAAATGCAAATGGGTACAGGTAGATTTATTTCTTTGGAATTTTTAGTGAAGTCTGACAAACAATTACAGGGTAAACAGATAAAAAATGCTAATTAAATGCAAAAGAGTAATAAATTTACATTTATATGATTATATTTAACATATTTTCAATGTATCTTAATCTTCACATCTATATCTGTAACCTGAACCGTCATTTTTACTCATTAGAAGATATATTAAAACTTTAGAGGTACTTCATACAAACATTCTATCTACTTTAACATATTTAAATATCTACAAAAAAAACATCATTTTTAACGAATTTATTATAGCTGCTGATTGTTACATTTAACGAACATCGCTAAAAAAATTCGTATTCACTTTAATCGAGCGGGATCACGCTCCCACCGTACTAATTTACAAAGATCATAAAACTTTTTACGCCGCCAATTGTTTCCCCTCTGAATAAAGTCGTAAAATAAATAAAAAAAACGGAAGGGCGTACTGTGCTCAATGACGTTAGGGCCAGGGCATCGCACATCTCTCCAACGGCCGGTGCGCCTAATGAAGTTGTCATTAACTCTTACCTCTATGTTTTTCTTGCACACTCGGCGTCGTCGCAGGAATGCCCCTCGCTGGCGCGCGCGCCCGGGTTTATTAAGCCACGCGCTCGCATTCAAAATTATTCAGATATTCTCGCTTAATTATCGCCCGGCGAGACTTAATAGAGAGAAGAATGCCGCAGTCATTTCCGCCGCACGTCTCTCAAGTGCACCCCTCTTCCCTCCTCCTTTTTAATCTCCTCGCGGACATTCGTTAACTCCCGCTCGCTCCTCGCGCGCGACGTTTTTCGCATTTCTCGAGCACGGTATACGTCTCGGACGGAGGTCACATCGCGGCCGCCGCTTTTTAATGTTCCGGGCACGCGTAAAGCAAGACCGACGTTGAAGGGATGATTGACGCACAGAATCGAGATCCGTGACGATGAGAAATCCTCTATCTGGTCCTAATATGTTAATGTATGTTTTTTAACCTACTTAGTGTTAAGCACAAATAAAGTAATTTTTTGTAAATTACACTTTATATCGTTCTTTTATTTTAAATAATGACTTCATTTACTTCTATAAATTGTAAATAAAGTTTCAAGAAAAATGTAATCTAAGATGAACAGAAAAATGCGAAGCAAATTTCTAACGGTGCCTGTATACTTTGTTTGCTAACATTATTTTCAATTAAAACGCTCTGAGATAATAAATAAAAAAGAATTTAAATGAACTTAAAGTAATTGCGGAATTATACACTTTATTAGCATTTTTTTAACATAAGCCAGCTACGAAGTATAAAATTTTTCTAAATGCCTCCAAAGATTTTACGAAGATTGCCTCTTACATATTTGCTATTGAAACAGTTATTATCGCGATGATATTTACTACACACACGCATAACTCGCGCGCGGGCTGGAAGCAAAGCGAGCGCCGAGCGAGAAAACGCGCAAGCGCGCACTCGAGTTTTGATCAGCGATCCGTTGAAATATATGGCGCGGAAGTGGCCCGGTGAAAAAGCAGTCGCCCGATATGCGATCTAATGAAAGTGCCCGGCCAACACACGCATCCGCCAGCGTACGTCCGCGCGCGGCGCGTCAAACTTATTATTACTTCCTTGATCTCGTTAATGATCGGTCGTTAGCGGGACGCTGCCGGCTCCGGCGCGTGAAACGAGAAAAGTTGCGATCGCAAGATTGATCGTCGCGATCATTGTGCGCGAGGAAATTTTTTTATCCTTCCACCTCCGCATTTTTCTCGCGCGAGCCGCTCCTCAATTAATGCTCATTGTGTATCCACCGCCGGCGGTGGCGACGGCTGCAATCAATTCGAGCAGGCATTCATGAATACTTTTTATTTCGCGCGAGCGCGTGTAATGGCGTTTACGTGGCGATGCGCGCGCCGGGCCGAAATATTCATGCAATTTCTTTATTGCGCGCGGCTCGTTTCCGCCGGCGTTGTAAATTTTAATCGGCCGCCCGTAAATCAAAGCGGGCTAATACAATGAAATTGAATTAAGCCGCGATCGGAGATTCGGACGCGGCGGGCATGGCGAGTGCCGCGGCGGCATTGTTCATTCGGGAGGCGGCGATTGCGTCACCGTCTGGCGAATTATCGCGCTATGAGAACTGGAGAACTTAAGTGCGATCGCGCAACCCAGCGCCGGAAAAACATCTCAATTGACGTAATTTATTCCTACGCGAGATTACTAAATCTCGGGGCTTTAAATAAAGTTTATCTTTATTCGAACCGTTTAAGCATCTACGCTATCATTACATTTTCGCAAGGAGAAGATAAGTATCGTTGCGCATAAATATATCCTTTATAGCGCGATACCGGGGAAAATTTACGCTTTTGTCTATAACCTTCCTGCGCTTTTTTATTCTTCGTCGGCGATAAGTGGGAAGCCGGCTCGTTCGCAGCCTCTTTATAAGGCGCGCGCTAAAAACGCGTCGAAGAGAGACTGCGGGGGTGACCGCAGCGCGAAATTCGGATTGATACACCGACCGGCGAGAAAACAAAGGGGCCACAGAGCGGCGAAAGAGGAGAGAAACTGCCGAGGTGGATTCACCGAGACGCGCGCGGAGAATGAAAGAGCTGCGGGGCTCTCGCAACTCGTTCGTAATTAAAGTGACGCGTATCGGGCTAATAAATTCGCGCGCGCGCGGGCGCATAAAAGGAGAGTTGTAACTTTATCGGGGTAATTGCGCCAACCACGCCTCGCTGCACCCTCGGCCCTCGCTCCTCGCCTTTAGCTTCTCTCTCTTTCTCGCTCTCCTTTGAGGCGAGCTAAAACGTCTGTCGAGCACGTTGCACCACTTTGAATCTATGCAGGCTGCGTGCTCGCGCACCGGAGCCTCGATTTTACTCAGCTCTGGTAAACCAACGACGCACGCGTATTACCTTTTTCATGTAAATTTTTTACAGAGGATTTTCAAGAATTCTCTTCTTATTTCGCTGTATTTATTTGTTCTAGTTATTCTTAAAATTAAACTTAAAATTGATTTTCAAAGGAAAACTACAGTTCTTTTGTAAAATATAATTAGTTCTTTATGTTTAAATTGTTGTGTAATTTAAAATAAAATGGGTGTAAAAAGTAAAAATAGAATGATTTATTGCAAGTATCATTGCGAGTGAACATACGTGCGTGCGTCAAATGATCAACTTATTCCAACACCGAACCGGAGTTTCGTGAAATCTATGAGAGCAAACAATTAACATGTAACTCGTACACGCAATTCAAATGTCAGACCAGCGGAACATACATTTTCACTTGACTTGTCATAGCGATATCAAAGTTAGCGGAAATTTTGAGAGAGTTAGCGAGCGTATCAGCGTGGAATCAACGTAATGTACATGAACTGCAAATTGCTCGAACCCGTCGACGTTTCGAAGCGTCAGCCGTGACACTTCGCAAATTATTCCCATCGATTTGCGAGAACTTTACAAATAAAAAAAAAACGATACGACGCGCCCGTTGACTCGTGACCCGCTCCATCCATCGTTAATGGCGCACTTAGGCAGTTGCTTTACGGTTATAAATAAATATTGTTCTGCGTGAGAATCGACCGGTTCTACGGGAGAAAAACGGTCGAGTAGAAAAAGTTGAGGACGTGTAAAGTAGAGGACGGGCTGGTCCGTCACTTCCGCGAATAACGTCGAGATGACGGTGAAGAGGAAGGAGGCGTCCGGGGTGGGCAGCGAGCTGTCGTAACTCACGGGGAAGCGGACAGCCGGTGCTTGTTCACCGTAGAGGGAACGCGCCACTTATATCGGCACACACCTGCACGGCGTATTTTCACTGAAAGAAGCTTCTTCTGCTAGGTATATTGGAATTGATCTTGTTCGATTGCGTAAAGGGGCTGATTGAACAGGTAGGTCAAGACAGATTTCTGTGGACAAGTTACCAAACGTGGAAGCATAAAACTTTATATAATATATTGAAATAAATTAATTTTTTTATAAAGTTATTACAAGCGTAAAAAACGTATCTTTTACTTTTTATGCAAATTAATGAAGCAAATTTTATGTACTTCTCAATAACTTTCATAACTGCATATTCAGTAACATGTCATGCCAATGTGATGTTTGTATTTAACGTACCAGTAGGCTAATCTAGGCACGATACATAAATCTATGAAATATAGATGGTAGAGGTGAAAGTAACACGTGTGTTATTAATTTAATCAATAATGATGATAATAACTTTATATGCACTTAATTTGGCATGTACATATCTTGACTTAAATAATTCTCTACTCTAATCATTGCAAAACATTTAAAATCTTTTTATTACATTTCCAAATAAACATATAAATAATTCACAAATAGAATTAACTTAAAGTTTAAAAATTGAACATAGGCAAAAGTATGTACATAATAAACTCCTATTGTTGTTAGTATTACTTTTTATTCACTTCTACAATTAATATGTACAATGATGATTTTTATTTGCTGCAATTTCCAGATTGCTATTGAAGCTAAAATGTTAAGAATTGATTAGCAAGGTAATTTAGTAGATAGGTATTGATACACAGATAATGATCTCTCTGAATCGATATAACGTAATTTACTTAAATGATTCAACTAATTGTGATTCAGTAAAGTCTTTACTAAATATACATATAATACATAGAAATCTGAATATTCGATTTGAATAAATATTTATGAAATTTAAATATTTATAAGCTTTCCTTGTATATTAAATAGTCGTTCTTTGATCTCTGTACTCCTTTCTTGTGTTAATAATTATTGTGCAACCAAATTAGTGTTTGATGCTTCGAGGAAAGTTATTTTCAAATTTCTTAACACTTACTCAAAATATTTAATTATACGTTAGCATTAGCATTTTATTGTAAAATCTCGTTTAGTTTTATTTAATAAGACTAATTACCTGAGTTCTATTTCTGCGATTGCGAAACATACACTAAAAGGTTTATGGATAACTTAGTAATTAATGAACAATCAAATAAGATTATGAATATCAGTAATAGAGTGTTGATTTGAAAGTGGTTTTGCATTAAATTTGACGTTAAGTAGATAATATTTAATCTTGTCAGTAAAATAAATTGCTCTAAAAAAATAATCTTTACGGCTCAGATTTTCTCAGGCCTTATTACTTTCAAGTACCCTGACAATTTACCATTAAAGGATTAACACCTGTTTCTAATGATTTCTTATTAAAGCTCCATTCGCGCGAGGCAGTAACGCATTAGCTGGAAAATTTGTTAATTAGATAAAGCCACCTTTCAATTTCACGCTGTTTCAGCGTGAAATGATCGGCCCGTCGGCCGCAGCTCTTAGGCTCTCTCCTGGCCGTAAAATAATTCGGAGCGAATCTAAAATCTTGCAAACACGATCCGATGGAGCATTACGCTGGCGGAGAGGGTAAAAAAAGGGTCGGGGTCCGCTCCCCATCCACTAAACTCGAGAGATAAAGCACCGCGATAGGAGGCTGCTGCCGCGCGGCGCGGCTCTCGCGCACATTTCCGCGAGCGGGCGCGTAACGAGGCCATTCGGCTATAAGGCGGCATAGATCACGCTCGGAGTTTATGGTCCGATGCGCTACCGCTAGACGGGGAATTGCCAAGCCCCGGGTATAAGCGAGAAAGAGCGAGGGGATACGCGCACAGGCACACACTCGCACACTTGCACGTGCAGTCGGTCGGCTGCGCGCACGTACGGGGCGTTATGGCTCTTCCTGGCTCGTAACCCGCGCTCATAAAGCCACTGCCGCGCTAAAATATCGCCCCGGCATCCTGCGCGTCGTCGCGGCCGCCTACGCCGCTCTATCTTAACGGCGTCGCGACAATTTATTAACGCGCCGCGCCGCCGGTAAATCAGTCCCGAGTCCGCGATCGGCTTTCCGCTCGTAACTCGATTACCTTGGGACTAGCGCGGACGATCTTTCTTTTAAACCCCGCGTGGGCGTGGAGCGGCGTCTTGTCGGCCGGCCGCGAGCTCCTTGCCAAAATACTTTCGGCCGAGGGGGGAGGCCACTCCGCGCGCGGAATAAATCGCCCGGGGGGTTTATATTGTTCTTGCGGGGGATCGCGCGTTTTCTCCCCTGGCACGCGGCGAGCTCGCGGCGAAGAATCTCGAGAACGGCCGTCGCGGACAAATGGAATTGGTTAAATGCTTTCCGATCTGGCCGTCGTTTATTTCTTGGCTCGGCGCGCGACTAACTTTGCTGGAGGAGATGCACTGTGTAATGTGTTTACTTTTGCGATGTTTACCAGCGAGAAAATTCAAAGCTCTAAATCAGCGAGGAAAAAAGCGCAGCGACTTAAATGCTTTCGGCTGATTTATTAGGGCGTTTTTCTTTTTAAATTAACTGAAAAGTTTGCGGCTGCGCTTTAAATCTGTATTCAAAATCTAACAGCGTCATAAAAATCGATCTTCGAAATAATCTACATCTATATACGGTAGGCTGACGCAGCCATAAAAATTCATTTTTCAGCTGATCTTGATAATATTTTCCCTCCGAAAATCGCTTCCGATCATCGAGACCGTGCATCGGTCAATCAAAATTGACGTGAATACAGTAGGTTATTAGAATGATAGATGCGTTTCGAATTCTAAAAGTCATTTAGTTATATTGGTTCGCCATCGTTTCTCGTTCTCATCGTTTCTTTTCTTTTTTTATCGCTCACGAAGTCCTCGCGAGGAATTTACATTAGTGTATTCCATCTCGGATATTTTTAATGGCGACAATAGTGGGCATTTAAAAGACACGCCAGTCGGCCAGGCCATTCATCATCGTACCGACGCATATGCGAGTAGCAAAGAAGCTGCTGGATGACATATCTTTGACAGGCGATATCGCGCTCCGGACATCTTGCTTTTATAATATTATATCGCGTCCCTGTAGTCCCGGAGATTAATAGAGTGATCGATCGGTTGTAGTATGAAGAACATTAATTAGTTTCTGGTAGCGATCTATATTTCTACGAGAAATCGAATATCTCAATCTTTAGCTTCCCAGGCTATTATTCACTCATTTATATGGTAATGTAATTAATCTCAAATAATTTTAAAGAATTATTAAGCCTTTTAACTAATAGCGAAATTATTAGAAATACATTTTTTAAGTTGGAAATAACTCGAATTAAATAAACGTTAAATGTCGTTAAATGTTAAGCATCTTAAAAATGATACAAATAGTATTTTGTTTAAAAATAATTTTTCCTTTGTATTCAGTGTAAGCTATGCAAGAGGCATGAGAATCGAAAGTATTTTTTTTCAACAAACGTCGCACTCTCACCCGGCTCGAAGGCAGTGTCTAGCGATAAAGCGCGTCAAAACAAAAAAATATTGCAATAATGAGTCGTGCATTCGCAGCGCGAAGACAAAGGTAATCGCTGACAGCATTTCCTTAATAAATAAGCCACTAAATTACAAAGTCGTAAACACGCCTCGATGCACTGGCAGCTCGCGCTTACGGCCGAGCGCAGTAGTATTATTATCTCGTGATTCATTGCTCGCATTCATAAATTTTCGGGGCGACATGACGCGGGCGCGAGCATAGACGGGGCAGATCGCCCGCTCCCTCCTCCCTCTCTTTCGCGCGCCACGGGCGGCGCTCGGGATATTGATTAATGTGCGATAGCGCGCCGCACCCGCCCTCCCACCTCCCGAGGGGAGGGCCGGGATTTTCGAGCCTCGCCGACTGAATTATTTATAAAGTCTTCATCCGAGGCGACGGGGCCGCGCTCGAAATTTCTTTGTCTCCCGGCGCCGCGAGCAAAGTGAAAAGAGGAGCCGCGGGGAGGGCGGCCCGAATAATGCGAGATGATCGTAAGCGGATTTGATTTAGACCTCGGCGCGTCGCCGTGAGAGCTTCCTTTTTCTCCCTCTTTCCCGCGAGCGCGGCTCCGATTCAAATGCCGCAGCCTCCTTGCGTATGCGCGCATTGTTGCGCTTTGAATCAAATGAGGATTGCGCGCACGTCGCGACGATGAGTTATGGCTCGTATATTTACTGGCACTCGCAATGTATATTGCAACGGTTTCTTCTTAACTTTTTTCATAGTCGTGGAATTTATGCAATTAGAGAATGTGCAAATGTACTTAATGCAGCCTGCAATTCGCGTGGAGATGCGAGGCTGCTGATTGCCAATCGCTTTTCAATGATTCCTGTGATAAATTTAGTCACGAATCAAACGCCGTGAAAGAAGCGTATTACATTGCTTTTATATCCCTCATAAACACGGAGAACGTGACTGCCGATACAAATAGCGGCGCTCGAAGATTTATGGCGGAATCCACGACAATGGGCACAAATATTTGGTAGAAACGGTACGGGAGAAGAGAAACGAACCCCGCACGAGATCCAACGATAATGTACCGAAGCGTTGCTTACCGCGCTGGGCGAGTAAAAATTATTTCATCGCCCGTGTGCTCGATAAACAGCGAAGAAAAAAGGAAAGCGAGGAAGAACGCCTAACGACCGGCGAAGCCGGGGAAGAGTGAAGTTCGCATTATACCGGGGGGGCCATTCAGACTTATTGTCGCGACGCTTTCACGCTAGCGTGACGGCGACAAAGCGTCGTATTAGGGGATTGAATTTAAGAGCCCCATACCTTTTCCGCCTCTCCCCTGGAAGCGCTATCCGTTAGTGTGTATAGGCATACGCTGCCTCGCCGCACGGGCGAAGACGCCGCGTCGCTCGCGATAGCGCGAAAACCACCGCGGGCGTCGCTCCACCGCGCGATATAAGTATTCGCGCTCGCGCGTACATACACACCGTGGAGCTGCTCCGTTCGGGTTCGTCCTACCTTTCGCGCGCGCGGTCCCTCCCTTTCGTGCCGGAAGGTGGCTCCCACCTTCCCATATGGCCGCGCACTCGGAAGCGGCCGTAAATTAGCTTTTACGAGGGAGATAAAATGCGCGTTATTATCTAAACGGCCGCGCGCTCGCTCCTCTCCCCGTGGCGTCACGCATGGATATCGCGCAGCCTCGCCTCTCTCTCTCCTCTCCTTCTTTCAATGTCTGCTCATACACTGACTCCCGGACGCTTTTGCCCTTGGCGTCGACCGTTTATAATGCTTACGAGAATTGGAAAATTTTTCTCGATTCCACGGTAATTTTAGCGACCTGCTGGGGTCTAGCACCTTCATGATTTATATTTTATGAGCCTGCGGAATTACATCGTTACTTTTCGAGGAAGTACAATGCGAGGCTTTAGCTAGCGATAAAGCTATTTATCTAAAATAGATCTTGTGCTTTTAAGAAAAGTCTTATGTTTCAAGTTTAATCATTTTATTACTTTTTTTAAATTTTGTCATCCTTTCAAACGGTTCTTTATCCACGATAATCGAATGAAACACGAAAAAACACTATCCTAACGTTTGCATTCCTTAGCGATTATTCAGCGGTTAAAAATCCTAAAAATGTGTTCTTTTACACCACTCAAGTTACATAATTCTTTTTTAGTATTTACGAGGTCCGAAAATTAATTTAATTTTCGTTTTTCTCCGACAGTAAAACTCAAAATATCCTAAAACCATCCGCTAACAAAGTTCCTAATTTTTTCCGGTCAGCTCATACGTCAACCCCCCACTGGTTAGTCATTCCAGCACTAATCAGCGATACGTCAGGAATGATAGACTACTGGTAAAGCTGTCGAGCACAGGTATAGGGCAGCAAATCAAAAGGACGAAACGAAGCGAAGAAAAAAACGTAAAGATGGTCGCTTAACTGAGATCTAACGGCCGGCTCGTTTATCTGACAGTGTATAATGCAGACAGCCGGCTTCTGTCTTTACTGTTATTGCTCCCCGGCCGGATATTGATTCTCTTGAGATCTCGCGGTCGGACTCGTTAAATGGATTGCGTAAATCATGTGGATCTCTAGAAACACGGCTGAAGATTAGAGTCAAACTTCGCCGAGCGGGACACTTGCTCGCACTGTGTCGATGTGCGCAAACGCCTCGCTCTCGCGAGATTAAGACCTGCCGTGCGATGCTATTTACGCCGC
>JAXIUT010000021.1:11755005-11765504 GCA_035586675.1 Eurytoma californica | reverse complement strand
ATTTTACTGCATTTAATTGTGCGCGAATATTATTTAATTAATTTTTAACGAATTTGGTAAGACCATTTTTTTCAATGAGTAATGCGAAATCTACTGAAAGTAACTTATGATGGACTGAGAAGTGCTACCGGGGTTTTATATCGAATAGTATCTACTATATACACATAAGACTTGCATTGCCAAATCAAGTTATCACTTCTGCCGAGGGTCCCGAGACCCAGTCTTTTTTTTACCTACTACCTTTTAGGGTGGAGCACATTTATTTTTATAATAAATTAAAGTTTACAATGGCAACATTTTGAATTAAATATCTAAAATGCAAGTAACAAATATTCGACTTTTAAAATAAGATTAATTTAATACTCTAGGATTACTCAAGAGGCAAACGTTATTACCTTTTACCGGATTGAACGTACACGTCGAGCAATTCAGCGAGTGAAAGGTTAAGCAGAAAAACATCCCCTTAAATCCCGGACTCCCCGGCGCGGTGTGCGTTGGCACTCGGGGTAAGAGCTGCGTCTCCCGGCGACACTCTTGAAAAGCGTGTACACGCGGACTTTGCACCCCCCCCCTCTGGCCGTCCGCGTCGCCGACGCCTTTCCTCCCCTTTCTCGGGCTTTCTTTACGGGAGAGCCCCGCGGTTCGCCCGCGAAAGCCGGGGTAACCATGTATTTTCTCGCTTCTTAATGTCGCCGCGCTGCTCCTTTGTCTTGTCCCCCTCGGGCGCCTGGCAATTTCGCCGTAACGTATGAAGTTTGTTGTCTTCTGCAGAGGACCATCGTCGACGACGTGCGGTATTATGCTCCCGCCGTAGTTGGCGAGGACCACTGTAGCCCCTCCGCTTTACTCTCCTTCGAGGAGAATCTTTTGGCCCTAGCTCCGAGAAACTTTGCTGGAGGCCGGCTGTGCATCATACTACTTAAGCAGTGCGCATTTTTTGCCTATATACTACGCTAATGCTAAATCAAGTAAGGTGGTTTGTATTCTATAGTCAAATATACAAGTAATTTTATAATTGTACATCGAAACATTTATATCTGTACTACATACTTTTCTCTGTAATTTCTATTTAAAAAGGCGAATTAGACGCGTTTGTCCACCATTGCTATAAGTAAATCAGTATTTAATTATAAAACACATACATAAATTATGAATATTATTCTATTAATTTCACTTTTATATAATTTTTTTTCTGAATATTGCACCGTTCGAAAGTACTAGTTATGTTTATGTAGTATTTTCCAATCCATTTCTTCTTGTTATATGATCCTGCGCTCATCCCCATTTCAACACAAACATTTTTCTTCTGGCAAAAGTCATTAATGTTAAAGTCATTTTTCTTCAAATTTTGCTTCTCACTCTCTGGAATAGCCCAAAATTTGCAAGATTTACTATATATTGTAGACAAAATGAAATATTCTGGAGCTTTGTAGTGATTGCAAAGAAGATCGTTTCTCTGAAATACTGTAAAGATAAAATATCATACTGAAATTCACATTTTCAAATGAGTAGATCTTAAACAATTTAAAATATAAGAGAGGACCTTACATAAATTTCTTACGAGATGCGCAGAATGTTCTCCTGTCCACACTCTAGAAACTTTATTTACAATTGCATTCACAAATGATTCACCGAACCATCGTCCATTTTGGGGTTGACAAGCAGGTTGATTACTGCCATCATCAGGATAGAAATCTAAGTGACCTTAAAATATAGTGCATTCTTTTAAACTAAAGGTTAACAAAATACAACTTTGGGGTGACAATTTATAGTAATTTTGATATCGTCAATACCTTCGGTAATGTTCATTAACACAGTCTAAACAATTTTTATTTTTAAAGTAAAGTGATGTAGGTATAGTTATAGATTACATTGCATAAATTAGATATATAAAGTTATATTATTCATAATATTTTGTTACCTGCAGCTGCATGTATTCCCAAATGATCACCGCTAGGTACGCTATCTGTGTGAATGACATCGACTAATTTAGCGTTGGAGCTATTGAGACGCCCCGTAGCATCATCTTTAAAACACGGTTCGGCAGGGTCCAGACCAGTTACTCTATCAACTACGAAATTATTTTCAGCCTTTAATTTGCCAGCAACTTGCCCAGCAATATGCGATCCTAAACTATGACCAATAATGTGGATGTAACCTAGTTGTTTGACAGGCTTTTTTAGTGTTTTTGCTATTTCTTTAAGAAATCTATTAATAGATAGAAAAATAAACTATTAAATTATTATTTCTTTTTTTACGCAATTGAAAATTATTAATTTGGATGATTTCTACTTACTCAAAAGTTCTGAGTGCAATATAGGACGTACTAAAAGCATAATTTTTATACGATGACGGTTTTACCGCATAATTAAGGGTAATGACATTGGTACTACGCTGCAAAGTTTTGAATATTTTGAAGTTTATATTATAATTAATAAAATTAAAAAATTAGATTTAATTTTATAATCCAAATAACACTCAATATTGTAAATACAATATTTCGTCAAGATTATTTACAGATTAATTAAGGAAAATTAAACGTTAGAAAAAATATGATTATTATCGTTGGTGGCAACATTATGCAGGTCTCGAAACCGGTGGTTTATAATCCTTCTACAATATTAGTTATTTTGGCAAGTATTAATTTTAATATTGTAATATTGAATGCTATGCGGTAAATGTTTACGTATTATGCCTTATATCCATACCATTCCCAGCAATTTGCCTTTCAACCAGGGTATCCAGGAATCTTCATAGCTACTACTGAAACCGTGGACCAAAATGTATGTTTTATTGTTGGTTGCGTAATCTGAATAGTCTGGTAAATCAAATTTTGTATTTTGAATAAAATACTCTCTAGAATGTGCTGACGTAGTAATCGTGAAGTTTACTTCCACTGTTTTTCTAATATTATCAAAAATACTAGGCTCATTACAACTAAGTGTTAAATCAGCTAATATTACATTATTTAAACAAATGACACACAAAGCTGTGATTAACAACATGGTTACTTTTGAAGTAATAACTTCTTATGGCTCGCTGTGAACGCTCAGGAATTTCAGTCTCAGAAATTTCAGTCTCCAAAAGTATGAAAAGGCCTCTTTGTTTTACCCCGTTTATGCTTTCTCTCTCTCACTCTTATGCTTTTCCTTGCGATGCGCGCTAATCTCTTTTTCCGAAGATCATATTGCAGGTCAAAATGAGCAGTGATCGAAAAAATTTAAATATTCATAAAATATTATTAAAAATTAAAGAATTATATTAGATCTAAAAAATTAAGAAAATCAAAATTTGGTTGATAAAAATCGGTCAATTAGAAGCATGTGATCAATTATTAATTAGTAAAATAATACACACTTGTAATTGGCCGATTTTCACCGTTCAACTTTTTTTGCATAAATACTTTAGTGAAAATGAGATACAACGTCGCCAGAAAATGTATTTTTAAATAATATAAATTTTTAAAATGTTGTATTGTCTATCTCATTCTCTTTGCCCGCGCGGGGGAGCTGTAAACTTTTTTATGAGTATCGTATTTCAGGTCAACATAAAATTGTTACTAACAAATGTTTAAGAAACTATTTACAGTGAAAAATTAATAAAATAAAAATTTGAATGGTAAAATTCGGCAGATTATATGCATTTACACAATATTATTGAGCAGCTGTAACTACAACATGCAACGTGCTTGCAGTTGACCGTTGTCTACGATTCAAATTTTATTTGCAAGAGTATGAGGAGTATCGCTAAGGTTCTAAATTAAGTACGTAGTATCTATCATTTTCACTTTTTCACATTTATAGATAGTATTATATACGTAAGGCTTGCATTTTTTAAGTCAAGTTATCACTTCTGTCGGGGGTCCCGAGACCCACACTGTTTTTTTTTTATCCTACTCCTAATAATTTAAAGACACCTTTCTTCACGTTATATTAATTAGATAAAAAATTTCTGATTATATATAGTAGGCAAGGTTTTCATAAAAGATATTGTATTTTTTTCATATGCAAATGTGGTAAATTGATAACTATTATTAAATGCTTGTATCAATTGTAGTACCGCTGTTAACAAATATCTATAAATATTTACTAAAGAAGTAAAATTTAAATAAGATATTGATAAGGTTTAATGTGTCGAAATTTTATTGTATTATTCCGTCAAATTGATGTCTAATTCTATAGAAAACTTTCTTAATCGTCTACGTCAATTTTTCATTTTGCGCATATTTAACATGACGTCTTTGAAATACATTGTTATTTTTTATCTAAATGTAATTTAAAAATTTAATTTAACAAATTGAAAAATAAAGTATGTGTACAAAACATTTGTAAAATTTTGTCTATAATTTTGTTTACAGCGATACATTTGTTTTACCTTGCATAATTCGTTTTTTGTTACAAATACTCAACGTCTCAACCTCAAATCTTTTCAGCAGACCGTACAATCGTGAATTCCGAGTTTAACCTAGAGCAATAAAAGTGCGAAATAAAAAAGTGCATTCCCACGAGATCGATCCGCTTCGGCAAGTTTTGGATTGGATTTTTAGATCGCCGAGGGTTCGAGAGCGGAAAAAGGCGCGCTCAGACCGTCGCACACGGATTTGATCGCTCGGCCGTAGGATGTGATCTCAGCTGATCGGCGAGATCTGGACGCTTGCCCGGGCTCGTTCTCGGGAGTTTTTCGGGGCTCTTCCGGCCTCTTGAATACAAGCGGCAGGAGAGCTAGCCCAGGCCGATTACCATTTTAGCCACGGTAGACGAACGGATATTACGCGGTTTTTCCTGATAAAGCGTGATTTAGCGAGCGATAATCTTTACTTCCCTTTCACTGCGGTGATTTTGTGCCGGGGTACGGGAATGGGACGGCCACTTGCCTTCCTCCCTCGCTTCCCAAAGTCTTCTCTCGACTTTTCGCATAATGAGTTACAAAACCCTGTTTTACGATTATGCTGGGAAGAGAAAAAGGCTACTTCCTAATGTATTGCCCTGGAAGTTCCGCGCAGGGACAAAATTACAAATGCCAGCGTAATCTATGTCAGAACAACTATTTCTATTTTCCTTGATTCTGAAATAATCGACTTAGTGTGTAATAACTCTTTATACGTGGGTTGATAGAAGAATTTTGGAATAATGAAATAGTGGGAGTTAAAAATAATCACAACGATGGCAGGATATTGTGAAGCATTTAAAAACGCAATATGATTGATTCATGAGTATTCCCGGTTAAATGGCTCCAAAATACAAAAAGTTTTCTAATCTCAACAATTGTAATGGATCATAGCTAAATAAATACGTATATGGATTTTGCTAGTATACTTAAAAAAATTAAAGAAGCAATTTTAACTCCAATGCTCGAGCTAGAAGATGAAATGAGAACGATAATTGCAGTATGAAACAATTCGCTAAAGAATGTTATATTAATACTCAATAAAATTGTACAAAAAGTTAATGAGAGATGCTATATAATTTATAAGCTTTTCCTATTTTAAGAAATGTCAATGAATTTAAGTCATAAGATGAAGATGACAATGTATTAAAATTTGCAATAAAATGTACCAATTTAAATAAATTTCCGATTATCGATGAGATTGGAAACATTGACTTAAGACAGGGTTTAAATTGTAAATTTCGTCTCAACTTTTGACATTATTTGACAAATTATTCTGAACGGTATTTATTGAATTATTTATACAAGGTAATCCTGGTCTCAATTTGTCGATTATCATTCTCAGACAACAAAATTTATTTACAAATAATTTACGGTCCATCTGCAGTTCGTTTTTATGTGAGAGAAAACGTCCTGCAGAATTTCGAAAAACAAAACTCGTGCTTTAGAGTGGTACAATTCTAGTAAGTTAAATATTGAAATAGAATTAAATAATCTATGAATTTGAACAGTAATATTGTTTACTATTATAAATGGCTACATACTGATTTGTTGCTGAAATAATTAAATTAAATTTGTCAATCATAAAAG
Source organism: Eurytoma californica (assembly GCA_035586675.1). Classification (NCBI taxonomy): domain Eukaryota; kingdom Metazoa; phylum Arthropoda; class Insecta; order Hymenoptera; family Eurytomidae; genus Eurytoma; species Eurytoma californica. Next base: position 11,759,528 of record JAXIUT010000021.1, on the reverse strand, counting down.
TAAGAAAGCATTACACGATTAAATTATAAATAAAATAAATAAAATACAAAAGCTTTCAAAATCAATGACGCCGTATATTTGAAAAATTTTCTCATCCATTTTTGTTATATGCAATGTTCTCATTCATTATGCAGGAAAAATATTTGTAAATCAGTAGAAAACTTTCAAGTCATCCAAAGAATTCGAGAAGACGACTATCGGCAATCGTTCCCGGCCCCTGTCTCATCCTATCGTTCGTTTAAAAAAAGAGCGAACGATCGCGGGCCGAAGGGATACAGGAGATGCGACGCGGGCGACGCGGCAAGTGGCCGGAATCGCACACTCGTAAAAGTCGTCCGTCCTGGGAGCGGGCCGCTGCGTCGACCACCTGTCCCGTCCCTCTCCCTGGTGTGCGCCGGCACATACAATGCAGAGGCCCGCGACAGCACACGTCGCGGCGCGCCGGCCGTGACAGTCCGGGGCTACTGTGCGGCGCGCCTGTGTAAACGCCTGTTACGCGGCCGAGCACAAAGAGCCGCGCCGCTTGCACGCCGATTTACCGCCGCGCTACCGCTTTTTGGGCTGCCCCCCTTCACCTCGCCTCGGCCGGCTATTCACTGGGCCCGCTTGAGAGCCCTGCTACGCTGCGCCTCTCGGAAGCACGTTTGAAGGCGCGCGAAATCATTGTTGATGTTTACCTGTCTTGCTGATTTAGCACGGATGATTTCCTTGAAAATAGTGGGACGCTTTTTTATAACCGCTTTTCTGTCATTAACTTTAATACACGGGGTATGATAATAAATCTGACACTACTATATATTGCATTAAAAGGAATTTATAAAAACCAGTAATTTTTTAAATAAAATTGTTATTATTTTATTTAATACTTTGTCGAGAAGTCATAAGAGATAACAGTTTTATATCTAAAAAGAAATCAAACGCATAGAAAAAAGTTGCAATCCTTCAGACATTTATGATTAGAAAAAAGACAAACGGCCTTTGTGTAACAACGGTGACAGCAAGCCAGCGCACTTGTAAAATCCAGCATTTCCTGGACAAGTGGACGCGCGCCTCCTGAACTCCATTTCCCCCGGGCGGGTGTTCATTGCAAGCTCCCTCAGTGCGAGCGCACAGCTCTCCTGTCTCTTTCTCCCGGAGCGCGTTTTATCCTCTCTCCGTGCGTATACCTCGCGTATTCGTTAATACTCGCTCCCTCTTTCTTCCTCTGCCGGCATTGTGCGGCTTCTGTACAAACATGTCAACTTGTCGCGACGCTGTCAGTCCGGCGAGCGGGCAGCGACGGCCGGACGGGGCTACCGTCGCCACCGCCGCCGCCGCCGCCGGTCACCCGCCGCTCTGTTCCATGTGTCACGACACGCCGCCTATTTAGCCTTCCATCAGCCACGTCCTTTTTATGCCACTCAGGTGACACGCGCCCGCGCGCGGCAAAGCGAGCTCGCCTCTCTGCGCGTGCACGCGGAAATGACTTTTCGACATTTGCCGTCGGCGAGCTTTATATTCTTCCGGCGCTGACGCTGCCCACTTCTCTGCCTTGTCTTTTTTTTTTGCACACCCTTTTCGTTTCGTGCGTTGCTCGCCTTGCTGCTGATAATAACGATAATGCGAATTAATTCTTTTTTTCCCGTTTTGCAATCCTGCAGATATTTCGCGTTTTTTCCAGCAGGAAAAATCGCGAAGTACCTGCAGGATGAGAGAACATTCTACCGTCAAAGCGTGGAAAAACAATATCCACATGTAAATGACAACGATTTGAAATACACAATTCTCTATTCAATTTTTTTTACACAAAAAGGCTCTTTCATGCTCTTGTTGAAAAAATATGGCGTAAAGCACGAAACAAAAGCTATTTTCAAATGACTTGGGTGAGATTTTTTCAACACTCGTTTTCACCTCGTGCAGAATATCTTACCCACGATTCTAATAGATATTTTTTTGATTATTGGAAAATGTACATATACTATCTAGAACTTTATTTCAGACTAAATTTAAACTTAAAATATGTTATAAACAATAAAGAATCAATTATGAATCCACGGTATACTCAATAATAGACGTATTTGGTTTACCTTCTTGCAACCGTAAGATGGCTGATACCACTGCTAAGAACTTTATTTCAGATTAAATTTAAACTTAAAATATGTTATAAACAATAAAGAATCAATTATGAAGCCACGGTATACTCAATAATAGACGCACTTGGTTTACCTTCTTGTAACCGTGAGATGACTGATACCACTGCTAATGATGTGCGTCTATTTAAAGCTCTGCTAGGGCCCAGTTGGATGTATTTTGACGAGGGAACTATAAGACGCCGATCCCCACCAAATTTATCAAAGAAAAATTGTTTCATTGTTATGCGCGTATGGAAATTTGCAAATTGATATTCGTCTTTGAAAAATAAGTAAATTGAATAAAACAGCTTTATCGTATACGTAGCAAATGATAGCGATATTGGATAATAATGACATGCGTGAAACAAAAATTAAAGTTTGTTCATTCCATGCCACAGACCAAGGCTAGCTTCTATTATTTAAATTATATTTAAATTTCTATTATTAAAAAATTTCCTAATCTTAATTTAGTATTCTGACCGAAAATAATGAATTCTTGGTGTTAACGTGTCTTTATAGCAAGAAAAAATGGTAGGGGATATCGATCACAAAATTATACTAGCAATATCTTATAATAAAATTATTGGTTAAATCAGGAATATGTAATTTATTATGACAGAACTTTATTCACTTAAGGTCTAACTACTCTCACGATTTTTGTTGCGAACGCGTGCACAGGTGTGCGCCGCACAATTTTTTTTAAATAATTCTATTCTATTTTTAATATAATTCAATCTTTCAACTTTATTTGCTTTTTATTAAGATATATATATTAAGATATAAAAAGCAAATAAAGTTGAAAGATTGATTTATATTAAAACGAAAAATTTGCTGTGCGGCGCACAACCTGCGCACGAGCACGCGTACGCGTCGCGATCGCGAGAGTAGTTAGACCTTTATAAATACATACGCGTGATCGGTACACAATAAAATATAGAAATATGTATAAACACAATATAATAAATGTAATGTTTTGTTTGTGATCTGCACTCGACTACTGTCACTCTCGAACTGATGAGCTTCCGCGTCGTCTGGGTCCTCTTTTCCGTCCGGGAGCTGGTGTAATAAAACTCAGGTCAAAAGGGGACCTTTGGTGGATGCTTACCTGGCAATACTGTTTGTGCATATTTTCGTTGTATATTCAACAAAAATTATAGTAGATCATCAAAATTGATGTCCTTTGATAATAGCGGTACGTTATGCCTGTATGACAAGTACAGACACTTGTCTACGGAGACCAGTTGTACGCATATACTCAGTAAACATCAATATATCATCCGAATCATTCTAGAACATTTTATTTGATGTCCTTTGATAATAGCGGTACGTTATGCCTATGACAAGTACAGACACTTGTCTACGAAGACCAGTTGCACGTATGTACTTAGTAAACATCAATATAAGATTATATTGAAAAATGTATGAATGTTCATTTTTTGAAGTGATAACTACAAAATATATATTTTATGAATTAAAAATATATATAAGGGAAGGCGGGGCATATCGGGCCATGGGTTAAGTTTATACAGCTGATAATACTTGCATAAAATTTGATCAATATACCGTGATTATTTTTAAAGAAATTCAGTTTATTAAGTATGGTGTATTTTTTCGCATTTTAATGTATAGAAAGTATTTAAAATAATATATCATATAAAAAAAATACAATCATATTGTGATTGAACGTACACTTTATTATAGTAAATTTCGGTATTAGCGCGAGAAATGTGCGAGAAAGGTGATCACGCGATTTCGAGAATCACTTCTGGCACCAGTGTCGATCGAAATTATTTGGTACAACGTGTGCAAGGTACAATTTTACGTGACTGACAATTTTAATAACTTTGTCGTTGATTCTTTATTTTGACCTACAATATGATCCTCGTAAAGAGTGGGGCTAACTCAACTCCGTGCGGGTCAAGAGAAAGAGACAAACAATTCAGCAACAATTGAAAGATCTATATTATTTAAAATTTATCTTCTAGCAATATTGTATATTTCATTTTTACTAAAATATTAGTACGAACAAAATTTGAATGGTAAAAATCGGCCAATTACAAGTGCGTATTAACTTAATGATTAATAATTATATATTTTTATAAATATTCAAAGCTTTTTCGATCACTACTCATTTTGATCTGCAATGTGATGCTCGTAAAAAAGGCATTAACGCGTGCCGCAAGGAAAAGCCTACGAGTAAGAGAGAGATAGAGAGTAGGTAGCCACCTACTCTCAAACGAGTGAGTGAGAGAGAGGGAGAGAAAGAGCATATCCGAGGTAAAACAATGGGTCCTTTTCATACTTTTGGTGACTGAAATTCCTGAGACTGAAATTTCTGAGACTGAAATTCCTGAGACTGAAATTCCTGAGACTGAAATTCCTGAGACTGAAATTCCTGAGACTGAAATTCCT
>JAXIUT010000021.1:11674931-11745626 GCA_035586675.1 Eurytoma californica | reverse complement strand
CAAAAGGCAAAGGAATTGCGCGCTCATCTGGTAAAATATACATTGTACACTGAAAAATTGCTTGCCTTTCAATTTTTTTTTTTTTACTTTTCTGTCGCTTTCTTCTAATTCTTCAGCTCTCCTTCCGATGCAACTTTTTTAACTGGCGGGTATCGTGGGCTGCGAAAAAGCTTCTCATTGTATAAAATCATTTCCAATTACAATTAATTCTGCAGTAAGCAGAAGTCAGAACCATTTTCAAAACCATATCCAAATAGTTATTACTAATTGATTTAACTTTCTTGTTGCAAAGATAAAAAGGCTTTTACCCACTTTTTAAACGAACTTAAGACTATTTGAAAAATGTAACTTTTCAAATGCGAAAGAGCCTTTTTGTGCGTTTCCCCGAACAGTCATTTCCATCAGAAATCAGTCGTGCTTTGACATAGCAGGACATCGCTCTTCGAGTAAAACGAAGCGAGAAAGGAGACAAACAAAAGGGCCGTGCCGTCGCGGTGAAAGTGAAGACACAAAATGTTTCGGCAGCCGCTCGGCTCGCCTCTCGTCTCTCGCACGAGCTCAGAACGCGGGAGGCGCGATGCATTATGCTCGAGAGGCAGGTATAATATAGCCCCGGCGCTCTCGGCCGCGCAGTTATACGCGCGGCGGGCCATGATTGATGACAAGTTTCGCTGTTATGAATATAATATCGATCAATCACGCTATTTACCGGGCGAGCGCATAGGCCCACTCTATCATTCCCCCCGCGGAGGGTCTCGCGCGCGCGCGCGTCAGCCCCCGGCGTGTGTACCGTGCGGCCGTGCACTCGCCCGGTCCATATCAAACTTTCTCCATCGACGTCTCCGATTCATTTTTCATCGCGCGCACGTCTTTTTCGGGCCTTCGCCGAGGTGTACCACGTCTACGGGGCGTCGGGCGGCTTCTGCGTCTTCATAATACGCGACGCTTTCCTGCGCGAGACACCCACGAATGATGCATGATCCACTCGGCTATTGACGGTCGACTGTTCAGCCATCGATCGCCCGGAGGGAGTGGTCCGTCCCTCCGTGCGCGCCGATGGATGCGAGATCGAACTGATTTTTATAATGACGCAAGGGTAATTTTTCGTGGGATGGAGCTCAATGGCACGGAGTGACGGAGGAGATTTTTCTCCGGGCCCTCTTTGGCGTACAGCTGCTGCATTGTGCCGCTCGATGGTTCTTTCAAAATTGTATTAACGTCATTTTTTTCGACTCGAGCTCATTATTGATAAATGGACTCCGCTCCTTTATAGATTTTATCAACTTACTCTAAAGAGCTACTTCACATAAATCATCTTATTGTATCATGGATTGTCTGTATTATATTCAAATAGATTATAACAATAATAATGATGCTTAGAATATATGAATCTAATTTTAATATTCATTTATTCTTGAAACACATTTATAGCGAGGAAGAATGAATATGTGTTCTATACAGCTTTTTTAGTTACATAAATGGACATTTTTATTGTAAAATTTAAATTTTATGTCTAATTTTATAAATAAATATTACGAAAACATTTGAATTATTTAATTTACTGGATGAAATTCAGTAGGAGACTGTTGCTTTATTCAAATTGGCGCTGACAAGATAAAATCGACAGAATTAAAAAAGAAATGTTCGTAATTTTTTTATCATTTTAATTATGAAATATAACTTGGCAGTTAAATCTGTACATTCAGCCTTATAAAGAAAAATAGTTGTACCTTAATTAAGACCTGCCCTATCATCCAAACAAATCGAAGCAGAGCTGAAGAAAGCAAGGAGCTATACAAGATTTATTCTCACTCTCGATTTTCATAGCAGAACAAGTCCCGCAGGGGCGTGGGCAGTCCAAGGGTCTCGTCGGAGATGAACGACGTTCAATAATAAACGCCGCATCGTTAGAGTCCGCTGATAACGGGACAATTATTCCCGGGTCCTTGCGCACGCCTCGTCTTGCCTCGAGTGCTTTTTAAAGCTTCTCCCCGGTCCAGCCCCGGCGATGTCCGCCGCCGAGGCGAAATTCCGGGCGGAGGCGTGGCCGGCGCGAGCGTTAACGACGCTCACCCTCCACTCGACTCGTCACGCCGCGACATTACTTGACGTCCGAGCCGCGAGGAGGAGGTGGGGAGAAAAACGCGGAGGCCGACGTCGTCGTGACGGGGTGGGAATGCGGACGCGCCCCGAGATAATGGTGCCGCGCGAGAGACGGAGAAGGGGGAGGGACCGGCGTAATTGCACTGTTTATTTTCGGTCCGATTCGAGACGATTCTTCACTGACAAAACTGTTTCCGTGAGCGGAAGATTAATTGCGCTTCCCGCGCCAATTAGCTACTCATAAACATTCTTCAAAGGCATCGCGCGCTAAGATTTATTTCGATCCGCGCCCGTAAATTCCTCATCCGAGTTAGAGAGATTTAGTGTAATAAATGAAGTTTTATTTCTATAAATGTTTTAGGAAAGAACCTGCTGTTAATAATACCTACTTCTAAGTGTTATTCGCCAAAGTATAACGTAAATAGCGCATTCATTGAGATTTATGTCTATAATAACTTTTATGATTTAATAGAATAATTTTTCTTATTTTTAATCAGAAAAATTTGAACTCTAAGTCGTGCCTATAAATTATAAAAATTTGACTAAAGCGTATGTAATTACTGACAAAGTATACGTGTTAAGGCTTGGTGGAAAAAATTCTAAACGCATATCTAGAAACTCGGCAATAAAGATCTTTTAACAAGGACGCGGTGCCATTCATTATAACCCGCGTCGCATTGAAAGGCCGAATGATTTACACTTGGTTTGAAAAAGATGCTGTTATTGTCAGAGAGAAGATAAATGCTCGCATAAAGCATCGCCGCTACTGTAATGCCCCCGGGGGAATTTGTAGGGTCTTTCAAGAACTACCAGCGCGCACTTTTATCTCAGAACAATCGCCATCCCCCACCCCCTTGGCGGAAGGCGATCTCTCTCTCTCTTTCTCCGTCTCCCTCCGTCTCTCTCATCGCGGCTCGATCTTGCGGTAGATCTTGTCACCGGTTTGCAGCGCCGCCGTTGTGAGAGCGCATTTTGCAACCCCCCGCTCTCACTTACAGACGCATACACGCGCGGCCCAGGAGCTCTTCACCGAAGACTGCTTCCTGTCTCTGTCTTCCTCCGCCTCGGGGCCGCTCTATCGCCGGCTCGCGCGTCTACATATTTTTCGGCCAACAAAAGGTCGTTAAAAATCCGTTAGATACGGCCGTCGAGATAGGCGCGCCGGTATAACACGCGGTTTGCGCGCGATACACAGACACGAGCGCGAAAGTGCAAAAGGAGAAGCTGCCGGGCTCGCCTCTCTTTCGCTCCGAAGCTCTTTTGTGCGTGATTTGAATGCAATCGGGGGGCTAATCTCCGATCAGTGTCGAGAGCGTAACGCGATCCGACGTGACGTGACGTATCCAGAGCTCGATAGCCCCCGGGCGGGGAGTGCGCATGCGCCCGGTCGGCGGTGACGCTGCACGGCTTTTGCGTTCGGAGTGCGGTCGGGAGGCCGGCTACCGGATTTATAAAGCGCCGATCGCACCTGTGACTCTATCGGCGGCCGGGATCTCGGGGTGCGCGGGCGCGCTCCTTTGCTCGCGGGGCTTATCTCGCCGCGCCTCGTCGAGTGGCGAGCGCGCGCGACAATCGCGCGATCGCTATCTATCGCCGCGAGCGTCGGGGCCCTTCTGTAATTGCAGATGTTCGAGCCCGGGCTCTTGACGCGAGATAAACTCCTCGTGTGAAAAGTAAATGAAACTTACGAATAAGCGGACGATTCTTTCGCTCGCTTTATCGATCCATTGTTTATCGATCTGGTCAATTCAGAATTATTTGTGCGCTCTCTGAAGGTATGCCAGGAATTTTTGCATCGTTTTAATGAGGCTTGAATAAATATTATCAATATTTTTGTTACGAATGAGAGAGAGAGAGAGAGCATATAAATAAAAATTTAAAAAAAATTGTTATTATAGTAAAAGTCCGTTGGCTACTGCCTTCAGCGTGATAGGCTTGAGTAGCTATCGCGTAGGTGACGGGTATAATGATTAATGAATCATTGAGACCGTAAGTCTATCTCCGATTCGCCTGTGAGCAATCCGGAATCGCGAAAAGGTATTACGTGACATACATGTATGTGTGTATGTGGACGGAACACCGTGAAGGTAGTAGGATCGGCTCTAAAGTTGCGTTGTTTTAGATTTTCTCTTGTTTAAATAAAAAAAGTGAAGTTTCATGCTCTTTTTCTCCAAGCGGACATTCTCCTTTTGTTATTCAGTGCGCTAACATCGAACTTTGTACAATTTCTAATAAAAAGCTATTTGAATTAAAAACCTTAAGAATTTTTCTCTTTCTTTTTTTCCTGTGCGAAAGTGCGTTAGAAACAATTTTAAAAGAATCAATTTTGTAAAAATATTGTTATTAGTCTTGCACATAATTAATTTCAAATTTAGGGAATTTATTGAAAATTTTCATCGTTACTCTGCACGTACTCGCACTAGGATTTAATTTTTTTAACTATGATAAATAAAAAAAAAGTTGAAGAGGTTTTAATAGATCGGTTAAAAAGAAATGGTGTTAGGTGATTCAGCAGTTCCGAGCAAATGAGACTGATTGGTAGGTAATAACAACAGGGCGCGGGGCATCCTTGATGAAACACGCGTTCGCCGAGAGTGCAACGGGGGAGAGGTGAAAAAGAGAGAGGCACACGTACACACGTCGGCCTAACAAAAAAGCAATCCGACAAAGGCGAGTGGCGAGAGAGGAGGGGGGGAGCCCGGGGCATTGTTCGAGCAGCGTCAAGAGTCCTGGCTGCGGTAGCCGGGCGCGTACGCGCGCATAATACCCCACACGAGACTCAATGGGCATGTATATACATCGCAAGTGCCTCCTCGTCATTGTGACACCGCGGCGAGAGAGCGAGCTGCCTCCGGAGCGAACCAGTTGTCGACGCGCGCGCGGCCCCGTGTAACAGCTGCTCGAGCCGTGTAACCCACATACATCACCGCACGTCATTGTTCGCACCCCGACGGGGGGTGGGGGCAGGGGATCGAGGAGCGAGCCATTATTTTCGAGGCAGGTATATAATATTCCGGGATGCACCTTCTCTCCTCTTTATTTCGCTATCCTCTCGCGTGGACTTGACTCGAGAAGCCTCGCCGGTGGACATATGTCAAGCGGCGTCAAGAGGCTGACGCTCGCCAGAAAGAACTTGCCCGAAGTCGATTCACCCGTGCACCGCCACCGGGGTGTTCCTTCCCGCTCTAAATGTCGGGGATATTCGATTGTGCTTTCGAGAACCCGGTGATTACGCCGGTAAATTGATATATACGGAGCTGAGAGCTTGTATTTCCGTGCCTTTTGTTCGCCGGTAAATGCCGCTGTCATTTTTAACCCTTTGACGGATGAGTTTGAGCTGGCTTGGGTTTGAATTGGTGAGAACCATTTTCGGGAACTTGAACCATTTATTGATTTTGGCTTTGCTGAAAATTGTTTTTATTCGAAATTTCTTTCTTAGGTGAAGACGTTTTTTAATTAAATTTGGTGCTTTCCTACCGTTGAGCCCTGCGAACTGCGTGAGAAAAATTACAGTGGGATGATTAGGTGAATTTCGACACCGCATTAAATTACTGGAAGCAGAAAAGCTAGTCTTTGTGAGCGAATAAGTCTGCTTGCTATTGTTACCGTTTAATGAGGTATATTAGCAGCGGATCGTAGGGTACAGTATCAGTTCCACGGTAACCACCGTGGGAAAGTGACTAGGTCATTTTACATTTGTGAAAAATATCTTTATTATGCAAACTATTTAGAATCATTAGAGATGTTGACATCAACATTTTTCTCTGCATTGAAAGCATTCTTTTTATTTTTTAAAACCAATAAATACCTGTGGAAACCTTTATTTTATTGCGAAAAATTATTTTTCGTTTCGATTTTAAATGATAAGAAATAAATATTACCGATTTCCTTGATAAAATCACTGAATTTGAACATTTTTTAATAAAATAGTCCAAACATCCCGCTCTCAATATCACAAAAGTTATAAACTTAAAAGTTATTAGTAGTTTCGGTTTTATAAATCGACTGAGAGTAAGCTAACGATAGCGAGCCATTTTTGTATAAAAAAGATATCAGGTATTAAAATGTAACGACCCTGAAAAGGAAGTAACTAAAAATTTCGTCGAAATATTTGTTTGAGCGCACTTCAGAAAAGTGAATATGATCTCGCAGTGATAATCTCGACAAGCTAGGAAGCAAGAGACAACAAAAGAAGCTGGTCTGCATCGCGAAGCGCGCGTGGGAAAATCCGCAAAGATACTTACCGAGCTTTTGCAGGTTTTCTCGTGCGCGAGCGCAGCGCTCGGCAGGTCCCGCAAGCAGCCGGAACACAATGGCTTCGGGAAGCTGCTGCTTGCAGCCTAATCCCCGCGAATCCTGACCGGCCGTATGTAAGGATTACCGCGCGCGTCCGACGGCCACAGTGTCAACAGAGACTCCCCGCTCGCTCCCGGGGGCTAAAGCCGCGAGCGAACCATTAGCTGCCCGGTAACGTCGCGCAAGACTCCGGACGCGTTAACTGCGAGCGGTAGTGAGCTCTCCGAGCTTAGAAACGTTATCAGAGGCTTCCGACAGAGCGGCAGAGATTCTTGAGCCTCTTCGCGTTTGCTGCTACACCTGCTTATTTCACTAGCGGAATATTGCTGGAACGACCAAGTGAACAGTTTCCTGGATTGGGATTTAGAAATTTTGAGATTGTTGTGCCTAGTTTCTTGCGGATTTGCCGAAAATTTTAAATGTGATATTTTTAGTGCAGCATCATGAAATTTGGTCGAATATTCACGGACCTTATTAACTCCTGCACTAGTATTTAATTGCTTTATTATTAAGCTCAGTGCCTCTGTTTGTGGGGTATCCTCTTGTGGTCGATGCTTTTCATTAACGTGAAGGTCCCTAAGTTACTCTAATGTTTGGAAATGTCCTATTAGTAAGTACTTATCATATTTCAACTAAATGCATCGATTAAAACGAAGCTATTTCGGAATTTACGTTTATTTCTCGAAAATTTTAATTCAGATTTCCAAACCTATCGAAACTTTCACTAAATATTTAAATACATCCTTTCAATTCCGTAATTATTTTTTGAAAATTCTGTACATTATGTTTTATTTTATACTAAATCAAAGTCTCTTCCTCAAGACTCGGCACAACAGCCTCGCGCAAAGATTGCACCAACATGCACGTGTGCGTACTCGTGCGTACAGACGCGCAACGTTAATTTCATTTTCCCGAATGCTTTTCGTTTTTCGAGGACGAGAACGACGTGGCAGGGCGCGCCGACCGCCGCAACGAAGGGGGAATTGGGCAATTTATCAATCCGGGTGAGCGAGAGAACGATTTCTGACCAGCGGGGTAATTTAGCAAGATTGATGCGAAGCCGACATGCCACAGATCGGTGTGCGAGTAGTCGCGCGTCGGGCGACTGGTTATTACGGGCCTCTCATCGTCGCGCTCGCCAGTCCGGCGCTCACTCGTCTCTCGTCGCCCTAATGAGCGACAATGATGAAAAGAGGGATTTTTTTCCGCCCGAAAGGGACCAATTGAATTTTTATGAGCGCCAGGGAGGATGCACCCCGGGTTTATATGCGTAAGCGGGACGACCGCGGAAGGCTGCGCCCGATCAAAGGAGCGGATGAACAATTAATCTTACCAGCGCTGACGTTGGCGCGTTAACGAAGAAATATGGATTTTTTGTTGCGCACTGAGCCACAAGAATTTTTGCGCTAACGATCGCCGCTCATTGCATAAATAGATTATTAGTCACTGTTGGAGATATTGATCTTTGTTGAATTATTATATTTTTTATAATATCTAGATTATTATACAGTTCGAACTTTCATGTAGCTTATAATATAAATTCTGTGCTTGTTTTCTTCAATAATTTTTTTATGATAGCTGCTAGAGATTGTAATGAGTTTGTTGCTTTTATCGCTTTCTTTCATCAAAAAATAATGACGAGATCGTAAACTAAACAGCATATTATAAATTTAACAACTTTTTTTGTATAATCACTATTGATTGACTTATTACACGTTGAATAACCTGAACGAAAGCCATTAAATGTGATTAAAGATTCAGTAAAAACTGGTTCCATCGGGAACATCGAGTATGATGAATCTTTCTGATGATCGCCGATAAATACATGTCGTATTTTTCAAAAATTTCTTGATTATCCGAGGACATGTGGGATCGATTCGGTTGATTGATGCCTATAAAAACTTGCAGCTTTATATATAGATCAGGCCACATCAAGATTATCCGCAGATGTACGATAATACTACTTTAATGAAGTTATAATTTAACTTTAGAAGGATACCCATTAATAACTTTTGAAATTAATCTTTTTTAATTCACTTGCTTCCATATTCAAATATAACTGTCTATCTGCCTGACAGAAGCACATGAGAGTATGCGGACAGTCATAAGTGCCAATTAGAGACGGAAATAGAAAATAGTTGTATATCACGTCAATCACAACAGGTCAAATCTCCTATCTCCGGTTCAATCGCGCTCATTAAGTGCACGTAAAACGACAAAGTATATCGATCCCGATCCGTAAAAATGCAACGATCAAGCTTGTCATGCCCGGGGAATCGGCTTGTTTGCACATGCAGCGCCTCGGGACGCCATCGAAAGATAGGTATTAAGCGCGTTAAGGTAATAAGGAGAGCTCTCGCGAGTCATGCCGAGGTCGAAGCCGTATATTATCGGCGTGGTTAAAGAAGAGGAGAAAAGAAGCCCAAGGCGCCAGTTCATCACGACTGCACTTGGCGTGTTACACCTGAAACACGTTCAGGAAATTGGTCGCGATATCGACGCCAATTTATCGGAACGAGGCGGCGGCAGCGGCGGCGGCGACGGGGCCGACCTCACGGTGAGCGCAGCTCGCGCTCGGCGCGTCCCTGTGTGGGTAAGCAGTGCCCGACGCTTTCTCTCCCTAGCGCGCCTCTTGCGCGGAATTTGAATAATTCCGCCGTTTCCAGGCAGACTCGCATTATGGCTGGCGCTCGGCGACGAGCAGCCGTCGGGGTAATGGCGGCTACTTATGTATCCGCGCGCCTCCTCCTCCCCGAGCACACGCGAGACACATCGTTGAGAAGGAGGCCCCCGAGAGGTGTATTCCACCGCGGTAAGTGAGTAGTTGCGCGCGCGGCCCTCCAGAGAACCGAGTATAGCCATTTTCGCTCGGGATGCTTTTACGCGAGTTTACGGCCTGCTCTTTCAATTGTACGCTTCGACGATGCTCCCGGCACTTCGACGACCTTTTCGAACGAGCGCTATGTTCTTCCTTTGTAAAAAGAATTTAACGCTTGCATAACAGCGCCGTAGAAAGCGTTCTGGGGATCAATTTACGTGCGAGATAAAATGTACATTTGTATAAATAATGTATTTTTGCGACAAATTCTTGTTTGCAGTCATTTTAACAACATTTTTAAGAGCAAACGACTTCTTGAAATTTTTCGCAAAGAAAATTTATTCGGGGAGTACCTGTTCCATAAGCATGGAAACTTCTACATTGTACTGTAAACAGAGTAAATACATTTATCTCGTATGAAGTAATTTGAAACGGTTAGCATCGAATGAACAAATTATCAGATAAACGTGTTAGCCTTAAGAAAACAAAGGCAAAGTTCCGCAAGTAGCGTAAGCTACTGAATTTTTTTTCTTTTTTCAGATTTATCGCCAAGTGTCATGATTTTGCAAAAGATCAACCGAGAAAGCAGCAATATGTTAATCTTGCGAAAATAAACCCATAAATTTATCACATACCCTCGGTGCCAGAAGCCGCAGGCAACTGCTAGGGCAGACGTGGAAACTGTTATTTCGTTACGGCGAATTTACGTTGTGGATGGGGCTATCCAAACCGCGATAAGTTAAAAAATTTACGAGTCGAGCTGTAAATCATAGCCGGGCCGACAGGGCCGCGCTCTCGGAGCGCGCCCCGGCCGTATAACCGTATAACCCACGCCGCCCGTATGTGCTCCGCTGCGCTTTTCAGATTTTAACACCGAGCGAGAGCAAATATTTTCCGTGCATCTGGAAACGTTCGGGTATTAAGCAATAAAACAATACGCGGCGGTTACGCCGTTCAATCACGGACTGCTACGTTTTTTTTAAGAGAGGCTATATTTCCTTCCTTTTGTTTGCGCCCGGAGAATTTTCAAACAAAGATTAAATTTATGGATGTTATCGCATTCTTATTTTACACTAATAAAAACTCTGTAACTACCTGGATGCGCTAATATTTATTTTATAAAGCTGGAGAAAATTTATTTAGTTCTGCTTTCAAAAACAGTGAGAAATAATCTACGAGCACAATTATGTTAATTAAAGCTAAAGCACGTAATATAAACGCTAATTAGTGTAAAAAGAAAATGAAAATTGCCGTTGTAAATGGAAACGCCTAATTGGCACTATGAGTATTAATAAAGTTATAATAGCGAAAGATGTTAATTTCCTGTCGCCGCGAAAAGTAGATATCAAAAGGAAAATTACCGTAAGTCCTCTCGTCTCCCGCGAGCGTCCGACTCCAGCACGAGCATCATGACTGAGGCTCGCAGCACTCGAGGCGTTAAAGATCTCGCTAACAACTGCTCGCTCCACCCCTCTCGGAAAAAAAACTTCCACGCCAAGACTCGCGCGTGAAAAAACGAAGGCGAGTTCGCTCGCCTACCCCCGCAATCCCGTTATCGACCCCCTCCTCGCTTCTTTTTTGCCCTTTAATCTTCCTTTATTTTGCACCCCCGCGCACCCTCGAGATCGACGCCGCCACCGCCGCCACCGCCATAGTCGTAATTTAGCCGCGGGCGTTTATGGCATTGTTGGGCGCGCGAGCGGCCGTCGTCTTATAAAACCAATTTCGCGGGTATTATGCAAGCTGTCAGTCCCATAGTTAAATTATGGCTATAGCGTCGCCCGCAGCGCAAACATGCATTACCTTATACAGGCGAGCGCGCGCGAGAGCGAGGCAGCCGACGGCGGTGCTCACTCCATCTCTCGTCGGCCCGCGCCCCTTGTTCACGGACAGAAAATAACGCCGAGGTCCCGCACCCGCGTCTCCTCATTTTAATTTCGAATTAATCGCTCGAGGATTCTTGCCGCTGTCTTTACTTTATTCCGCGGCGCGAAGCACTATACCTGGACTCGCTTTTAAGCCAGGCTTGCTTCGATGCCTTACGCAGTTGAACGCGTTTCCAAGTGGATGGTATGCGAATACATTATTTACGGACTTGCTTTTTTTTCAACTTTTTCAATTTTCTCACTGTATCATTAGAGCTCGACCAATTTTTTTAAATTAAATTCGTGGAATGAATTATATGGAAATTGTGCAAAATTGACGCAGTTACAAGGCAAATAATAGACTTTCAAGCATACTCAATTTAAATCGTACTTTTTAGCGGGAACTCAAAAGTGTAGGGAGCGACTTTCAACGAGGGTGGGGCTTCGTTAATATCCTATTTATTTTTATTTTAAGCACTTCGCGCTTGATGAGAGGGTGAAAAAAAATAAAATTGACTGTCTACTATGCGAGGCTTAAAAATGTTAAATTTATTGTTACATACTGTACAGCAATATTTTGTGTAAATGTAAATTTCCTTATCGCCGTTACGTTTTTTATCATATTTTCGAGATAATGAAGTTCTTTAAATAACTTATGAAGTTCACTAATTAATATTATGAAGATTGATTAAAATAGTCAGAGGACAGCTAGTGTCAGTCTGTTATTCGATATTTTATTTGTTGAAAACTGCAATGAAATAAAGCGAAGAAAGCGAGGTATTTTTAAACGAATATATCTCGAATCTGCGTTAAGCAGGGCGCAAGACAGCTGCTTTCTACACCTTTAGCAGCGGACAAGTCCATCTCGGACTGCAATCTCACTTTCCAGCGGGCGTCACGCATAATTCAGCCGCGTGCCGAAGCAGCGGTGCCGCCGCACGCTCGGCCAACTAGCCGCTTGCTCCCGTTAAAACGGCCCTCGAAATATCCGCTCGCGAGCGCGCGCATTCGTGTCGCGTGAGGGCCGACTTAACGAAGCACTCGCGCCTCGTATCAAAAGGCAATTAATCGCGAGCCGGGGTATAACGGGTGCGTGCCGCGCGCTCCCGCGGGAGACCGGCGTATAAATTTCGCCGCGGCCATTAAAAAAAAGGGGGGCACACGGCGAGCGAGAAATGCGATGCAGGCCCCGCGCGCCACCCACCGCGTCCGAATCGATGCGAATCGGCGTTCCGAGAGAGGGGGAGAGCGCGCGGGGGGCGCACCGTCCGATCGGCCGTTCGCGGAAGCGCGGCCGTCCGCGGAAAATACCGCGCCGACTTTTGATCCATCGCGTGCGCTCTAATTACGCGATGTCTTTCATAAATTACGGCGCGCGTGTGTGTATATTACTCGGCGAGAGCGCGCGGTTCGATAAATTCAGCGCGCGCGAGCCGGGTAATTATGAGCCGGTGCGCGCGGAATGGATTAAATGATTTCTAGGAAGCGTCCGGTAAAAGAAAGAGAGAGAGAGAGAGAGAGAGGAGGGTTCGCCCGCCGAGGGATGATGGCGAGGTAATGATAGGACGTTAAGTGGAGACGTTAAATATTGCAACATGCGAGCGCGGCCGACGGCGGACGGCGAACAATTTATGACCCGCGCGCTTTGGAATTTTTTCCCTGCACTTCGACCGATTGCTTTCGCTGCATTATTTACCTTATTAACCGCTCAATTATTACACTTGCTCACCAGACAGCTTCACTATCTTTAGCTATCTAAATTATTCGAGCGTCGGGGAACAGATTTTTAACAATTCAATTTGTATCATCACTTCATTAGCACACCAACTAGCAGTAAATTAGTTGCTTTTGAGCTGTCGTCGCTTTGCGGGATATATCTCGATTTGAAAGATGAATAGGAGTACCGGACATTAGTAAGCAAATCAATTAAAAAGGTAGCTCACGAGTGGGTAGAAGGAATTATAACGTAGCCCGCTACTTGTTGGATCGCCAACGGTCAATTTCCCATGAAAGCCGCTCGACGTGCTCGCCTTTTACATCGATTGCCGGCTCGCCTCCCCGAGTGTGTCTGCCGGGCGAATAGCCGGAGCTTCACGGCGAGTGCCTCCATATAGGAATATACGGGCGCTATATCCGGAATTTCGTTCCAGGACGTTAAGACACTAGATTCTACTTTATCGGAGCGGCGTAATGGTTATATAGCTGTTAAACTTGGCCCCTCATACAACTTTTCCAATCTTATCTCCGCTTAAAGGCCACCCCCGCGCAGCTTCTCTCCTTCTTTTTCTCTTTGACTCAACGACGTAAGGCTTGCGCCCGGCCATCGCGAGGACGTAAAAGAAAAGAGGTCGGCTTACCGGCCGGGGAAAGAGGCGAAAGGATTTGGCCGGGCTGAGCCGCACGCGCGAGTCCAGTTCCCCGGCGGAGGGAGGGATTTGTAAGGGGGCGCCATCGGAGATCGCTGACTGCTGTAAAACGCTCCGGAAATCTTCTCCACCCTCGTCCTCGCGAGCGAGCCCGGGTGCGGACGCGAGGCCGCAATGGGGAGAGACTGACCGCGATGCTACGTGAGCGGCATTTGCACGCGCGAGCCTCGGTATTGCAATTGAACCGACCGGGAGCTCCGTAGATGAGATAACGGCACTTTCTCGGACAAGACGATTTTCAGTCGATGCTACCAACGCTGGAATCGCGAGGGTATTATTTGAGAGTTATCTTATTGTTTCTTTACGTGTCGAGTTCTATTCCAGTGTAAACGATTTGAGTGGCGATAACGTGAAAGGACTTGGAAACGATAGTGTTTTTTTCTTTTGAACTTACTTGAAAATTTGCTAGCGACTTTTTTAATGCTGTCTAGTAAACTTACTGAATGTTTCCTGATAGTTATATTTATTGATCACAATTACAGTTGATTATTTTAATAAAGAATATTTATTCACTATACATTTTTAAAACGTATCTACTTCCACTAAATTTCCAGTTGGTGCTTTCACAAAGTGGCCCTGATTTCTTCTAGATAAAGTCAATTGCGTGTTCCAGTGAGATAAAGCCGAGCGACAGTGTCGTTATCAATCCTATCGAAAGTCGAGGTGAAATGCGACAAAGTCACCCGATAGAGCATTTTGTGTGATCGAACTAACGGTAGTCAATAAAACAGTGACATGACTAAGCATAGTTTCATTATGAATTCAAATCAAACAGGATAGTAACAATTACAGCTCAAGTTACCTTTAATTTAAGCAATGGCGAGATAGTACGATTATTTATTCATTTTTCTATTTCTATTTTTGTTAGAGTGAACAACAGATTATAATCGAAAACAAAAAACAAGCGTATTTGCAGGTCGTTTAGATTAAATGAAACCAGGTAGGGAGAAATGAAACTCGCGTTTTCCAGAGTGATGAAAATCGTAAATGTAAAAGCCGTACATCACAGCACATACGTATTCATGACACTCATATGCTCCGGGCATTCGAGAAGCAGCACGCGAACTTATCCGGGGGATTCAGCGGTGCGTTAATGGGGTGAAAATCACTTAGTCCTTCGTCATTGCGTTGAATGGCGCATTATTCAATTCGCGAGCTCGGAACCATAATAATAATATCATCCAGTCCCGAGTGTACAGCGCAAAGTCGGCAGGCGGTTGCAGAGAACGAGAGAGGAAGAGAGCGAGAGAGAGGGAGAGAGAGAGAGAGCTGACGTAGCGCAAAGATTTACGGTCGTGGGTCAGAGCATACATCCTGTATGAATGGCGGACAGCTTGCAATAATTCAACTCTGCGGCCACACCTCGGGCACTTCCCGTCCAAAGGTTGGCGCGCTGGCAAAGCCGAGCATGCATGCATATCATGCGCGCGCGTGTGCGAAGCAGAAAGAGAGATAGAGAGGAAGAGGAAGGGAGAGAGAGAGAGAGCCGTCCAACCCTCTGCGGACTCGACGACTTTCCGGTAACTGCGTGCTCGACGTCTCCTCTTTGATTCACTCGGTCTGACCACTGCTCACCCTTCCACCTAAAAGATTTTGCCCTTTTCTCTCTCTTCCTCTCGGATGCCGCTCTTTGTCCCTCTGTCTTCCTTCTTTTTCTGCTCCCCTAACGTTTTCCCCGCCACAAGTTGCTCTCCTGTGTGATTAAATTATGGATACAACCTCTTGTGGAAGATGTATACGCTGACGTACGTTCGTGCCTTAATTGGAGCTGCTCGAGCAATTTGTTGAATCACGCCGGGATTACTGGATTAAATTAGGGTCTAATTTATACATTATTCCATTTCAGCTTATTTTAAGTGTCTCCGTGGGGATTTTACGTAAAAAATCCAAGGACTTTATAGTAATGAGTCGACCCTCGTTAAAAATGTAAAAAATTTTAAAATCAAATTCGTTGCTCAAAGAAAAAGTGCTGGATACGCGAAAATTGTGGTCACCAGGCGATGAATTGAAATGAACAATCCTCCGGGCAACGACAAGATCGTTGGTCGTAGAAAGAAAAAGGGGTTCCGTGGGAGGGTGAATGTCTAAAAAAAGGAGCGCAGAATCACGGAAGGAGCTGTCCGACGCAGGCGCGTTCCTCCGGGGGACGTACGGTTGCGTAGAAGAAATTTAGAGCGAGGAAAAGAGCTCGCGGAGGAGGACCGCCGGGGCGGCAGAGGCGGAGGAGGCTGATAAATCGGTCGCACACATTGCACTGAATGGAACGCAATATGTCGGCCGAGAAAGGCAATAACCATTAGGTACCGAGAAAACTGCCCCATTTCAAACGACACGAACGGTCGAATATCAGAAAATTTATACCTCGCGCGGAGAGCGGGAGCGAGCGAGAGGAGAAGAGAGAAAGGGAGAAAGAGAGAAGCGAGATCCAGTGGCGAGACATATCGCGCACACGCTCGGCGCTGCCTCGGCGTTATAAACGCTCCGGGGAAAAGGGTAGACCGACTTCGTACATGATATGAACATCTTTCAGCTTGATTTCCGTCCGCGGCTCGATCTTCCTATAACTTCGTAAATTTTCCCCCTGGAGGACTCGCGCTACTTTTTAACCGAATAAATCGCCTTCTTGTTACGCCCTGCGCTCATAAGATTAAGGAAGCGATTCCGCGGGCTCTTGACTAAATTTACTAAAAATGATGTTTATTTCATTTTTTAGCCAGACAAAATTTGCAATACAGTTATTCAATTATTCATCCTTCTGCCATATTTCCTGAAGTAAACTTAGTTGTAAAAGAATGATAAATTTCCTTTAAAATATAGCATTAAAATTTAGTAAAGTAAAATAAGCAATTAATTTTCAGGAAGCCGTATTGGCAGTAGATTTTCTTTTACAGGCGCGATTATCCTTATCTCAGCCTCCTTAGAAAAGTGCAATTTCGAGGCGGCGCGCAATCCATGGCAGTGGGTGCGCTTGGAGTCGTGAAACGTGCCGCTCTGTCGAAGCCAGAAGCCGGAGGAGGGCCTCCTCTCGGAAAGTCCGCAGGAGATTGCAGGAAAATTAGAGGTTACGCTAAGAGGCGAGAATCGAAGAAGTGGCGGTGGTGCGTCGGCATGTCGTAACCAGCGCGAAAGAGCAAGGGGCGGGGGCGGGACGAGGATGGAGAAGGAAGTAAAGGAGACAGCAGAAATCGACGAGGTCTGCTCGGGAGCGGGAAGCCGGGCAGAAATTGCTTTTCCCCTATAAGGTGCCATTATCACGCACCATCTTGCTCGAATGGCTCCGTAAAACGCCGAAGCAGGAACTCTCGGGGTATTGGCGCGCTGCGTCCAGTTCCCGCGCCTTGCGGTCACTCGCTCGCCGGCTTCAGCAAAAACTCTCCTGGTGCGATCGTGCGGCGAAATTGTAACTCCCGGGGTACGTCCTCCTTTTATACGCTGCCCCGCTGGCAGTTACGTCTCGTTTCTCCGCGTACACGCGGAGCGAGAGGCTGACCTTAACAGAAGCTCCTCGCCGCTGCCTCCTTTCCTCGCCCCCGTCCGCTCGGCTTCTTCAGTTTTACTTTGGCGGGAGGGCGCCAGTTGGTTGCTATATGCGCGACCGATATTGCGAGCGGGGCCGCCGTAAGGACGCGTAATGGGACAACTCTGCCAAATGATGCCATTTATTTAATTTCTTGGAACGATACGGCTCTTCGGGGGGACAATTTTTCGCCGAAATATCGGAGATACGCGCGGCCGAGCGACACTGCGACGACCTCCTTCGCGCTTGTTTGCTCGGAGACTCCGCTAAAGTGTCGCGGCCGTACTTGACTTGCAGTTTTCGAGGCCTTGCTTTATTGCACTTTACGACCCAGCATTATTTTCATTTAATGTTTCCAATATAGACTTACCTCGACACATTTGATTAAACGCGCGACAGAAACAGCACTCGATTTTTTTCCTCGGAAATGTTCGAAAACAAGTTTATAACGAGTAAAATAAAAGTGGCATTATTGCACAGAACATTAGCATTCAAATGGACGTTAAGTGACGCCGAAACGAAGTGTCGGTTTAAAGCAGTCACCACTCATGCGAATAAACAAATAGCGCATTAGAAATTCCTCCCGTCGCAACATGGACCTAGCAAATTAATCGACAGCATTAACAAGCCTTTTGGATCCCGCGGCGTGGCTAATTCGCCCGTAAGCGAAGTCGCCCGTAGAAATGTAAATCAAACAGGCAACGGCGGATCGGCTCGGCGCTCACGGTTATCCCGTGACAAATTAAGGAATAGAAGTATTGCATAAACACAGAGCGCGCGCACCCCTCTTTAGAGCGGCGGCGAAAAAGTGCGGATTACACGGAACGAATGAGAGGGACTCGCGACAATGGGAGCCCGGCTTCGATATCTTTCGAATCGGTAATTTATTGACCGCGGCAACATCTGCGGGCCTTCGCTCGGCGACGCAGGCGCGCGGTCGGGAAGCCGTCGGGGCTCGCTCGCTCTCCTTCGCCCGAATCCTCTATGAGTAATGAAGAGCTGACAGAGATGAAGTGGCCACCCTTATTCGCGTGTCACGAGGACGCTTCCGCGACACCCCGGTTATATGTATGACCGCGTATTTGTCACTCCGCGCCGCTCCTCGCCGGCTTCCCAAGAATAATATCCTCATGTATCTCTATTGTGCCGAGTGTATGCGGACGCGCGACTCTGGGCAAAAAAAGGTTTTTCTTTTTTTATTAATCTTGCGGCCGACAATGCTGCTACAGGCCACAATATATTTTCACGATTAATTATTCCTTTGCCAGTCTATTTGGGGGCCAGCTCTGTTGCCATTCGTCGAGTCGAGCCCGCCCTGCAGAAATTATTAATGGTTTTAATGTTTTCTTATTATTTATGCGCATTACTTTTAAATAAATCCATTTTTAAATAAATGCTCGGCTGCTAAAAATGTTAGGAGCATATTAAAATTTAAATGTACTCAAAAAAGATTCACGTCTTAAAATCAAACTGAATCTTTCATCAAAATTTTCTTGACCAATTTATTATTTCGAATATTTTTAATACCTCTTTGTAAATATTTGAATGTTATTTTCATTTTTCTACAGTTATATGAAGTTTATAAGTGATCATTTTATTTGATTTTCAATAACATGCTGCATGCTAAATAAAAAATAAATAAAATACAAAAGTAGATTTCTTTCCTTTCATGTGCTGGAATACATTGCACTTGGTCAGACCTCAATATCGACTTCGTTTTGGGCCGCTCAAATATATCTTGTAGTGAAGAATCCACGATACTTTGACGAGACACAAGAAGACGCCTGTGGGTAGAAATTCAAAACCAGCCTCCGCGGCGTATGTTAAAATTAAGCACTCAATCATGCATCCGTCGTCGGCGAGAGGCAAAAAAGAGCCCCTCACCCGGTACGTCGTCGGGCCGACAATCATTTCTCGTTATACCCCGACTACCGAGCATCTCGGCACACACGTCACGAGCTCTTTGCAAACCCATCACTCCGGGGTTTGCGTGCACAGCAGACGACTCTAGATGCAAATTACAAAACAGACCTATTGAGATACCTTCATTAGTGCGCCGTTCATTACTTATTCTGAAATGTTTCTTGCTGAAATAGACAAATAAAAGTTTTAATCTAAATCGTAAACCAGATGCGTGGAATGATAATTGATACTCATTGAAAGTTCGAGATGTTATATACTGAATAATTAATCAAGGGCTACAAGCCACATGAGACACATTAAGCTCGCCCCTCCTTTGATTCTCTTCCCAGTTGAATGAGAAAAGGCGAGAGAGATATCCTGAAAGGATCCCATTGATGAGTGATGAGGGGAGGGGTGATCCCCTACGGTGGTGGTCTCGGCCGTGACGGATAGTGTCACGCCAACAATCGTTGCTGCAATCTGCCACCGTACGTGAACACGTCGTCCTGAATAATGTCACCGCAAAAGGCGAATCGACTTTTTGCTTTCCTTTCGATCTCCTCAATTGGTGCGGAAGCTTTCTACCGGATAATTTTCTTTAGTTTGTATAAAAAAATTTTATACGGGTGCAGTCTATGAGAACGCCATAATAAATGACAAGCACAAAATTATATCTTTGTAAAGCTATGACCAGTGGAATGTCGAATTTATGAAGGCTATTAAACATTCGAAAATTGGAGGAAAAAAGTAAATCAAATTTTACGAATAACCACTTCTTCATATTAATCCAAACGGGAAATGGAGAAAAATTCGAAAAAGTAAAGAATAATCCAGGCGTAAAAAGAAATAAAATTTAGGCCCTACGTTAAATTTCTAATGTGCGACGATAAATTTTGTGGGTCAGAGGAAAGCTGCGTCCCAGGGCCATTCGTCTTTCAGTGCGGTCTCGCGCGCGGGAAAGGGAGGCGAGTATCCAGCGCGACACCGAGTTAAATCTCACAAAAGCTCGCGCGCGGCTGGACTCTGGCCTTTACAACCGCAGGCTCGCGTCACCTTGAAGGCACCATTAGCCGGGCATTGTGTCGTCGCGCGGCTCAACGAGAGAAGAAGAGAGAATGGCCGAGGGAGAGAGAGGACGAGCCGCGGGGAGCAGCGCGTAAAGAGTTGTAGGTACGACGCGACACCCGCTGCACCCCGAGATCGCAGATACGGTTAATGACGCGCGGCGCAGCCAGCCCCGGGGAACCGGCAATAAGATGCATTATCCTTTATTCATTCTCGGCTCTCTCCGCTCCTCGCCGCGCTCAATGTTTTCCTTAATTTATTTTCATTGCCGCTACCGCAAAACGCGATTACGCTTTCATTAGCTCGGGCACTTTCTGCTTTTATGAATCGTTCTGCGTGTTTGATTATGTTGCGTTATTTTATGTGCAATTTATGCGGCTTTTAATTTGAGATTTTATTTTAATTAATTTCTTTCTCGCTTATGTCTTACTTTTACGGTGAGATATTTTTTAAATTGGCGGTGTACACCGCAGTAAAACGAATTCAAATCTAAAAGTATAATTAAAAAATTTATAATTGTCATTTTCACCAGAACGTTAATTAAATTGAAACACTTGCAGTGGAACTTTATTAAGACAATTTAACGATGCTAATGAAATATTGTCACTGGAGTCCTCGAATAAAATAATTACTCAGACTCGATCAGCCGACAGCCTAATTGCATCCACCGAAAGAAAGTATCCTTTCTCCGACCTCCATCAGTCAGAATCAGCGCTAATAACGCGGATATTTCAATTCCCGGCGATTTCGCGCGCTCATCCCTCGAATTATAAATGTTGGCAGCGTAGCTCCGGTCTTTCATTAAATTGAGGTGAAAAAGGCGAGAATCAGATGAATTCCCGGAGGTGAGGGGAGGGCCCGGCACTCGAGAGCGGCCGCCCCCAATCAATCGCGCGGCATCTGCGCCCCGGTGGCAGGCAGGCAGGCTGCGTAGCGACTCGCAGCCTCCCGCCGATTCATTAAGGAGCGCCCCCCGAGGCGATTGTCAGCTATCGTCGGGCGGAGCGCTCGCCCCGTACACTTTTCCAATCTCCTCTTTTCGCGCGGGACTCGCGAAGGGCGTGAACGTGATTAACGCGCGCCTCTCCGTCTTCTCGTAGGACGCACTTGAGGATTCCGCCGGAATACGCCCACATTTCTCTTCGATTCTTTTAATAAAGCCCGATTAACGAGCCGAGCCGAGTCGAGACTCTCTTCCTTCCGTCGTTACTTTTCGCTCGAGGAGCCCGCCGGAGCCGGAGTCGAGTAGAGCGAGGCGCGGAAGTGTCTAATGGCATCTTGACCTTAAGCTCTCTGTAGATAACTTCCGAGTGAGTGATTCCGAAATTTAAGAGCTCGGAATACAAATGGAAAACGGAAAGCCAGACGAGGTGATTAACTGTTCGTTAAAATCTTAGAAAAAGTCGAATTAATCATATTTCTAGAACTACTTATTAAAAATTCAGTTGTAATTATTAATGGCAATAAAAAAAACATTGCAATTATTAGTATCCTTAATTTTTCGGATCTTTATCTTACACGAAGGCCAGACTTTCAATAAACTGGTGATAATGTTAAAATTTAATTGTTCAAAGTTAAATTTAAAAAAAGTCAGTCGAAGGAGAGTATTCGATAAGGAAAGCAAGGTGACACAATACAGTAACTTTTATTCCGCTTACACTCGGAGTTTAATAATAACCAAGCGAGTGTGTAAGCCGAAGTCGCGCCGTCCGTTACGGACTTTATCTACTTAGAAAATCGGCCGAGGGGGGAAACTGCCCCATCGTCGCTCGGTAAAGATAAGGACACGGCCCGGGGGAGCACTAAACAGAATTAGTGGTTGATTCCGTTTGAGAAGCGCCCAGGAAAGCGCTCGTTCCGAAAGTAACCATAAATTCCCGGGAAACGTGACCTCGGTGGGTGCTTCCGGAACTTTCCTCTTATTCTTCCTCGCCTACTTTCCTTTTTCTCCACCTTTTTATTTTCACGGCGCGCCCCAGCCTTTCCAGGAGGACGACCGGCGCAACAAAACGAATGCCTCGTGTCCTTTTATCTCGGATCCCCTTATTTTTCAGATTATGAGAGGTGGAAGACGTCGTAACGTCAACAACCCTCTACGTCTATTTCGAGCTAACCACTGCAGGCTATGATTTAATCTTGAACTTTAGTCAAATTCTTTTTCAATATATAACCATTTTAATAGAAATATTAAGAAAATAAGCTAAATAATTCTGGACAAGATGAAAATATTTTCCGATCCTTACACCCGCAAAAGGAGTTTATCCAAGTGAACCAAAATAATAAGAACTTACACCCCTATAAATTCAAAAGCTCATAACTAATGCGTCTTTGAAGGAGTTGAATCTAGCACAATAGCAGCCCTGGTATCAGGGAGAAAGCGGCACAGAGGGTCTAATATAATCTTATAAGCACACAATCATCATAAAAGACGTAAGCCAGGGGTGCAGTATAACTCGGGCGCCCATGCTAATTCAGCGCGTAATACCATTCATCCAAAGCGCGTTATCTCTCCATCGAGGCGAATCGGACGTGCCCCGGCGGCCGCGCGCCCTAAGTATGAGGAACGACTGCGCGGCGGTGTAACCAAGCCCGGGTCGCCCCGTGTTTCGCGTGTATACATCGAAAGCGATTAAATTCGAGAGCGTATTTCCCAGGCGTGTTGTCGCGCGTGTACTCCGCGCGCGTACACGGCGCCGGCAATTTGCAGCGCGCACCGGCGCAGGACCTCCCCGAGCGGCTGTTACCTGTTAACCGAAATTAATCCCCGCGAACTCGGGGCCGGGGGGGAGCGGTTATCGCGCGCCGGGAGGACTGTATCCGCGGAGCGTAGCGAGGACCGCAAGTAGCGAGCCGTGCAATCGGGCGATAAGGCGGTTTGTCCTGGAAGTCGGATTCCTCGCCCCGCTCCCGGCCGCGCGATCGCTCCGCAGCGATAAGCCGGCGGGGGAGGGGAGCGCTCCCTTGAGCGCGGAGTTTCGCGTCGTTTCCGCTATTTAGGACGGCTCTTCCGCGAGGCGCCGCCGGCGAATCTTCTCGTTAAGAAGATGTTTAATTAGGATCAGGCCGGCCGTGGAGCGATTTTAATTAGAATAAACAAGATTTACGGGCGAGCCGGCGAGATAGCGTAATTGCGAATCTTAATTGCGATCGGATTTATTGCCGCGGTGGCGGCGGCAGCCGAGTGGGTGGAGGAGCCGTGCATGCGGAAAAACTTATCTCGAGCTGTGCGTAAGCGCGCGGGGCCTCTTCTGCGGCTCTGAGGAATGGCGTCCATAAAATTTTTCCCAATTTACAAGTGCAAATTATACGCTTACATTTCACATCCCGTCATTACGAGCCTATAAGGACGGGATGTGAAAGTTGCCTACCGTCACGCATCCGATGCGGCTCTTTTATCTTGTTTTGCCCAGTAAACTGGACCAGTTAACCAGTTCGTTCGTTCATTTATTAATTTCGACTTGTGCAATACTATATGTTATATACAACTCAAATAGGTGATCAAATTGTAGATTCTAAGATATATAATAGTGCTCAATTAATTACTTTGGATACATAGACAGTTATATTTTCCGTTTTCATATTTACATAATGTACTAGGTCGTAACACTTACTAATGGTTGTATAATATATCAAGTCTAAAGTAATTATGTTATGCAGTTGCATTTAATTTGTACTTGTGAGACTTGACAACTTTTTGCTGCAACTAAACCTGTTCATATTTAATTTCCTACTTTTAGATGTGAATTAATGGATAAAAAAGTTTTTGTTAAATAGGTACATAAATTGAAAATATTTAAATTGAAAATTCGTTCACTCGCGATTCTTTTTTTATCTCAATTTGACGTGATGGAATGCGACGGGAGTGAACGCGCACAAAACGCTGAGCATTTCGGCTTCTCGAACGATGCTCTTCGCCAGCAGCAACATAGCAGCTGTTCCTAATAAAAAGCAAATACCGAGTATCATCTTCGTGCCTTCATTTGTTCTCCCATCCTCTTCATTCTCCTTTTACTCGCGACTCGTATCGCATCCTCTCGGGCTCTCTGTTGACGTCGCGCAGAGTCTTTCTCAATTTACGTTGACCCTTTTGTTGCCCGACGTCTTGAAATATATACGTAGTAAATTCCAATCAAAATGGTTCAATGTATACACATGTCTCATTGTATCCGACTTGTTCTACTTGCTGGTAAAATGTGCATATTCCGCTGCATAGTATTCTTGGATATTCCGCGAACTCAAGCAAAGTAGTGTAACATCGTTTATCATCAGATTTTAGGTCGCAGTGAAAATTGAATTTTAAATATACGCGGGCTTTGTTAAGTTTATTTATTGCTTTTTTAAAAATAAATTTTTATTATTCGAAAATATTTTTGTGTTTTAATGTATTTTTTCTGAAATCCACTCTTCATTAGTTTTTGTTTTTTTAAACTAATCCATTCTCTAACTTACAAAAACTTTGGAATCTACACGTTTGTGGGCCGTACAGTCGTTCAAAGCGCAGCTTTGTTTATTCCATTTTTAACCCTTAATCATCTTCAGGCTGAAAAGCTGGCAGCTCCCGTCACTAAATCCGGCGTGCACAATGAGCGCGAACGAATGCCGTTTGCGGCAGCACTCCGCGAAATTAATCCATCCGGAGTGGCGAGAGTGCGAGCCGTAAATCCTGATTAATTGCCATGACGCTCACTCGTAAACACATCGCTGAGGCCCAAAAACATACGGACAGCGCGACCGGTTAAGTGCGCGCGAATTCGTCAGATCCGACCCGCCGGTAAAAAGACGCGCTCGACGACGCATTATCTCTTGGCAGGGACTGCGACGCTTTTTGCGCCTGGCCTTTTTTCGACCGAGAGCACAGACGGACGCACGCAACGCTTAATTACTCGACGCTCGGTCCAAATTAAGCCGCGCATTTTTCAGGTAAGTTTTTTCTCAGGGTTCTCAAAACAAAGTGCGAGAATTTTCAAATGAAAGACAACAAAGTATTTATGCAACTGTAGAACTGGGTTTTTAAACCTCCTCTTAGCAGCTGTTTAAATATGCCAATTCACAAAAAGCTTCTTTTAATAGACTTGATTCTTTTTTCAGGGCAGCAATTATTAAACACGTACGATGAATTCTTAAGATTCAAGTTTTTGTCTTAAATAAAAAATTGTTTTTGGCTAATTAGAATAAGCGACTGTTCATTTCTATGACATATCGCATTAAAATTTTGTTATCAAAACTATCTAAGTTTTATATAGAATAGATCATTTTAAGTAATTAAAAGTACCTGATTTAAGTAAGAACGTGTAAATGACATCGATTCCAGCTAATTTACAGTCCTCGAGAGTCACTCGCGGTGCAGAGACGCACGTCAGGTAGCGGTGCACAGTATCTAATCACCGCGTCGCGCTGGGTGCTGTTAATTTTATTCGCGTTGTCTCGCGGGCCCACCCGGAAGCCCCGGCTCTTTCGCGCGTCAAAACGCGCGGGAGTAGGCGACGGGCCGCATCGCGATTAATGAGCGGCGGAGCCCCGTCGACGGCGTAAATTCACGTCGGAGGCTTGCGCTCGCCCGGGGTGATTAATGCGGCGTTCGTCGCCCGACGCGTCGGGACATCTGTGTTAATGGTGACGGATGGCCGCGGCTAATGGTGTCAGCGCTGCGCGCGAGGGTCTCGCGCGACGGCTCCGGACGACGGGCGTCAGACAGAGACGGAGGAGGCGCGCGAGCGACTTTCCGCGACGGCTACAACACCGAGCCCCATTGTTCGCGGCCCCGCGGAGTGCCCGCGAGGTGAGCGCGCGCCTACTCGGATGATGTTTATTACGCCGCGAGCGAGCGAGCTGATAAATGGCCGGGCCGCCGATCATTTTTCTCTCCTCCGAGGGCTATTTCAATCACAATGTTTTTAGGGGGATTATACTATTTTATTTGCCGCGGCGTGCCGGGGTAATTGCCTTACCGCCGCGAGGCTTTGATAAATAGCCTCTCGTTTAAGCTCTTTGGAAATTTACGCGAGCTTTATTTCTGGCGGCTCTTTATTTTAAAAACAGCTCTGATTTGTCTCAATTTTTATTATTTGGGCCGAGACGCTTTTGGGATTAAGTGCGGTGAATCACCATAATTCGCCCATTAATATCCCGCGTGCATATCCGCACAATTCACAACTGTCAAGGAAAGAGTAAAGCTCCGTTAAATAAAATACGGAAAATACTCGATGGGGTGATGACAACCCCCTATCCGCGGGATGAAAAAATGTATGCGCGATCACGCACTCGACATCGGGACGTAAAAAGGAGGGGCTTTTAGTGCAGCCCGGTAAAGTGACTTCGGTCGTTCGCAGGAAGATACGAGAGAAATTCAAGGGGTCAGCGCTATTGGCACTCGGAGACGGTCGTGCGCCTCCTCCCGCTTCCGTTGTTTATAAGCGAGTTTTTGCGAATTCGCGATCGCGCGGAGCAGCCGACGAAAGCCAAGCCCGGCGACTTGCGACGGGGAAGGGGAGCGGCGGGAAGAAAAGCAGCCGACCGAGCCTCGGCAGATATTGAGCTCTATATTTCCATAAGCTGATATTTACGCGGCAATATACGCGGCCGTGCCCGCTACTTTATGAGCCTCGTAAATATAGCGGCCCGCCGGGAATTGGCTGGCAAGGCGGCCCCGTTTTACCCGCCAGCCTCTCGCGGTTCTTTCTCTCCATTTTTCCTCTCCCACCCCTCTTAATATTTCTTCCTTTTTCACTCCAACGCTTCGCCCTCCATTATGTGCGCGCGTACCGAGCCGACGTGTATTATACCCCCGCGTCGCGAGTAGGTGAAATTCAGCTTATTTCTTCTTTCCCCCACTTCCCCCTTTTTCTTGTCTTCGCCTCCCCGATGCGAATGCATTTGACTGTATTCTTACGGCGCTGTTTTCCTCGCGTCTCTCTCTCTCGAAAATCGCTAACCCATTCGTATTGCTTTAGTCTTGGCAGCCTTTCTCTTCCCCGGTGTCGCGCCGCTACTTTCGATCGTCCCTGGCGCATAAATCAGCGGCAATTGTAAATAACGCGCGGCGTATGCTGATCCACGGGTGTAAGTCCAGGGGAGGCGGTGCAGAGCCGAGCCACCTGACTAGACGGAGAAATCTTTTAAGAGCTCCGCGTATACTCTGATTTATCGACACTGCGGTAACGATTCGGTCAAGGGAGTAGGGGATATTTATAGCTGTTATTTCACGCGGCTGTTTTCAGCATTTTCCCGATTAACGGCCTTTTCGAAACTCTTTCGGCTGTCCGTGCCGCGCGAAAAGTAATTTTGCGGCTTGTACGGCTTTTTCATGGCGCCCGGCCAATTTATTGCCGGGTTTAACGAGTAAGTGCTGTGTAATCTTTTTTGCCTCACTGCAAAATCATCTCAGATTTGTCATGCTGCTTTCCTTTCTTTCAAATTAACTTCTATCGATCTCTCGCATTATTAAAATTTACCGATTCGTTCGTTCGCCGTCAAGGTGTTCGAGAGAATGTGTCAATTCCTTTCTTTTTTGACTGACATCCTTAAAATCTTCGAAACGCAAACAAAACAAACGTCTGTCCAATTCTACTTGAGAGCAGTCACTCACTCATCTCTTAAAAAATGCTACTTAAGAAGACTTGAAAAATTTCAACGACCCGGTTTCCCCGGTCGAAGAGAAAAAAAGCCGTCACCCGGGGCGAGACGCAATTAAGGAGGAGCGCCTTGGTAATTGGAGGTGAAATTCCGTCGGACGGCTCGCGCTCGGTTTGATCGGTGCCCGCCCGGCCGATCATATCCTTCAGCGTCGGCGGAGGAAGGAGAAGCCCGGCGGGCGGCCTGGCAGCCGCATGATGGATGGAGGCGTCTTTCCATCGATATTCCTCGGCGTGTCGCGACGCGAGCAGTCACTTTATCATCCGCGTCCGCGGATCGTTCATCATTCGCAATCACTTCCTTGCGGCCGATCGATCCAATCTCGAGCTGTCGATGCGCGACCTTATAGCCCGCCGGCTGATCGCTCACCTCGGCCTCTTGTAATTCAAGGAGGAAGACCGGCGCGTAATTGATCGCCGGTGATCGAGTGGGATCGGTGTTTGTTCGCATATTTACCGCGAGTAATTTAACGTGGGGTGCCGGCATATGACGGCGCGTCCGCCTGATCGCGTCGTTGTAAGGAAATTATCGGACGCGATAAAGTTACATGCTAATGTAATACGCGAATTGAGCCGTTTCTCTTTTTGCTCCTTTAGTCTGCATTATTCATGTACGCGAGATACGATACGGTGTACTCCGTTATAATAAATATCACTTCAACTTGTTATTAAGTTTAATGCTCCCAACGAATTGATGATCTCGTAAGTTGCGAATGATATGTATCCTAATGCAAATGAAGTCATGCTATAGAACATCGTTTATTTCTGTACACAATTAAATTACAGGTGTAATGATGAAGTTAATATTTATCAATAGGTATATTTTTTCATTTAATGCAGAAACGATAAAACCTTGAAACTTGATTAATTTCGCTGTTAGCATACACGGATTACTCACTTATTCAATTACTGTCAGTTCTTTCTAAATTTGTTATAAATACTCTTCCATTTGTTTAAGAAAAATTGAACTGAAGTAGTTAATTTTTTTAATTGTATTCCCTTAACAGAAAAAATTGGAAACTTAGAGCAGAAATTCGCTCTTTCCAAGTTTACAGATAAATTTGGCACATTTCAGCGATCGTAGGTCACTGATCTTAGCCGAAGCGCCGGCGCGAGATTGCGCTTTCAGATTTTTATCGCGCGCCTGTAAAAAAAGAGCCCCGTGCTGAAATATAGTCGTGCGGCTACCGCCCCCGGTCGTTTTCGGCCAGCGGTATAAGTGCGCAGGGGAGCATTATTTACAGCCGCCTCTTGTTTTTTCGTCCCGAATATATTGCGCAGCTCGGGCTATTATATTTATATTCATAACCCGAGCAGCGGGCAGGAGAAGGTGGAGAGAGCGTCGGAGGACAAAGGAAGGGTGAGCCGAGCGCGCAGCTTTTAGAGCTTAGGCGAGAAATATCTTGGACGCACCGCCGGCCTCTTTATGCCGTTTCGGCCCTTGTCTCCTGTGTGTATCGGCCGCGCGTCCGAGAGGCTTTTTTTCAAATGAAGCGCGCCGGCAAACGTGGGGGCGCGCACGCGTGCGTCCAAATTTACTGGAGTTTATTCTTTTGGTAGCCGAGAATTTACTGCCTCGGAATTGTAAAATATCGCGGCCTGGCGAGCTACTCCGAAGCGTTGAATTAGCGTCTCCGGTGAGTGTGGGACGACGTAGGAACGCTTTCATGTTTTACGACGCTTTCTCTAAGATTTTCCATTAATTTTAGTATTGTTATTTATGGGACGGATTTATCGGCATGTTAAACGATCTGTTGGACTTTCAACACTTGCGTCATTGCAAATTTTCATTAGAAACGAATTAAGGAAATGTGAAAGGCTCTATACATCACTTCGCTCGAAAAAAGAGTATCTCGAAATTTCTTATTAATTCCAATGAGAAAAGCTTTTCGTTTATTATTTAACTGGTTTAGTCATATAATAATTATTAAACGACAAATTTTCATAGTAACTTATACGAAACTATCGAGGACTAAATAAATGTTAATAATCAAAATAAAAGTTCGTGCACACATTTGCTATTAACTTTCACTTGTTACAAAGTTTTATCACTTTGTGTTGAATAAAATAAATTTTCGTTAGAACAAATAATCCATTGCTGACAAGGTGACGCTGTTGAACATCGGCGAGTACTGCTGCGGCGGGCTTGTTAACAATCTTATTTCGGTAATGGGAAGAGGGCCGCAAGTAAATGCATTTAACCCGAGTGCCGGTGAGCAAGGCCGTAAGTCTATGCTGAGGCGGCAAAACTCGGTAGCGCGCACAAGCGAGAAAACACTAACGAGTCGAGCGGGGGCGGTGGAGTGGGCGAGGGGGTGAGTGGGGGGGCGCCAGAGGGAGGAGCAGCTCTCGCGGCGGGAGCATGTAAATGAAGCGACTCATTAACATCGTAGCTCCGGGCTTGAGCGGCCCGGTAACGACTGCTCTTAATGCTCAAACTATTAACGCCCTCGCCAAATTAGAATAGATACGCGGAATATTCTTATATATATTGCCCGCGTGCGACGCCGCCGCGAATTCTCTTAATGTCTCGGCTCTTTAGGTCGACTCTTAGCCGATTTTACGCAACGCACATTTCTTCGGGGATTATAGTTATAAATTAATTTATTTTCGGCCAATCGTTAGCCTTTTGTAATTGAACGAAAATAACTTTTTGGCGCGTGACGATCGTAAATTTCGAAGCTTTTTGCCGCGCGAAACAGTGGAAACTAATAATTAGTCTCCCCTATGTTGTGACTCGAATTGTTTTATAATTTCGCGTGTTTTGACGCGCGCCCGATTAATTTCGCTCACTTTATTTCCCTGCGATCCTATGGCGCAATATAAATTAGGTTTTAAAAAATATTAAAATCATTCCGGCGGGCTTAAAAAATATTTATCGAGGCGCATCAATTTCTCCCATTGAATACGTAACAACGCCGTATTTCATCATTATTTGTCCCGCTTTCCACATTCACTTCGCTTTGATGTTTACGAGTGGTTGAAAGCGAGGTATTTTACGAACTGCCATATGTTAGGAATTTTATGCTATAGGAACAACAATAGTAGTTCTTTCACCCTGAAACTTCTCTCGTAAACAATTTTATTAAGAAAGCTAATGAAAGAACCCGTCAGCCGCGAATTTATAGTAACACTCCCATTATTCTGTATATTGAAACAACAATTTTATATTTAGAAGGCAATAACTTTTCATTCGCCGGATCACGAAATCATTTATTAATCTTCGAAAAATATAATATACCCGACTGGCTTCTTTCTTTCGTTCATGTCTAAGATTATACCCCGGTAAATCGGTTATGTTCCTATTTATTACGATACGAAACGGAAATTTAAACGACTCGGCGACATGTACAAAATGCTAAACTACTTTCATAAACGACGATGCGAAATTATTATTGCTCGTAAAAGGTGTGATTACGCGGTTTATTTATCGCCGGTAAAGCGCAGTATTTTGCAAAGGCGTGCAACTCGTTCCTCAGTATTTTACCTAATCGCTTGTAAATCCGAACCAGTTTGCGGTTTAAAAAGCGAGTGAAAAATTAACTGGACTTGTCCAAAGTACCGCGATAAAGTCAATTATCGGTTAGAAGCTAGTCGGAGGTAAGAAAATTTTCGCCGCGCTCCCGGAAATCTCGTTTCCGCGCGGATAAACCGGCGCGAATTCTCGCGTCTCGGAATCCTCCGGGGCGATCGTCGAAAAATCGCCGGATCGTTTATCACGCCGCGGCGGACCTCTTGTCTTCTTTTCGCTCCATTAGCCGTTACAATTCGACACATTCATTTCTTCCCGGGGCGGCCGCTGCGGAGTCATGTTTGCCATTAGTTCGCCGCCACTTAGCCCTTTCTCTTTCTCTTTTGCGCCGGGCAAAAATGTGGCCCGCTCTACGTCTTCTTGACGTAACGTATGTGCCAGTGTATTTATCCTCCGAGGGGATGTAATAATTTTTGAGGAGCGGCAAGAAAAAAAAGACGCCGCAGCTGCTGGCAGTAATTTTGGAATATTCCCAAACCGCCGACGGTAAACTGTCGTGACGATTTTTTCTTTTTCTTAAACGATGAGGGGCGCAGCTCGATTTTCATTTTATCCGCTCTCTTCCAGAATATGTGTGAAAGAAATATGAAATTTACTTGTCAATAAATATTTTAAAATTGGATATAGGTGTAAATTTTGTTATTTCATAAAATAAGTTTTATATTGATATTCAAAGTTTTGTAATTTATTGAAGACACTTCAACATCAGATTTAGCTTCACAAAAGTAAATTCTATGTGATATTCTGCAAAATTAAGTGATTTTAATTTGTTATTGTCATTACAAACGATTTCGTATATAGTTAAATAATTGATAAGATCCAAAATATTATAAAATAGGTTTGAAATACACGCGTATTTCAATATTATCTTTAATTAATTTCCTTTTATATTCGTGTAAACTAATCTACATAATATTGAATATTCATTCCATACTATTTATTCAAATTAAATATACCTTTCTTTAATTCTGAATAGTATGTACAGTTAAAAATCGCCTTAGCTATTAACGGATGTAATTAGTCACCTATACTTAAAAAGTGCCCTTAATAATTTTCCAGCTACATTATTTATAGAAATCGATCTTACGGCATTCAAACTCCCCTATAAATATAGCATTCTATAGTCACTGCTAAATCCATCGTCGTAATTATAAGCAACCTGTCGCGTGGTGTAATTGCAACAAGTACAGAAGTATTCTATTATTGACTCGACTACGGCTTCCACGTAGAACTCAACAAAGCACCCCGGCGTGTCCCGTTCGAATTAGCGGCCCTCCACGAGCTCAGCCAGCACAAAGAAATACCGGGGCAATTTCTCGGGTGGTTAATACGCGGGTCGCACGTGTGCCCGAGCACGCGTTATAAGCGCACGCCTCGTAATTCGCCGCGTGCGCGGAAGGCCGACAGCTGCGGAGCTATTTCGCAAAGCTCGCGTCGCCCGTGCACCTCTTTCCTCCCCGACTCCAGACGCGAGATCCGCTGCCGCGCGGCTCCATAAAGCGCAGGGGGGGAGCGGCGTTAAAGTCCGACGCCCGGCTCGCGCTGTCGATTATGCGCGCGAGACACTCGCGGCGGTCGCGCATCGCTTAATTAACGAGAGGGGGGAGAGGGCGCGAGACCGAGGCTATTCTGGGAGGTGAAATCGCGCGCGAAATAACGAGACGATGCTCGGCGCGAATTACGGGCCGCCGACGTGGCACTCGCGCGCATTTGTTTGACTGGCGTCGCTTCTTCTTTTTCGAGGGCGCGGGGGAGTGTGAGGAACGACTTCTCTTTCGGGATATGCAAACACACTTGGGTTTTGTTTTACGCGTCGAGTGGCGTTAATGTCGAAGAACAGGCTGACGCTGCGCGAGCTTCAAAACAAGCTGGCTTTGAAGAGTTTTTACTGCGTTTTTTTAATAGGGTAATTTAAATTAATGATTACAATGTTTTTTACGTATAGACTAAAAAGAATCAGGTCTATTTTTTTGCACTATTTCATTTATCTTTCAAACGTTAACTCTTATTTCTTCTTGTTTAAGTGTATCTATATTATTTTATATGAAAAAATCAATCATGTATCGAAACAATTTTTTCTCGTTTTTAAATGGAGAATTGCAAATGCAGTTATGAAGAAAAGACAAGAGTGGCGCAAGGGCAATAAAGCGTGGAATGATTAAAAGTGAAAAATCGAGAGCGTCAGTACAGAAGAGCGGGGCAATTCGTTTCGGGAGATTAGAGTTTATAGAAGCTCGTTTGCCGGTCGCGCGGATCTTCGCCAGTTTCCAGTGGATTCGGGTGGCCGCGCGGAATAGGCCGGCAGAATGCATACAGATGAGGCCGATTACGCGGCATCCCGCGCAATCCTAACTCCCGTAACAACCCTTCCTGTTCTCACCGCGATCATTTGCCACTGACATCCGCCGACCATTTACTTACAAATCCCCGGGGGTTTCCGCGGGAGCGGCGAAAGCTTTCGTTACCTCCGCGCCGCGAGAAAGCAGCTTATGGATTACATTTCGCGCAAGCGATGCCGAACGATGCGTCTTCCTCCCTCGTCCCTGATAAACCGATGTGGACAAAGTTATTTATGCCTCAGACAAAATGGATTCGTCGCTTCGGCGCGTTGCTCGCAGATTTCACTTAACTGTGCCCAGTAGAGTACGTAATTGATTTCAAGGATTGATTTGAGCCAAGTTATATTGTTTAGTAAGAAAATAAACACAAATTGCGTAAATGTATTTGTAAATTAATATGATCGAAAATGTAACCTTAATGTGAAATATAAATTCTGTAGTTATTTTTTCACACATATATATTCCACCCTCCGACCCCCACTTTGCTATAACTGCTACTGTGTGACGAGGAATCCAATTAATATTATGAGATTTTGTTGATGTTTTGAGAAAACGAGGAATCCGATTAAAATTTTGAGATTTTGTTGATGTTTTGGGGAGGTCGAATTTTTTGCCATTTGTTAAGTATAATAAAAGAAGTGTAAATAAAAAAATCTTTCAAGACACTACTGTGCATCTTGGTATAATATATACTCTCTTAAAAAAACGTTGGCAAGATGTTGTGAAGCATTTAAAAACACGATTTGATTGGCTCGTGAGCACCTATATCCGTTTGAACGGCGCCAAAATTAAAAAAGTTGTCCAACCTGAAAAATTATAATGGATCATTCGTTTGAGTGAATAAATACGTATGAGGAAATTTGAGCGCACAAAGTGTTGGATTTTGCTATATAATAAAACAATGAATATAAAAATAACTGTGTGATCATAAATACTTTGAAAGTTTGTAACGAAGTTAAAAATCAAATTTTACGATAGCAGTTAAACTTTAGAAAATATTTTTACCGGTATAAATGAGTCGTAAATTAGTGACGATGCGAAAAGCGTTTTACTCTCAGGAAATCGACAAAAAAAGCTGAGATGCAACGAGTTCTCTGAAACGTCCGGGACTCAACGACTCGCGAGTCACAAAGTGGATACACCCCATTGAGGCTAAAATCGTGCGCATCCTCCATAGAACTTTAACCCAGCATCGAGCACTTATCCCCCGTACAAACAGGCATTACGAGCGACTCGGGGGGGATAGGGCCGCAGGTGTATTTCGGTCGGTCGTCCAAAAAGAGTCGCTCGCCGCGAGATCTACGAGGCTGTTTGTTGCGGTCAAAAATAGGCCTCACTCCGCACTCTCTCCATCAGCGTCGGCCGGCCCCCGGAGCCGACGAGTGCGACGTCGTCGACACGGCGGCGGCCGAGGCGGCGGCGACGGCGACGAAGGGGAACACGGGCGGGTCGCGCTCGACTTGGCTCGCCGGGATCGTTGGCACGTCGGGTGGCGCGCGAGCGTCGGATGCGCGAAGATCCTCCTAGATTAACCTTCGCTAAGGTCGTCGCTTCCTCGTTTTCCTCGCGCGACTGGCTGCGGCGAATTGTTTGGCTTGAGCAGGCCCGAGGTGGGTCGTTGCCAATTTTCACGATCCTCTAATGGGCTTATCTTGATGGTAATGTCTTTTGTAATGATGGCTTTTAATAGCCCCTGCCTGGGTGGCGTTAATTAAGCGACTTCTTTTCGTTCTGCAGCGGAGGTATTTTCGAAGGTGTTGAAATCATGGGAAATGAGTTTCTTTTCTTTTTTCGCGAAAGATTTATTCGCTGCTTTAGTAGTTTCTCTGGTGGCTTTTACCTACATGGCGCAATGAACTTTATTACAAAATTTGAATACGCAAGCACTGATCATTTATACTGACTTATTTATTTGAGATTTTAATAACATTTTTATTGTCGCACTTATAAAGAGGTAAAAAGTTATATACGTAAATAAGTAGGCAATTTTGTCTTACCACATTGGACCTTTTCTACTTGAGATACTGCTTACTTGTATTTTATGGATTCTTTAGCTTTATCTCGATTATTGCGACTAAAACGTATGTGGAAATATTCTTTAAATATACTTATTTAGCATCAATTTGTTTACAACAAACTTATTGAAATTGTAATAACTTTGTTTTTCGAAACTTCTTAAAAATAACTCGACAACACCCAAGCTTATACGTAAGTTTGAACTTTATAGCGCATACCATGGTCGAAGTTACGAGGCCATTAGTCCAGGCGCAATTCTGCAACTGCCGCATCCGGATAAAATCTCACCCGATAAAACACGTCGCCTCGAGAGCGGCGCGTCCCCCTTTGCCTGCCGCCACCCAGCGTCGCATTACTCAGGCGTCGCGACAATGAGCCATGAAATAATGAAGTTTGACAAGTTTACAGCGCGCCTTCCTACCGGCTGCTCGCGTCGCTCTCGCTTTCTTGTTCCCGCGACTCTTATCCCCGCGGCAGTGCGCCGAGAAGACGCTGCGCGACGAGTCAGACGAGTTACGATCTTCGAGGACATTGGATTACGTACTTACTTGAGCACAACTGGCGGAGCGCGAGTAATAATTTGGCGTGAGGTATACGCGCCGACGGAAGAACCGCCTGCCATCCGAGCTCGAATTAGGGAGTGACGCGCGACTGCGCCAGCCAGGTGTATACATATCGCGGCGAGAATTAAGCGGCCGTCGCGCTTTTGTCGCGCTCCCCGCGACGGCGAGGGAAATTACGCCGGGGATATCTTGCGAACTACAGAAACTGCTTCTTTTGTGTGCCTTGCCAATTTGTGGCTACTACAGCGAGACTTTGTTCCGTTTGCTTGTCAGGGCATTTCTCAGATTCACGAGGTCGAGCTAAATAATCTCATGCGCCGGGTACTTTAAATCATTTTCTAAGAAGTGGAAAAAAATACATTTTAACGTTTACAGTCAAAACAAAGTCATACCTTCAAGTGTCAAAATAAGAGTCTATAAATAACAAAGTGTCAAAAAGAAGCAAAAGTAGTTGAAAAATAAAAAAATGTCCCAACGAAAAAGTTAATCCTCAAAAAAATCATCTCTCAAAGCAGTGACAAGCAGCGGGAAAAAAGGGAGTTAGCTCTCGAGTGCGAGGCTACTTAACGACGTGTCACGCTCAGAAAAGCTGCGCACCGACAGTCTCCCCTGACAGCCATCCGAGCGCGTTCTTCCCGTGCGAAATGCATGCGGTTTCGCGGCGCGGGTTTACGGTGCCGCGCCGTCATCGCCAACGCCGCCGGCGCGTCGAGTGCCGTCACGCGAGTAGTCAGCTCCGCGATAAGGCGGCGGATGAGATATTAGTGTCGTCTCGCCGGCGCGGCTCTGTATATTTACAGGCAGCCGCCACTTTAGCTCCTTTCCTCCTGTCGCCCGTCACGCTCACCCTCGATGACTCCCGTGCGAAATCGCCCACCCGCGCCGACGCCGCCGAGCGTTATCTTTTTATCGCACCGACGCTGACTTGCGCGAGCTGCCGTCCTGTCCTTTTTTTCTCTCGGCGCGGAGACGATTTGTCTCGCGGAGTATTGCGATTTTCGTGGCTCGCCGGTAAACTGGTTTCTGAATCTTGCATTGTTTCTGGCGTAACTTTGCAAACATTTGTCAAAGTAAAAATAGTTTTAGAGAAAACGATGTTAAATAAAAATTATTAAGTTCCTCGCAATTTTTAAAAGATGTTGCGCACTGATTTATTACAAATTGTTTTATGTAAACCCATAATTTGCAAATTATAAGGAATTTATTACTCAAGTAAAAAAATTAATGTGACATTGTTCCGCGAGTGTAATTAAAATTTATCTTCTTGACAGAGTGTACGAGAGAGTGTATTAATGAAACGTTATTTGCATACGATTGATTTTTCGTACCACTGGAATACAACTCGCAAGAAAAATTTTCATTAAGGCCTTCAACATATTAAAGTGAGGATCAAGAGACTGGTCGAAAAGAAGCAGACGTTTGCTTCCCCTGTCTCCTGCATCTCGTCAGAAAGTTTACACACTTAATGGATAACATGATACGGCCAGTTTCTCGGTGCGCCGCGATCGACATCATTAATTATGCACGACGTACAATAAATAAACGCTGCGTTTACGACGATGTACTGCAGCCGCAACCCTCGCATGAATCATTCTTTCAAACCCACTTCTCTGGCTTGACTTCTTAATATTCCGCTTAAGCGGAACTCAACCCGAAGCCAAGTCTCATAACATTTATTTAATCAGCCAAAAAGACGATTTACCGAGCTGATTAATTTGCGCTTCATAATTTTTTTTAATCTTCCTTGTCCGTATCAGCACCGAAAACTTGAGCAATTGAATACATGAATACACCGACCGTCCAGATAAACCCATGAGTAGTAAGTATCATCAGTCACGCGGTTAAAGCATCCTCGGCGCGTATTTGTCAAGTCATCAGTCTCACGACGAGCGAATAAAGCAAATCAAATGATTTACATGAAAAGCATTCGAATCCCCGGGCGCCCGAGTCTTTTTTTTAAATAAATAACAGTATTATGCAAATAGCCAATTTGTCTAAAGGACAGACGAGCCGAGGCTACGTCGGCGGCGGCTGGCACTCGCGCTGCAGCTCGCGCTGGCTGCGTTTTAAATATAAAACGAAATTACAAACGTAATGGCCGGCCATCAATTAGGCGCGGCGCGAGCGCGCATTCGTAATGAGCGAATTGATGGGGCGTTCGCGCGCTTTAACACGCGGGCACGGCTAAAAGCTCCGCTCGTTTATATTAATCGGTCGCCCGGACAAGATGAATCTGCGGTCTTGTCAGCGGCCCCAGCGATTCCCCCGACGGCGGCTCGTTAATACCCAGCCAGGAGAGAGAGGCGGGGAGAAAAGTCGCGGTATCATTACGCGATGCAGCTCGTAAGGAGAGCCGCGATAAAAGTCCAAGCCGCGGAGGCTCGCCGGACATGCGCGCGCGCGCTTTCGTGTTTTTTTCGCCTCGACTAATGAATTTTAAGCGCCGCCGTAAATCAGTCCCGAGTTATCGCGCAACTTTCGCGAGTCACCGGACGGCGATGCATCGCGCGAACGATCGAATTTTTCTTTTGTTGCTTTCGGGAAAAACGCTTGGCCAATTCTTTACGACCCGTCGCCGTAGCCTTTGATATGCTAATGCGAAGGCTTGGCGTATTAGATGTTGTTGAAAAAATTGCGGTGACTATTAGTAACAGCCGTTTACGTAACTCGTATGGGCATGCATTTTTATAGTTCATTTATGGCGATTTTGTGGTATTAGATTTTTATGCAATGTTATTACATTACATTCAATAAAAATTTAATGAGAAATAAATTTTCTGTAACACTTGTACATAGCGACT
The DNA here is from genome assembly GCA_035586675.1 of Eurytoma californica. Taxonomy (NCBI): domain Eukaryota; kingdom Metazoa; phylum Arthropoda; class Insecta; order Hymenoptera; family Eurytomidae; genus Eurytoma; species Eurytoma californica. The sequence continues at coordinate 11,706,752 of JAXIUT010000021.1, read as the reverse complement.
TTTTCAAACGTCGTTAAAATTTTTATTACTGAAGAGTCCGAGGATCGTTCATTTTAATTGTAAAGACATTTGACCAAGATTATTATGAAAATTCAAATTTAGCGATTTAGAACAATAATTAAAAGTTAGGGTTTTATAATAATTTTTGTAATAAGTTATTATAAAGACACTAATTTAATGAATAAGCACCCGATGCAATCGACGCATAAAACTTGAATTTAATACTAGAACCCCTGTGACAATATCTTACGGTAAGTCATTAAAGTCGCTGTACATTTGCTCGCGACATCTCCACAACGGAAAAACGTCCCTCAGAAGCGCGGAAGCATTGTTACACGTGTCAGCGGCGTCTCAAAAGGCTCCGCTCAAAGAGCGGAAAATTAATAGCGAGTCGTTGCGCGCGCGACGAATCTAGGACGTCCCGTCGCGGGGGGGAAAAAAGTCCACTCGGAGGTGAGAGAGCCGCGAGGCGAGGAGGAGCCGGGGGGAGGGAGACGGACGCGAAAAGGAGAGAAAGCACCCGCGCTAACTCGGCGGCCGGGCGGAAAGCCGAGGGAGGAAGGCGGAAGGAAGAGGGAGCGAGCGAGTGGCTCGACGAGCGCCGAGGCAGGAAGGAAGATGACTGCTCGCCTGAGTAATGGATCAATTTATTTGCCGACTCTCGCTTGCCGCGGCGTCGGTGAGCCCGTGTAGGTGCGCGTATCCCGGTGTCGGCTAGAAGGATGTGCTGCGGGATGCGGGCTTCTGCGACGACTCCACCTTCGTCTCTCTCGCGCGCTCACCGCGGGAGATATCTGCCTCTCCGCTCACGGGGTTCTTCCTCCTTCCTTTTCTCTTTTTTTTTGCTCCTTCGCGAAAGATCGTATTTATTTCCGCGCGCCGGCAGCGCCGGCGGAATGGATGGCGTCCAAGTGATCTATGTCCCTGCGCAGACACATCTCATTTACTCTCCGAAGCATAATTCCTTAACACTTTTTCGGGAAAAGCGCTCGTATATCTTGGTTACGCGCGCCCCGCGCGCTCGTACGTCAACCTCCGGAGAGATAGAGGGAGGGAGAGAGAGAGAAAGAGGGGGAGGGTGAAAAGCCGAAGTGGCGCATGTCGTCGAAAGAAGAAAGTGCGACTTTCAAAGAGTGCGAGACAGGGACAGTTGCACTTGCTATGTAGTAGATGAATCAGAGATTATATCTCCGGTTTTGCGGTTGAATTTCATTAAGTATGAAGTTATTGCAAAGATAAAAAAGCTTACTCTAGGCGGACGTAATTAATACCTATGTCGTTATTTTTATTACACAATTTTATTATCGCGATGTTTAAATACCGAAGAGTGAGATAGATACCTAGAACAAGTTAAATGCAAAAGTAAAATAGTAAATAACAAAAAATGACAAGAAAAATATTTTTTGAATATTGAAAAAAAAGAATTCGAGCGTCGTTGACGGGAATGCGGAAATCGTCAACGAAGATGCGTGGGATTTAGGCAGCCGTCGCGGTGCTCATAAAAGAAAACGAATCGCATCATTAGAGCGACCAGGACGCTTTCGGCCAGGCCCATCATTCGTCGCCGTCGGATGTGGGCACTTGGTCAAAGTCGGCTCCCGCGACTTTTCATTCGTTGCGGCAGATACGCCAAGGCCGCGATGGTGCACCGAAAAATCCCGAGCTTCGAGCCTCATTCCATATTTCGCCATGAAGCTGACGATGAAACAAGTCGATTAGAATGTTTAGATCTAAAAGTAATCGAGTAATCTTATAGTCGGACAAATTTGACTGACTAAAACGGTTTATTAAATGCAAAATAATGCTGGTAACCTGGGAGGCTCTTTTTCACCTTCACCTAACAAGGTATGAATTGCGGTTTATTCATCAAGGCCGGGAGTAATGTATAGTTCGCCCGGGGGGCGTTACACAGGATGTGGTGAAAAAGTAGCCCTAGGGTAGGTTTAACGACTAAGTATTTCACTTGGTTCTCTCGCAAGAAAATAAAGATCTTGACACTGTTATTGCTCGTATCCCTGGCTGCATTGGCAACCGAGATTAAGAAAATTGCGCCTTTAACGCGCCTTGCCACTTTTCGCTAAAATTAAAGATTAAGAAAGACCCTGATTACAGGTTAGGTAAAACGGCGTTTGCCGTACACCGCTTATCTTGTCAACAGCAGTTCACCCGAACTTTTTTCCAGACGCGAGAGGCATAAGGTTATTGATTTTAATTTACTGCGTAGATGGCTTAAACAATCGTAATATTCGTGAATAAAAAAATAAAAATGGTTTAATTCGTTGAAGTAGTCTGACCCGAGCTGAAGGGCAAAACCGAATAAAGGTGTCATAACCATTATTTCGATCTCCTTTTGCCCGTTCACGGTCGTAAATAGAAGAGTGTAAAAAAAGCGGAGAAAAGGTGTGCGGCTCGTTAAAAAAGCAGCAGCAGTGCAGGCAGCGGGGCGTCTGGAAAATCAATGCTGCAGTGACTTTTGCACCCTCGAGAAATCCGACGCCAATCGGGCACACGAGGCTCTTTCCCTCTCTCTTTCTCTCGCTCTCTCTCGGGCCGTCGGATCGTAAGAGACGAATAGGGCGGGCCAACTAGCAGCACTCGAGCAATTTGTTGAGCGCGAGAGCGAGGAGTTGCCTTGCGATTTATGTGGGCTCCGCTCTCGTCCATAATTCGGATTAACACCGTTTTCTCGTGTATCGACACGTAAATCCTCCGGCTGGAATAGAAGGGGAGTTCGCCCCGCTCGATAAATTTTTACGTCGCTTTGTATCAGCTCCGAGGAGGAGAAAGAGAGCTGTCTCCTTCCAGGCCTCGGGACCTGGGGGATTGCTCGAGTTCTATTGAAACTGTTTCTTGCGAGGAAATAAATATTTCGCTGATTTATGAGATGGTTAAACTCGTATATCACCGCTGAATTTCCCAATGCCGATTACGTGGTTTCAATGCTGTCGAATGAAACGGGAATGAGAACTTAATTTTTCAGCGGATTATTATGCTTTTTTTTAATCCTTTCATCTTAAGCCCTGTTACAACTAAGGTATTTTTAACATTGAATAATCGACTCGAATGATTTTAATAACCTAACATACGTTGAAATGGGAAACAGTAATTAATGGAAGCCTATAAATAAAAACACCTAAATTATAATGTATACATAAAAATATTTTCAACGTGCGCGGACATTTAATAATACTAATAAATAACGAAAAAAAAAATTGCAGGTTGCGTATTATCTTGTAAGTAGCGCTCGGTATTTTGCAAATATTTGAAGAACTTGCGGCAACGTTGCAATTCGGCAGCATGGAACAGAAAAAAAGGGAGTCGGACAAGAGAGGGAGAGAGATAGAGGCAGCCGTTTGCGCGCGGCAGAGTCGTTACAGAAGGCAGGCGAGAGGAGGGGCCGAGGCCCCCTTTCTCGCGGAGCGACGCGCACTCGCGCCCATAAATCACGCGGATTTACGATCTTAGTTAAAAAGGGTAACGCAATATTTATAGTCATCTCTCGCGCGCAGTTACATATAACAAATTGAACTTTTATACAAACGAGCCAACGCGTGCACGCGCAGAGCTGCCGGGGAGGGGAGTCAGCGAGTGCACACCCCAACGATACACGCGCTTACGGCAGATTTTAATTATCGATATTGATTTATTGCCAATACATATTAATGCCGATGCCGCGCGAGCTATACACCCCCCTCTCTCTCCCTCTAACGGTGTTTATTTATATTGATGGAACTGGATTGAAACATAAACCGGATATGCAAACAGCTGTCGGGAGATGCTGCTAGCCTTGCGAGTACGCCTGACGCGGCTTCTACGCTGATAAATTATTCGCGCGCGAAGAAAAAAGCCGGGGAGAGACCGATGTTGCGAGATTCGTATTCAATTACGGGCTATTTGTATGAGCGTTGCGAGGACGGGCGCGCATCGATGATTCTTTGCTTCCGAGTAATGGATGCTAATTAGCAAGTGTTGAGGCATTTAATTAAAATGACTTGCGGACACTTTAAATGACAGGTAAGACGTGCCTTACTGACTTTGTCTTGCGAGAAGTATTTAAAGGATTCGAGCGATCATTTACCTAATGCGCGTGTGGATTAGAATTACGGTTAGAATTTTTTCTTCTTCATGGATGAAAAAATTAAATAGATAGTAAATAACTGGTAGCATTTATTATAATTATAGAATGCCTGTTTTAAATTAAAATAGTGTGAATTGTTTTCGAAGAAATTTATTTTATTTTATAAGAAAACAGTACTATCGCATTTGCAAACAAATGAACAGTGCTGTCAACTATCCTTGTACTATACTTTTTCGTAAAGATGACTGCAAAATATGTTCGTAAGAGAAATTTCATTGAAAAATTGTATACCAATTCAAATTAAAAAATAAACAAAACGAAAAATAAATAAAAATGTAATATCAAAAGTTAAAATTTTCAAGAAAAGTGATAGATCAGAAAAAATTTCTATTTTTTTAATTATCACTTAAATAATCTCAGCAAAGTTTTAAAAATTTCAATCAGACTCATTGTCAGTATAATGTCTCAACACTTTTGTGCAAAATTGAGAACGAAACCGTATTATTGTCGTTTCAAAGTAGTTCCGGGGGAATATTTTGGATGACTAATAAAACACTGAGGCTAAGTGATAAATTTGAAAATAAAATTTTTGTTATAAATACAACTATTGCTATAGCCAAAATACCAACTTACCGTAAATAAACAACAAACACATTGAGAATAGGTTGAGAAAATGAGTGCTAGTAGCCAAAAATCCAAAAAGAATTTCATTGTGATGCGAAGTTCTGATTGTTTAACGTTAGCCAGTTAACCTCAACTATGTAAACTAGGAGAAACCGCCTGTGAGTAGTACAAAATTTGTAGTTAAGTAACCAAGTCATGAGTGAGGTACCATCTAGTGCAGGACTCCCCACCTTACAGTATTCGTCTTTATCAGTAAAGTACTACTCAGCTTATTTTACGCAAAGTGGTCAATATTTATCCTACAAACTTAGTATTATCAGTATGAAAAAAAAAATAAAATAACACAAGACGGAATCTTTTACCTGAAGTGGAATCTTTACTACTTAAGCTACCTGGAGTACATTCAGATGAAGTTTCAATGTTGAAGCAAGAGTGGTACCAGCAGATGCGGAGATGCAATAATTTCTACGTGCAACGCGGAAGCTAAAGATTAAACTCCTAAATTTGGTTATCTATTACAGCACTGATCAGCTGTACAATTCTCTCCTAGTTACAAAGTCCAGCATATGTATGGTGCGTCGTGCAATCTAGTTTTTCGTTAAAGGAGGTCTCGGTCAAAGAGCATCTATTTTGTCACTGCAAAGTGCAAAGCAAATTTTTCGATAGCCACGGTGACACAACAGCCAACTAGACATACGTGGCGCACGTTAAAAATTGCTACTTTACAATGAAGCTAGCAGAGAAAGCTAAGCAGAAAATGTGATTATCGACATTACATTCCCTCGGAAGCTCGCTTTCGACCTGAGCCCGCGCAGAGCGAGCATCGCGTCCGAGTGACGCGCGAGGCAGATAAAGGCTAGAGCGCGAGAAAGAGGGCGAGTGCGATAGGAAGTCGGTGCGCAGGATGAAACGGTATATCGGCTGAGCGGGCGCGGGAGCGAGAAAGAGGGGCTGAGGGGCGGAGGGAGATGAAGAACGAGGCGAGCGAGTGAATGACAGACAGACAGCAACCAGACAGGAGACTGACAGCGCGGCGGCGGCCTGACAGCTTGGCGCTCGGCGAGCACACCGCTTGTACGTAACGTCGAGCATTACGGGCTACTGTAACGTGTTGATCCTTGTCCCATTCGTCAACAAAAAGCGATCAAACCTCGGTCGCCTGCTCGAGCCTTTTTCCTCTCTCTCTCCCTCTTTCTCTCCTTCCCTCGATTCTCTCTTTTTTTTACTCGGCTCGTCGGCTATCGCAGGTGAATCGCCCAAGGCAAAACAGGTGATTAAATTATTGTTAGGCCGCTCGGAAGATGACGAGTCATTTCGCTCGATGCTGATTGACATTTAAATGTTTGTGGATACCTGAATGATTCAATGAGCGTCGGAGCTACTTGATTAATGATCAAGCGTTATGTGAAATATCATTTGTTGCTCGAGTCTTTTTTACAGTGTTAATGATCGCATCGCACAGCATTTTTAAACTGTGGCTTAATTGCGCGAACGTGCGAGCTGGATTTTGCATTAATACTTTTTGCCACGCGTTGCTTTCTCTGCGCGTGAAGAAGAGAAAGTTGGCTGTCCATATAAACGGGTAGCAGTAAATTTAAGACTTGCGCGATTTGTCAAAAATCAAACGAAACTTTTGAGTAAAAAGGTTTCTTAAAAATACGGTATGTAATTTTACAAGCCAATATGAAATATATCATTGCTGCAAAATTCCATAGAAACGATTTGAAGTTTATTAAATACATGGACAGCAATGGGGCAAAAGCACATCCTGCCCGAGGAGAAGAATGATCCAAGAGGAACGCGAACGAGAGGGAAAGACTACCGTCGTAAAGAAGCGCTGTGGATACAGGTGCGCCAAAGGTACACTCGCGTTTCACCGCCTCTTCCTTCTCCTTCTCGCCTCCACCCGATATCGAGCGTCTTTCTCCGACTGCCGCGCGGGATCGAAGGAGGGAGCGAGAGAGTCGACGAGACCGTCGGCCGCAGAGCCCGGGGTTACCATTATGTCTGCAGGCCTTGAATTAAAATGCCATATAATGACACAGCTAGGCAGCCTGTATAATTTATGTCCATAAAAATAAAATCATAATTACAGAGGTGTCCGCACTGCGAAAAGGGCGGTAATAACACGGCGCGGCGCGCGAGAGGTAACTCGCCCGTTCTTGCCTCGTTGCTCTTGGCTTTTTCAGTCCGTATGAAGTTGCGTGTTTTGCCGACGCTGCCACCGTCGTCATTGCTGCCGTTGCTTTACCTGCAGCTCGCGGCGCTGTTTTTCGGTGCGCGCATTTATCGACGAGTCATGTGCAGTCTTATGCACACAATGAATAAATTGCCGGCAAACCGTTCGAACTGCACTTTGTATCGGATTCACTTTTTTTCGATGCCTGTGCATTTCAATTCAGACTCGCGATTTTTCAAAAAACGTCTGGAAATACGTTTTCAATCTGCATATTGAATATGTGATTGAACGAGTTTCTTATTAATAATTAATTTCTCGTATATCTTTGTAAATATTCATTTTTCAGTTTATGAGATTTCTTGTCAATGGTTTTTTACGATGTTTCTTACTTTATTGTTCAACTTATAGATGTTATAAAATTAACATAAATTTTTTCAAAATACTTGACCTTAGTTCAAAGTTTTTTTCAATATTTTCGCATGATTTTTATTGATCACGTAAGGAGAGTAGACACAGATCACTCAAGTAGTGGAACTTTTGCCATTACGATTCCAAAATGATAAATTGGCTTTACATTGATTAAAAAGTGAGCGGAACGTCATTTATTAAAAATGGTTTGTAATTAAACAGGATGAATAATCCCTCGAAGCGTCCGTTTAATTAATTTCATTTCAACGCAATTTCGACATTCAACACAACGCGTACATCAGCTCCAGAATCGAGAACGGAAAGAAAGAGACGGATGAAGCCTTTAAAAAAAAATGAAAGATCGTTGGACGATGGTCGGCTGGAGATGAGCCGATTGAAACCCGACATCTATTAGCGCGGCGATATATTCTTGCCGGTTTTATTGAGCGAATAAATTTCTCGGGCTTCCTCTCCACCTCCTCGCTCGCGCAGGCCGACACCCTCAAATAAATTACTCTATGCACGAAATGAAATAAATGCAAATTTATCTTGTTCGGCCATCTCGTCGGACGTCTCAATCTCCTTGATAAATCTCGGCGATCAAACGCGGCTACTCTATCCGCTCGTCGCTGCGCGAGACGCAACGTATCAATTATAAAAGGAACTAAAGGAGAAGAAAAACACAGCCGCGCTAATATCCTCGCACACAGTCTCGCGCGGGCGGAGGGACGACGAAAAGGTAAGTCGAGGTGTGTGTACACGCAGCTGTTGCGAGTGCAATTACGTACACACATTCGCGCGAGCACACGGACGGGCGCAGAAATCGTCAAGAGGCCCTTAAACGCGAACGGAAAGGCGATGCGAGATCGCGTTGATGAATGTCCCCATTACACGAACACCGCTAGTTACTCCACGGAGATAAACCGCGTTCATTATTCACTCGCGCTGGCGTGACCTTATTTTCCCTCTCTCGGGCTGCCGGGGCTCGCGTATATAAACCGCGCGCCTATTAAACTAATGCAAATTAATATCGGCCTCTTTCATCTACTCCAAACCTCTCTCTCTGCTTCTCTCTCTCTCCGCTCCTCCCTCCTTTCTCATCAGGCTTATTAGCAGCGGGGCGACTAAATTGCAAAACTGCCTCACGGCGAGGAACAAATGCGATGTATTCAATGACTCCTTGGCTCCTTCCCGGGCGAGCGCTTCCTCCATCTATCCTTATCAAGCGGCCGGATCGTTTGCGCCGCGTGTCGCTCGTGTACGTGTAATGAGAGCGGAGGCATATAAGAAAGCGAGCGGGAACAGATCGGGCACGTACGTGCATACATACGATATGCCTACGCGGGAGGGAAATTATCGCGAGTTCACCGCCGGGCTTTCGTTGCCAGATCCTAATCGGCTCTCTGAATAACTAATGTAACGACTATTTACGCGCTCGAAGATAGTGTCTAATTTTGCGAGCTGGGTGTCGCGCCAGCCTGATTTATAGTTATCGCTTGAGAATAATAATGTGATGATTCAATGTGTTTCTATTGAGTAATATTGCACTGCGATTATTAGGGAGCAATAAAAAGTTCGTTATTCAGATTCATTGCCGGGGCTTTATGTAATCGTTTTAAGATAAAAAATTTCTTTTACTTATTTAACAGTGAATTATATTTCAATTAATGTACGTAATGTATTTTAAGCAAATGAGTACGAATTAATTTTTGTAATTTTAAATGCAAACAGTTTGCGATGAAAGATATCCAATTCGCGTTAATCATTAATATAACTCGGAAAATAATTAAGTAAATGTTACATTAACTTTCTTAATGGATAATAAATCAAAAAGATAAAAACTCTAAGCCGAATAAATAAAATATCAGTTATTAAATGAAAAGTGTATGAAATATCCTATGAAAGTTGCAAACTGTCCATTTTAATTAAACTCAATTTTAAAGTGAATGTTACTCACTAAGCAGTACATAATAATTAAAAAAGAATATAATCAAGATAGCAACAAATAAATTAGTTACCGACAATTTCAAACAAACGTGCTTGCGCAGATCAAAATCATTTTTTTTAAATAAAACATATTTTTACAAAAATAAAATATCAATTTATAAAAAATGTTCGGCCTTTTTACTGCCGCGATTGATTGAACGATAGCTGTTTCGTATTTTTCTGTTATTATTGCATTTTTTGCAGTAACCCGCAAAAAGAACCTCTGGTGTATAGATTCAGATGAAAAAATGATTTCCACTTCAGAGTAACAACTGGCTACTGTCGATCCGCACTTGACCCACGAGCGGCATCCGCACTTCCCACACAATTTGCACACTCCAGACGGCTGAGCGTGAAATTAGCCGAACATCGCTCTCCCGACGCTCCGAAAGCAGCCGAAAGAAAAGTAAGGACTTCTTGTCCAGCGACAGGGTTGCACAAGCTCGGACAGCGTATATAGCGGTCGGGCGAGTAATTGAGCGTACTTGGCGCGCAGAAGACAGCTCGCCCGGCGACAATGGCCGCACCTGATTCGCGCGTCGGCTCAGCCGTTGTAGCTACACGCGTCCCGGAGTACACGAACCGGCCGCCGGCTCCTCGCACCCATTGTCCGCCGCGCGCTGCAGAGTAATGTCCCATTGTTCATCGGCCACAATGATACAAGGGTCGCGTCCTCCCGCGCGCCGCTCGCGGAATTTTTCGACTCGCTGGATCGTATAATTGCAAATATGATCGTTCTTAATTTATAGCGCTGCCGAGATGGTAAATACGCGCCGGCGCGCGATTTAAAAAGCCGGCGTAGCAGAAGACGTGCGCTCGTGATTTATTAGGCTGATTTATAGAAGAGAGTGACGGATATTTATTGCCCGGGAGAGAGCTAGGGCTGCGGAAGATTGCGAGATACACTAGCTCGGCTTAGTAATGAAAACAATTGATTATTATTTACAATGGCGATAAATGAATAATGTGTTTGTTGCTAAGTTAACCAGAAGTGTACATTTATGATTCATTTGAGAAGACATGAATTTTTGTGTAAGGCGAGATTATTCGCGGCTATGCATCGTCGACTTCGATTATGTAAGTAATTTACATACATTTTCAGTTTTAACCACCAGCTAAATAGATGCTCGCTCGAATTTAGTTCGAAACATCCGACAAAATGTAAATTTACTATAATTAAGATTCAAAGGAATGCACCAGTTTCGAATAAATAGTATTGGAATTCGCTTATACCTCCGTCGGTGTTATCATCGAACACTACACCTCGCACGAGATCTGCCACATCCTTTTCCAAGGAAAGGGAAGAGGCTAAGAGACGGCCCGGGGTAATATAATATCGCGCGTGAGACGGCGCTGCGAATAAAAAAATGAACGCTATTACGTGTAATTGTGATCTATAACCGTCATAAACTATCGTGACGACGTATACAAAGGGCGCGCGTACATGCCGCGTCGTAAATCTCGGGGCTGCTCTTTCTCGCCGCGACTGCCCCTGCCAACACACGCTCGGCCGTGCGTGTGCAGCGACACGCATGCGGGGACGATTATAGGCCCTCGCACTTTTCCCGAATCACATCTCCTTCCCCCCGCGCGCGTGAAATATTTACCCGCATAATCGGCGGGGTTATACGGTGAGCGTGTGCCGGCGGTCCGTTTAAAGGACCTCCGTGCGATTTAGATCCAGGATCGGGATGCGTGAAAATGTGCTCGGCATTAGCACTTTTCACGCTTCCATTGTCGGAGCCAGGAGGAAGACGCGCACGCCCATCTTATAATAGATTGCGCCTTTATGTTATTCCGGCCGTCTGCGGTGATCTATCGCACTTTTTCCTCGAGGTTCTTCGGCCTGCTGTTTGGAAGAGCGAAGTGTTGAATGGGAAATTTTATGATTCGACTGCTGGAAATATGTTATCCAATTTGTATTTTCTTCGCCTGATTGAATCTACACAGGGAGCCGCCGGTTATCAAGCGGTAAAAGCTTTTCACTGACTGTTCCCAGGAATAACAGTGATAAATCGAGGACTATTAAGTACTTTTAATATATCGATTTATATTAAGCCTTATTTTATTACTTGCTTCCATAGCCATTTCATATTTCAGTTGAATTGATTGCTCCTTTTTATCCACTAAATTAATTACATTCAAAGAACATGTATTTTTGAACAGCGCTTATACAGGGGAGACTGTTAAGAAACAAATGTTAAAACACGTGTTTTAAATGTTATCGATAATGTGTATAACATTAATATTCTTTTGAAAAGCTACGAAGGATAATATTAAAAAAATAAATTGATATATAACGTTAATTAAAGGAAAAGTAAATGGAGTTCTGTAATTTTCAAAAATTATAACATACATAAATGAATTGCTATCCTACTTAGTGAAAAATAAGGAAATGATAAAAAATTAAGCAACAAAAGACGGCAGCATGTGCAATAGCGCTCGTTGTTACAGGCAATATTGTTCGGCCACATAAAATCTCTCGCCCACACGGGCATAAGTGCGCAGCGAGTGTATTCGCCGGAGGGGGGAAACCCTCGTGTTTTCCCTCCATCCCATTTCACGCGAGCGTTCCCGCGCCCCCGTTGACGTTTCGTTCCGCATAAAATCATCGTTGTTACAATACATATATACGTATCGATGATGGATGATCCCGCAAGCGCGGGGGGATTGGGGGAAAAAGGAGACGTATTGTCCCTGACGGCGAGTTTATTTTACAGCCAGTGTGTTCGCTTTCATCGATTATAACGACACCTTGATTAATCGACTGCGGATGTTTACAAGCGGCGAGGCTGCGCGCGCGCGCCCGATGAAACATGAATTATCGGCGTCATTATGAACTCGCTGTGCGCGCGCGCTCGCACGCCGATCCGGCCTGTAGTCGTTTCGCGCGCGATGGAAATCGCCGGGGCGAAAAATCGCATTACGCCTAATTAAGTGGCGTGCGACACTATTTTTTCCCTCGAGAGAGACAGAAAGAGAGAACCTTTTTTTCTAACCATTTTGTAGAGTATCGCGTGCGTCAGTGCTCTTTGTCATTCATCATGCCTGCTGGCTGATCAATCAAACTTATCGTTTCATCACCCCGACTTTCATCATCATTTGTTTTCTCTTTTATTAGTGAGATATTTCGATATGTCACAGTTTACTCGGGCCGCTTAACAGATTTCGATGTTTCAACCTTTCCTTCGCGTGCATACAAAGCAACTCGTAAAACTAATGGTTACCAATAAAAACTTTATCAGCACCCTGTAGGATTATGATTAGTTGCTCTCGATAAATTTCTCCCACGACTTTTATATTTTTATGTCGCGACACCGCTGCAGTAGGATTTGATGGCATTCCGAGCATATAAAGTTCGGATAAAAATTGCAGGCCAGAAAAATCCGCGCATCCTTCACCATCGCAGTCAAGATGCCGGAGATCACGTCGAGTCATTGTAGTAAATAATCCCAAGGGTCTTAATACGGCCTGATCGCCCGTACCGATACCTCGCTCGGCTTTCGTAAAATATGACGGATAGACCCTGCTCGGAGGATCATCATCAAATTCACCGGCTATACGACGAGAGCCGCAGGCAGGAGGGAACATTAGCGGCTGAATCGCACGCCATAAAGTGGACCCTCGCGATCGTATCGCAGCCTCGAAGATGTAGCTCCGCAATCTGCGCACTTTATCGATGACGAACGACGGGGGACGCGTAGGTTTATTTCACAAATGAAAACGCAAACTTTTTTATTCGGATAATAATGTTGATCAAACGGACCAAAAACGTACATAATTTTAGGTTGCGGTGTGAGTAGCGCGATGTGAGATAGTACCACTTTGCTGCCGACGAGAGTTTCACTGGAAGGTTCAGTTCTCTGCGGGTTGCAAATCGCAGCACTGACTTTCGAACTTCTGCAGTACCTCAGAAGCAATATCCCTGGCGCCATCTGCGAACGCAAGCACCAAGTATCATGTGGATTTTGCTTTCGGTTGGGTCTAGTAGGTAGCTTTTATATTCTATTGGACTTCTATTTTTAGCTTAAAGAATGAAATAATAAACTTTATCAACATAATTTGTATCCATTTCTGTATTAATGAACCATACCATTCAGACTCACGGATTTCAAAATAAATTTTTAAATAATTTATTACTGATACTATATTTAAATATACAAAATGCGGTTTTAATAAGTTTTTGCACAAAAGTACTATATTGTATTGTATGAATATTAAAATCGGTTAAATGTTCAAAATAATAAAGAATAAATTAGATTATGCGATCATTACATCAAATGCATTTTTGATTGATTGACGCTACAATGCACTTAGTCGTATCTGCTGTTAGTTAACACTCTGTTACCGTATATTAATATGTATCATTATGTATTCAAACTGTCTAGTTAATATCAGAATTGAAGCAGCATAATGATGTCGAGCTGACATGAATAAACCGGTATCACAATGGCTGGCAGGGTATGAAAATGACGTCTAAAATTTTCCACGTTTTTTCTTTCTCAAAATAAAATTAATAGATTAATATTATTTTTTAAAATGCTATGACTTTCAGAGTAAAAAAAAGTGATTTCCAAAAAAATCGCAAAAATGTATTGGATAATTTCGTTAAAATTCAGTAATAAGCGTATCTATTTTTCCGTCGTTAAGTTAACGAATGTCTTTCACAGTGAACTGATAGAGCGAATTTAATTAAAACGAAGAGAGGAGAAATATAATTTCGAGTTCGAGTTAAACGCAGAACCAGCTGCATCAACTCCGGACGCGTACCTTTCAGTACAATAATAAGGGTGAATCGCTCGCGAGAAACGCTGCGAGCGCGAGAGATACAGAGATGGAGCGGCCGGCCGAGTAAAGGCTCGCGCAACGAGCCTGATCTCGTTTGAATTCATCCGCGCGGCCAGACACCTGGCTCGGACATCAAATAAGAGCGCGCTTCAACCGGAGCGAAGGCGAGCGCGGATATAACATGGCCCGCGGCTGTCCCGCGTCAGTTCCGATAGCCACTTTGAAATCAGTATCATGCGATTAATAACACTCGAGCGATCCGCTGAAAAGGAGAGCGGTTCGTGCAGTCGCGCGCGATCGCGCCGGAAGCGAGGCTCGCCACGAGGAACCGAGTCCTGTTAAAGAGGAGAGAAAAAAAGGAGGGCTGCGAGTGGATAGCGTGGGTGGACTACACCCAACGTTTCTGACACTTTCCGAGTGGGTTCAACGTTTTTATGCGTGTCAGAGAAAAGGAAGGATTTTGATAATTGCTCTTTCATTTTCATTAAAAGTGATAGAAATTGTTTTTGTATTTTCTTTTAAATAATTAATAAGTGGATTTTAACAACGCAATCACTAAAAAGTATTTAAAAAAGTAATTAGTTTGTATTTTAAGATAATATTTACGTAAGCTGCTTTTACGTCATTGTAAAATATCGTTACAAAGGATTGCGTCACAAGTGGATGTAACCGAAGCAATCAAAATATAAATATAATAATGTATAAGAAGCCGCTATCAGTGACTAAATATTATCATTTATCAACGATAAAAAATTACCTGTGTAATTTTCTAGATAAATTTAATACTGAAATTTTGTTCTAAAAACTGAATAAGTCATATAGTCAATCGCAAAGCAAAAAGGGTTCCTAAAAAGATTTCTGATAAAAGTTATCGTACCGCAGTAAAATACAATATTACATAACTCGGCATTCAGATACAAGAATATACGCCTGGGAGAACATCTCGGAGGGGTTCGACTTGTAAAGCAAAGTCGGCAGATGGGTGAATAACGCGGCAGTGATGCAGGGAGGGAAGGAGTCCGGTCGAAGGAGCGTGTATACGAGTATACGAGGCCGCGACGGCGAGGATATAAAGAAAAGAGAGACGTTGAGCACGCCAGAGGCTGCGCCGAGATGAAGGCCGTGTTTGCCGTCGGTAAAATCACGGCGAGTAGAGAGGCGTGCGTCTTTCATGAACCAAGAGCCGTCACCGTCGACATTTACCTTTGATAAGCCCCCGACTAATTTACGACGTGATTTTATAATTTACGTAATGAGGGAAGAGGAGAAGATTGCCTTAAACGCGCGGCTGTTGACACCGCAATTTCCGACCTCTGTATGCTCAAAATGTAACATTTATATTTGCGTTAGTTTTTTTTGCAGTTGCTTGAGCATTAAACATTCTCTACAGTATTAGCGTGATATCAGTAGTATAAGTCCATGTGACGTAAGACTACAAATAATTATTCTGGTATTATCATATAACATCTATTATGTGGTACATTATAAATAATAGTGTTGATAATTATTGATTAAACTTCAGAATCTATAATGTAATGCAGGAGTAGCATAACTGAACTAATAAGTTGTAAAATGAAAAGAAAATCCAGCATAATATCTTGAAATGATATTAGTTATTGATTTAAAAACGTCTCTATATAAGTTTTGTTAAAACAAACAACTTAGATCTCCCCTCTCCTGAAGCCTAGAAAAATAAATATCCGGCGGAGGCGTGATCGAGGATCGCGTCGAGCGGCCTTAAAACTAATAACTCCGGTCTCGAGGCTGGCTCTCGCGAAAGTTATTACACGCGGCTAAAATCGCGCGCAGACTTTGAAAGCCGTGGCATCGACTTCGCTCGGGCTGATATATATCCCCGCGGGCGCATACCGTCGGAAATACGTATTTCAAGTGAAATCGGAAACGCGTCACGCGTCGCTGAAAAGTCGCGGCGCTCGCGCGCATGCGCCCGACGTGATTTATGACGGATGTAAATAGCTAAACGAAAGGTTTATTGGCTAAAAAAGGCCGCTCGCCCTGCTCGCGCCGCCGGCGCACTCGCGCGCGGGCTCCTTTCACGCGCGCACACATGTGAGCCCGCTCTCTCCCTCCCCCTCCCTCCCGGCTTCCAGCGGCGTTAAAGATTTACGATAATGGCGAAGATACGGGGCCTCGGCTGATTTATTGGCGCGATCGGCGCGCGCGAAGCGAAGCCTCGTTAGTTAGACGGCGGCGGCGGCGGCTCTCGGCCCGAGTGTGGTGGTAGTCGATATGGACGTCAGGCGCAATTCGTTTCGTTGCCTAATTATAAAGAGCGCCCGCGGATTCGCCGCGTGCAGGCGGCGGCCACTCGCCTGTTAGTTCGCGCGCGGTGAGGATATCGGGAGAACGCGTTGAGTGCCCGGCCAATGGACCCCCGATCGCGACTCCTCCGATTGAATAAATTATCCTCCGCTCTCGATGCCAGCTGGGCAAGCCGTGGTGCCGAGGTGGCACGGCCAGATACTGTGCGCATCGTTGCGTAAGCAAAGTATCGTTGTTACTCGGATCGACGCTGATTATCGCTATTTTATTAGTGCAGCTTTTCGTAGCAAATAAATTTTCTCTCTTTATCACTTTTCGACTATCTAGAGCGTAAATTACTTTTCCAATAAGATAAATATGTATATAAATGAATTCATTAAAATATGAATTGAACATTTTCTATACAACAAATGAAATGGCTACAAGACGTTTCAAAAAGATTTGTTTCATATTTTAGTGTCTGAAAAAGAAGCAAAATCATTTATGAATAACTGAACCAGGTACCATATATGTCGTACATGAACACCAGAAGGACGCAGGAGTAAATGAATGAAGTATACGGTCCATCGAAAATGAAGATTACATTCGCACTCCGCAGGCTCTTCGGCGTCGTCGGTTTATTACGACGAATCGGTCGCACAACTCTATAGCAATAAACACCGTGAAATCATGCACTGACTGTGCGAGCTCTGCGGCTAATAGTGCCGTTGGTAGGAATTGACTCATAGGCGAGTTTAAGCTTTAATAAACGGCGAGGATGTTTGCTTTCGTGATTTATTCGCCGGAATGACGAGATATTGCACGGGCGATAACCACGAATCCGGCAGCGGCTTCGACTTGAAGCCACTTTGAATATATAACACCTTCGCGCGCACAGTCGTTAAATTCAATGGTCCGTGCACTGAATCAAATGTTGTTTAATAATGAGATTTATATGCACTCGTGTATGTGCATAATGAAACATAGGCTCCCGTCAGTAGGCTGGCCAATCTACGAGTGGATCTCTCTACTGGAACGAGCGCAAAGAGTTGAGTGCGCTAATTGATGCGATTAGATCGTCTATTAATTAAGAAAGTTCCATTGCAAACGAAAAGCGTGCAAAGTGGTCTGTAATTGAGATATATTTAAATGATCTGGCCTCTATTTTTAAGTAAAAAAATAACGCGGAAATCGTACTTGTGTTACAAAAATAAATAAAGAACCGTTTTAGAATTTGGAATTTTTTCCAAATAAATACTGGCTTATACGATAAGATTTTGAAAAATAGCTACATTTACACAAAACAGCTGTATTATATATCATCATGTTAATCTGCCCTCCATCAAATAAATAAATCAATTACTTTTATTGATAGGTCGTATAACGTCGATTATCATTCCGAGACTACGGTAAATCGGATAATTAGGACCCTTTAAATATCTAAAAAGCAAGGCAACGATCGACAATATCATTAATATTAACGATACATTAATCTCCGAGTTAATCGAGCTGTTTGCGACAACAGTTACTAAAAAATAGCTTTATAAATTAAGAATTTACCTAAAACTTCAGCATTGTTCCAATAATAAAATGATTTTGAGGTGAAGAAACTTTTTTAGAAACAAATAATTTTTATTTTAAGCGTTGGCGATAAACAAATTAAGAAACTATCAAATTTTATTTTTTACATTTGCGAGAATTCAATTTTATCGATTTTGTTATAAATACAACTACTACGCAGAAAAATGTTTAAACAAAAATTTACTATTCGGTAAACAATTTCATTGTTTAATACATAAAATTCAAAGTTTTTATTTGTTATATTTAATATTTTTGAGTTATCTGAAAATATTTGAGGAAATTCTTATTATATTAATGTTAATAATTTGTTAAATCTTAGAGAAGTACACTGTAATATACTCTGGTGAAGGAATGACCAAGCTTTACACTTATAGGAACTGCTCAAATATATCTGAAGTCGGTAAGAACGTATTCTGGATTACCGACTTATCGACTGTTAACTTGAATTACCACACATTGTAACAGAATTATTACAGAGGTATAAAATAGTACTGGCATTAAATTACAGATGGAAGCCAAATATACTTTACAACTGGTCCATACTCAATAATAAACGAGCTATTATTAAAATAACGCAAAGTATCTGCTGCTTCATTAATAATGCATTTAACACGATATATAAAATAAATCGTTCACATAGGACGTGAGACAAAGATTTTTCTCATCATGATTCAATTAATTTATTTAAACTGTTCATTGCTTAAATTATCTGTAGTGAATATTTGAAAGAATATTAATTTGCCGATTAAATTATAAATCGTACTTTTACCTCACATTTTTTAATTAATTGTACGAGTATTTTTTTTCTTTAAATGTATATAGAATATTTTTATAGCATACAGAATAATTAGTGACTTTCGACACATTATTTAAGGTGGTGTGAATCCACGGTATAGCATAAAATTTAGTGACATTTTAAAAATGTTTATATTAAAAGATCTAGCATTTACTATCAGTAACTTTAAATTCACAAAAATAATGTTAATTAAGGTCGCGTAAGTATAATTTTGATTTTCTTAAATAATACAAACGAACATTAAAATATGAATCTAATATTGCAGAGCTTAAAATTTGGCTATCTCAACTTTTTTTGAAGAGTATAAATAAAGAATGGTGACCTAGAAAGGATAAGTGGTCGTTGGTTTAAAACGCGCGAACTGTCGAAATAAAATTTAAGAGAGATCTTTCGGATAAGTCACCTCAATTCGAAGTCCGAAATTAGTCTGAATTCATGCCGGTCGTGCGCATATAACCTCCGCGCGCGAATAAAGCAACGAAGAAGGCGATATAAAAAAAGGCCGACCATAGCCGTGGAGGAATCGGGCTCGCGTGCTTCTTCGTACGGGGCTCGCGTGTCGAACTCTGATTTGCTTTGTTGAATCAAGGGTGTACGCACACCACGAAGGAGCGCGCCCGGAGTTCTGGGTGTGTATCCTTTCCTAGTCGTCGGGTAATACACAGGAAAGCGGATAGTGCACTTTTCCCTTTATCCGAGTCTCTCTCACGCTCAATTATCAACGCTAACGATTAGATTGGGAGCGCGATCTAAGTGCAGTTAAACTTTAATCGTATAGCCACCACGCGAATGCTCATTTTTAAATCGAACAAACAAAAGGGGCTTTTAGGAGCTTTAAAAAGGGATAAGCAAATTTTCTCTGATCTATTTTTTTTTAATTGACAATGACTGCAAGCTCTGGGCATTAGCAAATGAAACCGTCTTATTGGGTCAAGCATTTTTGCAGACCGCAATATTATCGGACGAGTGCAAGTATAACTTTATTTATATATAAGTTTTCTTGATAAGATTTTTTTGCATGCAGGGCATAGTCTATATAAAAATTAAAAAATGATCAAGCCGCTTTATAGTAGGAAGAAATCACACAAATCCAACTTGAACTTTTAAGTCAAAGCGACAACAAAGAGGACCGCACTTTATCACAGTTATATGGTTTATGGTAATTTATCCCTTCTAATGCAACTATTCGGCCAGTGTCTCATAAGGTTTCCAGGGGAAGAGGTTGATTCTCATGATTTATTAATAGGAAATTTTGATTGTACGAGTGGACCCAATGTTTGTCGATATGTGGAATCCCACTTTATCAGACCTGGATTAGTTTACGTCTTCGGGTACTAGCTATCCCCGTTAATGCTTCTATAATGAATGTTACTCATCACTACGTAGAATTGCTATATCCATTCAAGAGAATAATCTGTGTCTGCAGTAATCTGCGAATCTAATGCTGCATAATTTTCCTCATATTGAGTTTAACAATGTACTTGGTACAATTAATGCAGAGCAGTTGGACAAATGTCGAATGTAACAGAAATTGATTTTCATTTTTATATTTTATGCGTTAAAATAACCTTTGTTAAAAATTAAAAGTCTTTACAAGCAATTAGATTTTAATATCGCTCATCGCACCCGCATGTCTAATAATGAGTTCATAATTATTTTCATCGCTAAATGAACCGTGTTACTGGCAAACTACATCACCTCCATTGATGAAGAAGCTGCGCAATGCCATAATTATAAAGGAGAATCACTTCCGCGTAACATCTCGAAAAGCCCATCGATCTATATAAAGTCACAGTCGATTGCTCAAGAGAGTGTAATATAATCTTCGCAGCAACGAACCTTCACTCTTACTTTTTGGCCAGCTCAGGTGCGCTCATCCCCCGTCCGACAAGGTAACCGTGCGCGCACGTGCCATCGAGCCACCCCCATCGGATATCCATAATCGACCAGCGCATTTCCCGCATCGCGTGTGAATATGTGAATATTCGCCGCGCTACGTCATCACGCGACCTGCTGCAGCCGCGCTCTACATATAGCATCCCGGAAGAGCGAATCGAGCGAGCGAGCGAAAAGTGTGTCCGGTGAATAAAAAGGTACGCCGCGTAGTAAAGCGAGCCCTACGTTCTCATTCAAGGGAGCATCGCTGCCTACTCATCCGCGAGCGATTAGCTTCCAGCCCCGTGGAGCCGCGTCGGGTGGACACGTGCCGGCCTCGGCGCAACGCATCGGTGACATCACACGCCTACGTCAGGCGCGCCGGTTCAAACACGTGCGCGCGGCGCATCCGATGCACGTGGTTCGTGTAAGCCACCGCGAAGCTTCCTGATGGATAATTTGAGAACGAGTTCGATCGACGAAAGAAGGGCGGGCTAATTAGCGCGGTACTCCGCTAATTAGCCTGCCACTTTCGAGAGACACCGACTCGAGTGGAGTTTGATAACTCAATGCTCGAGGAGCGAGACGGAGAAAAAAGAGAGGACGAGAAGAGTTCGGATGCGCCGGGCGCGATCGCTCAAGTTCGACTGGGTGTTGAACAATGCGCCGCTATAGGCTCGTTATATCGCGCAATCAGACCGCGCCGAGATCGCAATCACCCACCCAGCTGACTCGCCGCACACTTAGCTGTGCACACGTATCTCTGCATTCATCAGAATGATTGGAGAGCCAATCGCGACTAATTAAAAATTTAAGTGCCCGCCACAGACCTTTTCACTATCTCTCTCGTAGCCGGTATAGCAGCTGCAATGCCGAAAGCTTCGATTTAGGTAGTAAATTGCCTCCGCAGCCGAACTTGCGCAATTTTGTAGCTCCGCTGTATTTGTGAATCACAAATGAGCTGCACCGGCGAAAATCGAGAGCGCCGATGTAACGAGCGCGCGCGAGGGAGGGAGCACGACAGTTTGCTTTTGATTGAGCCTGGCATCGCTCCTTCTGTGCCTGCATTCACGGCTGGAGCGATGAATGCGTTTTCGAAATCGCGAGCCGACGCGCGCAGATGGCTACGGGGGGTAAGATAGCAGTGTAACGGGTCGGAAGCGCGTTGTACGTGCGGGTGTGTGCCTGGTACTCGGGCCGGACAAAATGAAGCACGATCGAAAATAGCCTCGGCGTGTACAAGAGGCTTATGGCTTGATAGGCGCGTGCGAGGATTTGCTGAATGACGCGATACCGGCTCTATACTGACTCGCGCTCTATCGCTCCCGTTGTCTTTACCAAATTGTAGCCGGCTCCCCGTTGGTTACTCGCGCATCACACATTTAAGTCTCGCGTATAAACAGAATTGTCAAACCGGTTCGAGCACTGGAACATCAGAGCGCATATTTGCAACTCCAAATTCAATAAGCGCATAAAAGGGTTATTCATTGATTAATTATTGCTAAAAGTCAAGTATATTTTATGTGGTGAATAAGTAAAGCTTATTTTAATTCATTATCGAATCGTATAATTATTTTTAAAAACCTGGTTAAATAAATAATCTTCAGAATGCAAAATGAAAATGGTATTTAACCGGCGCAACTTAATTAAATATATTTATATGATATAATACCTTTCGTGATATCATAAGCCCGAGGCGAACTGAAAATAAGCGTTATAAATGTAAAACTAAATAAATGCATTAAAAGTTTATAAAGGAGACAGCAGAGAAAATTGTCAATAAAAAAAAATCTTTTTTTACTAATTTAAATTATACATTTTTTTATGTTATTGTTATTGTATATTTATTTTTGTTGTCTAATTGCGCTCCGCAATCCGGATTAATTTATAAGTTATCATTTATATCTTTAAATAAAAATAATTGTTCTTAACTCGGTACTTTTTTTATATGCATATAAACCTAGTCCTCTAAAAATACTACGAACAAAAAGTAATAAAATTTCACTTCGCGAGAGCAAGGAAGGGCAGAAAAAATGGATGTCGGTGAAAAATAATTAATATAAAAAAAAAAAGTATAAAAAAAACCGTAAACTTTTCAATATCTGCCTTTCACGGCGTGCCGCCGTGCGGCGTATTTTAATCCCAGCGCAAAATCGAATATTTCGTAATCGTACCCGCCTCCTAGTTGTAGTCCGGTGGCGAACAAACGAACGCGCGACTCACCGAAAAAAAACATTTCCTGCGCGACGAGGGAAAGAGCGAAAAAAAGCCGCACCGAGTGCACGGAGCGTCGACCGGCCGCGTAAACGCTCATACCCGGCTGCGCAGTAATCAAGCCTAGATGGCTGCCGCTGATTGACAATCTTCCGAGTTTTCAGTAGGACCTCGCTTTTCCATGTTGTTCCTGCGTGCGTGCACCTCCTCGCCCCCGCCCGGCCCTCCCCGCGCAAATGGAGTCAAGCGCGCGCGAGTCCACGGGCCGGATTGCACGTACCGCGCCCGCCGAAAGTCCGCTCCGTCTCTCTCTTTCTCGAACTTGATTCGAGCGAACCGGTGCGCGATTAATCGATTCGACAGAACCGACTACATCTTCCTACTCTCGCTCCCTCTCTCACTTTTAATTTTCGCCTGCACGTGTGCGCGCCGCTACTACGTACCCGGCCGCGAGTCTGCGATTCCATTTATCGCCAGCGTACCAGATATATATTTTTTGCCGAACTGGAATAGGGAGATATTTATAATCGATAATGAAATCGGTCGGCCTGAATGAATCTTAAATCAGAGTTTCAAAACGTTTTCTATATAGTATCGATCTGTGGAGAACCAAAAAATGCATTTTTCTCTAAATATTGCACTTTTTATGTTACATATGTATTGCACTTATATGTTACATAATTTATATAACGAATTAATGCTGCTTAAGCTATTAATGAAAAAGCCACTCCTAGTAAACAAGATCTGCAGTCACCTTCTTACTTATTTAATAAAATAAATAGTGTATATTTCAATATTGTCATATCTTTTTTTTAATTCTTTACATTTAAGTGTTTCAATTGTTCAGAAGCGATAATTCTATCTAAAAGCCCAATCCTTGAACGTAAACAATTGCAATATTGAAGTGCCCAAATGTAAATAAATCTGACGTTTGCTGATAAATAAACAAGTCTCGGATTTTCCATTTACATTGGCACACTGTTCTTTTTGGCACATTGACATGCCATTCGTAAGCTCATAATGAGCTATTGTGCGCGAAGTGGATCTCGATGCTTCTCGTGCGACTGTGCAAAGTAGCTTTACGCTCAAAGCCTCTGAGTATAAAGGGCGGGAAGAGTTGAGATTAAGTGCCGGAGCTCTTGATTAACAATAACCCTTGTACAAAGGGTCTTCGTGTGTTACAAACACAATCTGCAAATCAGTTTTATAAGACGTATTATTACAAGCTCTGCAGTTCAAGTGCCCTAGTCACTTAGCATTTGCTCTGTTTGTTTTTTCAGCCGATAACGAAGTTGAAAAGTTAATTTGTTGGTTCAACTCAGCTTTGTAATTTGATTGTAAAAATAATTTAAATAAATATTCTAAATAAAAAAAATCGTACAAATTATTGGATATTGAAAATTGCTAATAATTCAACACAATCTCACATTCATTGCAATAAAAAATGACAAGTTAAGAATTGTTTGGAAACTTTGGGCAGCTCCGCGTGGTTTCTACTTTAACTTTAGTTTGATATATAATCCTTCGATACTCCGTAATCAGATTGAAATTAGTGCATGATCATATGAAATAATTTATTAGAAATCTTCGGCAAAATAATTAACGATGAGAGTACGTTCATTTTTTGCTGTAAAAAAATTAAATTTTCGATAATTACAAAAAGGAAGCACAAAAATTATCACTGAAGCACTAATAAAAAAGCGGTAATCATATTTTCTTCTGCTGTATTATTACTAGGTATAGAATTAATTTTAGGTCCAAAAGAGTTTTGAAGGAAATTACAATTCTGTTACTAGTATTCAGAGGAAATCAGGTTAATGACATTACATTAACTTCTATACTGTGTCTCTCAAAAAAGTTGCCAATGATGTCAAACATTATCTAGTAATTCAATAGGGTGCAAATGATACTATGATACAAAATAACTCTACAAAAGCTTATCAATTTTAAAATATGTGTCATGTGAAATTGTTGTATATTTATCTGTAGAACCTTGAATTTTAATTAAAAATATGATAAACTAGCAATTAGTTTTGGTTTGTGTCAACAATCTCTTGATAATAATTACGCAAGTGACTATGTTTGGCGTTGGAAAGCCACAGTTGAACTGAAGCTTAGAAGCGTGATAGAGTACAAAGCTAATATTCGTTTTAGTTAGCGGCAGAAGTTTATATTTCATAAAGTATCGAAAATACAATGTATATATTACATTTAACCCTCATTTCAGGTAAGCAACCTACGGATTAAAATATCTGAAAATACATATAATCAATGTCTTTGATTTTTTTATTCCCTACTTTAAGTCGTGTTTTTAAGTACCTACAAAAAATGTAGATTCATTCTCTAAAAAAAATAGAAATAAAAAACGAGTGCTGAAACGAGTTTATGCAAAACACTTATTTTACAAACATCCCTTAGCTTCATGCCTTGACGGGATTTCCCGAAACTTTTTTCTCCACTTACTTGTTTTTCTTCTCGCGCGCGTACGAAGGCCCCCTAAGTACACAAATCGAAAGAAGCCACGAAACGTTTTTCTCTCCCAACGCTCTTTAGTCAGGATCAAAGTTCTTTATGACTCGGTTGTGCAGTATTTTTAGTTTTTGCCTCGGGCGAGGAAGAGATCTCCACGGCACCTTCAACGATCACGACGGATGAGCCCGACTCCAGATGCAATTGCAACCAGCGCTGCCCAAAGACCAAAGTAATCGGTTTGGAGAAAATTAACAACACCGATATATTTCACGAAGATGATGACGAAGATGGTGACTTGACTATATGCGCAAGAAACCGAGACAACCCTGATCGCACCTTTTCAAGTATTTGTCACATGCTGTGCCACAATAAGTGCACGAGGTTCCGGATTGTGGAAAAAATAGTGGACGGTCAAAAAGTTTCATATGCAGTTGCTTACAGAGATAGTAAGTTTCAAACTAATCTTGTTCATGGCTTTTAAAATTTAGTTCGCATTATTCAGAAATAGATTAAATTGAAACTTTTTATATTGAAAATTTCTTCTCATATATTTAATAGAAAAAGAATATCACAATTTACAAAAAAAAAACGTAATTTTCTTAAACATTGTGCAGTCAATTTTAAGTGAAAAATACAAGTTCTTT
The DNA here is from genome assembly GCA_035586675.1 of Eurytoma californica. Lineage (NCBI taxonomy): Eukaryota > Metazoa > Arthropoda > Insecta > Hymenoptera > Eurytomidae > Eurytoma > Eurytoma californica. The sequence goes on along the minus strand of JAXIUT010000021.1, from coordinate 11,680,845 downwards.
GTATATCTAGCAATGTTTAAAAAATATGTGTACAACCAGTAGAAAATGATTATGAGTTCACGGACCTTCCCCCACATTTAATATGAGGGCAGCGCTCGCGACTCAATAGAATTCTTTTTATATATTACAGATTTCTACAAATTGCACGACGGCGCGTGCTAGTGAGCCGGTAGCCCAGAGTCGAGCCAGAGACGCACGCACACAATCTGCGGGGGCCGCCAATAAAAATAAATTGAAGAAAAAGAAGACGATACCGACGGAACTAACGTCAAAATAAAAGAGAGCTGCCCCATCACGTCCTAGCCCAACACACAGACAGATGTTAAATGAGCCTTTAGCAATTATTCGCCTCTATACTCTCTCCTCTCATTCTCGTGACATAAGCCACTTTCGTTGCCTTGGAGCGCTCGCACGCTCTCTCTCTCTCTCTCCCTCTCTCTCGAATTCGCTGTCGCAGCAATTCTCATTTAACAGCGCGGGCGCGAATTGCTTGGCGACCCCGCTCTCTCGTTCGCGAATAAATAGGCAATTAAGATGGCAGGACGCACACCCACACATACCTCGCACACATTCGGGGGTTATATTGTGAGTAGAGGTACAAATAACCTCTCAATTAGGTGATATAGGAAAATACGCGGCGGAATCTGCAAGTGCGCCGACCTGCCACTGTGTGTCACTCATCCGGGAATGCCTCGTGAACGGCTTGCCGAGAGTACGGAACAGCTTGTCATCCTGATGCTTTCTAAAGATCTCAATTGGAAAAAGACAGACTTTTCTCAAAAACGAGCGGAGAAATATAGAAGCTTTCCAGAAGTAAGAATATACATTTTTTATTTCTTTGCTTTTTTAAGTGGATTATTGGAATTGCAACAAGACAAAGTCTTTTTTTGAAAAAAAAGTGAATATTTAAAGTATTTGCTAATTTTTATTGTCATGCAGCATGATAGGACCGTTCGGTGATATGGTTAATATTTTATGATTTATTGCAAAAAAAAACTACTATGTAGAGAGTTAGTCTCCATTATATTGTAATAAAATCATAATATTGATAAAAGTGTCATATTGACTTTTATTTTAAATACTCGAAAATCAAACATTCATAAATGATGAAGTACATATCATATGGTCCAACTGAGTCACCATACGTGATTCATTAATGAACATCTGTTCCCTTTAAAAAAGTTCCTACATAAATATTTAGTTTGCACAATTCAATTTCTCAATATGTAATTGTCAATTTGTGATATTTTATGTTTCCATTTAAATGTTTAACTCACAAAGGAAATTTATTACAAAACTTTTCGATACAAATGTAATGATAGTTGATGTATTATAACATACACTATTAACGCTCTTTATCTCTTCAACTTAAATAGCGTTAATAGACACAATAAAATAATTAGCGTTTAATAACATTCCTTTATTTAATAGCATTACTCGTGCATTAGTCGGCGCGTCCTATTTACGTCCTTTTCAATGCCCGTTAATGCATGCAGATATTCGCTATCAGAAATGCAGATTTAAATTTCAACCCATAGAGCGATCGCGGCCAGCGCTTCAAAGGTTTCTTTTCTTGCTCTGCGCGCTCGCAAATCTCTCTGCGCATTTTCACCCTTGCCTTCGTTAAAATAAAAGAATCCCGTGCGGTCAGTTTACCAAGACGCCTGCACCGCCGCTCGACGTTTCAGTAGCTGGCTTCAAAGAAAAATTCTGCCTTGCACTGCACAATGTTAGAGTAAACTTACTCGCTTGTAGTATATGCAAACATTTACAAGCTCGCTTTTTCTTTATGCGCATCATGTAATAATTCATAATTTTATGTATTTTTACATAATATTTGAAAAATCTTATAACACTACAGTGTTACTGTTTTCGTTTTTTCTTATTTTTAAAGTAAAACAGTACTGAAAAATTGAATCAGACTTAAATGTGATATGAAAATAAACTGGTTCAATTCTTTAATTAAAGTAAATTCTTTTTCCGGGAGTTGAAATGTAATAAAAAATCTCTTGACCCCGACTTTAGCGGGGCATTCGCATGCGCTTCTGCTTTGATTTACAAAAGTCTCTGTGCTTGTCTTTCTTCATCTCTCTCTGGCTCCTCTCTGCGCTCTTTTAGAGCGGCGGATTTGAAACGCTCAATGGGTCCACGGTAGCATTCCCAGTTTTTCCCTCTACGGACTGACAGGCTCGAGTCTGTGTGTCTGCGCCCAACTAAATTTTCTTCGTTTCCCCGGATTATTGAGAAAATTGTCAAGTTACGGCGGCGGGGAGTGTCTCCGGCGCTGCCCCCGGGAAAAATAAGGCGAAACAAAAGCGCGCCGAGTAGGCAAAGGGGGAAGCGCGGAGATGTGGAAAGGGAGAAAGGGATAGGAGGCACGAGAGAACGGAGTAAAGAAGCGGGGTCGGGGGAGGGCCAAGGAAGAAAGGGAAAAGAAAGCGGCGAACGGACTGAAATCACGCAAGTCATTCCGACCAATTCCAATTCTCTTGCGTTGCACGGAGCGGCGCGTCCGTATGTGTGCGCGCGGAGTTAAACTTTCATACTTTTGCGAAATCGCGCGCCGGGGATATTCTTATTATGCGCCACCGTGGCGCGGGGAGGGGCGTGGGTGTAATCGGACGCACGCGATTGCAGGCGATCGTCGTTACGATTTTTTTCCCTCCGCCGCCAGCAAGCGCGCCCGATGTCGGCGCTCAACCCGGCGATTATGTGGAGGGATTTCTTTTTTATGCGCCCAGACTGGCTGGGCTTATTCGCGAATGACTGGATGCGATTTACAGCCGCAAAATTTCGGCCCGCGGAGTGCACGATTCGACGATGATAGATGTTTTTGTTTGTATCGCGGAGCATATTACTCATCGCTCCTCTTTTGCCGCTGAAAACTACGGGTTTTGCCCAGCTATTACGAAATGGAAGCTCCATATCCAAGCTAATATTTGGATGCTCCGGCCAAAACAATTGTGGAATAGTTTCATTTGGGCGACTGCATTTTCCGAGGAAAATCTAGTTTATATTGAACGATCGTCGGCCTCTGGTGCAACGATGTTGGCTCATAAGTCGCATGCTGTCGACTGCCTGTCGAATTCGATCTATTCGTACTAATTGCTAGACTAGCATATCCTATATCAAATTTCATGATTGTCTTAATATTTCTGTGAATAAATGGCATCTTTACATGCGAAACAAAAAGGAAAAAATTCAGTTGCTAAGTAAATTATATTTATAGAATACGTCTTAATCGAAACATATGACTAAAGTATTTAGTTTATAGAGGACAACAGTGCGTAATGGAACATGATACAACTGGAAAAACGATTTTAATTTGAAAAAAAATATCTGAAAATAACATTTGTTTCCTTTGTTAATGTTTAAGAATTCTTTGAAATTATGATTAAACATTATATAGGCAAATAACTCTTTCACGAATTTTCCTTGCCTCCTCTACTTTTGTTCTATAATTCCAATTACGCAATTTAACAATGCTGATTTAGTAGTACCTAGAATAATTTGTGTTATAATTATATTTTAATCTATCGTTATAATTGTATCTTGTTAGTAAAATTTAAATCCTACACTTAATTTATGAAAAAAATAATGTCATACGATAAGGGTGAAGAGTATTATAAAGCTTAACGTAGTCTTTAAAATACATACGTATAAATAAAACATGTTTATACTCGGGATTATCATATGAAAATAAAAACGAAATAAAAATATGACATATTTAACAACTTAAGTGTAATTGATCTATTCTATTGATTTCTCTAGACGTATAATAACACACCATGATCTTTTGATTTAATAACATTATAGTAGTTGAAAAGATATAAAAAAGGATCCATTACTTTATAATATTCGATCAGAATTAATTCGCAAGCGCTACACTGGCGAACTTTTGAGTTATTTTTATGCTACTTACTCAGTATATAAATAAATAAATGAAATAAAAATGATTCTAAAATTGTATCTAATAATTTTGAAATTGTAATGAATATTTTATGCTGACTTGAATTAGTTATTGAAAGTTCGTTTAAAATAGAAGTATCGTTTGAGATTTTAATCGAATATTTCATTATATAGGTCTTGGTGATAGATAAAATAATTAATTTATTTAACACTACAGTAAAGTTGATGAATTAACGAACTGCAGTACTAGCCAACCAATGCACCCTTCCTTCACTTGAAGATAAATCGCGAAATTAACAAGACACGACTACACACAACGTAGATCATAATTGAATAAGAACATCCCCAGCCTTAAACTGATCGGACCCCCTCGACCCCCGTGGCGGCCGACACATTAGCCAATCCCGCAGCCGCCGCGGCACACAGAACGAAGTGGCTCGAGGAAAAAAGGCCATCCCTTTCGGGCGTGCGTGGAAGAAAGAGAGTGCGCCGGGCCACCGGGGGGATGAAGAGCGCGGCGCGCTCGGGCGGAGGGGGTGAATGGCGTGCACCGCTCGGCCCGGTGGTGGGGGTCGCGAACCCTCTCTCTCTCGGGCGCGCGCTGGCATATACAAGCGGCCGCGGCCGCGGCGGAACTTCAGTCTTCACGCGACACGCGCGCGCGCCTATCCGAGCGGAGCCCCGACACCCGCCCGACTCAGATCCAACCGCTCCGCCGATCCCGCGGACTGCGTATTATATAAATAACGCCGACGGCTAGGGAGGCTGGTGCGAGGTGCCGCGTGGGTGCATGTGAGTGGCGGCTGCCCAGACCGAGCATGTCGATCGCGGGGGTCGAGCGCCGGAGGCGCGGATGGAGAACCCTGATCGGTGCTTACCTGTGCTGCTGGATGGCGATCGCCGCAGTCGACGCGCAGCTTCCTGGTGAGTCCTGTGCACTGGGATACCGTTTTATTCACCTATGGGATGCGTGTTTTTTTTTAATTTTCGCTCGATGACACAGTGCATGTTTTTCACTGGCGGGTTTTTCTGAAGCAGTAACCATCTCGGTCGGTGTTTTTCAATCAATGTCCCGGATTTGTTTAATTGGTGTGTCTGAATAGCGGAGGCCGGCGATAACGATCGGCAAATATCAGCGATAAAACGCTTTTTCAATTACTCTCATTTAGTCGTAAAGCCAGCGGTAAATTCAAGTACATCGAAACAATTAATTATAAATGTGCTTTTCAGTCGTGTCAGTCTCAGGCCCAATATTGAAATTAATTTCTCGAGCGAGTAATTACGTCAAAAGCGCGCACGCTGACCACGTGCTCGTATTTGAAAGTTGTGCAACCCCGCGCTCATTTCAGATTTGAGTGGCACGCATTGAACAGGTTCTTCGCTCGAACAAGCTCGGCTTTTATTCAAGAATTTTCGCTTTTATTCGCCCTCGAATACGCTTGTTTTTCATCGCCGAGGGTGAGAATTAATTTTTTTCGAGATTTTCGGCTTTTATGATTTCAATACTTATATTTCGTGCACGATTGAGGTTCTAATAGACACTAAGCACTTGTCTGTTATCTCCATAAAATTAATCGACTGATTCGCGACTCACCGTAGAAAAGCGTTCCCATTCCCTAAAGCGGATTAAATGAATCGGGTTATAAATAGGATTTGATTCGATTCTAGAACTGCGGCGAGGCCACGCGTTTCTGCGCAAGATTTTATAGTGATCGTTATTCCTTTTGTTTTGATACATTTTTACTGAATCCTTGAAATCATCTCATGGTATTGTTATTAAACATACTCAATACTTTCAAATATTTTAAGTAATTTATTTTACATCGTTAAAAGTCGCAGTGAAATTCTAATCAATATTATCTTGATATTAGCACTTACAGTTTCAAAGTCAAGTAAATATTTATTGATCATCTTCTCAAACATTTTTCTAACAAAAAACAAATTCAGTCATTTTTAGAAATTTTATATCTAATTTGTAGATTGCAATTATTAATTTAGATAACAA
>JAXIUT010000021.1:11635062-11674831 GCA_035586675.1 Eurytoma californica | reverse complement strand
CATAGTGGGCCACCCCATTAAATATGTTTCATTTGCTGTGAAACACATTTCTTAACAAGTCTCATTGAAAATAAAGCATTTTGAAAGATTGTCATTATATTATATAAATTATATTCTTTTAAAAAGCTTTATTTTCAGTGAGACTTGTTAAGAAATATGTTTCACAGCAAATGAATCATATTTAATGGGGTGGCCCACTATGCCCCGAAGGTTCACATTGCTCCACGGCCCGTTATGCCCCGCTCTCCCCTATCAAAATGATAAAATCGCTAGAGATTAGATACTGTGTAGTCGTTTCATCCTTTGAAGTTTAAACTACACTTTTGCCGACTATGCAAATAGCAATTAAAAATTTATGCTACCGTGAGTATAATTTAGAACTATTCGATCTCGGACTTTCAAACTCTGCCGGATGGGTAAATGTAAAGTTTATTTAACACGTAAGAGCATTTCATCCGCAGCTTGGTTTTATTTGAAAGGACTTTTGTTTGTAGACCCGGTACTAAAATATCAAGCTCTTTTTATCCGCGATTTTGTTACCGTTTAAAACTAATTTGATTGAAGCAAACATTTCTTTCAATAAAAAGACCAATTCTTTTCGAAAATTTAGAGCTCAATTTTAATCGCAGGAACTTCAGACATCATTTTTTTCAAGCTTCGTGCACATTATTGAATTATTTCAGACTGCACCGGGTGAGCCTAAATTGAAGCGGCCGTCATGCTCTGGAAGAAATTACATCACGCTTCGTTACAGTGATTATATTGCAGCGACTACCTGAGCGTTGATTATTTTTTAAAAGATGAACAAATATTCAAACTTTAAAATTATTAAGATTATATATTTAGCGAGTAGATTTTGGATTCAAAGATTACTTAATTAACTGTATTCACTCATCGTAATGGCACAATGATATCGATCTTTCAACAAAAGTGCATTTGCACAACTGAGAATTTAATAGGGGAAACCGGGCCATAACGGGCCATCGGGCAATGTAATTTTTGTATATAGTAATATCGCAATGTAATAATAATAATCTTTCAAAATGCTTTAATTTGAATGAAACTTGTTAATAAATGTTTTTTATGGCACCATGGCCCGCTATGCCTCGCTTTCCCCTATAATTGTTGCAACGATCTCTCACTTACAGTAGATTACTAACGGTGATCTCATTTGGTGGATGAATATAACAATATAATGTACATTACTACTAAAGAATGATAATATTCGTTCGCTGTTTGCCGACCCCATTCCCAATAATTCGCTAACTGAGAAGATGGGTAGTCCGGCATTCCGCTAAAGTGCCAAACGACAGCCGGTCATCAATAAGATAATGTTAACCGGTAATGGCGTCGATAATTGACCGCTCCGGGGGCAACGGCGGCTTATCCTTCGGTTCCCGTCTCGCTCGCTCGCGCTCGCCGAGCCAAGATCGATCCCCGAAATGAGACTTGCAAATGTAGGTGGCAAGGAGAAGAACTGTTTGACATCGTGCCCCGCGACTCCGACTCCGAATGCGCGATCGCGTGCCTGGGTGTCCGCGAATCGATATCATTACCGGTTGCCACGAGGCGGTGGCCGCCCGAGCGCCGGCTCAGTGTACATTTGAAAATCCCGCGGAAATCATCAGCGAGTGGCTTTACGACAAAAGGATACGTCTTTAGTTTTGCTCCATTCAAATGTGAATTCCAAAACCAGTTATTTATATAAACTTTTATGTCGATATACTTTTCCCAATGACTTCGTTTCTGTCATTAAAACCGACATGTTCTTCTTAAATGACAATTTTTTTCTTAATTTTTTTTTAACAGAGACATTTTCATTTTCTTTCATTTTTAATACGCCCTTTTACTTATCGGCGCTTATGCGCGTGTAATGTATGGATTGAAATTAATAAAAAATGTCATTGTAAGAGTGACTTTGCACATATACAATATTTAATTATAAAGGACTTGTTGAAAAAGATGTATTTTGCAAGATTAACTACAAATTTGAAAAAATGATTGGATTTTGTAATCATCAAGCCTTAGCAATGAAACGCAAATTATTCTTTTCAATTTTCTTGCAATTTGAAACGCGAAAAAATTGTAATCAAGGCGAGAGGAGAAGCTTGTCGGTGCCGACTCATGCCAGGCAATAAAAAGCCGTAAGCACGTATTATAGGGAACGCGTGCGGGACTCGGCGAAGATAAAGAGCAGCTTTTATTTCGGTTTTATATCGTGACGACAATGGACTCGTTTTTGAAATATAAAGAAAAAGAGACGGAGAGTGAAAGACAACTCATGGAGATAACGAGAGTGCGATCGGTAGTGAGGCACTATACCATGGGATGAAATTTCAGTTCGTGCGCGCGATCGATTACATCTCGATCGTACGCCACCTGCTTTTCGCGATTCCTCCAACTTTTTCACCGACTTTGGCTTCAGCGGGATTAATAAGTTTTAGTTAAAACTCGTGCTTTCCTTTCTTGGAGAAGTTTAATAAAAATTATAAGTAATTTGCATTAAGGATGCAGCTATAATTTAATTATATATTTATACATTTTAAATGGAATTTAATATTTCATAAATTAAACATTTATATAAGATTATAATATAATTTATTACTTTAAAAATTATTCATTTGCAAAGTTTTATTAACTATTGGTGTCAATTCGTAAATTATTTAAAAGGTGTGCAATTTATAGCTTTTGAAAATTTCATAATATAGGGGAGAGCGGGGCATAGTGGGCCGTGGGACAATGTGAACCTTCGGGGCATAGTGGGCCACCCCATTAAATATGTTTCATTTGCTCTGGTACATATTTCTTAACAAGTCTCATTGAAAATCAGGCTTTTTAAAAGAATATAATGTTTACATTGCTGTACCACTATATATATCTGTTATATATAGTAATACAGCAATGTAAAAATGACAATCTTTCAAAATGCTTTATTTTCAATGAGACTTGTTAATAAATATGTTTCAGAGCAAATGAAACATTTATACGAAAGTATAAGGTCGTAGACGTTGTTCTTCAAAGATATCGATCGATAATTGAATTTTTGCTGCTATTGATTTTAATATTTTTAATGCTGAGTTATTTGTCTTTCGAAAAGTTTATATTTATTAATCCCGGAGACAGTTATTATTAATCTTATCAGTGGACAGATAAAGAAGCGCAATTAATCTCGGACACTCCGGTTGATCATTCGGCTAAATCATTTGTCTCCCCCCCACCGATTCAAGGTTTATTGAATCTCGTCTTAAATTAGGCCGAAGTAGCGGGGCTCTTTGAAATTCTTTGAATGGCCGCTCAGGTCCCTTCGTAAATATTTGAGCAGCAGCGGCGACCTTTCCCGACGCTCGGAGACCGTGAGGAGCGCGGCGGGAGGAAAAAGGTCCCTCTCTCGAGAGCGATATCGCGGCCGCGACAGTTATGCTTTATTTTGTATTTTTCCGGGCATTTATTTTCATTTGTATAGAGACGGAGAGGGCGCGCGAGCGGAAAGCACCGGGCGGTCGGGTCAAATAAAATTTGCAAAGCCGATCGAATGCAAATCTGCTGCTTTGCGAGAATAAAACGGTGGCGGAGTGGCGGCGCCCGGCATCGAAAGGAGCGGGCAATGCGCGCTACCGGCCAAGCCCGTAAATTTCCATGGAATTCTTTAAACGTCGCCATAATTCAGCCCGGCGCCGGAGCATCGATTGCGGCGATTGCCTCCTCGACGGCGCCTCGGAGAAAATAGCTTTGAGGAATGAAAAGCAATAAGGAGGAAATACTTTCAGCTGATCGCGACTCCCGCGCCACTCGTTCGCGCGATTGTTATAGCTCACTACGCTTTTCCTTCCCCGTGTGCGCCCGCGCCACCGCCTCATACATATATATCGCGCCGAGTCGTAAAGCGCGAATGCCTTGTTGCACTTGACGCGCCGCGGCTTTCCCCGCCTCTCTTTCCCTGTCTCGTGCCCTCGAATTCAACAAGTCCTCGCCCCCCGCCGGCGCGGATCGCATTATCAATTTCACGCCGGGGCGAGTCCGCGGAGATTCGGGACTTCAGCGCGCGGCCGTTCTTCTTTCGCGCACTTTCGCCGATCCCGGCCGAATTCACTTGGATAAAAGTGCGGATGCGCACCGGCAACTTTGGATTTACTTTGAGTGAAATTTAGGCCCTCGGCTCGCGCTCGCCCCCGCCCCGTGTTTGTTTTGATGAGAACACCTCGCTCGTGGAAATTTCGTCGGGTAAACACGGAGAGTGTCTGGAACTAGCCTAATTAGTCGAATTTTCGTCGACTCTCGGCTTCGAGTGGTCACTCTGCGGAAAGGAAAAAACTGCGGAAAGCTGAAATTATTAAGTTTCAGCTAATTATAACATTTCGTATTTGAACGACTTTATGTGTTAAAGAATTCGGCGATTACAATTACCGTAATATTAAAGTGCACACTGCTGCACGTTGAAAGAAAAATCCCGTTTAAACCTGCGTAGAATGGATACATTTTCTTTCCGGCGGTCGTCGAGCAATAAATAGACCCTTCTGGTTTCCCGGATTTCTGAATGTCCCGCAGAACTTTCGGCCGAATATAAGTTATGAATATGTGCTCTGGCACTACTGCCACCGCACGGCCTCCCCCGCCCTTTCCCAATGGGATACAGATGTATCAGCGAAAAGAAACGGCCGAGACATATAGGAGAAAAAATTTATCGAGTTCCGTTATGCGGTAAAAGATGGCACGGGCATGCGGCACTCCATGATGACTGATCTCCATGGATATTCAGTGGATTCAAGAATAATTCATGCGGTTCTTTCGCATATAAAAGAGCGGTACGCGAGTGCGCTCATGAACTACGCTGCGGACTATTACGCAGACTGTATATTCAATCGAATTTTCACCGCTGCGTATTGCGCTTATGCTGCAAAGAAAGATGTGAGGCTCGACGTAAGGGATTGTTATCGCACATTTTTTTATTTATTTTATCTTAAAAAATCAATTTATAATATTGGGTATTCTATTTATTAGGCTAGGAAAGCTATTTTTTGTGGGAAATTGTTAACGCAAACAGAATATCAGAAAGCGAAATTCAATGCAGTTTTACGCTATTCACGGCTTACATTTTCATTTAATCACCTGTGAATTATGCGCACTAAATATATTATATTGGTTATTTAATTTATCCATTTAATAAATGAGGTAGAAAAATTAAACAATTCGATGTGATAATATAATATTGATAATCACTAATTGCTAGTTGTAAATTATTCACCAATGTAAATAATGCTTTAATTGCTTTTCAAAAGTTTATAAGTATTGACATATATACAGGTCTGATTTTCATAAAATATTAATAGTATTGGATTTATTAGTACAGTATAGTAAAATGATTCATTCGAGATTTCGATTGATAATAAATTAGGGGAAAGCGGGGCATAGTGGGCCATGGGGCAAAGGGAACCTTCGGGACATACTGGGCCGCCCCATTACATATGTTTCTGTTGCTGTGAAAAATTTGTATTACTAATTAGTTTGCAATGAAACTTGTTACTAAGTATTTTTCATAGCAAATAAAATATATTTATTGGGTGGCCCCCTATGTCCCAAAGGTTCACATTGCCCCATGGCTTGCTATGCCCCGCTTTCTCCTACAAATGCAGTTAGAGGTTAAAAATTTTGAAGCTTTAAAGTTAGATAAAATTTAATGATGTAATTCATAATTCACAATTAAAGTCAATGTGATGTACCTAAATGAAACACGTAGAAAATGCAAAAAAATTTTCAAAAATGATTTAGCGCGCGAACAAAAGCTTTTTAAATTCAATGAATTATGAGCAGTTTAAGACTGCAACGATGAAAAATGTCCCAATACAGCAGAGCAGTTGGTGCACCGCAGCGACTGGTTTATTTCCCGGCAGAAAATAAGCTTAAAGCATTACTTCATCAACGGTAACCTGAACAGTCTTTGCGGCGAAAAAAGTAACTCGCATTTTTATTTTGAAATACGAAGCGCAACATCGCGCAATAATTAATTGGCCTGAAATGAAAAAAACAGCCCAATCTCCCTTGTTTCCCCGTCGGACGATTTCCGAACTCGACGTCCCTCCGGCGCGTATAAAAGAAAGCTCGTCCATCGCAGTGGGGTCATCGCCGGGCAGGAGGAGGAGGCGGGCGCTAGCAGTTGCACAGCATCGGCGCGCCATCATCTTCGGGGCTCTGCGTGACTCGAGTTGAGGGATACCCCGAGCTCTGGTTCGTGGAATGGAGCGCGCGGCATGATTGGGTCAGTTTTACGAGCTCTCACGGGATAAACAACGGAGGCGCCTCTCGGCCAGCCCGCGCTCTCGCCAATTCACTGCACGCCGCCGTTATCGTTATACACGCGCGCGGGCGCCGGGGTGAAAGAGCGAGAGAGAGGAGGGTCGGGCCGATAGCGCGAATTTCTCAGCCCCCGCACACCGACGTCGACTCACACGGAGGCGACGCGCCGGGCGCGCTTACTGCCTCGCTTTTTTTCTCCCCTCTTCCTCTTGCGCTTTCTCCTTTTGGCCTTGTTTTGGCCTTGTTTTTTGCCGGAGATCGGCCTTACTTACCTGTTAAATGTACTCCCCAGCGCACACATGCACCCCGGCCCACCTAGCCTAGAAGCTGTGCCACCGGCGGTTTCTTTAATTCACTACTTCTACGCTCTCGCTTTTACGGCTGGCTGTTTTAGACCTCTCGCGTGATTACAACTTGTGATGGCGGAAAGGAAAACTCTCATTCGAGTATCGTCGAAATAACTGAATTAACTTTCCTGAAAAATTGCTTCTCAGGCCGTTCTTCATCGTGTCAAGGGATCGCTTCACTTTTAGATATTCATTCAAATTTTTCTATAGTTATTCAGTTAACAAAAGAAATTCTGCATAAACCTTAGTCAAATAGAACATAGTAGTAAAGTCATTTTCAATTAAAATGAAAAACATACTATGTAATAGAAGTGCTACTCTGAATTTAGATGCGAAATGTCTTCTTACAGTAGTCGCGTTCAAGTATTGCTCGTTCGAGCAGGAAACTCTTTTCAAGTAGAGAAACTGAAAAAGTGCGAAGTAATTATAAACAGCGCTAAATTATTCTTGCAAATAGAAACGAATTATTTACTGCAATTTATTTCGATTTAGAAGTTAAAATTTTGATTTAAAATTCAAAGTCTTTTTATTACTTTTTGTTATAAAGTACAAACTTATCAATTGAGCGAGGAGTTACTTTAATCTCATTTTAAATGCATGGTTAATCAATTATTTAAACTAAACTTCAAAATTAACGGACGTAGTAACCACAACGTAATCTCGACGGTTAAACTTTCAGTACCTCTATATCTCCAACTGTCTATTTCATTTCCCAAAGTATGAAATCAAATTTTCCATACTAACTATAATTTCTAAATTCTCAAAATGAAATTCTAAGAAATAATTAACAGCAGTAAATTAATTAAACCCTAAATTTACGGTACTATTTTGGAAATTTCTTTAACTTTACGCATCTACTACCCAAAGATAAAAAGAGGGCTACTGAAAGGGAATCCAAACAAACAGTTGTAATACAAAGTGGTAAGCACGCACGACGCCGGAATTTTAAGAACCCAAGTAGAGGCGCGCACATGTAACGCGTTACCTTCCCTTCCCAAATGAGATACAGATATACTTGAAACGTCGGGGAGTCACGTTGAATGTGTAATTTTAGGCAAAGAAAAGAGGTTTGGTAGGACGAGCCTCGGCACAAAGAAAATAGCTTTGTTATCTCACACTCGTAAGTTCAGTCGCGCGATTTTGATTCTCTCTTTCCTTTTTTTTTTCTTTGGCCTCACGGCGCGCTCCATTCACATGTGCACAAGCGTAGGCTCGGCCAAGCATTAAACGCGGCCAAATTGCATTCGCTGTTCACAATCTGCTTTTTATTCTATGCATATAAGCTCAGCTTTTATTCGTCCGCAGCGCGAGAAAAGTGCAAGTTAGCTCTTTTTTAACATTGCGTAAATAAATATGCCTGATCTTTTGCCTTGATAAAATTGTGTACGCGAATAGTGGCGAAATGAACAAAGCTGAATTGTACGGTAAATAAAGAAAAATTAAGCTAGGGAGCAGTACTTTTAATAAACGAGTTGCGCGTTGGCTCGAAGAATATTTTCTGTAAATATAAGTAAAGCAAGCGAAAGCATGAGAAAATTACTTGATAATAAGTGTGGAGCTTGAACAATTAAAAAAAAATGTCTAAACTGTGTCATATTAAAAAAGCTTTCGAAGTCATCGAATAATATATAAAATTTACATTATCAAGAAGATGCAATGAAAGATTGTACTCAAGAAAGAAAAAAGCATCTATCTTTGATACTCGCTTCGACGATATTTGTCAATCAAGCCCTCCCGTAAAAAGCAATTAACAGTTGCGCCCGATAAGTTATTCCAGCGCTGCGAGTTTTTCCGCGAATTCGCTGTGCGGTTAGCATCGAACGGCGGAGAGAAGCATTCGCGCTAATACGTTTGCGCTCGGCTCGCTCTAATAAAGCTGACGTATCTGCCGGGCATAACCAGGGCGCTTGTACCGCGCTCACGTCCCGCCGGTTACCATTTTAATTCAGCCGGCGAATAAAATTTTCGTGCGCGCGCTCACGCATCTCGCATATACAGAGCCCCCGCGCAAGGATCTAATATAGCGGGTATAGCGAGCAGCGAGCTCCGGTCAAAGCTTCGGCGTTTTTTGCCCGACTTTATTTTGCGGCGGGCGCGCGCTTGCGGGAGCACGCGAGAGCGCATTTCGCCGCGCTATCTCGGGGCATTTCCAGGCGTCACGTTTAAGCGCCCGTGGCTCTTCGTGGCCGCAGCTCGCAAATGGACGCCGAGCTGCGCGAATTCGGCCGGAGGGGGAGATGAGCCAGCCACCGAAAGATCGCCCGGGCGAGAGGAGTCTTCCGTTCGCCGGGCGCGAGCGTATATATTTTATAGGCGAGCGGGAGCCTGTCCGCCTGATATATAAATGCGAGTCTCCACCCAACCCCCCCGCTATCCGCGACTATCTTGCTCTTCCTTTCGTTGCGCCCGAGCGTACGTATGCTCTTTCCGCTCAGCTTCTACTTGCTTCTATCAGTTTGTACCCCACCCTGGGCTCTCTTTTCTTCGTCACTGTTTTCTTTTTTTTTTTTTTTTTTTATTGCGCTCCGTTTTTTCGCCCTCCCTACGTAAATTCTGCATTGTGCGTTGCGAAGTGTTAAAAAATTTGCAGTGTAAAAAAGGCAGGGGCGCGTTGATAGACGTGCTTGGTGTTACGTTTCTTTTTTTAACTAAATTTTAATTAAGTTTTGTTACGTGCGAGTAAGTTGCACCTCTTTAACTTTTTTCAAGAATGACTTTCTTAATTCTTAATTAAGTGTGCGCGATGTGAAGGAAATTTTTTTTATTTCAAATTTATGCGCATGATCTTTTAAATGATAATTGTTTTGATGCTTTTCCGTTTTTTAGATATACGAATTTGATTTATTGAAACAGTAATTTATATAATTAATTTCTTAATTAAGAAAATTTAATTTAAATTCATTCACAATAGCTCGGGGTAATTAGAATTTTTACGATTTACTCGTTTCACTCCTCAGACAGGCGTCTAGCACTAATTTTTAAACAATCGAAATGTAGTACCACGCTCTTAAATTTTTCTATAATTATCTTTCAACCTCTATAAATATTTTAACACTTTTCTAAAGAATGCAGCTCGGCCTTTATTTAATCATTCCTTCCGCTTGTACGCTCCTCTCTTTGCATCGCTTTATTTCATTTTTTCCACTAGATCTGTACCGACGGAACACGAAGCGCGTATAAGCAGTTACGTCTTTGCTCATCTACTCGCATATTTTTCACTCTTCCATTTTACTTTAATACCAGCGCCGTATCGAATATTTTACGTTAACTTGGCTCCGTGACATATGATACTACTTTTCATGTTCAAGAATTGAAGTACAAGGCGAGAGCAAAATTCAAGAAGGAAAAATATTGAACAAATCGAATTCTTCTTATCAATAAGTATTGCTCCCATCTGCTCGCGCACATTTAACCAAAGTCAGCTTGATCTCTTCCAAACTGCGTGAAATCCCTTTCTTCATGCTTCTTTGCACTGCGCCCCTCTTGCAAGATTTAAAATTTTACTCTAGTTATTTTTTTCATTTGTTCATTTATTATGTGAACGATTTATTTATAACTATTCAATTGGATAATTTAGTGTATAAGTTCGTTCACATTGTTCAAATGAGACCAGAGCGCTACTAAAATTGTCGGGATATTTCCAAGCGTTACGACCGAGTTCTCAATACTCGTCACAACGTCACTTTATTTTCTGCGGCATACCAGCGCCGGTTTAATTCGCTTAACATCAAGATAAACAATTCAGTAAATAAAGCAATGAAAATATCAGAGTCCGCTCGATTATTTACACGTGGCGCTCGCGCATTATTTCGAGCCGCGAAGTGCATATTATGAAAATCAATTTCGGTCGAATTTACAATCCGCGGGACCATTAAACGGGCGTCGCGTTCGCGCGTTCGCGCTCCACCGCAGGCGTCGATGCATCCGAAATATTCGACGAAACAAGCGCCGCCGCCGCAGCCGGGCTTAAATAAGGGATGCGCAGCTGTCTCTATCGCTCGGCGCGTCTCGCCCTGGCTTCCGCCTTGGCGGCGGCGATATTGCGAGCTCACCCCCGGCGTTTCCCGATCTTTACGCCGGCTCGCCGAGCGCTCCCCGGCGATACAAACAACAAGACCGTGGCGCGGCGAAAATTGAACGTATTCCTCGGCTACGCGAGGGCCGTTTGAGCCCTGTGTCCCGTAGAATTCATGTGCATCCGCTGTGGCTCTTGCCTCCGCTGAATTCTCGCCGCGCCTCTCTCTCTCTCTCTCTCTCTCCCGCCTTCCCTCTTCTTTTCTTGCCTCCGCGTTCTGTTTGTGTCGAGGGCTGTCGCGCGCGGGAAGAAGCGCCGGCTCAATGCTTCAAAGGGATTCTTTAAGTTGGATTCGGTTGGATGAAGACGCTTTGAGACTGCCATAACGAGCGCCGGAATTTTTCTCAAAAAAATGCTTCGGTAGTGACTGCGAATATTAAATGATTGAGTAAAAAACATCCATTGTTAACTTCTCTTGCATTTTTTTTTTACATATTTTTAAAAATACATTGCGCTACTGGTATCTATTTCTCTCTTTTTTAAAGACTCTTTTCCTTTGACAGGGGGCACGTTTGAGACCGTTTTCCAAATGAGTCTGATCAGCCTTTCAGGCATAGTTCATTAATTCGCATTGACTTTTAATAAGTTATTTTATGTTCAGTAACCAGTGACCGAAACAAATTATATCGACCATACAACTGAAAGTATTTAAAAAAGGACTAAAATTACGCATTTCCAATAAAGTTCTTTCTCTCCAATAAATATAACATCGGGTATCAAGGATACTCGATTCTACAAAAATAAAGTTTTAGTGTAGTGATTTAATTATACCTGAATTTACTCTGCTTCCTGGATGTGTAAAGTACCTATATTTATTTTCTCTCTAGAAACATTGTACGCTTTATTTTCTATAAAAGTGCAGTACTAGTGATAACACAATCGACTATGTTAAAAATATATCATTGCCTTTATTCATTATTCGTCGTTTTCTCGAAAAATTCAAGAGTCTCTGAATTGTGGAGGAGGGAAAAACCGTACTAACATCCGAAAGCGCATAACGAAATCCTCCATTAAAGTCACATTAAAATCAGGCGAGCTCCTCACAAAAGCCGGAGAGCCGAAAAAATTCCGCGTCGACTTTCGCGCAGGCGCCCTCGGAAATCTCCCGCGCTTATCTTCGCCATCCTCCCGCTCCTCCCACGGCGAACGGAACCACCGAAGCGCGCGCGGCATTCAGTCGTGAACGCATCGCTCCTTTACCGCATCCCTTTCCTTCCCGTTCGCGCGTTAACACCTCGCGAAATGAACGACAGAACTGCGGGGAGGGGGGGAGCAGGAGGTATGAGCCGAGCCGAAGCGGGGTATGAATATTCCGCTTTTCCACGCAATAACGAACGGATCAGCTATGTGCGCTTGACGGCCTGTCTGACGGGCTCTCACCGACTCTCGCACCCCCGCGTCGCGCCCGCACCTCTCGTTAACCAACTGTGATTATGATAAGTACGAAAAGATGTGGAGCACGCAGGGACCTCGCTTTTACGAGAATTCTTTTCATCGGCGGAGGGGACTTTCAATTTGAGAAAAATTTATTATTTTAGATTTTTATTGCGCTATAATCGTTTTGTTATTAGATTTATTTGTAAAAATATTAATACGAACATTGTTTTATTATTTTTATATATAATATTTTTTATTTTGCTTTGTTTCAGAACATTTCGACTTATTTGATTGTGACAAAATTGGTGTGTTGCAAATTCATTCCATTATTGTGTGAATAATTTAATTTTAACAAGTAACCCATTTGGAATAATCGAGTGTCATTATATTAATTTATTCACGTAATATGTCGTGTAGTGAAATAGTAAAATTAATGTAAATGGAAACATTTTAACGAAGTAGCTTTATACACATAGAGTTGTAATATTTGATAAAACAATCGATTATTACTATTAGTCCACTTTTGGAATTAAGCGTTGTAACTAGCAAATTTTAAAGCACTTCAAATAATGTAATGAAACACTTCTGTAAAAGTAATTCCAGTAAATGCAATAAATAGTTAAGTTAATTAACAAATTAACTATTACTGACAAATTTTTCAGCCTTTTGATGTTACTAATCCCAATCTATCTAAAAAGTAATTGATTACTGTATTAAAAGAGTTATTATGTGTTCAAAAGCAATGAATCATCTTATATAACGCATTAATTAAAGAAAATTAAATAACTTGCTTTTTCCTCTTAGCAAACCTCATTAATACACAAAGAGCTTATCGAGGCATTCAATTCTTTCAAGACTTACGTAAAAAATTTGATGAAATACGCGAAGGAATTGCCGGAGCCCCACTCTCGCATTTCACATTCTCCTCTTTTTCAGCCAGTTAAAATTAGCGAGTTGTTATCGCCGCGATGAGGCTCCTTTTACAGGACGGCGTCCCAAGCGCGGCAGTCGAACGAGCCTATCGCGCTTTCAGAGACGGAATGCCCCGCACTCGAGGGGCTATTTCGCTCCCTGCAGAAAAATCTCCCTCTGTCCAGTCATTTTTTCCTTAACGCATGAATTAAAGACGCCTGGAATTTAAAACACAGGCGCGTGTACCATTCAAGCGGCAGTCAAGAAATCGCAATGGGTTTGAACGATGCTCGGGCACAGACCTTCTCTCTCGAGCACTTTTTTTTAAACTTAATTAAACAGGCGTGGAAATGCTGGCGCCGCGGCACGCGACCCAAAGAGAGCGCGAGTTAGGGGGATGGGTGAAAAATAATTTTCTCAGGTTAATTGTGAGCTCCATTTACTTTTCTACGTGCGGCTATTTGCAAGTAAGCGCATCCAGGAATATGGAAATTCTAAGAAAAATTCTGTAATCGTGAACATTTTTTCATGCCCGCCCATTCGCATTGAAAGAAATATAGCGCGAAACGCAAGTTATCTGCGTTAGTTGCGGAACGTGACAGGTACTATCTTGGAAAATGAGGACGCGAAAGCTTTTGTAATTTATACGTTTTATGCGAGCTTCTGAACGTTTCACAGCTGCTTTATCGTTACTAATGTTACATTTATTACAATATATAGAATTTTATGAATATCCGATAACATTTTTTTTCAATTTCATAACTATGATAGAGTTTGTTTTTTAAAAAAAGTCCTTAAAAAACATTTTTAAAAGGATAAATTTTTGAAAATAAGATTATTTCAGAATATATTCGTAGATTTAAAACTGAAAAATATTACATGCGCAAGATACAGAATTTTCAGTGATAAATTCATAGAAAACAAATGAATAAACCTACAAAGGTCGTTTATGTAAATCACGTTTTTCTTGCCCTCGCAGAAAATTCAGCTTGCAGCCGGGCTCGCTTTCTTCGAAAACAGTTTTTATCTCGTCGACCTGAGATGATCGCCAGGGCACTATAACGGGAAAGCCGTGAGAGAGACAGAGGAGGTGGGGTAGAGGGGAGAGAGGGAGAGGGGTAAATTTGACTCGGTTCCAAGTTGCCTTGCTCGCGCCTCTTGGCCCCGCTTCCGCCGGCTGGCGCGGCCAGGTGAGACACGGACACTTTGTCTCCCAGAGCCGACGACGGGGCGCTCACTTGGCCGTATAATATATATATATATATCTATATGTGTAACCCGGCAAATACAGGGATTCGTTCCAGTTACTTAAGCGTCGGCCCGGCGAGCTGCGAAATTGCCGGCGAAGTTCGGCCGGCCAGCCCCCGGAAACTGGCCGAAGCCGTGTTGTTCCACTCGAGCCGTGGTTATATGTGCACAGCGCGCCCGGGATCTGGGCCCGGGAGCGCCGAGATCCGCGCAAGAGGTTTAAGTGAAACAAGTGGCGATGCGGTCAGACTGGCCGTGAAACCGCAAGAATAACACGATGACTTCCGACCACCGCTCTATCCCTCCACCCTCGACCCTTCTATGTTTGATCAATTAAAAAGATTAATTTAACTATGATTACATGTGCGTCCGGTGGTATAAACTTTAAATTCTATTTCATTGTTGGGTAAAACTATTCTTTTCTAAAATGCCTTGATTACAGTACCCAAACTTTTTATTTGATTAATAGTTTATACTCTTTATTAGTTAAATTTGCTTTGATTTCGAATCACTTAAAATAATTAATATTGTAAATTATAGTTCAGAATAAAGTAATACGAAAACTGATTTAAATGGAAACTAAAACCAATACGGTACGAAATTGTTTTAACAATTTAACTGGTATTAGTTTAATATTTTATCTAAATGTAACAGCAGTGAACCAGAATATTAACGCAGTTTGCTGAGAGTTTCTCATAAAAATTGAATTGAATGTTGGACTAGCGATTCAACCCAAAGCAAACAAAATTTTCATTCGGCGAATTCAGAGCATATGAAACTAGAAAGTTGCCAACGGATGTTAAATAATAATTTATATCTTCTAATTAGGCACATTAAGCACTTTACATTTTTATTATTATAATTTTTATGTTTATAACCGTTTAATATTTTATACATTAGGGAGTTAGTGACTTTAAATAATTCTTACTTCACGTTTCATGCGTTTTACCTTATTTCATTCCCTTATAATGTATAAGGTTGAGGAAAACTTTTTCATTTTTCAGTCAGGACTTTAAAGATCTAATATTATTATTACCCATTAACTTGGGCAGTAAGTGGCGTA
The DNA here is from genome assembly GCA_035586675.1 of Eurytoma californica. Lineage (NCBI taxonomy): Eukaryota > Metazoa > Arthropoda > Insecta > Hymenoptera > Eurytomidae > Eurytoma > Eurytoma californica. The sequence continues at coordinate 11,659,518 of JAXIUT010000021.1, read as the reverse complement.
ATGCTTGAATTAATGTTACTGTCGTGAAAACAAGTGAATAAAAAAGGCAATATCGAGCAATTGTATGAAAATATCCAAAGTTTTATTAATAAAAACGATTCTGATTCGGACAATATCGTAATTTGATGTAACGTAAATTAATCTTAGGTATATTTTAGTATTGATAAGCCTACGCAATTGGCTAGTATCATTGAGAGCTGAGGCGACAATAGAACTCGTCGACGGTGCCGGTCGACTTGTTGCTCCGTCCGCACGGAAATTGTCAGTTTGGAGGGTGTGGGACAAAAGTCTCTGGTACTCGGGAATCAGAAATCTCCGAGGACGCGCCGCACCCCGCGTGCCTCTGACAACGCACTTCGAGCGTACTCCTCGACGTCCTCGTCGCGGTTGGGTAAGGTACGTGCACTTAGTTGGCTTCCATTGAGAATATACGCCGTCTCCGCTCTAAACTTTCGCCATCGATCGAGCCCCGGAGATGAGGTGCCAAACGTGGCTGGCGACAAATTAGCCTTGGCATTCGGTCTGCTCCATTAGCTCTCCTTCACTAAGGCCTTCCGCTTTTCTCGCAAAATTATACTCCACTGCACGAGAGTTAATTGGACATTTTATTAATTTTATCGATCTGTTATATGCTGCTCGTAAATTTGCGAAACGTGATTCCGCGAAAGTTGGCGGTTTGTTTATTCAGGAAAGATGCTGCATACATTTCATAGCGGAAAATAACGCTGCAGATATACTTATTTCATTTTTTTACTTTACAATTCTAACAGTAGCAGCATTCAAATAAAAGCCTGAAAATTTGACTCGCGTCATTTTATAAATATTTTAATTATTGAACGTCAAACAGTAAAATTAAAAGAATTCAAAATAATTATTCGTGCAGAGGTTCTTGTGTCATAAAATATCACAGTTTTTACTAAAATTTATGAAATAAATCTTTTTTTTTTATTCTGACAAAAATGTAGGAAATACAATATTTAAAATTTTAAAGATAAAAATTGAAGAATGCTTTAAAAAGAGATAATCCTTTGCCTTGAACAAAAGTACTAAAATAATTACAATTAAAAAATCTCGTGAATTAATTACTTGTTTTCTGTTCTTGTAAATTTTTGAATGTAAGTAATATTTTTCGTATTATTTTCGTTAATTCGCAGCTTGTTTCTCCCGATTATTTTGCACAAACACGTAATAAGTTGAGAATAAGAGACTAATCACACAATGAAAGAGAACAATGGGGTACATCACATTGTCCACCTTCTGTTTTCAGCAGCTCGATAAACGCAAACGCATTATTGAGCGAATTGTTATTAAAAGTTAATGCCTGGTGATTTTGTGCAATTCACTGTCACGTTAAATTTCCTGTCAGTGACCCAACGCTTTCACCGACCCGGACTATCTCTGTTTGCATCGGTAAAATTTAATGCTGTTCATTAATCTCATTATCTACCAGACAATATAATTGGCCTTTCATCAGTGATGCAGACAATGCTTAACGCCGAATCGCAAGATTACAGTTTAAAGATTTAAATAAATGTCATCTATATATTATTTCGACCTTTTGCGTGGGATAATCCAAGAATCACGATTATGTGGTAAAAATAGCTAATTTTATACTAATTGTAACATCCAACAAATTTTTCAAAATTATTATTATTATTTTCACTGCTTTCACTTGTACTACAAATAAAGTAAAGTCGTTTTAATTTTTGAAATCATAACATGCATTGAACTCAGTACTATAAATCTGTAGAATTTTGTTTTAATACCCACTAGTATAGATTTTATTCAAACGTAAAAAAACATTTGTGTTTTACATGTGAGCGAATATCTCGTTTCTAAATTGACACGAATCGAGTGAATTTCCACTGCGCTTTCAGTTCAATTTAAATTCAATTTCTAACAAAATCCATAGTCCAAGATTTTCGAAAGCCAGCGATTCGAATATGACTTTTAAAATTAAATGTGGTTTTTTATGAGATTTGAACACTTTTTTATATGTCCAATATTGTGTACATATGTATTTTTTATTTATAAAATATATAATCTTAATAGACCTTTGCGATTCTAGTACATATTGATCTGAAAAGATAAAAAAGGGGCTGTTAGTTAAATACGATGTTACTTTCAACAAAACAATAAATTTGGAGATTGAAAAAGATCCCCTTCTTAGATTATACCATTATCTAACAGAGTCCAGATAATTGAATCTTAAAACAGAGGGGTTCTTTTGAATTCGATTTGTACAACCGTAACCGACTGATAATACTCACTACAAGTGTATAATCGTCATTAAAATAATTAATAGAGTTGCTTTTCATTCATTAATATAACGTTGATAATAAAAATACTCGTTGTATAAAAAAATGTTTGAATACATTAAGAATCTAAAAATCGACGGGAAATGATAAATGTTGTTAAACGCGAGTATATTAATCAATTGAGTCCGCTATAAATTCGTCAGGAAACAAACAAAGCTCTTAAGCTCGCCTCAGTGGCAGCAAATGGATCTCGTCCCCGGCAATCGGCGTAAATCTCGGGGAAGCAGCCCGGCTGCCACAGGAGAGAGATCCGGCGCGCGCGTAATTGTCATCGCGAGCGATCCGGGGCCAAAGCTCGAGCGCGGCACCCGCCGGGCGCGCGCTTGCGATCATCGCACCGATAAGAATCTGCGGGGAGTTGGGGTGGCTGGCGTCGGTGTGTACGTGCGCGCGACTCCCCCGGCGACGCTAAGCCCGATCGCGTGCGGCGGCGCGCGGCATCCGACCATTTAAATAAATAACATTGCCGCCGTTTATCGGCGATCTCGGGAGAGGCCGCCCGCTTCTCCGCTTACACCTCCGACGACACGCTCCGCGGAGAAAGTGAGCCCTTGCCTCGCTTTACCACCCCGCAGTCCACCCCAACCCCCGCGCCGGGATAGTTCGCAAGTGGAGCGCGAATAACTTAGGCCAGCTGGGCGCGCAGATTACCGAACTTGCGAGTCGGCGAGCTTTTTTTTCTCCTCCTCGAGCGGCGTTATTTTGCTCGTGTCTGGCGGAATTGCTCGGGTCCTCCCGAGCAACCCCTCGTACGTTATCCTGTATTTACTTCTTTCCGAGCGGTGCTTGTTTTATTTTCCGAGCTGGAGTCTGAGTAATCCACTGTCGAGAAGTTCCGTTTAGTTCGTTCATCTTTTGTGTTATGCTCTGAAAGTGGATCAGAACTCCGTACTGCAATGCATATACATTCTTGAAAATTAACTTGTTACGTAAATCTTTTACACTTAAATATTTTATTTTATTCAGAGCTTGTAAGCTTTTTTACAGATAAATTATACTTTCAAATTGTTAGTACATTGCACTTGAAAAGAACTTTTTAATTAAACGAAATGTATTTTAATAAAGCGCGATGATGAATGCGGGATTCGCCTTCGGCAAGTTTTTATACGGTTTAACGAGCATAAAACGAATTTTTCGATACTGTAAGAGAAGCAAAAAATCGTAATGAAGATAAAAAAAAACCGTGAAAAAAATCACTTACGGTCTCAAACAAGCTGACATATGCATATGCAGTACGGGGACGGGTAGCACGAGGGACACGGCACGTGGGCACGTTTACAAAGCGTCGGCCTTATGTGTACATCCCAAGATACACACCAACACGGGGGCCGGGTCGGCGTCCCGCGCGTCTACGCACGGAACCAGCTGTTGTAATATATTACGGGGACGACGGGCCGGTAGTTTGGGAGCTAGATGGCGGTCCGCGGCGCCGGTGTAGTTTCCCGTCGATATAGAAAGTGGGCGGCGCGACTCCCCGCGTCACTCCGCGACTCTCGCTCCCTCCGTGTGCATGTGTCGGCGCGCCGTTACGGCTGATAACATCTCATTGTCACAGGGGCCGAGAAATAAATCAGCCCCGCAGGCGCTTGTGTTTCTCGCTCCCCCTCCAGACACGCCTGCCAGGTACTTCGGCGAACGCTTAAACTTGACTCGCGAGTTCCGTGCGCGATCTCTCGAAAAACTTGCATGAATAGCCCCGCGCATTTCGCGTCGCTACCTACCCGCGCGGCTAACGAGAACCGCTTTTTCCAAAGGCAGGTCGCCGGGGGAGTTCCGAGTTCGTTCTTTTAGATAACAAACGCTCCAAGTGCGCCTTCGCGATTTTGCGCTCCCCCACTTTCGTTTTCCTTCGTTTGGACTTCTCGTTCTGAGGATGGGTCGCTGAGCGAGCATGAGATTTACGGTGGTAATGAATGTTTGATCACGGCCGGGGGGGGCGAAGAACGTAATTATCTGTGGTATTACATAATTTGGTTGGGCTTCAATAGTAATAGTATTTTACATTTATTAATTCATGGTAAATGGCAGATTTTATCGGCTTAAAAAAACAAGCGCTTGCATTTTAGAGTATTTTTACTTACGTAGTTCAAAATAAATCCGATTCACTGCGGAATAGCGCGTGAATTTTTAAAAGAAAACGACGGTTACAGGCGAAGCTTATCTTTTTGATCGCTGAAAATGTCACTTTTATTTATGAAATAATGCGCAACGAAAAATTTGAAAAGAAAAGACGAATCTGACAATATATCACCTCCCATTATTATTTAAAATTACAATGTGCTCCCCATTAAGCTTACGAACTTTGAAATCGTTATTTATTTTTAAACAAGTTATTTAGCCCTGCACTGATTTGGCTCCGCCGGTAGCGGGTGCACATCAAGCTCAGCTTTAATTCCGCAGCGCTGAAACGTAAGCCCGACAACGAAACCCGCGCCTTTCTGCAGCAGCCAATAGCCCCTGGGGCCCTCGATTATTCTCGATACAAATAATCCCTAATCGCAAATTTAATCAACCCGCTGCCGAGTACGTGCCTCACCCTCGGCGCGCAATATTCATTTCCGACTCGCTGCCCCCGCCACTCTGTGCTAGACGTAATTATCGCGTCCGGCCATTCGCGAGCGATAATTCGCGATCGAGAATCAGCCGATTCCATGTCCCTCTTCCTCGGCCGCGTTTCCACGTCTCGGTCTCGTCGGGGAATCTTCGTTCGCGTGGAACTCGACGCGGGTAAAGTGCCAGAAGCGGCTTTCTGCCTCGGTATTTAAAAGCCGATCGTAATACTTCCGTAGGCGGCGGATGGATCGGCGAGGCCGACTTCGAATAGACTTTTTTTAACGCCCTCTCCGCGGGATGTACAGCTTTGTAGCTGGAATATACGGACACGCGAAGTTCGCCTAGTGTCATAGTTCGACCTGGCGCTCGTCTGCATTTTTTACACTCTTAGTCTTTACGCCCTTCACTTTTTTTACCTCGGCTCTCGGGCCGCCATTCGATGAGCGAATGAAACTTTTACTATGCGAGAAAACTTTTAAGAGGCGTGAGGATGGCCGGGGCGCGGCTAACGATCCTCCGCGTATAAATGATTTTTGTTCTAATCCGACCGATAACATTTTTTATCACCGCCACCCCGTAAATAATGTAATTTTGAATATGTGTAATTTGGTAAACATTTCATCCGGGCGAGGGGTGGGACATGCATAAGGGAGTTTACGATGCATATAAGCCCGCATTGCCTCGTATATTTCCGCGGAGGCCGCCGCGCTCTATGATGCGCCGCTTGATGGATTTCGAGAATAACTCGAGGCGGCGCTCCTCCATTGGCCCGAATATATAAAGTGTAGACGGCGAGTAAACCTCTGGCGCGTAGTTGGCCAACTAGATTTTTGTAAAAGTTATTTCGAGGATTACGCTCTATACGAATCGCGTATACGCGCGGAGGGGCCGATCGCAGCGCGGAGATAAAGCTTCAAATAATTTGCTCGAAAAGCCAGCAATTTTCCAAAGACGATTACGATGCGAGTTCAACAAATCCCCTCGAGAGAATGGAAGATGAAGTAGCTTGCATACATACCCCAAGCGTTCGAGGCAAGAAAACGTAGATCAAAGCGAATCGTAGCTGGAGGCATTCTTCACTGCTGACTGGGGGGTGCAATCGAACAGTTGCTAATATAAAAACAAATCCATCTACCTATTTTTTTAATTATTTACCCAAACAGTTATTTAATCTTTAGCACTCAATTGCAAAGATTAAGCATTGAAGTCACAAAAACAAAAATTCTTACGCCGTTGTTTTCATTCGGTTAACAATGCAGAAAATATAAAATATTTTTAAATAAAACAACAAAACGGAAAGCTATTAAAAGTCGGTCCCGGTATTGAAAAATAAATCGCTATATAAACTGTTTTGCTAAAAGTTTCAATATAAACAAAAAAACCGATAAATTTTCCATTGTTCCCGGTCGGTCTTTCTGCGCGAGAGCAGCTGCAGCCGATGTCTCCCAGTGAAAACGAACGACATCAATCAGCGAGTTTTACAGTCGCTTTTCGGCGTTGATGGGCTCCATCCCCCGTGCCCACCCCTGGCCTCTCCTCCGCGCACGTAGACGCGTCGACGTGGAGTGCCGTCGGACTGGTCCAGCACGTAAGGCCGCGAGCCTTGGGGGTATCGTAAGTTGGCGAGCGGGCGGCCGTCACGGAACGCAATTCCGTCCGGAGGCGTGAGGGGAGGGGGAGGCCGTGGGGAACGAGACTTCGCTGGCGGCGCGAAAGCTCAGCGAAAAAGACGCCTTGGAAATGATCCTTCCCGCGCTCACGCCGCTCCTCTTAACCGTAATACTGCCGGCGCCGTGAGGGAGACCAAAGCGGGCGGAGTGCCGCTGTAAATCCGCTAAACGCGCTATGTAAACGCGCGTTGACACGTTCGCCCTTACACCCTCCGTCCGGGCGGCCCCTGCCTCCCGCAGGAAAATCATCCGTTTCCTATTACGGCGCTCCGGTTGTCGCTCCCTGCAGGAATCTCCCATTTTTTTTATCCCTCCCCCAAGTGCTTTATGAAATTTTTATTTGCGTTCGAGTGAGACACGTGCGCTTGTCCAGTTTATTCGAAATTCGTGAAACAAACATTCGCGCTTGATAAGCTTCCCACTTCTCCGGTGGATGTATGTGCAGCTTTTTTAATACTTAACCAGAGGATTTAGGCGCGCTCTGCCAGCCCTCTATGTTCGTGCAAAATCGAGGGCGAGATGGACCTAAAAATGCGATACACGCGCGCTTGAAATACGCTAGATTTTTTAAACGTTTAATTATAAAGAGATCTGTGGAGAGACGGAGATTATTCCAATAGGAATTGAGTCAAATTTTATGGTTCTTCTTTAGATATCGGTCACCTTTAATTTATTTAAAAGCAATTTAAACCAGTTCATTTGCGGGATTAATATCCACGGTTACTCGGGGATTATCGAAATGTTGGTTTTTCGTAGCTGTCTGTATCAAATATAAATATTCGGCAAATAAATCAACACATAATAATTAATGATTTATTTGCGAAGCGTAATAAAATGCGCATAAAGTCCGAGGAGCATATTCACCGTGAGAGCGAGCCCATGTGCCGGGCATCGTATATGCAAGCATGTATATATATAGAAGCCAACAGACTTTAATCCTTATATCGGGAGATCGGCGTATCTACATCGTTAACCTTTATTGGTTCGCATTATGGTTGATGCTTTCTTTGAGAGCAGACGCTTCGTGCAGCTCTATACGGCTGATGTTGCCTGCATTTCGCTCGATATATAAACTCCACTTACGATCCGTTTCCGCATTGGAAATTCTCGTAAAACTTACTAAAGTCAACTTCATATTCAGAGATCGATACTAGAGATCTTAGGATATTCGATGGGGTAGTAAAGAACTGAAATTGCAACCAACCCCCCTAACTTTGATATTCAGCCTTTTAGTTCATTTAGAATGCGCTAAAATTATCAGCACTTTGGCTGTGTTTTCACGTCAGTTCGATATGTATCCTAACGTGCATGATTAATGCCTATTCTGACACCTCTTCAGTATAATAATTATTAGATTATTATTGGATGAACGTGAAATTAATTTTCAAATTAATAATTTGACTTGCGGTTTCACTAATTCGAGAAACAAAATTATTGATATTAGTCGTCATGATTTGTGAAGTAATTTTCACCACCCACTGATTTAAATTGTAATGAAGCTACATCATTAGTTCTAATCTAAATTTCTTCAATAATCTACCGAACCTATTCATCGAAGTGTTTTATATTTGCACGTAAAATGCACAAGCCAGATTTTTTTTTTTCTTGGTAAATCTAACTAACGCTAGTTAATTCAGATTTCCTTAGTCGGTAGTAAAAAGAATAATGAGTCTTTTCACAAGTTTTCAAAGGGGTGGATAAAAGGAAAAAAGAAGGAGGGAGGAAGGGAGAGAGAGAGAGATGAGATAAAGGAAAGGGTAAAAGAAGATCCTCGGCAAGTGGCTTAGTGAATGGGCCAGAGATGCTTTTATTATGCGAAATAGAGAAATCCACAACACCGTCCTCGTGGTACTCGGTGACATTACCAGTTTTCCGAGACTCACGCTGCCTCGGGCGTGTCCTTCTCGTCTCTCATTCGCTCTTACCACTTTCGCCTTTTTTTTCAAGACTACTTTTTTCTAGCCTTTTTCTTAGCGTCTCTTTACTTGTTTTATTTCCCTTGCTGAAGTTTTTATTTATGAATAAGACTGCTGATGTTAGATGCGATTCAGAGTTTTTTTTTCTGTTTGTTTTTCACACTTGCTTATTCGTGATTTGCGATTAATCTCACAATCAGTGAGTATGAAATGAAGAAATATTTAAATTATAATGTATATTTTATTTTATTTTTCAATTCCCTGCGCAATACATACATACATAAAAATTTAATCTGTGAGCGAAAAAAATACTGTTTTGTAAGATCATTAAATATAAGTGCAATCAACAGCAATCTATATACAATCAGCAGCCCGATCAATCAAGTAAAAGCCATTTCACTCGACATAAATATAAGATACTCCTCGTGCACTCGTTATTTTTAGCGTTACGTGTAGCCCCCAGTTTTTCTTATACCCACTTTGTTTTCCTCTTTATAGCTCAGCCACTCGACTTTCGCAGCCTCGCGCGACGTCTCGTTACACACGTGAGGAGGGCGGCGCTCGTTGGCGCGCGCGGCGGCTGCCGGGGAAAGCGCGCGGAGAGAAAGCATTGCTCCCCCTCGACTGCGCATTTCGTATCAGCGGACCGAGCCCGTCTTTAATTACCAGCGAGCCGTTACCAGTCGCGTTGTGTAATTATGCTGCTAATAACGCGCCGTCTTCGTGCCGCCGTCTTCCTGCGCGCGCGCCGCCGCAGGCGCGCTCATCGTGATTTATGGCGCACTTTCGCCGTACGACTGTCGCTCCGGCGGGCGCTCGTAAGGCAGGGATCTTCCTATGTACGTGCGCGCCCGCCGGTGAAGAGGATTGATTCGCGCGTTAGATTGTAATTTAGCGGTACAATCGCTCCGCCGACTGTTTGCGAATATTCTTTTGGCCGGGCGACGACTGGCTGCTTCGCTGTTACGTATTGCACCGTAACTGGGATCAGCGAATGAATAATAGTTGTCATTTCTGATAGATACACGTCCTCGTACAGGAAGAAAGGATGAGCGCAGTAAAAATTCACATGAATATTTCGCGATGAAAAAGTCGATTGAATACAAAATAAAGCAATTCAAAATAAAGAAAAAGAAAGCGGGATCAGACGTATTAACAGTCGCGAAGCAAAGCTGATTTTTTCGATATCCGCTCCTTCCGAAAGTGCTATACGTCATGCAACAAAGCGCACGGAAATAGAAAGCGTCGCTTTTCCGAGCACTCGAAAAAGCCAAGCGTTGCGCCCCTTCGAGTCACGTTTTCCTCCCCCGGCCACTCTTTCACTTTCTTTTTTCCCCGAGAGAAAGAGCCCGCGCATCTGCTTCAGAACTAAGAGCCGTGGCCGTCGGGATTTAATTATTCAATTAAACGGAAGAAGCCGTCAGCGCACGACGAGCGTCGTTTCCCCACGAAAAACCGGGTTCTCCACGCGTTGTATTTTCGATCGCTCCCGCGCGATGCTCGCCGAGCCATGCTCAAGTTCCGAATGATTTAATTAAATATTTTGAAAAGCCGCGGGCTGGTTTGCTTTTGATCTTTTGAGCGGAAATGAATGGTTTAATAGATTTTGAATGCGCCTGCAGGTTAGCGCGTAACGTTTGTTCAAATAACTAGAAACTTTGATAAGTCCTTTGCGCGTATGAGGGCTCATTTCAGATGCAAAACAGCAACTGTTCATTTAGTGCCTTTTTTCGCGACGAGACGAGAAACCTGAAAAACCAATCGTTAAATCTTTAAATGAGCAGGAACAATTAACGAATACCTTTTTCTCTTTAGAGCGACTCGTTACGGGTTGAGAAAAAAAGACCAGGCTTGTTAACATCTCATAAAACAATCCCTGCTCCTGAAATTTTTAATATCCTTTTAATTTTCTCGTGACAACACGCGAAGAGAAATTTATATTTTTCCTACTGCGGTCTCCTCCCGAACCATTTTTTCAAATGAAAATAGGAAAAGTTTTAAAAAGTCGAGAGACAGCTGCCGCGCGTAATCACGTCGCCTCTCTGGAGGCTCGGTCCGCACGAATTTGCCTCGCGTGCACGCCGGGACCGGGCGCTTTTGTTTGTTTGTTTTTTTTTGCGCCGCGGGAGCTTCCAACGGGCAATAAATAAAATGCGAGTCGTCGGATTATGCGTCTTCGTGTGATGGATCGCGTTTCACGATTTACTTAATCGACGTCTCCACGCCATAATATACCGCGTAACAACATCAGCTGCGTATCCTTATTTGTCAGCCCCTCCGCGCGGGCGTCCTTCCTCGACAATTTTAATTTAATTAATTTCATCGCGGCAGCTCTCTTTAAGCCTGTACAAAAGCGCACCTCTTCATTGTATCGCAAGGACTCATTATTCTCCCCGACACTTTCTCTGTAGCAGCTTTTTTTCTCATTATTATTAGTCGTATCGCGACAGCTTTATTTCATCAGCGAGGGCCAAACAATGGCGCAAAGCGTCAATGAATCTTCAAAGCGACAATTGAACGCAAAAAAGGTGAGCACGAGGCAAGGAGCGTAAAGCGAGCCCCGGCACATCCATATTTCGCCTTCCCTGGTTAATGACACAAAGTGCATTTCATTAGCCTCCAGACCGTAGTGTGGGTTTACTTTCAGCGCGGCGCCGTTCTCCCATTCTTCCTTTCTCCCGCGCGCACTCGGACAGGAATGAGAGAGCGGCGAGGCGCGCCGGAGAGTGAAAACATTTTCAGCCCGGCACAATGAAATACACCGCGTCTGAATTCCCGGCACAAATACGCCTTTACCGCCGAGAGCTGCTACAGCGTCGGCGAGGTGCTCCGCGGCTTCCGCTATAGTTGAGCGCACTGCACACAACCTCGCCCCGGGCACCGCCATAATGCTCTTTTAAAGCTCCTCGGCTAACCAGATTTCCGCGTGATATACCGTTTTAATTTTCATACGCGGCCCCGGCGTCGCAGCCGTCGCCTGCGAAACGTCTATTGCCGTCCGCGCGAACGGAGATTGATTTACTGCCGTGGGACGCGGCTTCGACGCTTCCAGGCGACACTCGCCGGGTTCGCGTCGGGGGAACGAGTTGGCGAAACGATAGACAAGTGGGCTGGGATTTTACAATAAAGGAAAAAAGGGGGGTGCGGGGAAAAATGGAATAAAAGTGGATTGAAAGCGCTCGGGCGAGGTGGCAGACGCACGCGGAACTGGGGCGATTTGAAACGGAGGCTTTTTTTCAGGCCCCGGCTGTGTTATTATATACACACTGGGGGATTTGGTTTGGTGTGCACCTATGACTGCGTACTCACAGATACGGTTATAGGGTTTCGCGTGGGCTTTACACTTCGAAATGCCTTTTTTATCTACGAAATGCGAACGTATTTTTTTTATTATACTGCTGGCCAATTGAAAAATCTTTTATTTAATATTCGAATATTTGATTGTCGGATCGGGCAATATTTTAAGCTTTGATAAATTAACAGAGAGTGTGGGTTTAAATTTCTACTTTGTCTTTTTTTTAAAGTACCCGCGAGGAATGAATTTTATTTAAAAGGACAGCTCAATTCGAGTGGCGAAAAGTGAGACAGGAACAGGAAAAACTATTATTAAAGTTAGATGGCATCTATTTTGGTCAGCGTCTCCGCGTATATTTTTACACGGAACTCTGTTTTATGGCCGAAAATAAATACAGATTAAATTTCTTGACATTAAAAATGACCTATTGACTTTGCGTTGATATTTTTATTTTATTTTTGCTGCTTAAATGTCTGCAATAAATATGTAATAAACAATTATAGTACATAAACGAGTCATAAAAAAATTTAATAATTTTTCTTGTCGCTTTTCGGATGATATCAATTGCGCTTTGACGCGAGGCAGCACCAGCATTCGTCCCTTCATCACAGGGCTTGGGGTAGTTTCGGCAACTTCATCCAGCGTGAATTGGTTCGTTCAATGCAGACCTTAATCTCGTAGCCGCGGACGTTCGCGAGTTAATATACAGCCGCCGTTTCCGGAAACCTCGAAGAAGACTGACGCACGAAAATGGGAACGTTGCTGCACATGCATCCAACACGGCCCCGTACCTTCCGATCTCTGACAAGTTGCATGCGCATACATTCGCCTAGGAGGGCTGGACACACACGGAGATCGCGACACGATAAAGCGAGGGCGAACGAAATTTCGGCTTATTGTTACGTCAAATTGTACTGATTAGTTTTGATTATTTCATAGTTTGCGATTTTTATATCAAGAGAAATAAATAAATAATACAAATGTTTAAATAAATGAACGACTCTGATCTTAAATTAAGTGACTTATTCCAGAATTTTCAACAATTCAAAATTCGATGGAACATGAATAATTTATTTACTGCATATTCTACTGAGTTAAGTAAAACTATACTTTCGCAGTAAACATACTTTGTGGTAATAATACGAAGCAGTTAATTAGCTGTTTATTGCAAGCAAATCAGACGGTTCAACAACTTTTTGCCATCCAGATGCGTCTCTATAATTGCAAAATAATGAGAAAGGAAAAGTATAACCATAACTCAATTAAAACTTTGGAGCAAGTTACTACAGCCCGATTCATTCATTGACCCCTTCCCCCCACCTCGTTTTTTTAACAATGATTTCGTTTTTATAAATCATCGGCAGATCTCCGCTTCCCGCTTCTTTTCCACCGGCAAAACCGTAGAAGTGATCAGACTGTTTTTGCACTCTCCGTTTCCTTTTCGTCGTTCTCGCGCGTCGCTTGCGCCTTATAACCGTTCGGAGGGCAAATAAAGCACGGGAAAAAAACCAACCGACCACCCCGAGGCGAGCGGTTTAAGCGCGCAATTTTTCAGCGTTGTTTTGCTTCGTTTCGACCCCCACCCCTCGCAAACTCGTACCAGCGGGAAATTCGCTTTTTCGCGCAAGAATTATTCCTTACGGTAAATCTTCGTGCTACGCGCATTATGTACGCGCGCGCGTTGCGGGCGTCAAAATTTCGGCGAGTAAAAGCGCGAAAAATATCCAGCGAGTGAATCGGATAAAAGAGCCCGAGCTCTCACCTGGTCATTTTTAACGATTTCCCTCCTAATGCGGGCTATTTTCAAACTCCGAGCGAAATGGTGTCGGCAGAAATAATTACTGATAATTAGGGGATACTGCAGCCACATTAAATTTAGCTCATAGATATGTACTTAAGCGTAAAGCTTTATACCTTTTAATTCATGCAGCTAGCACGTAAACGTGGAACCGGAAAAATGCTTTAATTTTGAACTGTTTAAAATATTCCACTGGAACTAGACTTCCACATTGCATCGCTGTAATTTGACAGCTTAAGAGATATCATTGTCTGAAAATTATTCATCCAACAGGATGTGCTTTATCCTTATCAAGCAGTAGACTATTCTCGATACGAAATGAGTACACCTATATTTCTGCTCACTCAAAAGTGATTTACATAAAAAATTACATAAAAAATTTACATAAAAAAACAAAATGCACCGAATAAACAGGTAGAACTACTCATCACACACTGCTACCTCCATCCGTCTGTCACGCAAATTAAATAAAAAGTTTCCCAACCGTGTAAATACAGTGTCAATGACGGATAGGGAGCGTAGACAGAATCCGCCGACGTCGCGACGCAGAGGAAAAAAAGAATCGAGCTTGGCCCGATAAAGCTCGGTCGGAATGTTTGCCGAAGATTCAATCGGCCGCGGGGATTCCGCGGGCTCGCCCCCCGGGCGTAATCGGGAATAAAAGTTATCGTCTTGGCATGTCGGCACGCCGGGCCCGGGCGAAGACGGCCCGAAGACGGGGGGCAACGGGTAGCATGCGAGCGGGCCGCCGGGCGCGCACGCAATCGCCACGCGACCTCGCGCTCCGTGGTACAAACGACTCTTCCGTTTCTCCATTTTACGCCCGTCTCTATCTCGTCGGCCTACGCCGTTCCCGTCGCCTCCTTGCGGCTTTTATACACGCAGTTCCGCGACCCTCCTCATCGGTTATACCTCCCTGACCAGCGCGATGGATTCGTCGGATCGCGCGAGCTTGGAATTCCCTCGGATTTCCATTCCAAAATTATTTGCGGAAGGAGCGTCGCTTTATTATTTGCGCTTCAAAGCACGATTGATTAACGAAAGGATGTGTTATTCTGGGAGATTGGTTTTCGAGCGTTTTAAAAGATTATTATATATCGTCGTCCGTTTTCTCTTCTTGCAAGCTTAAAGAGGAGTTCATTTTTTATTCAATTATAATGCAGTAATATTAGATTTATTTGAAGGAGAGGAAATCAGATGATTACGACGAACCAGTTTTGATTAATTATTTTATTAATCTGGCGTTTCGGCACTGGAGTAAGTGCCTTCTTCAGAGCTATTCGAACAAAAAATATAGTAAACAAACAAAAAATTTTGAGAACCACTAGCTTTTTTGGAAGAGTTACTGACCTTAAGTTAAATAAATTAAATAGCTCTGAAGAAGGCACTTACTCCAGTGCCGAAACGTCAGATTAATAAAATTTAATTAATCAAAACTGGTTCGTCGCGATCATCTGATTTCCTCTCCTTCCATTGCATCTGCCGAACGTTCGAGACTCTCACAATGAATAATATTAGATTTAATTGCATTGAAGTATTTGAGGAAATATTTGATGAAAATTGATGGTATGCAATCGCGGAAAGGGTCTTTGCTTATGATTCGCATGCGTCTGCATGTCTCGTAATTGAAAGTTCGGCTCTCCGAGTCTTGAAGTTATTCAAGAAAATCAAAGTGTAAGGACGACGAGTCATGAAAGGGAGGCTCATGAAAGAGCGAGAGAGTAATAACGGAGGCGCGCGCCTTATTCGCGTGGTAGCGAGTCGCAACGTCAAATTTCAAAATGTCTTAATTAGCGCTCGAGGATTACGCTTTGATGAGAGGCGTTCCAGAGAGCAATTGGATTATGTAAAACAACCTGTTTAAATTTCGACGTCTTCTCCTCCTACCGGCCACGGTCTGTCGGCACACAAAGACGCGGCGAGGCGAGGGGAAGAGTAGGCGCGTTTCAGGAAGCAGTTAATATTTGTAATCAGCTCCCCGTCATCATCTCGAGAGTCGAGGCTGTACAAACTTTTGCGCACTTTCCAACCCCCGCTTCCCCGCGGCTGAGCCGTTTGGCAGATTTTTTTCTCCTCCTCCTCCTCGCCGTTATTACCCGCACCGAGGCGCGTGCTTATACAGCGAGGGACCAAGATAAGCGCCGCGAGATCGTATTCTTTCCGAGTTTCTTCCCAGCCTGCCTTTCTCCTTCGCCGGCGCGCACTTTTGCTGCTTTATTTTAGCGGAAAACCGGCCGGGGAGGGAGCCGAGAGACTGCCTCATCCTCCGATGATTTCTACGAAATTAAACTTCCGTTTCATCTTAATTCGATCTCACGACGAATTGAAATCTAGCTCAGCAAAGACGGCTAGGAAGTATTACTTACTTCGTGTTCGCTGGCTTTTGCAGCGACGGTATAATCTTAATTCGATGATGAATTCGGGATGAGTTTTCTTACACAGCCAGCAGATCGGTTTCGTTATTTTCACAAATAGTCTCCTTCTTACGAGCTTTAATTTCAGATGCTGCATTCTTATGCTTTACTGTGCAAATTAACATGTTCTTTTATCCATAATAAAATTTCATAATTTCTTTCAAGGTAGAAGTCTGTAGTCTTATAATTTGCGCTTTAACAAAATTAATTGGTGCTATCTCTGATGAAAGGCCTTTAGCTTCCGATAAAAAATGAAAATTTTGACTTTTTAATGAAAGGCTTTTTTATGGAAATGCACCTGAAAAGTTTAGAAAATGCCCGGTAAACTTTTTACAAGAATTAATCAGCGTGAAAACTTCAAGTACTTATTCGCAAAGCATAAGCCAAGTTTTCGATTCAAATAATTTTCGAATACATTACTATGAAGTGAGTACGAATTTGGAGATTATTATACTAAGGAGAAATCATTAATAAAAAATAAAACAAAAATCACCTGAATATAAATACTGACTATTTGAATAATTATATACTCCATTTTTAAAGTGGAACTTGGTCGAAATGTTCAGCTTCCTTCTTTATAGTGTAGACTTGAAAAGACAGACATTCCGGTAAGTTGTGCAAGATCGATCGTCTTAGCAAATGCAATTATTGGATGCTCCAACTTTAATCGCTGTATCATCATCATTTGACGCAACAAGTATTTTGATCAGAGTTTCAAAGACCCGTGTCTTCTTGCCGTTTCTGCGTTTATCGACTTCGCAGAGAGATACTACACTAAAAAAGGCAAAAAGAAACTAGAGTTAAGAGGACGATATATATAGCGAAAAAGTCTTTACGCGGTTTATCGCTGAACGTTATCCACACCCGTTGCTCCATGTGTTTTTCAGCAATGTGTCTCGGATTAACTATTTCGAGACCTGTTTATCGGTGCCAATGTGCGCTCTAATATTGATTTAATTATCATTAATTTCTTTTTATCAAACACCAATGAGCTCGGCTTAAATATATAATGCATATCTCTCATTTGCAATAAAAAAATTAAAGTTTTAAAGCTGGTTCTAGTTTTTAACAGAAGATTGCTAAGTGTTCATATAAATATTTATAACTATAATAAATCTAAAAGGATTGTAAATTTAAATAATTATTTTAAAAAGCCCTACGTAAAGCTTATTACATATTCTCTTTTTTTTTGTTTCAGGTGAGTACTGCTGTAAGCGCTAATAGATGAAGTCCAAGTAGGGTAAGACAATAGCACTGTCAACTTAAAACTAAATCCACTTCTTCCAAGCATCCTGACTTCATTATGTACATAAAAAAATCTTTCCCAGAAAATGCCCCACTGATCGTAATCTACATGGTGCCTGTATTCATTATAAGAAAGCAATTACGGGGGCATGAATCGTCCCCTTGATAAGCTTGAAATCAAGTGCACACGCAGTATGTTCCGAGAATCTTTCTATATTTACATAACGGCGTTAGGAAAGAGAAATAACGTTGAGACAAACATAGCCTCACGGCAACCCCTTGCACATTCAGCGGACGACTGCGATCCACTTACCTCCCGGGTTTTCTATCCCCCCCTAGCGCTCCCGAGAAACGCTTAAGTCGAGCGACGGTGTGCATTCGGGGGCTAGGTTGCGCTTCCAGGAAAGTGATCGGGAACAGGGCAGGTAACGATTTATGACCCAGAGCGTGCAGGCTGGGGATATATAGACACGCGGCGGCGGCGGCGGGCTTGCTGTATACGTACGGCGGGATCATAAAACTAGCGGCTCCGTGAAATACTGCGGCTCTTTGCGCGCGGAGGCGCGCGCATCAGCGAGCTAACTTTTCGAATCGCTTGATCATTCTCGCACGGGCGGAGGGGATGGGCGAGGCCGCCGCAGTTGGTACATCGCTGCACTTTATTATCGTCCAATCGAAACTTTGCTCGAGCTGCCTCGGCCCTTAGAAACAAGTAAACAGAAATGCAACTTGCCGGAATTACCCGCGGATTTCCACAATCATTCGACCGGTTTGCCAGCGCGAACTGCAACACTTCTCTTCCGCTCCAGTCTTCCTTTCTAGCTATCATGGTCTACATCACCGAGTTGAATAAGTTTTCGGGAATAAACGTTATGGAAAGTTACGCAATCGAAATCTGCCGCTGAACTTGTGCGCGAGAGATAGCTGCATCGTATGAAAGAGATAAATGCTCATTAAAATTGTTGATTTGGCTATTGTCATTGGGCATCTATTTAAATATGCTTCAATTTCTTACTTTTATTAATTTACGAATTTTTATGTACATAACAAACGGCACTGAGTGAATTTTCAACTAATAAAAAAAAACCGATCAATGGTGCATGTTATTTTAAACGAAGAGTATTTGCCTTCATTCCGTACAATAAGAGATAAAATATTAAACTCTGACAGTAAGTAGCGCTCGCTATCCATCTAAAAGTTTATTTTGCAAATTTAAAGAGTTAAGTTAATTGATGAGCCGATATCGCAACTTCTATATCCCAACGATAACCGGGACGCTAATAAATTAATTAAGCCAATTTGAAGCCCCTAATAATCCGCGTCGATTGGACAAGCAACGGGTAGCTCGAAGTAAGAACTTGGTTCGTCGGATAGCGGCGTGACCTCGAGGACGGAGCGGCGCATTAGCGGGCCAGGGATTCCCAGTTCGCTTTCGCTCTATTGAGAAGCGGAGCGAGGTATTCGCGGAGGCCGCCCCTCACCCCCGGCGCTCCGGTGTATCGAGAAGCTCAAAGTTACGGGAAACTTCTCCCTTTCGGGAATTAAACTCGCGGTCCGTCGCGGGAGACGTCGCCTGCGTTGCCCAGCGGAACAGCTCGCTCGCGCATATATTCGTCTTATTACCGACATTGTAATTACCGTGGAAATGTCGCTCTCCGCCGGCGTCGCGCTGTGTAAATATATACGCGCGGACGCGCCTTCCCCATCGGCCGCCCGCCGTTGCACTATTTTAGCTGCGCCCGGAAACTTAGCTTCGAATTATATAGACGCACGCGCGCCGAGAGTTTCGGAGACGAAGTCACGTGGGAGAGCTTCTCGGAGTAAGTTGCCCGAGAAGTTGATGCCGAGAAATAAGTTGGAGCGACGGAGACAGAAATTCCGCTTGGATGGCCCCCTGTCTCTCTCGCGCTCGTAGCCGTTTGCGGGCCCTACCCCCACCCTGTCATTCTCCCGCCGTCAAAGAGAAATATTTCTCGACGACGTCAAAGGCCAAAAAGACGAATGACTCGCTGCGAGATCCTTAAGGTGGTTGGAGCGATTTTTGACTTCAATACGATGTTAAGAAAAATTTAACAGTCAACTTTCCAGCGAGTGCGTATTGCAATTTATAGTATATTCTAGCCGGAAATTAAGAATTATAGTTTTTTTTAACTCTGAGGTCGAATTAGTATTTTAATAAAGGAAATGGAAAGGAATTGCTTAAGCACGGTACATCGTACTTCTCTGCAATTCAACAACAATGAAACCCCTACCTCATACAAATCTTCAACGTCGCAATCACATCACAGTCTGTGTTAAGTACTGACTTCGCGAAGGGTTTACGCAATCGTTTCGAATTGAATTACCGAGAACGTGCGTTACTGAATAACACATTCTCCACGTAAACCGAATTACTGATTGAAACATCAACACTATTCATAGAGCAATTGTTAATGGAACCATTTTAAAGATTTATTCCACATTTATTATCATTCAATTTTTAATTATTCCTAGTATTTGATCAAATATTTTAGAATAAAAATTAAAGACGCGACAAATATTGTAAATATATTAATTATTTATTTAATAACAACGAAGATTAAAACGATCAAACTAAAACCTGCCGGCTCCAAAAGATATTTATACCTATTTATTAAAAGTTATTAAGTAGCTTAAAGCAACTTATACACACAGTTTGCACAATACACTTGGTGTACAGGGCGAATATCAAAAGCATAACTCGCAATAAATCAAATAACAAAAAACAGGTTGAATGGTGAAGACTAGCTTAAAATTAATTTGAAAGTATAGACTTTGAAAAGTAATGTCGATAAATTTATGATTATTAAGATTCGAATTTATTTATTCGAAAATTTTGTTTTGTATTTTTATTAATTTTGTTCCTTCATTGTACAACTTGATTATTGATTAATCTAAAAAGGTCTTCGATAGATAATTTCAATATTGAATAACTTTTGAAAAGCCCGATATACCATTGAAAACGAAACATTTGAAATGAAGCATCCTCAATTGTACTCATGTTGAACAAATTTGTTCGTTAAAAATTCCAATCGAAAGTATAAGTGATGTAAATTATTAACTCCATAAAAAAACTCGATATGCATCGCCAGACACAGCGTGAATAACACAAAAATTAAAACAACGTGTGGATGCGTCAGCACCTAGGGGTGGATCAGATTCTCCGATTAATTAAAGCTCTTCCCCAAAATTTGTTCACTGCCATTGCGGCGGAACGGGTGATTTCGAGCACAGAAGATTTGACTAATTCCCTGACTTTTAATTTGACCGTACTTTCCGAGGAAAAATTACAGCTCAAGTTTTTAATCGCGTATTTTCATTAGTCGTCGTGTAATGCAGTTCTTTTTTTGTTGCGTGGTGTGCTTCATGCTCGCAAGTCAGTGAGTGTCTCTTAAATTTATGTTTACCCTCATATGTGCGTCTATGGTGTATTTACTTATTTGACGAAATTTATTTAAAGAATTTTACGCTGTAACGTTTACGAAATTTGTAATTTTTACTGCCAAAATATGTTCGAATTTTTGTCTGCCAAGCGTGAAACAATTTTCATAAGCGTGATTACAGTTCGTAAAATTCCACAGTAACACTTGATATAATTTAATATTTTTCAAGCTTCCCAGCCATTTTAGATTTCCCCGATTGCAATTTTACGCGGGTTAGCCCCGCACGTGATCCCGAGCTTTCGAGCTTTTCGTGGCGCTCGGGCGCAGGGTATGAGCGTAGACAGGCGGGGGAGATATATAGGCGGCGAGTTACATTAATTTCGCGAAGCTATTCGCGAGCGTTCGCCTGGGCCGCCCCGGCGAAATCCCTTTGAAAGTGTTTCTCCCTGGCTTTTCGCCGTCTCGGCCAGTTTTCGAATTGGCCGATCCAGAACCGACGGGCGGGAGCCGCCGCGGGGAGGAGGGGCGGCCGGGCTCGAGGTCGCCGTCCCGGTATTATACGATTCCCCGGAAAGCATCATTAGCGGCTTGCAAAGTGCCTACGTAAACGCAATGTAGAGCCGGCTTTCTTTTCTAATTGAATTCATAACGGGGCGCGAGAGCGCGCGATTTATAGTAATGAGACATCTTATTTACAAGACCGCCGCCGCCGCGGTGGCGAAATGAAAAAGCGCCGAGGCTTGGCTATGAAGGAAAATCGCTAAATCGCTAAGCTTCTTACCAGCTGATGCTGCTACTGGCGGTTCGTTCCCTCGCACTGACGCTTACGCTTCCCTTTCCCGGCGCCGGGGCTGCTCCTTATTTTTACGCGCCCTAGGCGTTTTCGCCCCGGATTCTTAAATTTCGTAATTTCTTTTATGTAAATGACCGGCGGAATATGAGCCGACATTTGCGCGCAGCATATTACGTGTGATTATTTTTTTTTCGTTCGCGCTGCGCATTCTTTACGTTTTTCACACTGAAATTTTTCTCCAATTGGTCGGTTATTTTCGAAATTACTTACAAATAGAGCACGTTTTGTGCTTTCCTTTTTGAATTTCCAAAAATAAATTTGAGCCACAAAGAAGTGAATGATTGTGTAGTGAAAATTTCATTTTTATCCAGAGGAATAAATGATAAAACCCAGTTTCTGTTATTAATGGATTTGCCATGCTTTCCATTTCTCATATTAAATGAAAACGGTTTTTTACAGCAATTTAATTTTCTGAAACGAAAATAACTTTAAAGAATATTAGTTTAAAGAAAGGAGGAAATCGCAAAATGTAATTGTTTTACTTCCCCAATTATTTTACCTTTAAATAGTCAGAGTATCGCGAATAATTAATTGTTTTAACTGCTATTTTAATGGGAGATCGATCTTTACTAAAACAGAGCGTTATTTAATCAGTTTTTTTGAACAGAAGAGTAAATGGCGATTTAAAAATTTAAAAATTCCGTTTTATTTTCAACACTCTCAGCATCATTACTTTTAATCGAAGTCCAATTTGAGATTTCTTTACGCTAACGCGGCGAAAGAATAAGCGGCATAAAAAGAGAATGGTCGGTCGATTGAGCCGATAAGACGAAGGCGATGCCAAAAAAATGGTCCGGTAAAGGGATCGATATTTATCGCGCTCCACGACACATTTAATATCTGCGGTAACCTCGTTCGCGATACTTCCTCGAGGCTTGAGATATAGCCGGGGGTGTGCGTCAGAAAAGACAAGTTGAAAAATGAATTTCAGAGTGATGATTAATAAATTACGAGTGAACGGTGGACTATTGTTGAGGCGGCGTCGGGCCGTGTGCCCCCCATGAAAACTGATTTATTTGCTACGCCGAGGCACGGCGCGTTCATTATACAGGGGAGCCCAGTCATCGTTCCGCGGCGCGGCGATCACGCGACACGCGAGCCTAAAATCTGAGATACTGAATTCGTGACGGGGTGACAGCGACGCCGACGCCCCCCTTCTCATCCTGCAGAGCCGCCGGCAAAAGTGCTTAGAGGCTCTTTTTAATTGTTCGCGATGACAATTAAACTTATCCGCCTTCTCATTTTACGAGCGTCGCGTTTTCGGTGCCGCTTCGATCCCGGCTTCTCGTATCGTGAACAAAAGGGGCGTGCGTCGCTCATGAATTTTCACTCGGTATATTCTATAGTTTATTAGTAGTTTCATTTAATTGGCATATTAAGTTCGCATTCGATCCGGATTCACGGTGTTTTAGAAAATAGCCTTAATTCTACTGACGCGTTTGCTACTTCATTTCAGTGCAGTCCTCGCGAAATACGATAATGATGACGCCATTTCCAATATTTGCAGGGGCTTCGATAAACATAGAGGATTATAACAAAGCTTACTAATAACGTTATAGTAGCTGCGTTTGATACTTTATGTAATTTGCATGAACTCGACGATTATATTTCAACGCATAAGGTTAAATAAAACAAAACATAACACGGAATAACCTTTAATATCCGAAATTAAGATAATTGTACATAAAATTTTGTTTTACTCAATAAGAGGTATCATGTATCATTGTATCATCTTTTCCATTCTACCGCGTTAATAATCCATATAGATATAGCTTATACCATATAACGATTGTAGTAAAGATATGAAGACTTTATTTCTTTCTTGTAATGATCTACACAGCAGTAATAAATAAAAATAATTTGAAACGATAAATAAATTCGATGTCGTGTCATTGGCAGGTCGTAAAACTGGAAAATTTCCACATATAGAAGTTGGCCCAATAAAATCCAAATATAGAGCGTGCGAAATAGCGTCGACTAAACGAAACGAATCTTATCGTCGGAACAATCGACACTTGAATCTAATTTAGACACACTCGGCGAGGCAGGCGAGCGCGCATTACCCACGTGAGCTCGCCGCGGGCGTGCGTGTCTGTCTGGGGCTCGCGGCCGGGTATAAAATACACACAGACGGCGGAATTCAGCGGAACTGGCCTCGCTCCGGCCTCCGTGAAATTAATTAAAACTCTTTAGCGGACGATTACGTGCGGAGTTTGAGGCCCGACCGCTCGGACGCTCTATCGGCTCCGCTAATCAGCGATCCACCGCCCAACCCCGTACTTTTCGCTTTAAACCTTATCTCCTCGAGCAGAGCTCAGTCGCCGAGCCCACCCCCGCTATCCTCTGCAGTCCCGCGGGAGTGAAAGCCGAACCGACTGACTGGATAACGCTTGAGACAATCCTCCGGAGGAGGTGGCGCTTCGAGTCACAGATTCGTTGGTGGCGCGGCCGCGGGATCCTCTGTATCACCAATGGAATCTTATACTGGCCCTGCGGATTCTTTGGTTTGCCGACATGTTTTTGCCAGAGCTTGCAATAAGCTTTCCTTCTCTCGAGATGAAGTTTCTGCCTTACTTTTTGGCTCCTCCAGTGTGGTTCTTAGGCATGAGAGTCATATCAAATTAGAAAATCTGGGTTAAACTGCAATTCTACCATTGGGAATCTAAAGATTTCTGTTTTTCCATGACAAACATACTTTTTGCAAGCTTTTTTTATTATAATTTTTCTATTGCTATTTATGGAACAACCAATATAGACTCGGAAAGTAGTTTCTTTATCTAATTCCGTATAGTCACGTTATTTGATGATTTATTCAAATTCCTACTTCGATGATTAATTCCGTGCAAAGGAATGAAAAGGTACACATTGATATATTTTGTAAAAAAAGCTGATATAACGATACAATAAGGTTCTATCTGTTACGTCGTAAAAAGAATACAAATGTTAAATAAATATGATTAATAATTTTTAATTGAATAGTGAGGATTCTTTTA
>JAXIUT010000021.1:11587068-11634962 GCA_035586675.1 Eurytoma californica | reverse complement strand
TTCAATTAGATTAATGCCCTCATTCCTTTCCCGTATCAAATAAAATTTAGCTTTTAAGTGTTGGTTCTGACGTAACATATCTATTTTTTAAGTAATACAATTGTCAATTAAATTCACGAAATTCGAGAATATTACTTATTTAATTTTTTCGATACTATATGAGTAACTACAAGAATGAAGCGAGATTTTTTTTAGGAGGAATTATAAATTATGATGTTATCACTATCTAATGAAGGAGTGATATTGACTTTTTCGCAAGTTACACATCAAAATTTTCCACTTTTTCAATTTGAAATAAATAAATATTTTTATAATTTACAACATTTACCTAAATGATGGCATGTACTTTAGTTAGTTATTGTAAAAAAATTGTGTTTGATATCAAAGGGATGTAGTTATTTAAATAACAAATATTTTAATTAGTCATATTAAAAGCGTACGAATACAGACGTAGTTATTTCGATTGGATAATTTACTTTTCATTTGGCCATTTTAGCCAACAAGCTGGAATGTGTAATTTGAAATTTTTCTGTTCATTTTCGATAATCATAATAATACTGTGTAATTACCATTGGTAAGCATAAAGAGCGAGCGTCACTCGTGTCGAAACTAATGAAAGAGCTACTCGTTTCGAGCGTCTATTAAAATTTGCTGCCTTAACAAGATCCCATAATCGAGCGCGTTATCAGAGGCGAAAATGTAAATTTTAATTTTCGACCACCTGAATAATCTACCTCGTTCGAACCTTCTATTGTTGTTTGCTTCGCGTAGAAACTTTTTATCGGTTATTAAAATTTTATATTACCTATCGAGCACTATGTGCATTTTTTATTTCTCTTCCATCATACAGTAAAATGAATGTCTTTATTTAATATTCAAGTATTGTGTCAATTTTTTATTCCATTGGTGATTTATTTTACATTTTTCAGAAACCTTTTATTTCGATATTGAATGGTATATTCTGGATAATTAATAAAATTTTCGACAAAGAGTTAATCGTACTGTGACAGATAAGTCTTTTTCTACATTGAATAGAAATTCTCGTCATTGGATTTTTGATTATAGATAGATAGATATGTAAGTTTACTGTATTATAAATATATACAAAAAGGATCTAAAATCCCGTGCAGGAATCACAGTCGTTTACAATAAATAAATAAACTAAAAACAATAATACAGAGTGAGCGTACTCGCGCGATCTATCTGACATGAGCTGCTGGTGTACAATATCACAGTCCGTTTGTCAATCAAAATTTACGAGGTAATTCCACGCCGCCGTCTTAAAACGCCAAACATAGTGTTGGTTTCTAATGGAACTGGGAAGCGAGTTCCAAAGATGTGCTGCTTGGACCTAAAAAGATCCTTGGCCAATGTCGGTTCTAAAAAACAGGATCGAAAGTTCCTTGGGATCGCCTCTTTGGGGGCCCCCAGGTTGATAAGATGAGAAAAGGAATAGGTTGGCTTTCTAATTCTCATGGTCTTGCAGAGGCAGAGCGCTCTCAAGTAGCTTCTGCGGGTAGCTTCAGCCATCCAAGTTTTTCTCGAACTGGGGTGGTATGTGAGCCCAGCGTGACACCAGAAACATAACGCGCACCTGAGTATCTGCAAAACTTAAGAACTTGAAGACGATAAACGATCGAACAGTAGTCCAGGATGCGAAAGACCAAAGCCTCGTCCAGCTTTTTACGGAGTGCCTCAGTTGTGTATTTCCTAATGAATCTAAGGTTGTAGAGGACTCGCTTGAAAATAATGATCGAATACTTTCACATAGTAATAATTATCCATTCGAAAATGTGGGAATTTATAATATTACATTACCGACTGCAAATCTGTATTTACCGGTGTTTTTCTATAGCAGTGAAGGCAAATTTTCTCTAAAAGCTTACGAACATTGCTCTCCATTTTCGAGTTTGCAATATTAATTGGTATCGCGACGTCGCTAATTTGATCAAATCGATTAATATCCCAGACTGCACTTGCGATTGGCGCTCGCCTCTCTCGTTATACCCCAGCGAGTGTAGTCAATCCGCATATCCAAGCTTGGCCGGTTAACCGCGGAGTCGAAGTATTGGGAGCGATTATAGTGCTTTATGCCTTTCCGCGAGAAAATCAATTGTATTTTTGGCATCGGGGCAAAAACTTTTTTTGGATTTTTATACTCATCATCGAGGGTGAATTTTCAAGCATTAACTGAAAATAGCAGAGGAGGAATTGAATTTTGCAATTATTCCCGAGTGGATATTCTTGAACTACTAAAATAATATTATTTTTTACTTTTTAGATTGATGTCATTCAGCATTTTACTTCTGTTATCGGATATTCCTGCGATTGAAAGCTTATATTTTAGTTAATAATCTACTTATTTCAGTACGAATATTTTTACTTTCTAACTCTTCTGAAACATTAAAATTGTAAACAAATATCAAGTGATACGAAACACGAGAATACGTTTTATTTTTACGTGACATCCAGGACAAGATAAATATGTGCGTGCCTGTATCACCGGCAATCAAACTCTAGTCGCCTGGCAAGCTTTTATATAATTTATTATGAAACTTTTCTAAATATTAAAGTCAAATTCGCGATTGACTTAACGTTAAATTTGCTTGGAAAATCTTCACCACGAATCAATTGAAATACTTTAATTTAAATTAAAATGAGGAATTAACTATTAAAATATCAACAAAATGTATATATTTTAGCATTTTTATTAATAAGTAAACTCACACATCAGTTTATCAGAACTGAAAAACAATCGAAAAAAAATTAAAATTTTCAAAATTTAAATCCAGGAAATATGAAAAGTAAATAAATATATTATGCAGTTAAGAATTTTTCTTTGAAACACCATAAAATGTAAAATACTTATTTATATTTTATTCCCCAACGGTCGCGAAAAGTATAGCCTGAGTTCGTACCTCCGTCCAAGTCACAAACATAAGCGGAAACCCCAAGCGATATTGTGCAACTCACGCGAACGGTGACTCGCGAAATTATCTTCGTAATTAACGGCACTTCTTAACGTAACGTATTGCCGACCGTTGACGTTTAGACACGTGAGGGGTCGAGGGGGAAGTAAAGCCAACATTCGGCGGAAATCTGTGCAAAGACGATACGTAACCCGAGACCCCGAGCCGGCGATGGCCGCAGCGGCTATGACATTGCCTATAGCGCACTCAGGCCACGTACACGCGCGAAATCGACGAATCGACAGCGTAGCGCGCCGAGTGTAAAAAGGAAACGAATTTTACCCCGTTCTACGACTCGATTATCTTCCTCTCCTTTTTGCTCTCCGCCGGCGGAGCAAGCGATCGCCCGACCTCTTTGCCGATTATCCCGGCCTTTCACTCTAATTGGCGATTAATACATTCGAATTAACACTATCTGCGCGGGCCTTTTTTCTCCGTGAACTTTTTTCGCTATCCGCACAATGCTGCTGCATACTTACCACCGGCGTTTTTCCAGCTACTGAGTGCATAATTGCGGCATCTAAAGTACCTCCCTACTGGAATCGTTCGATACAATATTTGAATTTTAAACTTTATACTTTCGCAAAAAAGCGTTAATTTCTGCTGCATCCAAGCAGTATCATAATTATTCCCTTTCGAATGTGCCTTACCACTCGGTAATTCTAATCTATTCGTATTTCGTATAACTGCAAAGGTCGCTTCCACGTAAAGGTCCTCATGATTCACACTCATTAGTCAATCCATTAGTAAATTGACCGAGATAATCCAGTGTACATGCAGTAGGGTCTCGGAGCGAGTTTCACGCGTGGAAAATTATAACCAGGCGCGATTGTTATTAGTCATTTAAAGCCTTCCGTTATAGGCAGCGCCAGGGGCGGGAGCAGCGGGGCCGCTCGAGATAGAAAGTCAAAGCCTAATCCCCCGCAGCGGCTCGGAGATGTTAAGCGCCGGTCGAGCGAGTGCATCCACTATCAGGGCAGCGTTAGCTCGGCGCCCGCCGTAAGCCTCGCCGCTTAACGACCAGTTAGCTCGTGCTTAATATCCGCGGCGGCAGGCTATTGCCCGATGTCTCCCAAAATCGTTTTCGCGCTCGCGAAATCAGCCGCGCTCTTTCCGCCGACTTCGATAACGCGAGCGATAACGCGCCGTCCGCCCGCGAAAGATGATCGAAAGACGCAGGGGAGAGGGGACGGTGGGTGCTTGTCCTTTCGCGCGCATGTGCGCCCTTTAATGCGGCCGACGATCGGACGGTTCAGAAATTTTGCATTTCAAAGCTGCTGCCTTTTTTTCTTTTCGACGGAAGATTTCGCTCTTTATTCTGCTCTTTGCGCGCGCCTGATAAAGGGAAACTTTATTGCGCCTCGTGGATTTAAAAATGAAATGGGAGTGCGACATTTCTTTTTTTTTGCATCTTGTACACCTTTGTTACCTGCACGTCATATTTCCCCTTTTTCTCATTTACACTTTTTATCAAAGCTCGCCGAGCCGCGTTAAACCGCTTTACTTTTTTAATTAATAAACCGTCAAATTTATTAACGTTATTATATGATACATTATTATCATTTTTTTCACAGGTCTGGATTTAAACAATTATTTCTTAAGCGCAATTCATTCTATAAACGACGTATTTACGTTTTTGCATCTACAGACATTTGTGTTATTTAATAATGTTTAATAATATCAAATGACATTTATAGGTAAATCAAATCCTGTATATTAGACTTATTGAAATAGTAAGGAATTAAAATCCTTTTCATGTTCACTTAAAAGTTAAATTATTATTTTCACATAACTGTGGAACTAAATTAAAATTGTTATCTCTTGGCATACAGTATGAGTTACGTTTTACTAATGGGATAGGTATTTGCATATTATTTCAAGTTTACGTTGTTCGCTCGTTACCCATTTATATTCTCAGCAAAACTTCAGCTTTATTTTCTGCTTGTCTATCTTTTTTTTCTATCACTAAAGTGAAATCTAATTTATAAAGATATGTGACACTCCGCTTTCGAAATACAATTTTACTAAAATATTTTCCCTTAACTCTTCTTACGAGATAAATTGTTTCTACGTACGTCCGCAATAATAAATTCGATCAGGTGTCAAGCGTACTTCGGCGGAATAAGGGAAATAGGAAAATCAGCGATGGAGCGCGGCAAACTGGTCAATTCGAGAAAGCTCTTAGCGTCGTATAGGGTGAAAATGAAGGGATCCTCTGGAGGCGTCATTTAGAAAAATGAAAGGTCCCGGCCGATGATCGTGGCGATGCCGCTCGGCAAGCGAGCGAGGGTAGGCGGGGATCCATTACGCGACAGTTGATATGTCTTTTCCCCGCATATCGATTGTGCGTCCGCTCCTGGCACGGCCAATCTTGTCCTTAACGAGCTTACCGGAAAACGCTTTTATCCAGCTCTTCCGCCGCGAGTTGACAAATAGCCGTCATAGAGGAGGAAAATGGAGACGTTCGGCGGTGCTCGCCTCGGCTGCGAGTCGAGGGCGCAGTTTCCCGCGTTTCTGCTCTTTCTTTCAAGGAGTTATTGTCATTCATTGGGACGACCGCAACATCCATTTGTCGTAAATTTCGTCGAGCGGCTTTTATCGCCTGTTCGACGCTTCTCAGGAAGCTATAGCTCGTCTTCGTTTTGGTCATTGCACCGATAATAGCGACACTTTTTTGTACTCAATTAAAGATTTATTTGTGGATCAATTCATTTTGTAAGAATTGGGCTCGTAGAATATATTTTCTTCAATCTATTCTTCTCGGTTTCGAGAAAAAGCAGTAAAAATACCTTGAATTGATGAGATAAATAAAACCGAATTAAAAGGAAAGTTCTTTTCTTTTTGATAAATTAAATATTTTGTGAAAAATTGAAGTTTTAAAAGCTTTAGACAATGCACACTTTTTCATCATTAGAAGAACCTTCTACCTATCGATCCTCTCAATTACTTCTGCTCTTTAACCTATTTTTAAGTTCCAATATTTTTAATAGCAATTTTCTCAATTTCCCAATGGTGCGACGGGCTTAACTTATTTTAAATAAAAGATCTACCTTACTATAGTACTGCATAGGTTCGACTTTTGAGAACGGAATTCAGCCATACCCGAGGGTATCCGCCGCCTTTGCTGATCCTAAGCTTCTAAGCTTTCCTTTATACATATTAGATATAAGATGAAAGCTGATTCTTATTTAAAATATGAAAACTATTTTATAATTTACTCTTACATTATCCTCCGAATGTACACTGCTGCTTCAGTCAATCACCTCCTTACATTCCGACTGAATTATCGGCTTGTCTTTTTATAATTTCAATCCATTTTAAAATATAAGTTGAATTGTAAATGTCTTCGATTTTCTACAGATAAAATAATAGTAGACTCGGGAATCAAAGTTATATTTTCTAATCAAGAAATCAATCTTTTCACAAAAATAAAAGAAAATATCTGTGGCTTTCCGAATAAATAACTTGTTATTTAGCTTATCATTTGAAAATTATTGGTAAAGAAGCATCTCTTGACAAACCTTTTCAACAAAAATTAATAACGCAAATAATTTTCCCAAAAAAAAGTTTAACAAAGGATAACATTTGTAGAATTTTTTCCTTTGTTGCGTATTGTTTTATATCGGGGATTTTAAATTTTCCATGGCTATTTCATCATGAACGAATGATGAAATAAAAAGCTTTTGTTCGATACAGAAATCGCCGAAATGAATGAACAACAAAGGGTTCTCTCAAAATTTATGTATTATTAAAATTGGTCCTATATAATGAGGCATTATTCTTTGTCCTTTTTATAGATTACGAGGTAAAATACGAAAAATCGTCTCTTCTAATATTTAACTAATGATAGACTCCAGAAATTCGAGTTTTTCATAAACATTACCTTAAAAGCAGAAGTTTTGAGCAAGTATAAAATAAAGACAACGAAGGGGAGAGGCGCTTTGAATATCTCATAAAGCTAAAATCCATTTAGCTGCATCCGCCGTGCGAGTGCTCGAAACGCGGTCAAATCCAAACGAAGCTTGAGAAAACCACTTTCCAGGACAAAAAAAAATGGAGAGGGTAAGTCGCGGTCATTGCTCGCGAGAAAAAGCGTGGCCCATAAATTATTCTTTGGATCGGGCAGGGTACGCGCGATGGAGAAAGAGAGGGAGAGAGAATTTGACTTTGGGCTCCGCGAGAGGCGTCGCGACGCCGAAAGGGGAAACTTGAAGACGAGCCACAGGGATAGCCTGGGTCTAAGCGCCGACTGAAACTTCTTGATCCTCAGACTTTTCTCGAGTGTTACTAATGTGGCGTATTTCAGGCTCGGCGAAAGGCACACGTCCGCCGAGCTGCGCCGAAGTATTATGAAGCTTAACGAGACTTAACGCTCCAGCCTCCGAGGCTCTCGGCTCGATTTGCACTTGCGCAACGGACTTGATTTAGATGAATTGCCCGCTCGGTTTCCCTTGCCTCTCGCTGACCTCCTGCCTTCGCGTCACCCCTCATAGTGAACTGTTATTGTATTTTTTGTCTGTCATTACACCTCGACTTTATTACATCATTTATTGAGCCGAGGCAATTGTTTATTTATTAATTGCCAAACAAGCAGATATTCTTTCTTCTTTCACGTTCTCCTTTATTTACGGAAGCCGTATTTCCGTATCTTTTATATGATTGCCGAAAACTGTGTTTTTAGTTTTATTGCAAAATTATTTTTAGAGAACAGTATCCAGAATATGTACCCATATTATTATTTATAGCATCTTTAAAAAAAATTGCAGTGAATTTTCTCTTGAATTAGCCGAGTCCTTGAATAGAATGAGTCATTGGGAAAAACATTGCAATTCTTCCTAGTGGGGTCGGTCATATCTTCCAATTCATTAGTCTTCATATTTCTTCATCCTTCTTGTCCCTTCGCTTAATCGGCTTCCGATAGATCGATTACACGTACGCCATGCTCGGCTCCGGTTTCAGCGCGGCAGGGCGTCTTCCCTTTATCTGCTTATACACTCGTATTTATTGAGCAAAGACCAGAGCTGCGAATGATCCGATTAAAGTCAAAGGTGCACCGTCTGAGGGTAAAGCGTAGCGAGAGTCAAATAATCATGCACGGAATGGTAGCCCCCTCCCTGCAATCCTGTTGGATCGAAGAATTCGCTGGGAACTTTGGCAGGTACGCGCGACTTCGAGTTTAACAAAAGACTTATGGAAGTTCCAGAAGAGAACCGCTTGTTAGGAAGTAGGGCTCCTGCGACGCAGCTTCGTACCGTTTATCAAATTCACCGAGCTTTCTTCAAAAATTAATACTTTCATAATTTTATGCAATTATTTTCCGCATCAAAATAAAGTAAAGATAAAATTTGTGTTTCGATAGGTCAGCAGGGGATCATCTAAAGACTACAATTTATTACATCAGGAAGCATTAAGTTAAATATTGCACTCTTTCATTAGCGACATCATTACTTGATTAAGGTCGCGAGTAAAAGACTTACGCGCCTGATTAAAGCATGAAAGGTTAATCCTCAAAAGTACCGAAAGGCTCGATTGGGAGCGCGCGGCACCATAAAAGCGCGACTCCGAGGGGGGAGGATAGACAGTGGCGTTAATAATTCAGCGTCCCGTGGCCGGCCGGCAGACTGGCGGCGCCGCGGAGTCGGCGGCTTCGGCGGCGCATGCAACTCGCGTCTCGCCGATTGCACCGAGCGAGCAGCTGATGACTGACGTCGACAGGCGCTGGGGCACTTTTCGTTGACTTCCGAGTTCCGCGCGACTGGCTCCTCGTTTATTTAGACCGGCGATTCGTTGAATATCGGATGCGCTCGCCCAGGGGCTGCGTGGCCCCTTGCCCGAGTTGCTTCGATGACTGGGTCGTGGGAGTCTGAAAGAGCAACAAAATGTCAATATCAGAAGTGCTTCCATCAACTTTTTCTTCTTTTCACGCGAGGCAACAACGCACTGGCTTTATACCGCTTGAGTGTTATCAACAACAACAGATGAGCTGTTTACACCTATTTGATTTTTCAGTTATCCGTTTATATCGGTTTAGTTATTATTGCCTTGAAATAATAATACCAGTCTGAGTGCAGGTAATTAAGCTGTAATAAGTTTTATTGGACTGAACAGAATACAAATGCATACGATGAATCAATACTAATATAGGTACTTATAGATAGAATAGATCTTCTTAATAACAGTAATAAAAATAATTGAAAAACTCACGGTCCAATACGGCATTTAAACATATATAAACAGCTAATATCGTTGATGAATTTTCGAGGAATGCTCTGCTCCATTGGGTTCCTTCTGCAAGTTTGAATGAAATCGGTAAGTCGCTCGAGTCCGATATAAATTGACTTTGCGAGATTCACGGAGAGGCGAGTCCGCTTGGGAGAGCGAGGCTGCAGCTATTATATTATCGAGGAGGTGGCTCTCCTCGGCTTCCTAGGACCTTGCGCCTCCAATGAAAAATGCAGGGGGCAATCGATTGGACCGCGAGCGGCGAATAATTCAGGGACTCGCGAGGCTCGTCCGTCGTACCGATACCGCAGGACTTCGAAAACCGTGGGCAGCTCTTGCCGCCAACCTCCGGAGTCTTTGACGTTTGGCGAGGGAGTTTGACTAGCCGCACCGCCGTCGCGATCTATGCGCCGATCGCGGCCAAGAGATTATTCCAACTTTAGCTGTTTGAACTGTGCACGAAATCAGGGGAGCGCTTTCGGAGAGCTGGCGATATATGCAACTTTACTATGACACGCTTTGACATCTTCGAACTTTCATATTTATTTTTATTTTAACGCATAATATATTTCTAAGCGTGTCTTCGACTTAAATTTATGAAAAATACATTCAAAACAAAGTTAATACTCACCTAACTATAATTATCCTTATTAGAGTATATAGCATCAAAGCTATAGTAAGAAAAGCAAAAAATTACATTTCGTACATAATACTAAGTAGTTATCACACGCAAAAGTTAATAAGTACAATTTTACACATAATACTCGAGTTCCTTCAAGACTCTCAACAGCACGAGTTGTAGTTTATAAATTTAGTTGCGAAGTGCAGATTCAAATGTTTAACAAATGTAATACGAACGACACTGATCATCGACAATAATGTCTAGTGCAAGAAATTGTTATCTCTTTGTATATTATATATTCGTAAATAAAATGAAATGAGACAAATTACTTCATTTTGTCGCGACGCGATGCAAGGCGCAAACCACTGGCGAGCCTAGTTTATAATTAGGATTTTATTTGCTTTTAAATGCTAGTTTATTAAAAAATGTCATAAGGCAGGTTTCGTCGTACGTTAAAGAATTATTTTTTTATGAAATGTCATTGCATTATGATTTTAAAAGCAAGCAAATTAAAATGTTCATAATTAAAAAGTCGTGATTTAATTAAGACCATAAATGTATATACACATACATACAAATGTACATACATATATAATAACTATTTGAAGTAACAGAACACAAAAATTAAGTTTGTATTAGCCAAGCAAATATTTTAGTCGCGCTCTCTTGAATATTTTATCTCTATTTCTATGAGACCGAGTTAAGAGAAAAGTTCTTAGTTTCTCGAGCTGAGCTTTCAGAAGTAATCAGGTCATAAAACATTCTATGAACATGGATAAGGTTTAAAATTGATAAGCTTACCAATATTTTAACAGTTGAAGCCCATACCAGTAATTTAACCATTGTCGATTCAATTAATTGACAAATAAGCTTTTTCTCAAAACTTTTTTTCTTAAAACTTTGAAAGCTTAAAAAGTTAATGTTTTGTCGTGTAAAATTTTGTTCAGTAATGCAGGTATTATACTAATAGAAAGTAAGCAGATTTTAAAGCTAATGATCTGTTACCCCACCTATTTATAATAAATGTGGAGGAGCTAAGCAGATAATGTAATGAATAAGAAAATAAATTTTCCTTGTCAGCTTTTAATGCAGTTCCCGTCGGATGACCTCATTAGTAACTAGCAAAGATAACATAAAATGTATTCGAAAACTTTTTTGCTCTTAATGCTATAAATAATAAAATTTGCTGAGGTCAGAAAAATCTCTGTTAATTTTCAAAATACCCTCACAAATTTTAAAATTTATAAAATTTAAGTATTGACATTTTCATTTTTATAATACCATTATCTGGATCACAAGCTTTCTGCAAAAAAAAACGATAAAAAACTAAGCACATTTATATAAAAGAAGGTAAATCACAAATTAACCTTATCTTCTTAACGAGATTAACAATTAATCACGGAATTTTAACAAATCGATATCTTTATCACAGAATGAAAATATCCATAAATATATTTAAGCAAGCACATTTAATAAATTATAACTCACTTCTCATTTTCTGCTCGTGCAAGGAAACGGAAAATATGATATTACTGATAGGTAAATCGTTAATCGCTGGGACTAAAATTTATACACCTAACTGCCGGTGTGCGCGGCAAACTCGTTGAATGATTAAACAGTCCGAAGCCGAATTTCGCGGCGGTGTAAATGGGCTTCGCACGGCCGGCGTCGTCGGCATAATAAAGCGTTTATTTCGAGTCAATAATGCAAGAGTGACCAACGACCGGCGGCACTCCGCGGGCTCGCGCGGTCCGGAGCTCAGCGTCGTTCTGTCCCGCGGCCATAACGCCGCCGTTCCGTCATTTAAATTCGGCCTCTCGTAAAGCTCGGCAAAGCGATTCCACCCCCCGCCCCCTCTTCTGCGGTTTCGCCTTTATCTTCCCACTAAACTGCCGCGCTCGGCGCGACCCCCGCTTAGCTCTCTCGAATTAACGATTCGCGGCGGTGGCAGCGGCGGCGGCGGCGTCGCGAATCGAAATCTCGCTGCCATCGTCGGAAATGGACAAATATTGTCATTTCTCTATCTCCGCCCTCCTCGTTTATTTGGCGCCGCCGCCGTCGCGGCGGAGACTGCGCCTGACGCGGCGCCGTTATACCGAGAGGCTGCGAGAAGGTAGAGGAAATTAATACCGGCTGGAAAGACCGATCGCAGACCCGGCGCCGTTTGAGCGAAAGTTTTAATAAATGACGAGCCCATAACGGGATTTCTTCCAATATTTGCACGTTAATGAACTTTTAATTAATTTTTTTTAGCGTAACTTTATGCGCTTAGCCTTCATTGATATGCGTGTTTTTTTTTAAAATAAATTCAACTAGATACTATTAGTAACTCCTGTGCAAATTACATATTTTTTAATATAATATCTTTAGACGAATATTTTATCAAGAAAAAGGTGTATCTATATAATTATAGTGTTACATAATTGAATAATTAATTAACTTCTTAGTTTATTTGAACGACAAAATTTAAGTGCATATCAAACAATTTTAGTAGTAATCACAGTTATCAATTAGTTAATGTTACCTGCAAATATTAATTTAGATAATTAATTAGATGCAATGTTTAATTTTGTTATTTTGCAGATTAATTAAATGTCTAATTTAAGAGCAATGAGTGCGTTAATTAAAATTTGAAGAAATATAAAACAATGAGTTACACTCATAGAAGGAGTATGAATAAGCATTCGTAGCCGGGGGAAAGGAAGTTAAAGTTTCGTCCGTCCACGAAATCCGCAAGAACGAGCGAAAACAGGCCAATTAACGCAGGCCGCCCTCCCCTCGGATCCGATCGTTCATTACGATTTCGAAATTGCTCGTCGCGCGAGTCACCCCAACGTCAGCGAGTGCCTCTCTCGGGGAGCCCCCATCCGGCCGCGGGCTCGCCAGAGTCTTGAGGATCGAACGGCGAGCATTCGTGCGGCTAAGTGGCGGAGACGCGGGCGGCGCTCGCCTCTGTTGCCATAGCGTCGCCCCCTAATTAGCAACTGCCGCGCGGCCGCATTGTTTCCGTCGCGCGTCTACTTTCACCGCCGGTGGCTCTCGACTTCGTCGCCGGGATAAATAATGCACTCGAATTTTCTTGTCTCGTCGCTCGGCGGCGCGCGAGATCGTTTTGCGGTCGCCCCCACTCCCGCGAGCGGAGATAATGCGCCGGAAAGAGCGAGTTAGCCGTCCGGTACATAGTGGGCGATTAATTGCGCCCGGAGGAGCGCGCTCAAAGAGCATAATGTCTTCCCGGCACAATGGGGCCGCTGTTTCCTTTCTCGTCCTCCGGCGTGGCGCTCCTTTTTTTCCGCGTTTCGGTGCCGGCCCCGGACCTCCCCCGACTTTGCGATGGGATTTAATGATTGATGGCGAGAGAGAGGCCAGCTATACGCTCGCGCGCGCGCCAAGGCTATACGCAGCCCCCTGGCGAATGTAAAGATAGCGGCTCTCCTCGCCTATGCACAGACGAATTCGCGGAATTCCCACGGTGCATTGTGGCTTTTTGTGAAATCGAGGTCGCCCGAGCGGCCCGCACAGCTGACTTTTTCTAGGCTCGCGCGCTCGTTATTAATGGCAGCGATTTGCGTGGCACGGAATTTTCCTTCGCACTCAACCTTCGATCGAGTTTCCCGGAAGGAGATATTACCTAGATGTCGAGGACGCATCGCTGGATAATTGGGTTCGATTTCACTTCTGCGAATTTTGCGCCTTAGTCAATCTTCGTCGCGAGTCATCTGTTTCAATGACACATTTTCATCGAGGATCCGCACGAGATATTACTTTCGCCTGACGAATGGCTCTTATTAAAAATTCAAAGAATTTTCTATACCTACGACGATGAAAACGAGAATTACCGTTTTCAGTAGTAATAACAGCCAACGGTCAGACTTAGAAACAGTTCTACATTTTTCTTTACATTTATATGGTATCGATTCGTTTTTTATTTATAAAATGTATTTAAGAAATATTCGAGTCAAGAATACTCTCGGTCCATTCAAAGGAAATGGCAGATATTGACCCGGTATCACATAATGAAGAGGCGGTTAAAAATGCAGCACTCATTTATTATTTTCCAGCATACCTTGTTAAGAACAAAATTTCACGTCTCAGTCGGGCAAAATGTAAACCGTACAAGAGGCAGTTTTTTCCCAAGGCTTGTACGATTCTTTTAGAGTTGCGCGCGGAAAACGAACTCGGCGAGAAATTACATACGGCGCATTGAGTATAGGAGGGGTAATTTCTGTGCCTCGTCATCTGCGCTTTCTGATTTTTATCGTCGAGCCAGAGCCCCGCTCTCGTTCCGAAAGCATACCCCGCCGGCGCCGCCAACGTCGCGCGATCATAATTTTCCGAAGCAACCCTTCAGCTGCCATTCGCACGACCGGCCGCGGCGGCGCTCGCATTTGCCCTCTACTACATTGTGATAATAACGCCGGGAGTGAGCACCAGTATTACCACTTTTCTCTTACCCCCAGTTTCGATTTACGTTCATTCGTATATAGATCCTCGATTCGCCGCTGCGCGCCCCGCCTTATAGATGTTTCACTATAGGTAGGAGCCAATTAAAATCTTAATAAGAGAACTCTTTTATCTGAGTTTTTAAAACATTTTTAATTAAAACATTTTTAAATTTCAGTTTTTGAGATATTTACTCGAAGACAGGTGCATACCTGTATATACTTTGCATATTAACTTTTATTTTTTCTGGTCTAATAATATTTACGTGGAAATTGACACAGAGTTCGCTGAATGACTTGATTAAAAATAAATGAAAATTCTTGAAAAATGATAAGTATTCCTCGACACATTATGCGATAAAGTTGAAAATGAAGATAAATATAAGGAAAGAAAAGAAGGTCACAATTAAAAAGGCAGCCGGCAGCGAGGTCCGTAAAGTTTTGCAACCGGCAGCATTTACCTCGATATTTACGTTTCGCGAGGACGATAAATGCAGCGTGCACGTAGCCGGTGCGGCGCAGCCGATAGGCGGTCGGGGGAGCGGGGAAGCGCGCGTTTATGCTCCGCGCAAGAGGGTTTTCGGTGAGCGCGCGAGGGTCTCGAGATAAAGCCGGAGCGGGGCGCAGCCGCGGCGCTGTCTGGAACGGTTAAACCGAGACGATATTGAACTCGCGGCGATATATTCGCGCGCGCGAGCTGCCGAGCGGCGGCCCCCGTGCATACGAGCGATAAAACATTATTGCATTAGGATGGCGCGGCGGAGCGAGCAACGGCTTAATTCGCACGGGGCGCTGGAATATAGAAAAGAGAGCGGAAAATGAAGAACGTGGCGCGCGTCTCGCCGGCGCGCATAACGCACGACGCGGACCCGCCCACGCGGCTCTACCGGGATCAAGAACCGAGTGGAGCCACGCGGATAACGCGCCGGCGGAAAAACGCGCCCGGGGTCAAACCTTTTATTTCTCGTCGAGAGTACTTCTTTAAATTTTACACTGCTCGCTTTCACCTCGACTTTTCTTTCACTTTTATTACAGCTTCTAGTTATGTGGTAAATTTTATATTTTAATCGATTGTACGAGCTCGATCGATAAGAAAATATTTTTGAAAGTAATTAAGTTTCTATGCTAAATGTAACGTACCAAAAAATTCTACAAATATTTTTTAATTTCTCCTTGAGTCTCTCGCGTTGCAAAATATTTAGCTACTTTAGCGAAAATAATTTGTTACGAAGTGAAATTTATTAAACAGCGTGTCATGAAAATAGTTGAAAAGAAAAATGATAAATCTGCTAAAAAATGACGTTGACGGTCAATTAAATTTTTACGAGGTACTTGGAAGACACTGTAACAGGTTTGCCCCTTCCTTTTTATACGACCCCACCTACGCGTATAACAAGCCGCAACATTATGTAAATGACGATGCAATTGTCTGCAAAGAGGCCGTCTTGTATGTGCTTTATCGTCCGGACTGACCGACCCTCCTGCCTTACACTTGAAATACACAAGCCACGAACGTCCGTGATAATATTACTCGAGGGAAATCTTAGCGCGTCATTGATTTAACTCATTTTTCTAGATCGTCAACGACACCTTGCCCCAAATGCCTTGAGGCTCGCGGAAATAATATAAAATGAATGAAGTTGCGTACTCAGGCGAAGTAAAAGAAAACGAGCGCGCGTAAGGGTAGGAGACGATGATCGCCCGGAAAAAAGTAGAGCTTGTAATCCGGCCAGGCTCCCCCGGGACTCGGAGGTACCATGGACTTTAGAAATATCGCTCGGTTCACGCTAGTTGCCGACTTATTATCGGTGGAAATAATACACGTGAATTGAAAGACGTTTGTACAATTTTACGCGTTTAACGACCCTTAAAAATTTAATTTGACGTTTATTAAAAATGAAACTCTTGTATTTGAAGACAAATTTTTCTCACTTCAATGATCGATAATAAACATCTGATTTATTTTTATAATTTTTTTAAAATTATTAAACATATTTTCTTTTACGCAACCAATTTTTATTAAAATTCGTAATAAATTTTTGTGACATAAATCTCCCATCGGCCATGTCTGACTATACTGTGGTTTTACTACTAATTTTTGATAAATATCTATACACTGTTATTTAAGTTTATGGATTTTGCTATATTCGAGGTACATTCAGAAAGCATCGGATTTCCGATGCAAGAGAAATCTTTATGGAAGTATAATGTAAAAGATTTCGATGCTCTTTGAAAATCTTTTAAAAAAGAACATAGTCTTAGGAAAGTCCTCTCCGTCAATAAGACATTTTTCCTTTTTCTATAAAAGCAAATTTAAACAAGAATGCTTTTATTATTATGTTATACATTTTTTCGTAGAAATATATTAATGATACATTTTTTGTTTTCAGGTAAGTAAATGATCTACTCTCATTTGGTCCTCAAGACAGATAAAAGGGAAAATTGAAGTTCTCTTATTTGGAATATTTAAAAATGATCAGCAAGTAACTAAAACTAACCAGTATTTTATTATAAATTTTTAAACACTATTTCAACTTCACGTTCACCCCGCTGGCAATTTTTTTCAGAAAAATTTCTTAAAATTGCTGCTCTACTCTAAAAGTTCGTATGTTTAACTAGTTCAATTTTGTACAAGAAATACGCAAGATACTTTGTGACTATTTTGTCAAAAGCGTGGGTCGCGGAATATTAAAAAAAATGAGGTTTAATATTTTTTGTTCGGTCAGCCAGATGTGCCCGATGATTTTAAAATATAGGGAGCTCCGCGCGCTCAGTGCAGTTCCGACACTTAGAGAAAAATGCTCCCCTGGATGCTTATCGGGTGTAGAACATTGGCGGCCGCGTGCGCACGGATAGCCTGTATTTAGCCTGCCTACCCCGCGTACATTTGCAGACCCATAAACGGCCAAATTACCCGTTAACATCGCCTCCCTCTTTCTCGTCCCACCCAGTGTCTTCGCTACCTCATTGTCTCTCGCAGCGCCGCCCGCGGCGGGAAAAACACGGCAACTGCGTGGAATGAATAGAGCGACGCAGCATTAAGAGCTACCCTCGTAAAAGTTTACCCGCGCGTCTGCGAATAAAACGCGGAGAATTTCACACGCGTCCCTATCTCGAGGACGAATCGCGACATCGAGGCTGCGCCCGCGTTATCGACTCGCGCGTCGCCGGGGGACCCTGGCGGGCGCGCGCGCGAGAACTGAATTACGGGCGAAAACACCGATATTAAGTCTCGTAAAGTCGGCCCTGCTTCGGAGAAATACTTAGCTGTGTGGGTGCGCGCGCGAGTCCGCGGCACGAACTGCAATTTCTGCAAGGGCGCGGGGAAGGGCGGGGGCGCGCGACTCGAGAAACACACAAGTCAACCCGGCGTCGATTCGAGCACGAAAGACCGACTCGAGTTTTGACCCTTTCCCCCTTTTTTAGAGCCCCCGGGTACGTGCGCGCGGTTAATGTCGAGGAAGCGAGTAACCGCGCCTCCCGGCTTTTTTCGCTCGCACTCTGGTATCGCGCGAGCGCGTGCGATTTGCCGGCGAGCGACCGATTACCGTGGGAGGCGCGGCGAGGGGGTGGAGTACTATTTTTTCGAATTTATTTTTGCGCTCGCGTGGCTCTCGTCGATGTTTGAGCAACGCCAATTCGCGTGAAAAGTAAAGAGCCGAATGTTGATCGGCGGGAGGACACTCGAGCGAAATTATTGGAGGAGCTCGCACGTATGCGGACGCCGAAAT
This sequence comes from Eurytoma californica, assembly GCA_035586675.1. NCBI lineage: Eukaryota > Metazoa > Arthropoda > Insecta > Hymenoptera > Eurytomidae > Eurytoma > Eurytoma californica. The sequence continues at coordinate 11,616,976 of JAXIUT010000021.1, read as the reverse complement.
TTTATGACGATCGATAAAGCCGTAGACCGCGAGCGTGTTTTTTACGATTCTCCTGAATTTTTTGCATATTATTGACATTTTTTAATATACAAGAGTCGCGTGTTATTTTTTTTTAAGTGTAATCGAATATTTTAAATTTTTAACGATTCAAACTTCTAACTGGTACAAAATTTAAAAATATTGGCAGTCAAGAAAGTTGTAAAGTTTTGCAAAAGTTGATATAGCATTACGATTGCATGGTTAAAATCGAACTTTTAACCTACATTGTGTAAATAAAAATAAAAGAGTGCGTTTGATACACTACGTACACAATTTCCCTGCGAAATAGACTAATTGGCAAGTTTTTTTTTTAAATCAGTACCGATTCTGTTTACAACGTGACTTAGTTCAACTTTAAACAAGTTTTAACGATGTTTGCGTTTAATAAACCGTTGTGCCTCGATAATATTTTACTCCATCTGTTCCGGTGACTTTTTTGCCCTTCCGAGCAAACTGAGAGTCGTCCGCGCGGCCGGGCAAGGGAGCGCTGGAAAAATACCTCGTACACCGCGGCTTAGCTACAAAGCCCTCCAATAAAAGCTCGTGCGCCCGAACTCCGGGACGATATCGTGAGCTTGGCCAGCCCTGGGCCACCGGCTTTACGGTCAAATTCCGCGAAGCGCATGGTCATGCTGTTAATGTCGCGGCGGCACTCGCAATTACGCTGCTGATTTTCGCTTAATTCCACGTTCGGCTGACCCCACCCCGTTCTACGGCGTGCCCTCGCGCGGCGACACGAAAATCTTGCGCGCTGCGTGAGGATAATACCCTGTCATAGGCTGCTGCCCCCCAATCTGCGCGTTGCATAATATCATATTACAATACGTTATGATCGCCACTCATAGTCTGCTACGCGAACAACTGCGCTTTATTCAAAACTCTGGAATATCGCTCGGCAATTTTTTTTAATTAAGTTTTAAATTTTTCTCCTTTTTCTTCCTTTCCCTTTTGGATTATTTCATTTTTATTATTTAAAACATTTTTTACTGTCCTTAATATCAATGAAAAAGCGAGCAAGCATTTCGATCCCTTTTAAAAGGGAGATAATAACCCGAATTTTATTAGTACCATATCATACGTAACAGTAACTTTGAAAGTTTTCGTACCACAAATTTTTGACGTGTCTACATAATGTGTGGCCGACTCCGGTATCCGCAGTCTATAAAAATGCAAATGCAAAAGCCATGAAATCGCAGTGCAACTTGGCTTGTTTTCAGAGTTCCGCGAGTGTCTGTGAAAAGCTCGCAGTAGGTACGCATCAGCTTGCAAGTCCTATTTAGCATTCAGTGCTCGAGCCCTCGACATCCTGCCCTCTCCCTCTCCCTGCTTCGTACGCTCTCTTCATCTCTGCTGGTACCAAATCTTTTCTCGGCTGGCTTTCCACTGCGCGAGGTTCTCAAGTGCGCTATCTAACTATCTCGAGGTACTTGATGCCTGGCCGTTGCTTCCGCTGATGTCTGGACGAATGATACCTGACTGGAACGAGGATGGTCTAATTTGCAATATTCGCTCGTTCTGCATTAACTCCGCGATCTCTGAAGTAATACTGACGGCTCAACTTATACATTCCGTCTATATCACTCAAATTATTTTTTATTGTATTTTTTTACGAAGATTGTATACTCATGTTATAAGAAACTTCAGTCTAGATAACTTACAGTGATTATTTTGTTAAATCAAATAACGCACATGTTTCTCTTGCGATGAACTAACTATTTTTTACTCAGAGTACTTGTATTTTGCTTGACAGAACTTCGTAAGATCACTGCGAAAAAAATTAAACTAGCGTTTATGTGGTAGTTTTCGTCGCGAAAAAATAAAATAAGCTTTTCTTTAAGGAAAAATTAAATTGGCTTTATTTCGTTAGGGGGTTATTTCTTAATTTAATTTTCGTGGAGCTTTGTTTTTAAATTTTCAACGCTACGAAGTCTTCTAATCTCGACGCTATAAAGCCACTCGGCGTCTTTTATACGGCAAAGCGGCGACGAGTAAGTGGTGTGATTACGCAGTTGTATGATTGGACCGCAATGATAACGCAGGCAACCCAATTATCGTAGCCATTGTTGCGTGACTTCAAACGCCGTCAAATCTACAAAGTTCTCTGTGGTGGAGTCGCAAATCTGCGCGCGTCGCTATACCGTGTTTATTAATTTCTGTCACTTGAATACACGGCGACACAGCGAAATCAAATTAGAAATAACCTTCGAAATAACTTTGAAAGCCCTTTCTTTAGAAAAAAAAGTGCAAAAAATAAAATGCGTTATGAAAGGAACAGTCTACCTTTGAGTTAACGAGTTCGGCCTTTTAAACTGCTTCATTACTTGCTTTTCGCTCATTTAGCTTCGAATGTGATTTTGCCTTTGCAGATGAAGAAACGTCAGATATTCCTTTCATTTATTCAAGGCAGGATTTGTACGAAAATCATAATGTGAAAGTTCATCTATGCGTTGAGAATAAAAGCAATGCGAACCGTTAAAGCGAGTGCAGTTTAAAAAGAAGTAATATTCATCGGCGCATGGACACGCGTAAATGCCGGGAAAAAAGGGGGAAGTCGAGGGTGGAAGAAAGAAAAGATAATTCCGTACGAATCTTTGTCATCGTTTCGGAGCGATGGATTTTTCATTGGCCAGGGCGCGAGGCCGATGACAATTTTCGCAACACTGATTGCAAAAGCAATCAATACACCGCCACTAGCGACGATGCGATTGCATTTCGATCTCCACTTCGTTCCCCCCCGCCGCCCTCCGCTCTTCCGCTCCCTCTCGCTCGCGGGCCCCCGTCTCTTTTTCTCTCGGCGCTGCCTCGCAGACAGAGAACCAATTCTCTTAAAGCCCTTATCGAGCAAGAGGATCCATCTGTTAATTAAAATACGACAAACGCTGGAATTTCAAACGAATCTAAAATTTAATACTGTACTCGTTTCGTAGATATTTCTCTCCACTCCCTATGTAGCGCGAGCATTTTTTTTTTTTAATTTTCTCCAGTTTCCCGCGCTACGGCGCGCAGCGTCATCTGTCTTCCCTTTGGCCCGACGAGATCTACTCCTACTCGTTAAAGGCACTTGTGAAAAAATGCCGGCAAAAGCTTGCTGATGGATTATAAATTCAATTGGTAGTGTTTGAATTACACTCGGAATCTCCGGGAGATGATGTTCCCGCTCTTCACGGTTTTATTCTTTCACTTCGGTATCTCGCTTTTGCGTCAGAACTTTTTTAAAAGCAAATCTGTCTTTGCTGCGTTTTTCCGGAAATTATTTCGATTCGATAAGCTGCAGTATTAACGGAACTCTCGGAGTTTTTTCATAAGTTTACTTATATAAGTAAAGCTGCTATTTCGTCTTTCGCCTTTTTTTCCTTGTCAAGGTAAACCCCGACAGGTACGAAAATTTCGATCTCGCGAATTATCTACGAGGTCATAATTATAACACACTTTCATAAAGACTTTGTTTACTACGTGCCAAAGTTGAAAGGAAATTTCTTAAGAAAAAGGAGAAACAAGTCCTGGGGGAATACATCCTTCTACTCCCTTTAGGTTGCACTTTTAAAACGAAGTTACCGTATCAAGTAAAGTCCCCCAGTAGCATCTAAAAACTCATTAGATGAGTTTTAGATTAGCCAAGTCCTCGGAGGGTATGTTTCTAACTGAATAATTCTTTATCGAAATAAAATTGACCGATGAATAAAAGCGTATCGGGCAAAATTCAAAAGGCTTAAGCGATTCGCAGCATGCACCCAAAGGGCAAAATCATTCCGGCTCTGCATAAATCACTTGCCAGCCACGAAAACTTAATACCCGTTTACTGAATTTACCATTGGACAGATCGATCCATCGGAGCCGCCCGTAAGTTTAGCGCGCGTCCATCTATCAATCGCTCGCGCGGCCAGCTCATCGCTCATCGTCGCCGATTCTCGGCTGCAGCATCGTTGATATTCGCCGGGCGAAGCTCTCCCCCTCGAGCGAAAAACGTGCACTCAGCGGCGTGCAAAAGGCGCATCGGTAACTTAATCAAGCGGCTGCGCTAACGAGCGTGCGGCCGAGTAGTATTTTACGCGCTCGGACCTAGCGCCGTGAAGCGGCGGCCGAGCTTGCGGCGCTCCATCACTTAGGGCCAACGTCCCCACGGGCTCCTTGCCGGCGCTGCCCGTCCCTCTCGCGCTCCCCCGCTCCTCCGCCGCGCGGCCGCGGGAATATCCCATTTCACGAGCGCAAAGTGCGGAGCCTCCTTGGGCGCCCGGACGAGCCGCGCGCGCATGCAGCCCCGCATCCGCGTCAACCTCAAACCGCACACACGTATCCCCCGCCCCCGGCCCGCTATCGATTCCGCCTCGCGGCCGCGAGAGAGAAAGCGCCGGCCCTCTCCTACGAAATAGACCGCGCGCGGGCCGGGATTTTAACGCGCCGGGGCCGCGGCCACTCGGAATTTCAATGTCCTGGGAGGCGCGCGCGCGCCAAGATGTATCGCTGCACTTAGTCTCGGCGCGGCCCATTGTTGAGAGGCCGCGCAGCTCTCAATGGCCGCGCTATTTCCAGCTCTGTCACCGCGAATTCGCCCGGTAAACGAGCGGGTAAAATATGATTTCGCCGCGCGGACCTTTCCACCTTGCCCTCGGCGCGCCACTCCCGCGCTCGCCATTCTTTCGCGCCGAATAACAAATGTACGCGGCCGCCGACTCGTTGGGTTTAATTGCGCGCGCGCGGGGGGATAATGATCGCGCCGTGTGCGGGCGCACTGTCGAAAAGCGTGGAGCACGAGCCTTATTTTTTCTGCTCTCGCTGCGCGGCCAAGGCCGCCGCTGCTTCCTCGCGTATGGATCAATGTAATCATCGTTAGTGCGGGCCGGCTACAATTTTTTCGAGCCAAAGTAATTGCAGTTCGGCCCGTGTCCATTTATTTCACTCATACTTGGCAACGGGAAAGCTTTGGTTTTTAAAAATGATTTATTTACTATTCTGTACGACGAGTTTTTCCTGCTGCTAATTTAATTTAAAAATCCGATATTGTACTCGGGCACTCTCGGCGAAATTAAACTTTATCCTCAATGGTGACTTTATTTAAATCCAATAATAAAAATCCTTTAGCTAAAAGATTAGAAGGAAAAGTTTAAACTGAAAAGTTTAATCAGAATTATTGTATTCCAAAGTAAAATAATTAAGGGAATAAATAAGAAAAATATGAGTACAGCACGAAAATTCACAGCGTCATTTTAAAATTGCACGACTGCGGAAAGTGTGTTGACTGCCAGTCCCATAAGCTTATTAAAGTTGAGAACTGAACGATCACGCGACGACGAGAATCTAGATAATCTCAGCGGGGCAGCGGATTACGCCCGATTAGCGCGATATAATTCGAGAAAGCGGAAGAGACTTTCCCTCCTTCCCGGAGTCAGATCGACCGTCGGAACGAAATTACACGCTTACCTGACTTCGTGTATTGGCGCGGGATCAATGAGTTACCGAGAACGTACAGGAATATTTCGTGGCGCGATAAAAGTACCCGCCGCCGAGGCGGGGCGAAGGGAGTCGGAGCGACGAAAGGGAAGGAAAGAAAGAAAGAAAGGGGGAACAAGCTCGTCACGCGTTCCGACGATTACGGCGCGTTGGGGCAAGGGAGCTCGCGGCTTCGTACCGCGTCGCGCCCCCTACAACCAACGTGGAGGCCCGACTCGCAATTAACATATCTGATTATCAACTAATAATTAGCGATAATAGTGTCGGAGATTGGAAGATAGACGGAGATCTAGATCTAGATAAGCTCCGGCGGTGTTGTGACTGGCCCTTTCGATTCGCCGATAGCGTACGAGCCGCGCAATCACGAATTTAACGATTCCGGCTGTTATCGAATAACCGGTCAATTCTTTATTGAAAAATCGTTCGGAAAAAAAGAGGCACGGCTCACTGAACTTTTAGCTTCAAAAATTTAAAAACAATCCGAAGCATGCAAACATTCCACTGTCTGCATACATCGCGCTTCATCCGCCAGGTGTATGCATATATATGTATATATACCACACAGTGGGTCTGCGCCGCAGCGAGGAATTTCGCTCCTCGACCTTGCATCGCGGGCGCACTTTTAATTCCCGCACTCGTTCGCGCTCGCCGCGTATCGACTTGCTCGTCGGTGCTTTTCCCCGTTTTCTCTCCATTTTTATATATTCAGCGGCGCGGCCGGCGCGCGGGCTCCATTTCAATTTCGCCGCGCGAGCCCATTGAGCCCGAGGGGATGCGCACACGCGCGGACCTCGGCGGGGGCATTGTGAGCGCAGGCGCGCGCCTTTGAGGGGCATTAGAGTGCGCCGGCGAATCAATCCTGCGTAGCGTGACTTTCGACCGCGGCCGTGGGGAAGGATTCCCCGGGCCCGGCTACAAAGCCCAGCGGTGCGATCGGGGCGCAGTCGTCCGACTCGTCGCCGAGACGTAATTAACGATGGACGGACCGGGGACGCGCTCGATGCGCGCCCCGAGAATAATTCGAACGCGAATTAGCGAGCCGGCGCGCCGGAGAAATATACATTTCGCGAGAATTTCGCTGGGCGCGTGTAATGGGATTTTTAATTTGACGAGGTTTCACGCGGCGATTTCTGATGCGCGCCACCCTTTAATGGAACGTGACAGTTTACGAAAATGGAGAAAATAGAAAAATTTGGGCGAGACACGAGTTTTATTTATTTTTTTTCAAAAAATGCACTGCGGTGTGAGAGGGAAAAAGGAAATAATTCGTGTTATAATGGGGCAGAGGACATAGCCCTTCTCCAGATTTTAATTCTATGAAGTGGATCGAAATGAAAATTACAAGTTTATTTAGAAGTACTGTTCAATATTTACAGCTGTAAATACGTATTTTACGTTTGTTAGAAACAATATCATTCTTTTTTTCATTTATTTTATTTTCGCAATTTTTATGATATTGGTTTATTCAAAGTTCCTATAATAGAAACCTTTCAAACACCAAAATCGATAAAATGGGAATAATAAATTGTTTTATAAAATTTAATAACTAAGTAATTTATATGACTAACCTAAGGCTGCATTATAAGTCATAACCTGGCAGAAATAATATTAAATTAGGATTGGCAGGTCGCAGAATGGTAAATGGAGATTTTTTTATAAATATATAATTTTACGGATACTTTTGAAAGCAGAGTTGTGTAACAAATAAATCAAAACTTTTTAAATTGATATTTTAACTGGCTGAATGATTGACGGACTGTTTCGTACGTAATAATAACATTTAAAGTAGGAATATTATTTCTGAATTGCAAATTTCATTCCCGTTATTTTCAGGAATATTTAGAACATAAATTTGCTTAATTATTCACCCGCAACAAAATAAATAAAAAATTCGTTTTTTCGGTTTAATATTTCATCTGTAATCTGTTATTACGTGAAAATTTCGATGAATGCACCGGCGCACGAATTGTCAAATGTTCTCATTGTCAAATGATGTATGCACACAGATAATTGAATTTTTAAAGAGACGGAATTTCGGTGTTCCGCTTATCCAAGGATTAATCATTTTTTCGTAGTCATAAAATCCACGTGCGGGCGAGCGGCAAGTTGTAAAATTTTTGCATAAAAATCAACCATTCGCATGCACGGGCCATTCGCGCGCAGCCCGCAGATAACGCAAAAACAATATGCGGACGAAAAAAAAAGCTAAAAAGGGCAGTCTATTATTGTGTGAACGGTCGGCCGGCCGCCAATCGAATATCGAATTTGTCATTTAAAATCACCAATTTGCTTTGATGTTTTCATTCTCGATTTCTCGTTTAAAATCCCAACTCACCCCCCGGTCGGCCGAGCTGCTTTTCATTCGTTTACAGTGTATCACACTCTTTCTCTCTCGTCCCTGCGCCCCGGGGCGGGTCGAGCCTCAAATCTTGTTAGCAGCGAGAGTGAACGAGAGAAATAGAGAGTCCCGGGCCAAATAAAATGCGGATGACGCTCGCGCGCCGCCGCCGCCGCTATTTCTACTCGCCGCGCCCGCGCGGCCCGACACAATGGCTGCAAATGAGTCGAATCCGTTCGTTCGTTTCGCGCTCAAGCGCAAATTGTCAGCAAATATACGAGGCCAAGCCGATTGTATACAACCGAGCGCAGATAGCGGGCGCGCCTTTTAACGACGCCCGGGCGAAAGCACTCGCTCGCAGGAGGCTCGTGAGCTTCCCTCTGCTGCCCGCTTCACGCCCGAGTCTGCTTTCCGAGCTTGCTTTACTAACCACGGAGTTTGCCGTGTTAAGTACTATTCGAGGAAACCTTCTGTACTCTTTACATTTGCGCACTTATGTACATTGAACAATATTTAAATATCTATACAGATTTCATGAATATATGCGGAAAAAATGCTGTCGAATACCTTGACATAAAATTTAATAAAATCAAACAAAAAACTACTGTTTTATTAATTTCTTGAAAATTAATTAAATTTCACTAAAATAAAAATTATTTCAAACAAATCAACTGGATATTTTCAAATTCTTTTACTGTCTTATTTTGACAGTTACCATCATAGCTGTAAAATAAAAAAAAAAAAATTTTAAAATAATATTTTTTACAGTTTTCTCTTTGTTAAGCAAAAAATTCTTTTTACACTAGAGATACGATTCAATTTTTTGAAGATTATTTTTCTGCATCTGTAGAAATTCAGCTGGCCTCTATTCAGTTTCTCGGTTTTGTTTTGCTTTTTCTATTTTTGCCGATATTGCGGATGGGGGAAATAACTAAAGCATTTTTATGAAGTATTCAGGGGAAATGACGATGCATAGTGAGCTGCGGTAAAGGCCGTTAAATTGAGACGATAATCGACGCACTGTCCTGGTGATTGGGGAAAAGCCGTTCGCTCTCCCGCGCCTGGTCCATGCCCGCAGCATATATTGTGTGTCCAACCGCAATTTCGACGCCTTCAGTAATCAGAATCTAAATAAAGTAACTAGTTACACGACTGATATATGCGACAATATAATTGCTGGGATGAATGGCTTCTTGATTAAAGGATATGTATCTCTTTTGGGCAGATATTTTCTATGCAAATTCTGCGTTAATTACTTGCTTTGTCTCTGCCAAGCGTGTAATATTGAAATAAACTAAAAGCTGACAAGTTAATCAATGCATTATCAATAGTTTCATTCATCGACTACTCGCTCGGTTTCTTATGCACTTTTTAAAATATTTTTTGCCTATGCTGATAAACAATATACCGATCGATAAAGTAATTTCAAAGGTTTTAACTATCAATCGACTAGTAAAACGATTTATTTTTTGGTGAATAAACTCTTTGCAGATTGCTTTTTTAGATTTTTCATTCAGCATTGCTTTCGTGAATACACCAAGTCAATCTTGGTTTTAATAACTCGAGATTTTCCACAAAGTAATATTTGTATAAAAAAAGCAAAAAAAATTTCACAACAATATATTAATTGAGAGGTAATTTTTTATGAGTATAGTACAGATTTTATACACTTTTTTAAAAAAAATTTAATTTTTGTAACATCTAATCTCTAAAAAATGTATGTTTTGCTCTAAATAATAGGTATTTAATACATCAAAAAATTCTGCATGTATTGAAGCTTCTAATAATTTAAAACATAATTTTTCAACAAAGTGAACTCGGAACCTCCTACAGTCAATTTATTTTTATACGAAACCACATGCCGCCCGATTACAGTCGCTCAAGCATCGGTGTTTGCGCGATTTCCTGCGTGCGCATCCGCGCGGCCCGCGGGGGAAAAGGACGGAGGGATGTCGCGCGCAGAAATATTTTATCAGTGATTTAGCCGGGGCTTGCGCCCGAAGCCACCTGAACAAATTTTCTCAGCCCCGGCGGCCTCGCTACGGCCGAAAATGATTTCTGCCGGCCGCGACGATTATTCCGATCGCGCGGCTTGACAAACAAGCAATTACGGGGTAATGTCATCTCGTGAATTTCGTTTCGACATGTATTAACAATGCCGCAATCCCAATATTGACACGCGGATCCATAAGTGCGTGCGTTGCGCGCGGCCGCCCGGCACCGGGGCGGCCTCTGTCCGGCGCTTTGTGACGTATGTGCGCGGCATCGCTGCAACGGGATTCGCGCGCTTTCATTTATTATTTACTCACTTTTTGGTTGCAGCGCCGAGGCGAGCGAGCTTTATTTCTCTTTCAGATATTTCTCCGATACAATTGAAAGATTGACCTTTCCAAGCGAAAACCGATTTTTGATTCCCGCGACGCACGAGAATTGGCCCATTTTCCATTTCAAAAAAATTCTTGTAATATTTTTGTGAAAATATTTCATTTGCGAATTTTATTTTCTTTTTAAAATATCCTCGTTTAAATTTCAAAGGGATTTACTAAAAAAATTGGCTTAAGCTCCGATTATAAAAGTTACAAAGAAACAAAGAGGATTATAGGTATATTTTTATTTAACCGTCAATCAATTAAAAAATTGTATTGATTTTAAGTAACAAGCTGGAAAACATTACGAAATAATAATCTCTAGTTCATTAGTACCTATACTAGCACTATTATTCGTAGCGTCGAAAAACAATATGCACAAGAATGTCAACAAGTGCCTCCATAGAAGACGGGTCACACAGCACAGGCGACTCAATCGCGGAGCTTGAAAGCTCGCGCGACTCGAACCCAAGCGCGACACTGACCGCAAGGCTCACTCGACGCGCAGCGAAGCATAAAGTGGCATTATAAAAGCCTCGCGATCCGCATCGCCAATTTATTTCCGGCTCCGCGGAAAAGCCGGTAAATTGCGCACTTGCGAGCGCTGCATATTTGCGGAATCCCAGTCAGCAGAGAGCGACGTGTGCCCGCATCGAAGGGAGTGGCCGGACGGGAAGGACGCGCGAGCGAGCGAGAAAAACGGATTTGTGAAGTGGACGCCTGATTCAGGTGATACTGACTCGCGCTCGCCTAGCGCTCGCCTCTATAGCCGCGGCATTTGTGTTAATCATAGGGTAGGGCGACACCGGACGCGAGCTTCTGCTGCTGCAGCAGGCGACAATCCGATTGAAATTCGGGCGCGCACGGATTGCCCATTGTTTTATTATGAATCGGCCCTTTTTTCGCCGTTCGAAAGGAAAGAAGAAACAGCCTACGCGCGGGCATCGCTGTCAAAAGTTCAGCGTTGCGAATCGCGGGAAAAGCGTCGGCGCGGCTGAAAAAATCATTTTCGCAGCACTCGCGGGGTCAATTTCCGAGCCTCGGACGCCCCGGAGACGGAGGCCGGAAAAAAGCCACCTACACAGCGAATTTCTGCTTTTGAAATGGATAGTGGTAGTTTCGAAGAGTTATTGCTGCACTTTTCAACGGGACAGCCCCACCTTCTCGGCGCGTGTCGGGAGACGCGCGAGTCCCGGGAATTCATTTTCAGTCATAAGACTTTCCGCATCGGTTGCGGTGCAACGTCATTTGCTGGTTCATAACTTCCGCTCCCCGGTTGAGGAGCGTCCTTAAAAAAAGACGCCAGGAGCGCCGTAACGAAGGCGCGCTTTCAGGCTGCAGCTTTCTTCTTTTGCGTCGCGAAGAAAGCTAGTGATATAGCTTTCTTTTTTGCTTTTCTTGTACACGTTTGTAAACGCAAAAATTTTATTCACTTTCAAGGTTTCCGCTAGATTGCATTTGGTTTCTTCTTTCATAAAAAAAGTTTTGAAAGTTTAAATAATAAAAATATAAAAATGTTAAACTGTATTTTACATTTAGTTAAAAATTTTTAAAGTTTTAAACTAAAACTTTAGGGTTAACTAATTTAGAGAAAATTAAGAGAAATTCTAGAACAGAAAAAAATGTTAAAGTAAATAAAGAAAAATTTTTTTACTTTAAGCTTTTTCTAATAAAAACTTATATTGTAACTTTGAAATAATAGAAAAAAATTGTTTATTCGGAAAATTTGAAAATGTGAATCTCTTGCATGCGCGCATTGTATAAAATTTGCGTAATAATTTAGAAACATAAAACATATTTCTTTGTTTGAATAAACAATTACAAAACATTGAAAGATACACCGGAATAGTGGTGACTAAATTAAACAGTGATTATGTTGTATATCCATCCAAATGCAGCTTCCAGGTCGACGAAGCTTTGCACAGCGAGATAGCATGTTGCTAACTAGCAATATTTTCACCCTCTCTACGTACATCTCCTAACAAAGTTCTCTTTTTTCCAAGGCGGCGGTGCGGTGTCCAGTTACCCCCGCAACGCTTCTGCCTCTCGCGAGACTTGCAATATCGTAAAAATAGTCGGTGGCGCCGGTGCCCCGGCTGCCGTCATACGTATACGTGGCGGGACACTAACGGTCCAATTAGGTTGGCTTTAAGTTATTAGATTTTTACACGTGCGCTAAGTCGCGCGACCCCTTGGTGAAGCCAATTGCGCGGCGCCCGATTCGACCGAGCGACGCCATCGGATATTTTAATCGGAAACTACGCCCGGTAATCGAATATCGTTGAATCGATTCTTGCCTAGTCGCTTGCAAGCAAATCGTGCGTATGCGAATTTTAAATGTGTCTAAGAATAAAAGAAATTTAATAAAGAAACTAATGATGATTGGCTTGGGCTAATTTCATTTATCTCGTACATTGTTCAGATTTGAAAGAATTATGCAATTAAAGTATCCATTATTTGTTATTCAACCTGGTTTTACTGCATGCTTTCTTACTCCTAAGCTACTAATTGTTGATATTTATGAAAGAAAATCTGTGCCACACAATTTTAATTGTAGAAATTAGTAATACTTAAAATTATTGTTGCATAACAATTTTTTTTCATAAATATTTGCAATATTCTTAATTCTGCAGCAATAACATTTTTAAATATACCCTTATATTTTGAAATTAAATAATAGTCTTTTTAAAAGCATCATATGTCAAACATAATTTCATCAAATTCCAGTACGCTACCGAAGAACATTTCATCTTATTTTTGCGGCTTGCCAATGTCGCTGAACGTAACAAGCATCATATCAGATGGTATAAAGTCGAAACACGGAATATTACCTTAATCATAACGAGAGCATGACGCTCACTCCTCTGTATTTGTTATTTTCGAGTGCTCTCACTTATCGCGTTACCGTAATAACAAGCATCTAGCCTCACTTCTCTCATCCACTCCGCCTCATCCTGGTTTTTTGCATTTCCCGTTTCTCGCTGTTGCTCTTTCTCCGTCTGTGCGCTCTACTATATTTACCGACTTGGCCACTTCATTTCTGTTTTTTTCCAATTTTTTCTCCGGTGACCTCGATTCCTTTTGTTTTAATGCGCGCGCTCATGAGACGAGTGTCGTTGCGGCCATTTTTTAATGCTTTGAATAACAGCGAATTTCTCAACCTACAATGAAAATTACATGATTTTAAATTTGACTTCTAACATAAAATTTGCATGGATTACGATAACTACGAGAAGGAATTTGGCTGCTATTTCTTTTATTTCTTACTCTAATCTTAAGCGCAATACTTTTACAAGTAAAAAATCTTTATAAATTTATGCGATCAGTCTCATTTTCATCATCTTTAAAAATCAATCTTATCATACTCTATTCTCCGGAAACAAACAAATTTCGTAGTAAAATTATTAGATAAATTAATGACTTGCGTTAAATTCATTACAAGATTTCAGATTCTCCAAATTTTAAAAAAATGATTGATATCTTACGAGTCAACAGGTAAGAGAAGAAAAGAAACAAATGGATGCCTGCCTCTGCAATTGGTTCACGTTTTTCTACAGTGCGGCTGAAAGTCACGATTTATAGCAAGCGCGTTTTCTTCGAAAATGTTCAATGAATCACGATGCGAATCTCGCAAAAATAAATAGCGTGGACGAAAGCAGCAGTTTTCACGTCGAATTGACGCCACCCCTTTGGCAAAGTGAATAGGCGCACATGACAGACATATTATATCGCTGTTGATACTGTCACCACTATCGATTTATCACGCAGCCACTACTTTAAAATATCTTTTATTAATAGAAAGTAAAGGTTCTAAAAGAAATAAATTCGATCGGTTTAGATACAATGAAACGATTGGTTTTAAGCCGGCTTTTAATGTTTGAAGAAATTCAGGTCAATCCGGGGTTTTAATTCAATAGAGACGTTGGGTAGATAAAATAGAGAAGTTCTCGCGCGGAGGGATCAAAAGGTCGGAGAAAGCGAGGGTCGTGGAAGGGACGTGCAAGGTGCACCGCGCGGTAAATCAAAGAAGCAGGTCGGTGCTAACGAGCGACCAATCGATACCGAGAAATGTCAAAAAGAAATCTGGAAGGTCCGTCTTTTCGCCGCGCGTTACAGTTCGCTGACAGAATAATCCCGATCGAATTACCGTCGCGGACGGCCCGACCTGCCGAGCGAGACAAAGAGGCGTGAAAGGCGCGATGGGGAAAATCGAAATGTCAATTAGGGCGGCCGAAGCAACGCTCGATAATGATCTAAGTTAAGCTAATGTTACGCTCGCCACCGGCGAACAAAGACCTCAAAATTATTATCGGTTTCTCGTTATTTTTACGGATTTCTCGCCTTATATTTCCGTAACGAGTACAATCGCGGAAAAGCCATTCTTCGTTAATGCAGCTTTTTCTTTTTTATTTCGATGATTACTCCCCTTGCACCTTGACCATTGACGGACATCAAGCGCAAATCTAACAATGCTAGCGGGTGTGTTTTTCTGACGTGTCGGCATTTCTCGCCGATTGTTCTTGGATTGACTTGTTTCTGAAAGAATTATTAACTCTCTTGTATCGCACCGGTTGTTTTTTTCATCGATTACTTTTCTTAACCGAGGTAAGACTAGACTGACAATGAGAAAAGACGAAAGTAAAATAAAACGACAGACTAATAACCGATACGCCTTTCAATTATAGAATTCTTTTACAATTACAGTTCGCGTACTGAAATAATTCCCGTTGCCTTGAGCACTGGTATTTTTTAATTTAAATCCGTCATACTTGAAAGCGCTTGTTTTATTCACGATTTAACAGAATCGTAATTACGCGCCGCTCGCTCGCACGAAATTTGACAATAGCTGCATCCTTCAGCGAATATAATGTCGCGTGAAAGGGCCCCTACCCTTATTAAGTCCCCGCTGTCAGGGAGCGTCTCTCCCTCTCGGAAACGAACTGGAATATTAACGCGTGCACGCAGGGGGGTTGGACCGGCGTGTCGCATTGTCGTCCATGAATCACCGCGGCGTCGCGGCGCACGCCACTGCGCGCTCGGTCCCTCGATTTCATTTTTTTTCTGACGACCTGTAGCGACGGCGGCACTTTTCGGCGGGTAATCGCGCGTGCACGCACGGCTCTTATCGATTCTCGCGCGTCGCAACGCGACACCGTGCCGCGCGGCGCGCGCGGAAGGAAGCCGGAGTAATCGCGACCGCAAGATAATCTTCCTCGTTTCTCGTCTTCTTCGTGCCCGCCGTTGTCGAGTTCGGTTTCAAACTCGACGGCCTCTGGGCCTCATGCGCACTAGAGTCCGTCCCCGTTGTGCTTTACGGCCGATACGTGATCTTTTCGCGGAGATTTTCTGGGCTCGCGCGTATGGTGGATCCCCTCGTCTTACTCAGACAGGGGAATTTGGCCTTTCGTAAAATTCAACGCGAGTTTCGCGATTTCTTTCTTATCAGTTTAATATTTTTAATGGTCCCTTCTCTTTTAGTACTGCTTGTAGAAATAAATGCTACGCTAACATCAATTTTCATTTTTTACTTAAATACCTTTTTTACCTGCCTTTTTTACCTAAACTCAATCAACGGGTGAAGAAAACTCATTTTTTCTGCGATTATTAAAACATTTTATGTAACTCTTACGAAACAATCTTTATACAACTGAAAAGAGCATAGTATAAAAGAATCCTGAACACAATTTTTAATTAAAGAATGCATGCGGCTTAGAAATTCATGAAAAGTTCGTTGCTATCTCAGAATTAAATAATAACTTTTTAAGAACTATAAAAACACATTTGCTGACCTATATTAAAGAACTAAGATTTACTGCAATATATCAAACTCCTCCCCTGACTAGTATAAAGCTATTAAACGCTGCACCTGTTGTACTCTTAGATTTATCACGGAATTCCGAGTTTGGTACTTCGAAGTTGATGGCATCTGCAGGGAATACTAATTTCAAGTAGAATCGCAGCCGAGAAATTTTGTAATATTACAATTTTAAATTATAAGACTCCAATTGTAAATGGATGCTGCTTCATTTGAATTTATAAAAATATTCCAAGTGTAAGAAAGACTTTTCTTTTCTGTTAGTAGATAATAACAGTTCATTTTTACCTATTTTTGCATCTTAAAAATTTTAATATTCATTATATTGAATAAAAAAATGTTTACTCATACTTATTGCACGCTTGTTTAGTCATTGACACGAAGAAAAGCACTTTTCGAATTTTGCCTAGAAGAAAAGAACATTTAGGAATTGTCAAGTTTTTTTCACGGAAATTTTGCAATATGTGCCTTTTTGTGGGTCTAACAGAATAAATTTTCAAGAGGACCTTTATTAAACGGCTTTAAAACGTTTAACGTTTTTGAACAATGTCTGCTGTTTAAGGGGGAAATCTCGTGAAATGTGCTTTTATTTGTTAGGAGCGACGATATTTTTACTTTATTTTTAGAGATCCAGTAAATAAAGGGATATTATTTTAAAATTAAATTTAGCAATTTGCATTAAAATTCCAACAGATTTGGCACCGAAATAGGAAGTAGGGAATTATAAAGAAATGATACGTTTTCAAAAAAAAGTAACGTGCTATCTTGGGTTTTAAATCCGATGCGACTTTTCTCTGCGGTCTTGTCAGTTATTCGTCTCGTGACTGTGAGACATTAGTTCGGCGTGCCACGACCTTCCTGAGCGAATAATGCTGCAATTTAAAGCCACCTCGATAGGTTTTCAGAAGAAAGTGCTCAATGCTGAAGGTGTTGGTCAGAGTGCATTAAATATTTATACGTAAAAGAAAGTAACGAAGAGCAAAAACAACGTAAAAGGGAAATTTTAATGTTTCAGGCTAATTTAATCAAGGACAATTTCAATGGACAATTTCTGGCGGTACTCCTTCAAATTTTTTATGGAGATATTATACGAAATTATTGATCGGTTAGAGAAGTGTAATTTTTACCGATGAAGGACATTTCATTAAGTGGCTGCATTTATGAATAATTTCTCCTGCACGGAATTTTTTGGCTAATTCGATAATTTTGTTAAGTATCGAAAATTGAGGAAAATATAAAAGATCTTTAAATAATCAAGCTGAAAAAGCATTATAAACAAAATGTTTTAGTAGTGCAAACAAAAATTAAACGATTTTTCTGAATAATACTTTTAAAACCATAAATGTCCTTCAACTACGAATACTCATGCAGCATAAATCAATTTTTCACATAATTTTTCACAAAATGAAATATCACAACCGAATGGATTTAAATAAGACATTCATACAGACACAACAACAGTCCTATCACTTTTCGGAGTCGACTCAAAATAATATTGCTTGATTAAAAAGACAAATTTAGATATAGCATAGTAACTATATACAGAGACGAATGGAAAGTGAGAGAGACAGAGAGATGTGACTGGAAGAATACTATATGAAAAACGTATTGTAAATTACTAGCCTTCGCGGAAGAGTTCATACGGTCGTCCATCGTAAAATCCGTTTTTTTCGGGTTTGGCAGTCGCCCGTTGCATCGTTAATGGTAACTGTTCGTTCTAGTGGCGTGAGCCAAAATATCCGGCGCACGCCATCCGTTAATGCATGCCATTTGATTTCGCGTGGATGCAGGCCACCGGTGAATATTTTTCTCAAGCCCATTCGTACGTTAATTGGAGCGCACATGCGGCGAGATTCAAACTTCAGAAATCTCTACTACTTATTCACCTGATGCATACATGTTTCTTTTTTTTTATCTTATGCGTGGTTGCTTCAGACTTTGTCGAGGTGCTTTATTGAGTTTCCTTTGAAAACGGGTACTTTTTGATGTTTACAATTTAATTAACTTTGACCGGAATGTAAGAAATAATTGTTGTTTCACTATACTGTGATCGCAGGTTGAAACATGATTCCGCAAAAACTTTTCATTAAGAATTAATAACCAACTTAATTACGTTGGTAATTTTGATTATAAAAGTTTCTTCTAAGCAACCGAAGAATGCACAAAGCAAGCAAAATCTAATTATTAACATCAACTCATGATTCAGTGAATAATTTTGATTTCTCTAATTTGCTGAATTATAATACTGTAATTAAAGCAAAATTCAAGCAATGTTATAGGAAAACTTTGAAGCCGCATTTGTTGCCTTAATAATAATAATTATCTCAAACCATTTGCCTTAGACGCATAAATTTCCGTGTTCCTAGAACTACTTGCACTTTAGCTCTTAAAAATTGTTGATCTCCGGCATGTCTCTTATATTTGAAATGTACTCAATAATTAGATTAATTTAATCTGTTAAAAATTGTATAAATTATTTTAATATCTCTAACGTATGTTACAATGGGAT
Source organism: Eurytoma californica (assembly GCA_035586675.1). NCBI lineage: Eukaryota > Metazoa > Arthropoda > Insecta > Hymenoptera > Eurytomidae > Eurytoma > Eurytoma californica. Next base: position 11,598,461 of record JAXIUT010000021.1, on the reverse strand, counting down.
AATTTTTTATATTATTAAATCCAAAAACATTAACATGTTCAAAAGAAAGAGTTTAAAACAATTATTCGGGCTCATCCCTACTTAAATGAAAAAAGATACTGTTACTGGAAGACAAAGATCGGCGGGGTAAAAAAGGCGGACTGCTAGGCTTTTTTCGTCACCGATTTAGCGCAATCTCCACATTCGTTTTCAGGCGGGCGCAGAAAGAAGCGAGTGAGCCGCTAACAAGAGAGAGGGTGGGCACAAACACAGTGGGCACCACATGACGCATTATGGCAGATTGCTTTCGTACGGCGTAAAGGCACGTCTGACAAAGTAAACGTGTAAAAAGCACAAACGTACCGGCGCTATTTGCGGCAAATGCGTTCGAGCATTAGCTTAATCTTCTTGAAAAGTGGCGGCTAGAATTTCCGTTGTGCATTGTCGATTTTCGTTAGCGCAACCAAATGATCCTTAATGCTGACTTTCTTTTCTTCCTTTATTGCGCATATTTCAGCGGCACCGCCGACAGTGCTGGCTAAATTTGAAGGTGGAGGTAATGCTATTAAAAAGCTTTAAAAAGGCTGGATACATACCACCCTCCAACAAATTAAACTTCACATTCACTTCTTTCATTTATGTAACTAAATTTCGGTCTTCATTAAATGTTAATAAAATTTTGAGAGCCGTGAAAACTCAATTGCAGTTTAAAGTTTGTTATCATTTTAATTAAGTGCTTGCTGAATTTAGGGCTGAATTGGCTTTCCTTGTTTTGTAAACCAGAAATTAGCTCATTCGAATCTGCTTAACAAACGTAAATAATAGCACATCTACAGCATCTACAGCAATAAAAACTTGCTATTATAAAAGAGCATTAAAAAAAGGATTAAAAAAAACTGAAAAGCATTGTCCACGATAAAATTTTGTTATCGGAAAATTCCGCAGTGGATTGCATTAGGCAATTCGAATGCGTCAAAAAAGCAACCTGGAAACCTCTAAAAAGGACCAATTTCACATCGGCAGGAAAAAAAAATAAAAACTCGATGCGCACACTCGGCCCATTAATCCCAAGTTTCCGTATGACTTTTTTCGCGATTGCCCGATAGATATCTATTTGCTGCGCTCGCTTCCCGCGAAATCGACATTCGAGCGCGCAGACAATATTCCGGGAGCTCAAAATTCGCGTGCTCGCGGGCGCACAAGCGCGAGCGCTTCCGGAAATAAATGTACGCGAGGAGCGGGAACGGAGAACGGAGGGGCCAACGGGGGGCTGGGGAACGGCGCGCGCGGGTCAACCGAATGCCAGTCCGAACTCCCGAACAAACAATCAATCTTTCCGGCTATAATTCATCGGCAAGACCCGGCGCTAGCTATATCCGAGCGACGCAAAATAAATAATGCATACGGCCCAGGCGACATACGCCGTGCTCTCTGTTATCCCCCGGCCGCCGCTTCTACTCCGGCATCGCGGAATACTTTGAAAAGTTAAGAATCACCCTCCTCGGATCACCTCGCCTCTCTCCGTCGCGGCGAATCGGAAAATGACACCAAGCGGCTTTGGCGTATTGATCATTCTAAAATTAGGATATTCAAAAATTACTGCCTTGTACGCAATGGTTAATGCAGTTTAATCCTTGCTATCTATGTATAACGGAGGGCCACGACCCTTCCGTCGGATGAATGGATTTTATTTTTATACTGAACTATTGATCAATTCGTACATTATTGAACTGTATATCAAATTATCACAAGATTGAAAAGTGTCAAAGGTCCTATATTCTGTCCTATATTCTTTGTTTATAAATAATTACTTTTTGAGGTGCTCTTCTTTTTTTTTGTACTACCTACAGATCACAAATAAAACTTTAAAAGAAAAATTTTTTCGTGTGTGAAAGAAAATCGATTGTCTTATAGATCAGGGCAATACTTCAGAATACAAGAAATTTTCTTTGACACTGAGCGACACCTTTCGCGCTGAAATGCTCGCCATTTATCGCCTTTGAAAATTGAATTTTATTACACTCTATCCTCAAAATGGCAACTTTAATGCCAATTTTCGCCCCTCGTGCTATAAAATAGAAACTGGTGCGTAAGTGATTATTCAGCTCATGCGATTTTTCACCCTCGCTGCGCTCGGACGTGTCGTAGTATGCTGTTGTAGACACACTCGTGAAATGAATGCCTCAGTGTGTAAGAAACACAGCAACGCATGCTACACATACTGTGAACAAAGTAGAGCGCACATCGATGCAGAGATGCAGAAAACGATTGTTCGTGATCTTAGCTACAAAAGAAAAAGATTAAAATGAGAAGATTATACATACCACAATGACATGACAAAAATGAAAGAAAAATACTTGGACTCGTGTGAAAATCATTCAGTTCTGTCAGATTTCACTCGAATATGCATATGATCAGCTATTTACACAATTTATTTTAAAGCAGAAAGAAGATAACGATTATTATTTTATTCGAAATATATTATAACTTTTAGAGTGAAGTGTATATTTTAAGATATTCTTCTTGACAAGCTTGAGAGTTGTTAAAACAATTTTCATCAATAAAAATGCTCTAAAAATTATCTAAAATCTTCTATTAATATATGACGTTGATATTAAATGTTATTTGACAGTTAAATTAATCTACTCCTTTTCTATGAATGAGAATTGATGCATAAAATAATAACAAATAAAATAATGATAAAATCTATAATAATTTTGTATACAAAACGTCGGAGGAACTTTGACTTTGTGAATTCAACATCTGCATTCTTTTGAATTTTCCCTTATAAATGACAGAGATCGCGAAAAATAGTAAGAAAGCAGTAGGTATAGCTCTCGGAAAAGTTGGCTGAAATCCGAAATTCTTGGGGTAAATTAACTTATAGGGACCGGCTGGTGCGAAACCGCGCAAGAGAGTTTCTTCTACTTTGGGTGCACTTTCTTCTCCTAATATGGACCCGAAGCGAATATTCGCCGCAACCGACATAAAGACGTCGGAATATATAACGCCTGCGAAAGTGGGGATGTGTAAGAGACCTTGGGGAACCGAAACTCGTCCAGATATCCTCATTACGTATTTCATACGCGGTGAAAAAAAGCGCGGCTGTTCCCTTTCTACTTTTTATTAGCAAAAACTGCAAGAGTAAGAGTTACTTTTGCCCTCGTTCCACGAATTTTTTTGCGGAACAATAAACACTAACCAATCATCTCGACCCATTAAAACTACTCTAACGTACCTTCTTCATTCTTATGAAAAAATATCACAAGATATAAAGAATGAATTTTAAATATCTACAAATAAAGAATTATTGCTTTTATTGCTTTTCAAAACAGAAGATTGATGAAAGTATAACTTCTTTATACTGTATATTTCAATAAATTTCCATTATGTACTATCGTAATGTTTTTTAAATTATTTTTACCTACGTAACAGTACGTTGTAAAATGTTAAACTCATTATTAATATTTAAAATTTAATGTGTAATACTAAAGAACTGTTCCATAAAAAGAAAAGTTAACAAAGCAATCAACTTATTCTAGCGTAAAATATGGTAGGAGATCATAACATACAGTCGGGTCAGGCGTATATTATTTATTGCTGTTTCTCATTATGGTGTCTTCAAAGCCCTTTGCAAAATAACAATGGAATACAAATTTTATAATATATGCATAATAAAGATCATGTAAATAATCTCAAGTAACATCTGAGAGGTAATATTTATCGAGTAAATATTTTCAGTCTCTTGTTCGACATACGAATACATAAAATTATTTCAATGAATTTTACTGGCAGTGAATATAATAATTTATTAATTTCAATGAGATTTTGATTATTATTTATTCTGTCACTCTATGCATCTATTTATTTATTTATTTATTTGTTTATTTAAGAATTAGACGAGCTGTGCCCAATATATAGAAAATACAAAAAATAAAATAAGAAAGAATAAGCGCTTTGCTCAGCGCGATCATTCGAGTTTTTTCCTTTTTAAATTGTACTAAATTATGAGCATTCGAGTCATTTTACATTTTAAAATAAGAAAGAATAAATATTTTAAGGAAAATTCTGCGATCATGTTTAATACGGGTTAGCACAGAAAGTACGTCTTATTTTCTGACGTCTACAAATTTCTTGAAATTAATTCTTATTCAAAGAAAGATCACCTGAGATAATTATATTTTTGGAAAGAATTGTTTTCTTCTTAAGAATGTAAATAGCTTCCAAATGATTTGGTCCACAAAGTTATACTCGGAATAATAATTTGAATCGAAAAGAACTCGAGAAAACTTGCTCGCGCAATAATAAATAACCCAGCAGTTGGCTTGTATACGCGTACACAGAGACATACTCAAACGGGCGGAAATCGAGTTTGAAAAGCAGCGGGCTAAATTATTCTCACTTATATAATAACCCGCAGGGGCGCGGGCACCGAATTTTCGTCCCGTTAAAACGTTAACAAGATCGGAAAGAGCCACTTCCTGAGACTCGCCAAGCGCGGCTGAATGAAAAGAGCCGCGCGCGCTCCCCTCGCCCTCGCCCTTTCCATATCTGTCGACTGCAAGCACCTATACTTATTTAATGCGGTCTCTTTTAACGCTGAAATACTACCTCGTTCTTGCTACAATTAACCACGCTTGTCTTCACTTTTACGTTATTTTAATGCTCATAATGAGACATCGCATTGAATTAAACTTCGTAAAAGGTCATTTTTCCTTTTTATACATTGCAAAGGATCATGCTGATTCATTAAGCCAACAATTTTAAAGCTTCATTTTGCTAATTTCAAATTTCTGTTTTAATGCTACCTTTTTCATTCGCTTTATTAAAAAGTTTGCACGGGAAAAGTAAAAACTAATGCCTATGGGAATGAAAATGGGCCTTTTATAAAAGCAAACATTTTTATCAAATTTTGCGTAATAATGAATGTATACGAGTATCGTATTTTATACATTTTGTACATAATAAGTACATAATAATACTAGATTTTATACATAATAAGGAAATAAAAAGAATGCACTTAAATCCGTTGATAACTATTTGCTTAAATTTGTCCAAAGCTTATCCATCATATTCGAAAAAAAATCTAAATCAATTCGACATTAAACACCTGTCAGCAATAACGAACAATGCTCCGGGCACTTTAGCCAACGCTGCCTGTCGATTATCGAGAACACGCGGATCATCGATGCGTAACGATCAATAAAGATTTGATAAACGCTGTTAAGATGATAAATGTGCGAGGCGTTAAACGTACGAAAGCCCCTCGTTTAAACCCTCGCGCACGCAACGGACAGGGCTGCAATCGTGTAAGGCGAGCCCCTCGTGCAAATCCAGTGATCTCCAGCAGCGCGGTATTTTGACGGAGGATCCTTGACGGGCGAAAGTAGCGGGGCATTTAGAAACGCATTTGAAAGCGTGCCGCTTCCCACCCTTTCCCTCGGCGATCCATCAACATGCGCGCCGGCGCGCTCGCGACCCCCATAAAGTTCCAACGAATTTCACCCCCGGGACTCTCTTACTCCCGGCAATAGATATATATATAATATATATATGATAGAATTATGATTCCCCCCTGCGCCCATTACCGCGGCACCTCTAACCTTTTGCAGATTCTCATTCTGTCTCGCCCTCTCCCCTGGACTATTCTTCTCGCGCGTCCTCCAACAAATGCAGCTTCAAATCCACGACCCCTCGATCCGACCGCGATCTTGCGTCTTGAGCGTTAACAATCCCTCCTAGCAGAGGATGCGCCTTGGGGATCCTCGCTTGTCATTACTCGTTGATGAGGACGCCCCCATCTTCTCTTATCTGTCTATCGTTGAATTCTGCCTCCTTCTTTTATTAAATTTCGCGCCTCGAATGGTCCTCCCAACGAATTGTCGTGCAAGTGTTAAGCTCGCAGCATATGCGCTGCTCTTATCTCGCGGGTTCGTTGAAAGATTGTATGCGCGCATGACACGGGGTGAATGTATGTAGATTTTGATGTGCACGTTCGAGCATATGTGCGGAGAGCCATACATCTGCATCACGCAGCAAAATCACCGAGCTAGTACCGCTTGGATGATAAAATTTACGTCTCTTCCAACAACTCTCGATGTATATTAGCAGTGCATATTCATGCTGCCTGGGGAAATTTTCAATGCGCTCTATCGGGCTACTCAGTTATTTTTCAGTAGCTATCGCGTAAAGATAAAAAGGGCTTTGAGCTGCGAAAATTTTGTGTTTACGCAACTAATTAAACTTTCAATCGCACAGTGCTTTGAAGAGAAAAACAAGTAAATAAAGAAAAATTGTCATAAAAAGATTTACCGACGGATAAAATGTAGCATTTCCCTTGATTGCAGAAGTTGTCGAAAAGAAATGTTATTTCAGCTCAGCTGCATCCAGAGCAAACATTAAAAGCAACCCCTTAAACTTTGAATTTAAGCCTTGAATTATGAGTGTACGAAAACACCAAGTCCGCTCGGAGGTAATTATACAAAATTTTACTGCGACGCACATCGGACAGCGCGACTCGCTTTGGGCTCGTATAAAGGTGACGCGAGCCGGCGGCGGTCGCATCAGCTCGCATTATTACGGGGCATGTTATTGCCATTATGTTTTGATGTTGCATGCGGGATAGGGAGTTTGTTACGCTGCCGGAGCTGCGGCGCTCATAAAGCCGAGTGAAAAGTGTATCGAGCCGCCATTTTCTGCGGGGCGTAAGAGCACATTCGTGCCCGCGCTCGTAACCCGGAAAAGGGGTCTGCGAGAGAGCGAGGCGCGTGTGCTGGTTCGCGCACTCCCATCCCGAGCCTGTGCTCCTTAGGCAAAATAGCGAGCGGCGCACTCGACTTGCACTCAGCCCGCACTCACCTCGTGGACGCTTGTAACGAGAGCCTTTTTTCCGTCTGTTGCAGATCCGAACTTCAAGGAGCCGATCGCCAACGTGACGGCGCCCGTCGGCCGGGAGGCCATGCTCGCCTGCGTCGTGCAAGATCTCGTCGGCTACAAGGTGAGATTGCTCCGGCCGCATTATACTTTCAAAGTGCGCGATCGTTTTTGCGCGCCTCGTTGCTGTTAACTTTTTTACGGCCGAACAAGCTGGGAGTCGCGCGCCGGCCTAATTTACGATGTAGTAATCATATCGAGCACCGCAATATTCTCCTAGGTATTACGAGTTCTGTAATGCCGGTAATGCACTCTACTCTACAACTTTTATACAACGAAAATTTTTGTGATTCGATTTCTCTTTCAGTTTTTTATCAAAACACTGAGAATTTATTACTGTTTTTCAGTTGAGTAAAATCACGGTAGAAAGTAAATAAACAAAAGAGTTATCTTCTTAGTAAGAAAGCCGGTGGCGTTGGTTCAAATTAACAAAGCAGACAAGTTACTTTGAAGTTTTCAAAGAAAACAAGTAGTTAGGATGCACCGTCGCATTCTATTCCACTCTAATTGAGCAGCATTTGTACTAACGTCGAGTTTGTGTCAATCGTTTCGGCTGCGAAATAAACTTCAACCGTTGTAATTTCATTTTGATGTTCCTTAATTAATAGACGTATCCTTTTGGCCATGGACTCGGAGCGAAATTCTTTGCACTTAACCATTGTTACCTTTGCTCGGGAAATAAAGCCTTTGTTTTCCACTTGCCCTTTATTTTCGTGCCCGCAACGATTCTTCGCTAGTGAAGTTCACTTTACTGGCTGAACCGAAGCCTGCTTCTTTTTTCGCAATGTCATTTATCTTTTACCCGCACGTTTTTTATCTAGCCCCAATGCATTGTTGCAATAGCTTATGGCGCTAAACTTTTTCCTGATTAATCTACTAATTTCGAGTTTACTAAAATTATTTAATCTTTTAATACGTAGATTATTACTGAAGGGCATCGAGGATTAGGATTTTTACTTTTATTTTGTCGCGTACAATGAGCTCTCCACTTGACATTTCAATTAATTAACTCATTGTTTCAATAGAGAAAGAAAGAAGTCTTCAAGTATGAATCCTCTCTCGGTGGTATTTAAGTCGCGGTTTTAGTCCTCTGAGACTCGACTAATCTTTGTCGGCCTAATTTCTCTTTTTCATTTCACGATCGCGAAAATAACGATCTTCATTTAATATATGCGTATTCGGTTAATTTTAAATTTAACGTTTGTAGAATTACCGAAAAAATATTCCTCTCAATTGGATTATTTAAACAGTTTTCATTTAAATTCCATTTTAATTGAAGTCGATATTGAATTATATTTAAAATTAAATTATGAATACAAATTATTTCGGTGTGTACTCTTTATGCGTTTTATTATATTTTTAAATTTGAAAACAAATTTATCTACTTTTCGGTAATTTATATTTACGATTATCTCCGGTGACAATACATCAAAGTGAATGTTACAGTTGGCCGTTATTTCTGAAATGGAGACTCGCTTTGCAAATATTCACCGATCACAAAAGGCAAAGTAATAAACGATACGCGATCATTGCATAATCGAAAAATATTTGCGCAATAAAATCAGCGGACACATTCCTCGAGCATGCATTAATTAGCCATGCGCGCATCGCTGCGAATTTATTCAAGCATCCGCATGATCCATAATAGGGTTTATAGGGGAATCGATGATTTATCGGTCCTGCCCGGTAGGGGTAGCTCGCTGTAACGCTAAAGCAAAAGCCATTGAAAATCGCCCTCTTTCTCGGCAGAAAATTTCGATTTCGCCAGGGTCGCGAGAGCCCATAAACCTTTCCGCCAACGACGGCGGCAGTCGAGGGGGTCCACGCCGCGGCGATTGTGCAGAAATGAATTGTTGTTGGCCTCGACCATAGAAATATGTACGGTAATGCGGTCGCTACGTGCTCGGCGCCGTTCAACCTATATACGCTTTCAATTTCGGCAATTTCTATTCCTGCTTGGCAGGCCGAGCGCGCACGCGAGCGGCACAGCGCCTCGTTCCTCCGCGACGGAGCCATAACCGTTTCTGCGACGCGTGCATGGAGATCCGCAAGCTACGCGCCGGCTTACAGATACGAGTTTCTTTAAGATCGTGCACCTGTACATTTTCAATATGTATAGTCCGCGACTAGTTTCCCCCTTTTTCCCCCTTTTTTCTTCCTTTGGTATGAAAATAAAACTTTTTTTTTCGGAAATCCACGAACTTTTGGATGATTTATTTTAGTTAGGGTGTTTTGGGAGAGCAGTCTCTCGAGAGGAAAGGTATTAACAGTTAAATCTTATTGCAAATTAAATCATTCGCAATGTGTGTTTTTAAAATTCGGGGTGACTCGTTGCAGTTTCGTACATTAATTACCTATACCAAATAATTAAATTGTTTCCATCTATTTTAAGACAAATATTAAGAGTATTGATTATCAGAAACCCTTTTATCAAATTAATATGCAGGAACTGATTCGATTATAGCCGCCCAAAAATTAATTTCTTACGGAAAGTGATATAGCCGAAATCTTCTAAAATTTGCTTTAGTGCATATTTTCAATACGGAGATGATTTTAAAATTTATTTCCCTAATAATCGATGAATTCTGCTATCTGTTGGAAAGTACAAAAATCCATGTAAAAACTTTTCTACATTTCGCTCTATTAAAACTTTAAAAGTCAACTCAGTTCAAAGCAATTTCATTAGTTGAAAAATCGAAATACAAACGGCATACTGAATTTTGCGACAACTAGTCGAAAACAGCGCCACACGGGAATCCCCGGCCCGGACTAATGTCGTGTCAGGCGTCAGCAAACGCGGGCAAAAGCCGCTGCGGCGAGCGCGAGCCGGCAAGTAGAATGCAGCTCTCGGGGAAATATCGAAAAGCACTCGGGCCTGCTAAGCATGAATAAATGTACATCCAGATTTGCGGCCTGGCCTGGACTTGCGGTGGCGATCCAGCGGCGGGTCGCGCGGAAAGGCGGGCGCGAGGGAAACCGAGTGCGACTAAAGAAGAACAAGCGGAGGAAGCTCGGCGGACGGAATAATCGTGTCGTTTATAAGCTCGAGTTAGCTCGGTTCCGGCTGTGCATTAAGATGACGGATAACGGCTGCAAAGCCGCGCGCCCCGGAAGACGACGCGCGGAGATAACGACACCTTTGCACTGGTCGTTTGCGATGATGAGGCGGGCCCGTTGGAGCATGTCGGATTTTATCATCTAACCCGAGACTACGCCGCAGACATCGAGTTCACCGCTCTCTGCTATCCGTCTGATAATTTTTCTCTCTCCCTCGATTCCGCGCTTCATCCTCGCCTACGCCGTTCCAGCTGCGTGTATTTTCGTCGCTTTTACAGTTAACAAGTTGTTACGAAGATAAAAACTCATTTTACGTTATTACACGAAATATGAATCCTTTTTCTGAATTCAAGGCACTTTTATCGAAATGTTGTGAACGCAAAATTTAATATCAGTTAATAAATCAAAAATTGATGTATTAATAATAGCAAGCTAAATGTAATATTTGAAATATTGAATTCCTATAGCTGATTTTAATAAAGTTTCGCGTACGTTTGAAACTTTATAAGGGCCCATAGATAATTGAAGTCTTCATAAATCATATAGTGAGGCGTAATTAATTTTTTTCCCGCGGCACGGAGCAAGCGAAGCGGCAAAATGAAATCGGTCTCGCGCAGTTATATATTGGGAGCGAAATTTCCCTCAAAAAAGAGCGCCGCTAACAATTCCGTCGTCGTCGCAATTTACCAGCGATTGCGCCAAATTGTGTACACTGTATACGGCGTTATTCGTGGGATTCGCACGCGAAGGCGATATTATGGCAGAAGGTATCTGCGCGAGTTCGTTACTGCTGCGCCAAGAAGTAATAGCCCTAGCGTCGCGCTTTACGACTCAACTATGACACTGCGACTTTGCGCTCTCTCGCGGCCGGCGCAGTTTGAATTTTAATTGTGCCGTTTTAATTTTATCGCGCGGCAGTAACGCGTCACACTCGCAGCTCCGCGCGCTCCACGCCCTTTCTCTCACCATTATGCGCTGCAAAATACTTATGATATTTTCTATTCCGACGCCAGCGCATCATAATTCTTGATAACTGCCGTTTTATGCATTAAATTTTTTCGCTCGGACACTTCTTTTTTCTATTGCTGCATCCGTTGCTAATAATACGCGTTAATTGAATTTTTTCTTTTTTTTTCTCGCAAAGAACACATTTTCTATGATTTCAATATATGGTAAATTTGACTTGATGCCGATTGAGATTTTATAAAATAAAAATACGCATTGACAATTTTTCGATAATTATTCTATCACGTAAGAAATCATTTTAACACTGCAAAATATTTGATTTCAAAAACGTGATGCTGCAAAAGGTAGTATCTAAAAACTTCGGAGTATCGGAGATACGTTATTGGCGATTAAACGATACCCATGCGCCCCCTGGTGGATCGGTGCGCGAAGCTGTCTAAGAGTAGTAAGTTTAAACG
>JAXIUT010000021.1:11572542-11586968 GCA_035586675.1 Eurytoma californica | reverse complement strand
AAAAAATCACTTTGCTTAAAGTGCTGACTGCACACAAGCATGTATGGTGTTAATGTTTTAACTTTTAAAGCTGCCCATCACTTCTTAAATAATTTTTTATCACTCGGGGGTTTATGGAATGTTATTTTAACATTTTCTGGTGTTTTACAACCAGGCACACAGCAAAATTTAGTTATTTTTTTAGATTGCTCCAATTTTTCCATGTTGTTTACGGTTGCAACTACTCTTAGACAGCTTCGCGCACCGATCCACCAGGGGGCGCATGGGTATCGTTTAATCGCCAATAGAGTTACAAGTTAATGAAGGTGCGCAAAAAGAAAATGTAATATCATCCCTTCCTGGCGTAATAAAATCTGGTAACCCATTCGCGAGTATTATAATGGCACCAAATCGGCAAAACGCCATGAGTTTTCCTCCGCTCTTTATTCATCCTTAGCCGGGGCAGCGGACTCAAGTAGCCCGTAAAGCTACGAGCGTCGGGGGCCTAGTCCGCTAGAGGCTAATGCGGAAAGAATATTAATTACGACGGGGGAGAGCCGGGGGCGCGGCCGCGTTAAATGAAAGCTTTCGGGGTCCAAGGAGGTCGGAAGCGGGACTCCCGCGTGAACTATTGCATTTGATATTCCGCTCTCAAATAAATGGAAATCCCCGGGTGTCTTTGTTGTCGGCGCGCAAGTGAGAATGTCGCCGGGTGGCGGCGGCCGCGCGTCGCTTCCGCCCAACTATGATAACCAAGTATTTACGGCGGCCCGCGCAAATCCGCGTAATTTACAGGAGTTCTATACGCGCTCGTGTATCACGAGCTCCTTTTTTTTTCGCCCGCCCTCCTTCCGCAGTCGGACGCGGACGAGGCTGCGGGGCCGCCCTCTTTCCCTCGCTCCCGGTCTGGGAGTCGAAATTAAACGTTTTTGCGCGCCGTAGGGACGTCCGGACAGCGAACTGAGGCCAGCACGCGGCAATAAAATATTCATTTTAACCGGGACATCTCTATCTCCCTCTCCCTCGCACCCCCTTTCTCTTCCTCGCACATTCACGCGCTATTTCTGCCCTCGGCGCGTCTGTTGCAAAAAAAGCCCGGGGAGAGTTTTTTTCAGAACTCCGGCGAGATAAAACTTTTCCAAACAGGATTAGTGGAGACCGAGGTGGGAGAGGAGTGCGGAGAGTCAATTAAGTTTCAAATAGAGGAAAATCATTATAACGAATTAACGCCATAAACTGGCTTTCTTCATTTCTGCTTTCATACGCCGGCTCGTGTGTTTCAAAAGGACTTTAATTAGTTCTCATTTTATTTTTAACTAATCACTTATACTACGCAAGGTGCGGTAATTTCATTGCACGAGTTCCTCTTTATCTTTTACAAACCGATTATTTTTGTATCTTTAATGACAAAATATATGCAAAATGTTCGCATTTTCTGAAGAGATTCCTCATTAATCAGCGCGAAAATGGCCTGTATATTTGTGCATTCACTCGCTACCTCCTCTATACGTATTCTGATCTCGTAGCATTTCTGATTAGCAAGCGCACATTGAGCACAATCTATACTCTTGTCGATAAGGATAGGACCAGTGGGATTATCCTATCACCAAGTGATATTGGAGCCGCAGCAGTGTCGTCGATGTCTCTACGGAAAGCCTAAGAAATTCATCGATCGGATAATTATTCATTATTAAGGCAGGAATCATCAGTTTTCCAGCCTCCACTTGCTCCTCGTTCCCTTAACAATAGTCCAAGACATTCCGCGCCGCTGCGTATCTCCAATCGGCGAACATGAGCTATCCATTGGGCGCACAGCGTAAGTACAACCGCACGGATTACACATGGACCCCCTTCCTCCCATCAACGCTCGATAGCAGCATATATCCCGTAAACTCGAAAGGCAAGTCTGAATAGTTGTTAAGCCCTCTGCTGAACAGATCCACGTTTATCTGTCTGCATAGTTAAGACTGGATCGAAGGGCTCGGACCTGCAGAGCGCATTGACGTATAGAATGGCGCGGCGAGCGAGTCTGTTTACACACCTGGTCGCACAAATACCTGGTGCGATATGCCGGGTATAACGATTATGCACAATCAATGGACGAGGAGCGGTGGCGCTTGGAGAATCCTGGCCGTGTGCGTCCTGCGAGCGACGCGTGCGCCTCCGCCTGCGTATTTGGCGTGTTCGACGTGGAGGCACAGAGGAACGGCGGTGGCGAGGGAGGGAGAGAGAGAGGTAGATCTCGTGCGCGAGATTAACTTGGGCACGCTCATCGATCAACCAGAGGCAATTTACGCGTGTCCATTACAGCGCGCGAATGCCCGTGAGTCGCTCGTATTTGCAAAGAGAGAATGAGAGAGTGAGCCGGGGGGGTGAAAGAAAGCGTGGGCCCGAGCAATACCCGCGCTGCACGCGCGCAAGCCCGGAGCCGTTTCGTTATATTGCAAAAGTATTTCGTCTGCCAGGTGAAGCCTTTAAAGGTGCGCTACGGCGCCTGACCTAATTGACGAACTTTCAGTGATTGATCGGGGACCTTTGTGAAAAGGATTTTCGAGGATGCCATCGACGTCGCTCACGAGCCTCGTTCCGCTGCCTCTTTTTGTTTTCCTCTTTTTTTGCGCCCTCTCTTTCCAATCCCCTCGTTTTTCCTTTACTCCCTGGGACCTTTGTTTGCTAACGGGTATTGTGCGATTGATTGGACAAACAATTAAATATATCTATTGCAGATTTTCCAAAAAGTAAATACGTGCGCATTTTGATGTATTATTTTTTTATTTGTCCTTCTATACCAAGAAGTACGGAGAATCTATATTTTTATAAGACTATCGATAATTAGCTCAATCCTTGTGCGCAAAAACTGTTCAATATTCTGCGTTGAATGAGTCGATTTCTTATGACTTCGATAATAGCAATACCGCATTAAAATAGAATCGACTGCTCCGATTTTGTAAATACTTTTCTTCTGCACGTGCATTACACAGAACAATAAAATCCAAGCTAAATTAACGACTCTTATCAATGCAGTTTGCTCTTAATAAAGGAATTTCCTTTAACGAAATTCTCTTCGCAGTGACTATAAAAATGTTGAGCGTTCGCGCGGACGGGGAAAAAAGAATTGCCAAGTGAAATACTAATGAACGAAGGATGGTGAGTGTCGCACTCGGGGTCAAGCGAATGAGATTAAAAAGAAAGGGAGCGGGGGTAATTGAAAAGCGCGTGTAGAGTGATTCGGCTGTAAGTTGCTTTTTTATACAATGAAAAATGAGAAATCAGTGGGAGCCTCGTCTTGATTTCCTAGTCAAAGTGGGCAGTGGAACAAATTGGAGCAATGCGTAAATCGAGTCGTACCGCGGAAGGGAGGGGAAACGAGTTCTTCCTAGGGCGTTCCGGGCAAGATTCGAGCTTGGCAACAAGATAGTTAGCGCTCAATTAACGCGAGCTAAGAGGACGCTCGGCCGACTGCAATCCCGCCAAGTCTGCTTATACACGGGATTCCGCCGCCGCTGAAGGAGCTTGCAGCTCCGGCGTGAATCTCGTTGTAACGCGCTGAAATATTAAAATCACTTTTAGAGAGAGAAGTGAGATTTAGTTTAAATGAAAACGCGTCACGCTGAAAAAGAGAGCAAGAGAGAGAGAGAGAGAGAGAGAGAGAGAGAGAGAGAGAGAGAGAGAGAGAACTAGAAGGAATGCCGTCGCGAAGTAAGACCTCTCATCTCGTCGTTTCTCAGTAAAATGAGCTGATGAAGAATATAGTTACTAGCAAGAAACACAACATGTGCTCAACTAAAAAAAATAGTATTGAAAAATAGTAACGTAGTAAAAGCGAAATTGTGCGACTTTTTTGACAATTAATTATTCATAAATTAGTTAAAGTCATATCACACAAAAGATTAATTACCTCTCTACTCTGAAAAGATTTTTTATGTCAACGAAGACTATCAGTATATCTCTTATTCGCAGGTTAATTTTATAATGACTCAGTTAAAGTTCCAGAAAATAACGATCAAACATAAAGCTACGCGAACACCTTAAACACCATTATAAAAGACAATAAGATCGCATAAAATTACACTCGGATAAATTTGCGAGAAGCACGCTAACCATTCAGCGTTTCACCTTCCTTTATTTCAGAAAATAATTTTAAAACAAAGATTTACCTCCGTTACATTCTTGCCTTTCTCGCGCTTTTCAGAAAAGAGAGCGACTACCAAGGTAGATTCTCCGTCTCCCTCACTTTCGTTGCCCGTGCTTTACTGACGTTTCATAATAATTACTTCATTTATTTCTTGAAATGGCACACGCTATCGCGCCCCAGCGCAACGGGAGCGCTGCAGATGACGAAGAACCATTTTCCACGTTAATTTGCGCGGTAACTTAGTCGCGAATAAATTTACGAGCCTTAGGAACAATCGCAATTTGCATGTACTTCTACCGGCCCTGTAAAATCGACTTCGCGTACGTTTCAGTCATCCCTTATGAATGTATCTCGCGCCCCTCTAAGGCGCGCCCGCGAGGAGGCCTCAATTCTCGCGCCAGCGCGGATCGCCGGCACGCCACTGCCGTTCGCTTCTCCTTTTTCTCCAATAATATCGCCTTTTCAACTCTATTACGTACGCCACTTTAAATTCGCAATAAATTAGCCTTAAAATCTCACTTGTGAAAAATTAATGCGACCTTTTATAAGGTACACTACTGACGCGCGAGTCTGCAATCATTACGCAAGATCATTTAAATAATACCTTTTTACAGCTGAAGAATATGAAATTACGTTAGCGAAGGGAAAATTCGCACTACAATTAAAATAACCGAAGGCACTTCCGCGTTACAAAGAGAAATTAATCTGGCTGAAAGGTCTGCGAGAGGGCAATATATGTTCGCGCGAGGAGAAGACAGCGTAGCTCTCTTTTCCAGTAAGCTCGCCTCCCGCTTTCCTTTTACATCTCTATTTTAACATAATTCTCGTTAGGAAGCCATCAGAATGGGACAAGCTTTATGCACACGCGTCACTCGCGCCTCTGCCGGTCTCAGAGGTCGTCCCGAGCTTTCAAAGCTTCATAGATTGTTGCGCACGCGAGGTGCCTCGGGTGCTCCGGCTGCCTCTGTATCTTTGTTCCTTTCCTTCGGTAGTCTGACGCACAATCGCCGCGATTCCGCGGCCCTCACCCCGCATTCTTCGGCCCGCTTTTCAGGACTTATAGGTCATGGAAGGCGCAGACGTGCAAATTTTCCAAGAGCGGCAATTCCGTCGCGTTCAGCGCGTCTCGCCGGCGCTATCTTTGAAGTCGAGCATCGCCCGTGCACTCCGTGCAAACGTTATTGCCGCCGCTGCGCGATCGCGACACTAAGAGAGTCACTTCAGCGAATTTGCCATACTTTGAATTCTCGGATGTGAGACATAGATTGACAACACTTTTTGTCCTTTGCGTCTTTTGAGCTTATTGAATTTCCGCAGAGGACTCCCTTAATTAATTGTTTAGATTTACTTCTTTCCATCTACTGTTACATTATAATTTATTAATTTTTAATAATCCAATAAACTATTAGTTTATGATAATATTTTCAATAACAAAATTAAAAGCTTCATCTTATTTTACACATTTTTTAATTTAGCAGCAATCAAGAATTTTTTTTACAATTAATCATGGTATTGGATTGTTGCAAATTAGCGATAATGAGCTGCTTTTAATTGAGATTTTACCTTTTACACGTTTTTTAAATTCCATCATTTCATTAACACTTAATTAGATAAAATTAATGTATGAAGTAACAGAGATTTCCGAGCTTCAACATTTCAAATAAATCTATTTTTAAATTTTTATAAGTCTTTTTTTGTTGTTTTGTACGAGAAGAGTCTTTTTGTACGGTGTCTCTATTCATTGACGGCTACAAGCTTTGCAATGTATTCACAGTTGTATTTTACTCTCTTTGCTTATGAATGAAATAATACTAATTATGTTTGGTTCAAACCCCCTCTCAGTTGAGAAAAGTTCATTCATCGTACCACTTTTGATCTTTTTCCTTGAATAACACCTTTTTAGAATTACGAATAAAAAGGACAAAAGTGTGAGGTATAACAAAATGTTATAAAATTAGATTCACGTGAAAAACATTTTAAATTTAACAATATTTTATGACGAAGTTTTCAAATTTGACTTACGCGCTCACCTTTACCTTTGAGAATGCTGCGACTAACATTGCTGATGTTTTGCAACTGTCATATATTCAAATTTTGTTGCTTTCAGGTCGCCTGGCTACGCGTCGACACGCAAACGATTCTAACGATAGCTACTCACGTCATAACAAAGAATCATCGAATCGGCGTCACTCATAGCGAGCATCGGACGTGGTTTCTACACATAAAAGAGGTGAAGGAATCGGATCGCGGCTGGTACATGTGTCAGATCAACACTGACCCGATGAAAAGTCAAACAGGATACCTCGAGGTTGTCGGTACGTATATTCATTGTTAAATTTCATGTCACTCATTGTTATCTTTTCTTTTCATTTGATATCCTCTGAATATGTGATTCTTCGTTTATTCAACCATTTTTTTTACCGTATAAATAACCCACTGTCGTCTCTTTGAATGTATTTTTTCCTTTTCAAATAATGTTTCATGGAACTTGCACGAAAAATTCTATTTTGATAAAATGTTGAAAATTAATCTATATGTATTTTTTCTTTTTCCAATATAACGATTACTAACGAAGATGTCGTGCTTAGAAATGTCGTGTGACGTCACGATGCATGACGATATAGATATACTACTCCTTGGTGACGTCACAAAGTTATAGTATTGTAACTTGCTATAGCTTTGTTAATAAGCGTCAAATTGAAAAAAGAAGAAATACGTGTCGATTAATTTTTAATATTCTATTAGACGGATATACTGGAATTTTTCATGCAAGTTCCTTATTATTCTTGCTCTTGAATAATCATTTAAATAATCATGAAATAGTTTTTTATTCAATTTGTTTAACCTACAAAATTAAAATCTGCTTGTGAATGATGCAGAAATACCAAAATTAAATTAATGTGGCATAGTATGGCACATAATTTTACTTCACTGTATTGCAAATTAAACTTAAATTAAAAAATATTATTGAAACTAGTTTATTTAAAGTAAAAAATAGACCGTCAAATGAATATTGAATTAAGTAATATTTTTGAATCAAGTTGATCCGCGTGACCAATTCGTTAATTGTTAATTTATCAGGCGAAAAATGTAATAGAATGGATATTTCATTACGAATATTTAAAAAAATACATGCTGAAAGTATGTCACTCAATAAATGTAAAATATTTTAAGTCACAATTTCTCATTATTAAAAAGTCTTTTGCAAAGAATTAAACATTAATCGAGTAAAGTGGCTCAAATAAATTGATATAATTGAAAAATCCAATTTAAATACGAACTCCATTCCAGCTTTTGAAAGAAAGAAAGAAATAAAAAAGCAAGCATTAACGGTGCAACATCTATTGCTTACAAATTAAGCAATCATCGATGTAACCGAGCGCAGGCCACTGAAAATCCAATAGAGTAACCGGGATGATTTTCACTGCCGGGGCAATCAAGACGCGAGCGTAGGCAAGGATAACATCGCTAAAGATAATCCCCGGTGCTCTCCATTCCATTCTCGGGCGGCGAATCGCGCGGCCGGGCACGCCGCTTGCGCCCGCTCGAATCCACTCTCCCGGATATTTCCCTTCGCCTATAAAAACGGAGCTTAAAGAGCCTGCTTGCGAGCCCTCGGCTGGAATCTCGCATGCATGCGGATGCGTCGCTTGCGCTAGCTGCCCGTCGTTGCGAAAGATTCCTCTGAACCCTCGGCTGTATCTGGCATCGCCGGGACCCGCGCGGGACTCAAAAGTAACCTTTACTACGCCCGGTGCTCTTTATGAGCCCATGCGTCCAAGACTGCACGGGAATGATTTCACGAGGGAGATGAACTTCTCTCTGCGCGTTCCGTAGTGCTTCCAAAAAAAGGCGAGTCGCGCTCCGACGGTGAACTGGGCCGGGAGCCGTTGAAAGGAGCTGTCGTAATTCGATCAAAATGAAAACTTAAGAAGAAATTAAATTGCCGATATAAAGGAAAATGCAAATGGTGATTTCTTCAAAGGAGCGAAAGAACATTTTTATGCTCAATCTGCTTCTAAGTAAAGATTCTCAGTATCATGAGAAATTAATTAATAAATAAAATAATCTCATTAATTAGTAAATTTTAAATTAACAAATATTTTAGGCTGCGTGTATTTTAATTTATTACAGCCAGAATTATACTCGTCAGCAGAAATTTTTGTCCGATAGCTGTGCTTTAAAAAGCGTGTATTACTTTCGCGCAGTGATAAAATATGATCCTCGCTGAATTATAACTATTATGATAAAACTTATTTGGTCGTCTAAAAAGGACGAAAGTGCAAGAGCAGCTTTTTCAAGCGCAAGAAGTGCACCCTTGGATTTCAATGGAGGCCAAAGTCTAACGCTGCATGTTTTTAGCGCACTGATAAGCGCGTTCGTTCACTTTCAAAAACTCATGTTTTTCAAACAGAATTTGCAGAAAGTAAATTTACATACGAAAAGGTTTAATTAACTTTTATAGCTAATGAATGTGTAACGTTAAATATTGAATCGTTGTAAAATATTTCCTCTTTTGTACTCTGAAAATGTGCTTCATTAAATAAAAATCTAAAATGTATTGTAATGTTAAAATCGTTAATAAATTTGTACTTTACTTATTTATTTATTATAAAATATATTTTAAACGTATAAAATATACCGTTAATACGTGAATTTCAAGCACACTCAACATCCAATAAAGTGAAATCTGCAGGGTCTTTTTAATTATAGAGAAAATGCATTTGATAGGCGACTAATTATCAGATTCCAATAAAATAAAATTAATTAAGTGTGCACTCGCGGGCGAGCTCTCGCGTTATTAACAAGCATTATAAATTTCCAAGATAGCTCAAAACGAGTTTTAAAATTATTTAGTTTGCCGACCGGCCGCAGTGGCGAGCCCACTAAAAGCTTATTTATTCAGATTACAATAAGTCAAAGATAGACTTTCAGAGTTAATGCAAACATTAATTAATTTCCGAGTTTCGAGCCCGGTACAGGTTCGCCGGCTGCCAGCGTAGCATTCGGTGTATGCTCAAGCGTTATGTGCCGTTGCCGGCGTCGCGCTTATGCAATTAGGCCATCAAACAGAGCGGCGCTTTTAAACGCAGTAAGCCAGATAAAAGTTCCTCCCGCTCGCGCCGCCTAAAGAAACGAAGCGAGTACACAAAGTCGATGGGGGGGAGGGGGGCGGCTCCGGTAGCATCGGGGCGACGATTCTTTTGACTTTGTGCGCGTCGCCGGAGTCACGATCTGATTGGCACAAATAAGTCCCAAATCTGCTAACTACGGTCCGCAAGCCGGAGCTGTGCAAGCTCGCTTGCGCTTTGGCGCTGCCAGCGGTTTCAGCGGCGACCCGGCGGCAAAGTCGGGGGGAGGGGGAGTGGCAACTTGCGAAGTGGCTTCGCCGGCAGTTCGCAAGACCGACTGAGAGGATACTCTCTCCTGGAGCTGGAGGAGAGATGAGTGAGACGACTCTTCTGTATTAATGCTCGAATGCTCGTTGGAGTAGATTACTGCTCTAACAGGCTGCTGCTTGCCATTTCGCTGCGTATCCGTTGACGTTAAAGAAACTTCGCCAAGGTAGCGCACTGGACGACCGTTTCAAATCTAACCTTCGTAACGACTCTTCGGTTTTCCCCGCAGCCATTGTCCGACTCGATTGCCTCGTAACGAACCTCGAATCCACCCGGTGCAGCCTGTTTTAGAAGATACGAGTGTGCGTGCATTCTAATATTTAAATTGCCAGTGCGACTTTTATTGCGCCATTACTTCGCGTCTTGCTTTCTGTAATATTTTTCATCTTTCTTTTCTACACTTATTCTCCTTCTCATGAAATTCAAGGATCTTTTGCTAAAGTTATTCCTATAAAATAGGATACATTTAGCCCTTCTGTCTAAAGTTTAAAATTTATACACCTTTATGAATATTCAAAATTTAATGAATAATCTTTATAATTCATCTTCGTCTTCTACGTATAGCTATAAATGTTTTAATAGTTCCTCAGATTTCCTATGCAGAAAAATAATTTATGAAGTACTTATTTGTTTCCCGCGGAAAGAAAATCTCGTTAGCCTAGATTCTCCGGAAGTCGAAAATCAGTTGGCAGTGAAAGCATTGAAGGTGAAATCAACAGACGTCGTGCAGCGGCGTGCTAAAAGCCGGTAGCAGCTGTCTAATTTATTTTACGTTGATGAGGAACAATCAAAATGTAGGAATATCGTGAGCAAACATTGTGTCGAGCATGACTTCTATATTGGCCGCGTGGTTTCATGCCGGAGAATTAGCTGGGGCTCGGAGGTGCGGTCGCGAATCAGCGCTGTTCCCTTGCTCGCGGCGGAAAGGGGGAGTGGGAGCCGCCGGGAGGGAGGGCAGGCGCCGCTAGGAGGAGAGGATATAGTACTCCAGATTGCTAGCATTTCATGATATTAGAGGGAGAAGTAACGCCGCTGCTGAGAAGGCGTTAAAGCTTCAAGGCGAGGGAGGAAGACGGGAGGAGGAGGCAAGGATGAGAAAGAGGTTAACAGGAGTCTAGCAGCCAGCTCACTTGCCTCGAGTAATGAATAACGGTCGGGGGGCAAAGCGGAGAAGGAACTCCAGATATTTCCAGCGCGCGAACGCTTTAAGTGAATGTACTTTGGTTTTGCGAAAGACTTTGTTCTATGGCGCGCGTCGAGCTACTTAATTTTACGAAAGAGCGAAGACGCCAATGACTTCCTACTGGCGCGTATGTACTGCCATTTGTTTCCAACGATTTCCCAGACCCTTCTACAAAGTGCCGATAGACTATGGATTGCATTCGGCAGGCTCTACGAGATAAGTAGAATAATTGCTAAGATTATTTTCTTTATTTCGTAACTGCGTTCTAAAATAGTTAAAAATTTCATCAGCAAAATTAAAATTATTTACAACCCGCTTCAGAGTGGAAGTCGAGGTGGAAATTGCTGCGAAGGATTACGGAGCGTTTCATTCGACAAAGTGAACTATTGTGCAGCAAGTGGCGTTCATGCTGCACTCGATTCGAGTACCGAACTTCTCGCGCCAGAATCGCACTTATACGGTGTATCCTGTACGTTATACTGCATCTTGCTCTGTTCGACCGCTTTCATTGGTCTCTTGGAAAGTAAGTCTCTTCGTTCCTCTGACCAACGCTTTTTCTCTCGTCGGTTTTTTCTTGCTGTGCAGTCACCTGGCAATGGTCCGTGGTAGTCCCATGTCTGGATAACAAGATAGCAACGAACCGTAAGAAAAAATATCTTACCGAAGAAAATTGTCTGACCCCATCGTCGTTCAACTAAAAAAGAAGAGGAAAAGAGGAACACGAGGAGGAAAAAAGCGGACACTCTTCTCGTTATCTGCTTTGCTAAGAAACTGAATTTTCACATAGACATGTAGAAAATTGCTGGCAATGCAGTCTAAGTAGCACCCTGCTCATTACATGTCCTTAAAATTCTTCACTGCATATTTTTTAATCGTTTAAAGGAAAAATACTATTTATATTCTAAAAGTATACCAAGCAAGAAAGCTTTTGTAATCGTTATTCCTTTCACTTTATTTCTGAACGAAATCTTTCTTTCTACAGGATTTTTCTCTTTTATTTTTTTAAAGCTGAATTTAACTTTTGAAATGAAATTCCCGTGAAATTTTAATTGATTATAAAATTAATATAAATTGAATAGTATTATTTATATGAGTAATTTAGAATATCGAATATAAAAGCACCTATGTCCAACTAGCTGGAAAATAAAATATAAAATAAAGCAAAGTCATTCTGAGTTTTGCAACGATTTGTATAATTACGCGTCGAGAGGTGCGAACAGGCAAACAAACCGGAACGTACTACTCAGTGGCAACGTAATCAATGTCAAGCGTTAAATCGCACGCAGTGTAGATATTAGGAACAGCTAATTTACAGTCACAGAGGTCACTGGTATTCTGTTAACTTAACTTTTATCTATTTAAACGTTCACCGCAGCGTTGCATTTGCCACGCGAAAAACCGGACGTCACTTGCCAACTTTAGTTTACCCAAACAAATTAACCTTTTGAGCACAAATTTTCTGAATTTATGTTTTCCACTATCGTGTAATAAAATGTGTAATTTGACATTTTTGAAAGTAACAAACAAGTAGAGCTTGAAAATTGAAGGTGCACTTTCGATATTTAGCAATAATTTTGATCGCTGCAGAATTGGCCAGATACGGTAGTCCCATGGCGCATTTAGAAAATAAATAAATCGATCGATTAAATTAAATCTGGCAAGTACAAAAGAGTCCGTTAATGAAACCCGAAGCGCTCTCGTTTCGAGAGTTCCGAAGGGAATTGACACACACGTAGAGCGTGAAAGCGGGCTCGCGTGTATGCAACGGCCTGGAAACGAGTGGCTTGTGTTCTCTTTCCTTCCCTCCCCTCGGCGTTGTCTCTCCGTCCCTCCGTTTCTCTCTTTCTGTATCGCTCTTTCTGTCTGGCATTTCGCTCTCCGCGACTTCAAAGGCGGGGTCCGGTAAAAATAGGGCTCGTACATTAGGTCCAGTTGAGACCGGGAGGAACGCTATTGTGCCGTCGGCGGACGATGTCACCGGGTGGCGCATTAGGGCTGCAAAATCAGTCGACATCCTGCGCTGCGCCGTCTACTCCCTCTCTAGCTTTTTTTTTATTTAGTCCTTTCGCTTTCCTGCTCCGCTTGGCTCCGTTACCGAGCAACCTGGACCAAGGCTTTTGTTCTACGGTTGCGCTGATAATAGGACGGGATCCTACAGGAGAGACACATGCACGTTCAGCCGTATCTTATTAAAAAATTTCTGAGATCAAAAACTCCAGGCTCTCTCTCGCTCCTTTTTTAATACGCTAAAGCTTACCCTTCGTGCGAGCGAGCATACGCGCCGGGATGCGCTCTTTGTTGAAGTGCACTTTAGGATTTACTGTGACTGGGCCGCGTCACAACGTCGCTCGGAGCTCATAAATTTTCTAGTCGCTGCGGTCTGGTACCGTCCGTCGTACCAGAAAATTCTCTTTATTTGCCGCTCTCCTGAAGATCCTTGACGCGTGCTCAAAGATTTTTATTTACGACCGGTCATTTTTTTTATCCCGCCGATGGAACCTGTTCCCATCATTGTCGAAATAAAAATAAATTGAATTTTTTAATAAGCCTATACGAGATAACGTTTTATACAAGGAAAATACTGCTCGAATAAAAAAAGGCATTATTTCTATATGGCGATTATTATTTCTGCAATTGAATTTTTAAATTTATTACCCGCTGTCGGACGTTCCACTTTGATCAATTAAAGTTAACGCTTCGATGCTTTCTAGTGGCCCATTCAGAACGTTACTAAAACACTTCATGTTTGCAGAAATTATCTTTTGTTCAATTTTTTGCACGCGTACACAATAATTTGAAGAGCCAATTTTATTCGATCAAGTATCTCTTACTGTTGAGTAACAGAACAATCCTGCAAATTTCATGCCTTTTCGAACATAAGTGTTTTATTTTTTTCATTATACTTTCTTCTATGTAATTCAATTTTTTTCACCGCAGTTAGTACCATATGTTCTTAAAATGCACATTCTCAGAATTTACATACGTTACGTACACGCTTAAGTCTCTTTCCGATTTACATTCCACTTTTTGTACTCTCAAGAGATTACGTTTCGTACATACGGCTAATGTCGCTTAACTAATGTAACATGAAAATGTCCTACTCTCAAAATATATCTGGTCAAAAAGGTATAAGGAAGTTGCTATTTCGCTCAGGTGCGCTCGCTCGCTTTACCGTGGATCGAAATGACTAATCCTGTGTATCTTATTACTTATAAGTTTTTTCACGAGCGACGGTCTCACCTGCAGAAGGGTCGTACTCGTCGCTGCAAAAGACTGCAGCGAGAGGTGTGTAAATCTCGTGCAGGAGACGCGCGAAAAGTTTTCGAGTGACGCCGTAGTGAGGCCGAATTACATCCATTTGGCCTACAGGTTATAAGCCAATCAGCTTCACTGGGAAGTTCCACCGAAGTTCCTCAGTTGAATTTACAGCTTCCGCCAACGCTTCTGATTGCACTCCATTATAGCGTTTAAGTATGTCGAGCACCTCCTCGGCGTCGATTCCGATATACACGCGACTTCCATTAGTTTGATGTTTGATGAAATTACGCTTATTCTTCATGGAAAAAAGTAAAAAGCAGATTTATAGTCATTCGGAGTTAGATTTTTATGTCAAATCGTAAAGTCGCATTTAAAAATTCGCATTGGCTCAATATGCGTGTTTAATTTTAATTGATAATTCACGTAGTACAACGCATTTTAAAAAGTTCAATTATTTATTTCACACATTTGA
>JAXIUT010000021.1:11536026-11570399 GCA_035586675.1 Eurytoma californica | reverse complement strand
GCGTGTTTAATTTTAATTGATAATTCACGTAGTACAACGCATTTTAAAAAGTTCAATTATTTATTTCACACATTTGAAGTAAAATAAAAAATAAATGAATTTTATTTCACAAAGCGAGCAGGTGATTAAAAAAATATTGTTTTATTACTCTTGAGCGCATAGCTCTCAATATTCAATTAAATGGCATGAACGAGTTTTTGACGCATAAAAATTGATTAGTCAAATAAGCGTCGGTCGTGCATGCACAGACCGCAATATAGGGTCTGCGCTTTAATCGGCATCCAAGATGAGCTTTGTGGCGATCACGTAGATCGTGCAGGGGGTCGCGCGAAACGTAATATGAGACTATTCGACAAAGGCTCAGCAAACACGTCGATAATAGTGAAAGCTGCGCGGTGAATTCGAGTCTTCATTATACACCGGCACTTCAATCATTCGCACCGCATTTCGCTTGAAGCTCCCTCTTTCGAGTCGCTGCCTTTTATTCCAGGCTAAAATTAAGAGACAGGATTTATTTACAAATTCAATTCGTCAAGAAGCAGCTGGAGACTCGTCGCTCGCTCCCGCAGTCGTCGTCACCCGAGAAGAAAGACCGCCGCGACCCTGTACATTGTGCTCGCACTCAAGATTTCATTCCGAATTCTTCCGGAATAGTTTGCATATCTTATATTTCCTAAGGCGGCTCCCCTTTCTTTTCCGCCGCGCTCGAAAATAAAAAAATACAATGCGAGCCGCGTGGCGAAGAGGATAGCCCCGCTATTCAGCAGGAATAATTCGAGCGAGAAAAGGAAAAAAACGTCCCCCAGCGCGATATTTTTAACGGCAGTTTGTAGATCGCAGTTGTTCGCGGCTCTCGGAGCCCGCGCGAACCATTCATCTCGATTTTTTTATGATCGACACTTGGCGTTTAGCCTCGTGGCATTTCTCTCCTCTCTCTCTCTTTCTTTCTCTTTCTCGCTCTTAGCTTGCTCGACGGTCTGCTGAGGCTCTCGGCAAAGATTACGCCTTTGGCCCGCTGCTGTGTCCCCGCAGGAATAAAGACGCACGCACGCGAACCATTCTTTTCCCGCGCGGACGTCAAGGGAAAAGAGAGAGAGAGAGGGAGAAAGAGAAAGAGAGAGGAGAGCCTGCGACGAGAACCCTTCGAATCCTCCTTGATCGGCTTGGGCATCCAATTTCAACTTGCATCGTTCAGATTTCTTTTTCTCCAGGAGCTTACGAGACCACCTCCACCTATTCTCCCATTTCTCGCCTCTCCCCTGAGGATTGGCAGCAGGTCTACTTTTTCAAGACAGAGACGAGCGGGAGCGCGCCTACTGAGCTTTGTCCTGCCTTTGCTTTTATTTTCATTCCATTCTTCGACTTCTGCTTTCTCGTACCTCCCCAACCGCGAAGGCGACGCTCGACAAGCATTCCGACCACGCTGTGATTCGAGCTTTCCTCAGACTCCGAGCTAAAATTTGGAAAGCTCGACCCGCTCGCTTCAAAAGACTTTCATATTGTATTTATGCACGATTACACACAAAAATCATTTTTTCATTGAATATTAATTGTTTGATTTCATTAGAATTCATTTAAATCAAATTAAACTTTAAGTGAAGTATTATGAAGAAATTGCTTATGCTTTACACCATTAAACGAAAAATATGTATTTTATGCAGCATAATGAGCAAGTTACGACAGAAAAATGTGACATGAAAACCGAAGGATAAGCTGTTCATAAAGCAACAATTGGTGGGCTTGCAGAATATTGCAAACACGAACGATGCATGCTCTCATTAATCACCGGTTTATTTGACAGGAGCCGCTAATTTCATAATCCGCTTAAAAAGCTCTCGATCAGTGCAAGAGGGAGACCCCGCCAGGTGTCGCTCGTGGAAAATGCGAGTGCGCCACAAGGCCACCCGGTCACCGCGTGAAAAAAAAAGCCAGTTTCCAAAAGAGCGTAAAAGAGCGCTCCGACAATGGAACTCAATTTATTTCCCATCATCTCCAGAGGGGTGGCAGGGAGCGATGCGAGTGCGAATCGCGCGCTTGCCCTCTAGCCTCTCATCCATCCTATTAAAGCGCATTAACGCCGGAGAAAGCGCGCGGGAGCGAGCGGGGGATAGACGAATAGTGAATTTCGCCGGAGCGAGGCGAACGAATCAATCTCCATTTGATTCGACGCCGCTCGAGCTCGAGCTTGCGGAACGAAGAAACAGGAACCGCAAAAGGGTCACTCCGCGTCGCGCCGAGCACGAGGGAGCGCCGGCCGGTGGGGAGGGGGTGGGTCGGGGCGGGTGATCGAAAAAAGCGCTCGCGATCGGATTCGGATTATGCGACGTGGGAGGTTGAAGTTTAGTGTAGCGGTGGCTGATCGGACAGTGCCGGACCGAAGCAACGCTCCCGGCCCCTCGCCTGGATTGATGGAAAACTCTCCGGCGATGCGGGGGTCGAGGGTTCGAGAGACGTCGGGGTGGGGGCGAAACAGGTGAATCCGCATGTGTAAAAACAAGGACGAGCATGGAAAATAGATAGTGAAAAAAGTTCGAGGAAAAAAGGAGGGTAGAGGCTATAGAAAGGTGGTTCAATTGAACATCGAGTCTCCGAGTAGCCATTACCTCAATTTCCCATTATCAATTGCAGAGAATCTATTTCAGCTTTATCCGAATTTAAATGAATTACTTATTTATATAAGTTGCTTATCGGCAATTCTAGTTTCATTGGGCGAGGAAAAATGACACTCTTCTTACCATGCGGATCTCACTTTCATGTAAAACCTTCGAAAATAGCATCGATAAATGACGTACAATACGCGACGTTGAATATTTTATAAATTCACGAGTGTCCATATTGACATTGTTGATTGTCATGTTACGAGACATTTCGCAAATTCAACACGGGTTGTTCAAAATTCGAACGTTACTTTTCTTTTGAGTCAAAAACTATAAATAAGAAAATAATTTCATCGCTTTCTATTACAACTGCAGGAAAATTTAGTATCCGGCAAAAATATCGATCTAATGGTAAACGCAGCCTAAAATGAGGCATGCAAAAGGCGGTCATGATGGATCGCGCATCGACCGACACATCCGAGTGCGATGACTCTGGAAAAAGAAAGATCGGCAGGCCCCGCGGGTCGATTGGACCGCTGCGCACGAGTTTCGAGGGATGACCGCTCGTTCGGCCACAAATCGAGTTCCGGCGGCGGGGGCGCGCCAGAAATAAAATCAAGCGTTCACCAGCCCCAGGGCTGATTTGCGCCCTCTCGCGCACTCGCGCGCTCGTCCGCGCGTCCAGACTCGCCAGGTGTGTGTAAGACATTACCCGCGAGGGACGAGCCCGCGTCCGCCGGCGTTGGCCAATCCAGAGTGGCACGGGGTCAGCCGTCGGATCGAGAGTAGACAGATGATGGAAGAAGGCGGAACAGGTTTAATGCGCCGCTCCGGTCATCCGGAAAGAGTCGCTCCCGCCCGTCCGAATAAATTATATGACTGAGGGTGAGATTGTACTGCCTGCTTACCTCGGGAACGACGAGAGCATCAAGTTGAAAATTGAACGCGGGAGAAATATTCCGGAAAATGGGACTCGGAGAATTGCTTTCCTAGAGTGTGCCTTTATCAGAGGTAATAAACTGGTTTAATTAATTTTTCATTACCTTTATAGGAACGCTGGAAATTTTCATTTACACTGAAACAATTTTTTAACAAAGTTTGTATACTATAACCCACAAAATGAGAAATTTAAAATCGCATTTCAAATAAAGCGGGCTTAGCAATATACACGTAAAATGTATTTTCTCTTTCTCTTCAAATGTGTTATAATATGTACGTTATTTGTCCCAAATATTTAGAAGCCATTCTCTCTTTTCTCATCTGACGTTCAATTGTTACTACAATAAAGAGGCGAGGAATAAAGTAATAACAGACATCGGGAGAAAAGGAAAAAAAGCGAAACAAAGTTCGCAGAAAAACAGATATAAGGAAAACGTCGGAAAAAGTGTAAAAGAAGAAGTGTGAAAAATAAAGTGAATGAAAAGAGCGACGCGGAAAAAAGGGGAGCAGAACCATAAGAACCGGAGCAACCAAGTGGAAAAATAGAGAACGGCGGCGCGAAGTAAACAAAATGAAGAATGGCGGAGCAAAAAAAAAGAGTAGAAATACAGGAAGTGAATAAGCTCGGTATAGTGCCCGGCGACAAAGCCGCAGCGACGAAATGCGCGGGCGCGGAGCCGAGCACGCGCTGCCCTTCCTCCGGATATGACGTTCTGACTGTCGTTTCGCGTTATCATTCCACTTTATTGCGTGCGGGCGCGCGAGCGCCGGCGTCATCGAGCCGCGCGCTTAAAAGCCACGCTGAAAAGAGAAATAGGCAAGAGAGGGACGTTATCCCACCGCGTAGCGTGATTTACGCACGATAATCTACCGCCGCCGCTTCCTACCTCAAAAAGATGGACAGGACGTGAGCGGCTGCTAGATACGCCGCGTCTCATTGTTCCGCTTTGTGAGCAAATTTCTCTCTTGACGGGCTCTTCTTTCTCTTATTGTGAATGAGCCTAGATTGCTGCCAATGTGTCGAGCATTAGAGAAGGAGTGAAGCGATCAAGTCGCGCACTGACTGACCTAGGATTTCTTTATTTACAGTTCGCTAAACAAGAAAAGAAATACGTTTGTAATAAAGAATCTTTACTTTTTACAATATTTTTTATAAATTTCTTTTAACAGTACATAATCTTTGAACATTGTACATTATTTTAGAAAAAGATGTACGTACCCCATAGATACACTAACATTGATTTTAAATATTACGACTTAAAATAACATTTCTCATGCTCAAATGGGTATGAGTATGCATAAGCAAAGTCTTAAGCTGATTTATGAGATGTTAGGAATCAACATGAAATAAATACTCATCACACATTAAATACTGAAATTAATATTCGTCTTTATAAATAAATATAAAAACTAATCATGTCACAAAAGAATATTATTTCTACGTAATTAAAAAATAAAGAACTCTCACGAAGTTACTCAAACATTATTGATATAAATATAAAATCTTTAATCCCCGTATTTGTGACAATATTTTTTATCAAAATAGTGGATCTCATAACTTTAATTAAAAGCGTTATCATTTTTAAAGTCAAAATAAATTCCTATTTTCCATATTCAATGTTCACTTCTATATTAATTACTAAAACAAAGGAGTATATTATCGTTAATTATTTCATGCAACTCCGTGTGTAAAGCGTTGTTTTACGTACGCAAGAGTCCACTAAATCGGTATTTTACGCGGTCGTTGCATAAAATATTGTTCGATACACGCGCGAAAGTTGATTTTAGCCTCGTGCGAACTTTTCGTACCTGCTTCGCTCGTGCGCAAACGTCACACGAGGCTAAAAATTACCTTCTCGCACTTGTATAGAAAACTACTATTACTATATAATAAAATAAAATCTACCATATTTAATATCTGGCGAATTACACGATTTGAAAATATTCCAGATAATACCAGCATGCATTATAGTCGAAAATTGCAACTCTTTAGTATTAGTCAGTTATGATTGCATTCGCATAAAATTAAAAATGTTCGTTTAAAGTTAAGCGTGGCGTATTAATGGAGCTTTTGAATTGTTGCAGTTCCACCCGACATAATAGACCGTCAGACGAGCACGGATATGGTGGTGAGGGAAGGGACCAACGTTACTTTGCGCTGCGCCGCCACGGGCTCGCCAACCCCAACTATAAATTGGCGCAGAGAGGACGGACAACCGATTTCCCTTAGCAACACGCAAGAGGGTGAGCGATTATGCATAAGTGGACCGCTGAACGTTAATAAAGCTAGATGGATGATGCGTACGAGCTTGCACCTCCCCGCCTTTCTCTCTTCTGCCAAGCTATGACCAGTCGTCTATTTAAAGGGGTGAAAAAGTTTCAGCCGCCAAATGAATGTGGATTCGGGCTTTGACGAAAATTTTAATTAAAATCAACCTCCCCTTTTTTTCTATAATTAAATAAAAGACTCTCTTTTGCTCATTTTTTATTTAAGCTTTATGTTTAGTCTTAGAGTATTTTTAGAATTTTTTTTCAGTTTATTGTAAGTGCAAAGTAAAAAGATTTAAAAATAGATTGACATGGTTTGTAAAAAATCTGAAATACGTAAAATCAAATGAAATCTAATTGGAGCAAATTACATTTCATATGTACCTCTCGTTAAACTGATGAAGGAAGCGCGTTCTCAGGAATTCTCGGCAAGTTATCTTTCTTCCGTGATAGCGGAGCTATGCGACTGAAAACTATATGTTTGCCTTAAATGTTAGAAGATTCTTCATATTTGCGTTGAAATTGATAAACGTGAGCAACGCTCATGTCGAGATAGTACATTAAAATCCTGTGAATTCAAGCCTTGCACAGATTCCCCAAAGCGTACTTTATTGCTTCTCCGTAATTCGGGTTTGTTTGATGTATTTAATCTATTAAGAAATAAATTTCAAGTGCTGCCTAAATACTGAATTCTAATAAATTTTTAAAAATAATCAAATTGTTCAAAAATTATAGAATTGCGGTTTTCTAAAGAAATTTTTAAAAAGTTCTGACATGTTAACTTTGTAATATCACCGCAGTTAATCCGTTTTTTATTACTTTCATAAAGCTACTGAAAGCGTGAGACAATAAACAAATTAAAAATCTAATGTTCTGAATGAAAGAGGAGTTCTCAGTTTAATTCAACCACTGCCTAGAGGATCAGATTCTGAGCCCCTTGGATTATCGTTTAGTTTTGCAGTGATGCCGGACCGAGGCCGAGAGACGCTTTCGGACCTTTGGAGCGCTTCATTTGCGGTAGACTTGCCCGTCTGCCAATCCGAAACCACAGAGTACCCGAGATCCTGTCCTCAAACTTTTCCTCAAGCTTTCTCCATTTCCCTCAAAACTATACCACGTTTAGTTTTTCTTGCATGTATAAGAAAACATGTCTGTCAAAAAGTGTGAAATGTAAATACAAAAGAAACTAAGTTGTCACTTTACAATAATTCTAGTAATTATCAAAAATTCTGATCTTAATAATCAATGTTAAGTTATTCAAAATTAAATAAATATAAAAATATGCAAATGCCTTAGTTGAAGAAAATCATACTCGATGCAATGCACTCTTTTAAGTACAACAATGATTCCGTGCCGATGATGAATACCAATAGGAGGGGTAGGTGTGAGCAGCTCGCTCTTTTTCTGATTATCGCACGAAAATCGTAGCATCGAGCTGGCGCCGCGGGCGGTTGACACTCGGCCCGCTTCGGCGATGTAACTGGCGCTCCGCACAGTTTGTCAGGAGTGTGCAAATATTCCGGCGGAGGGGTTATTCGATTGCGGTCGGCACCCGAGCGCAGCGGCCCAGACAGCAGCTCAACCTCGACTTCCGGATAAGTAAACCGAATTTACGGGAGGAGAGGGCGAGCGCGCGCGCACGTGCACAGTCGGTTGCTCGTTTGTTCGTTCGCGCCCGGGTTTGCTGGACCCCCACCCCCGCTCCTCTCTCTCTCTCTCCCTCTCGCTCTCTGCCGCGGCAGTTTAACTGGTCACCGCGAATCGCTATATTGAATTTTCACTGAGCGAGAGAGAAAATGAGGAGGAGAGGGAGGAAGCCAAAGAGTCGACCAGGCGCAATTAGCATTCTAATCAAAGGTAATTTGTTCCGATTCGTTAGGTGTGAACCTCTTTTTTTTTCAAATCAGCTGATTGTAAGCATGAAGCTCGGCGAATAAAGGGGAAGCTTAATAAATCTTTAGAAGTTGTAAATACGCTTTAATGTAATACAAGTTTTTTTTCAAGTAAATTGTTATTTCAAGATTACTGAATTTTTTCGAGCGATGTTTCTTTTAGTATGAAATTCTTGGAAATCCGATGAACGTATTTTTATTTCTATTTGTAATAAAACAAATTTTATTTGTATTGGGGAACTTCAGCTTTGTGACAAAAAATAACTGTAAGAAACAGTAGAATCTTCTGATACATAGACATTGCGATATTTCCAAGAACTGTACTACGGACATCAGAAGAAAATCTATACTCTGGTATTTGAAAAGATTTATTGAATTCATTTTTAAAGAGATAGGTCTGTCCTTAAGGGTCGAAGATAAAAATTCTGATTAAATTTATCAATAAAATAATAAACAAATAAGTAATCAAATATCAATTACATTAAGGCGAATTTAAATTTCTCCCTATTATAATAAGAGATTACTTTCAACTTCTTTTCAAATATTTACCACTAAAGAAATGTTTTTTTTTGTAAACTAATAACGAACTGTCATTTGCAGTTCAAAGTGTAGAGGGATCAACTTTCAACATCACGAAGGTGAATCGGCATCACATGGGTCCGTACCTGTGCATAGCGTCAAACGGTGTGCCGCCCACCGTAAGCAAAAGGATCACCCTCGTAGTGCAGTGTAAGTGAAGCCAACCGCTTGTTTATAGGTTGAAATGATTAAATTTCCATATGCGCATGTGCAAGTAGTACAGCCGGTTGAGCTGGACGACGGCACTTGACTGATGTAATCGATGAATTTCAGTTCCACCTGCGATTTCAATACAGAATCAATTGATCGGGGCGCGAGAAGGTCAGCAAATTACGCTTGAGTGCATTTCCGAGGCCTATCCGAAATCCATCAACTATTGGACGCGTGATAACGACGAAATCGTAGCTCAAGGTAAGCATCGCATCTATCGTTTTATCACCTTCTATGCGACAGCTGATAAGCGTATATGCAATTTCGTAACTAATCGACGAATTCTTTTTTATTTCGATTTTTTGTTTGACTTTCGTCGTTATATTAAAAAAAACTTACAAAAAGTATACAAAAGTACGATTTATAAAAGAAACTACGTCTTTGAAATCAAAATAGGATTCATGTGTTTCAAGTTTAAGTTGAATAAATCACAAAACTTTATAGATAATTATAAATGAAATATTCTATAAATATCAAAATA
The DNA here is from genome assembly GCA_035586675.1 of Eurytoma californica. Classification (NCBI taxonomy): domain Eukaryota; kingdom Metazoa; phylum Arthropoda; class Insecta; order Hymenoptera; family Eurytomidae; genus Eurytoma; species Eurytoma californica. Next base: position 11,561,433 of record JAXIUT010000021.1, on the reverse strand, counting down.
CTTACATTTTTATCGACCACCGTGTTTTTGAAAAATTATGATAAATATGAAAATTATTCTAAAAGAGTATGCATAAGCTTTGATTAAAAAAAAAGAAACTAACTTAAAATTTTTGTCATAGTATAATATTTCACCCTCTTGGTATGCAGTGCGAGGCTTAATTATAATTCAGATCATACATCGTAGAGTACATCTTCATATCTCTTATTATACTTGTATGTCAATGCTATTCATTCCGGATGAAGAAACATCATCAACTCGAACCAAATCTGATAATAATGGAGGACAAGTAACGCGTGGAATAACAATTTTCGAAGTCGATAGCTTTCCCTGCGTGAAATTATTATGATATTCGTCGTCTCTTAATAAGCAACAAATTCCACGTCATCGTGCATACGTTTTCGATCAATGCAAACAGATGACATTTATATTAGATAAACCCAAGTCATCGATAATTTATCTGATTTGTTACGCAACTAGTCCGGCTTTATGCATTACGTGCGCCAAAATCAGTGGGGTGGAAAATAAAAGTGTATCGCGTCTGGTCGATACCACTCATCGATTCATACAGACTCTCTCATGTGATATCCATTTCACGCGTCAATATCAAGACGCTTTCACGGTTCCCGTTTCTTTCGGCCGATTTATTCGAATAAAATTAGCTGCTGAATAATGCATAGTCTGATATAAGAAAGGTTGTTCACGAAATCAAGGGAAATCGGGGATTTAGGAAAATATTAAATAAATAAAATAAATATGGTGATAGAATCGCAGATTCTACACTATATTTAGATGTAACTTCCTGCTGATCCCCAGCCAAAAATTATGCGGTGAATACAAAATACATTGTATTTATGAAAAAATTATTAAACTTGTTTTTTAAGTAGAATTATCAGCTTACTACTCATTAAAAAATATCATTTCATTTGTTACTCAAAAATCATTATTAATTTGTTGTGAACATAAAATGTAAGACTTAGGTGAAATTCAATCGTGAAAATGTGCTTATACATGAATAACTTATATCTTGATCTGTTTGTTTTTGTCCGCGTAAATTATTAAGTAATTCAATACATCATTCAATTTAAAGTTGACATAAAATTCTTAATTGTATTTCATAAATTTAAAATATGTGGCAATTATTGCTTGACTTTTGGCGTTATTAATGTTACTAATGCAAAAGTATTAAAAACCTTGTTTATCTGTAAATCATAATTTAATAGTGAAAAGTTTGGTTAAAATAATTTTTTGCATCGTATGAATGGTGCTGATCTAAGAAGAGGAAATCACGTTAGCAGCGTCACCGGTCGAATACTGAATCGTCTTGATTTGAAGCATTGTGACGACGTCGCTTTATTGTGAATTTTCTCGAAAATTTTGGCAATCGCCTTTCTTCGAGTTTCGAGCTATAAAAATGGATTACTTTTATCTCGTTCAACTTCTCTGTATTTCGCACTACGTGCTCCTACATCCCGTAAATTCATCACATAACGCTCTCTTCCATAAAATTTATTCATCCTGTATTTAAAAATAAATACAAAAATGTTAGTCGATATTTTAAATAATCTAATTTTTATTTTAGGAGGAAAATACGTACCAATACTTATTGACAGCGCATACAGAGTTCATATGAAGCTAACTATCAGATATGTCAATGCTTCTGATTACTGCTCCTACAAGTGCGTTTCCAGAAATTCATTAGGGGATACAGATGGCAGCATAAAGGTTTATCGTAAGTATCTTTAATCCTTATAAATTTGAATAAATAGACTATTATAAAAGTTTCAAATTGAAGCAGCATTTGCACGAAATGCACATTGAGAAAATTTAAAAATGATTATAGCAATTGAAGCGAGATGCATTTATACAAGTTAGAACGGCTTCCTTGAATTTCAAAGCATACATTACATTAAGTAATATGCATCTCCAAGCTCGTGTACAATCAATTTACAATTAAGATTGGATTCGAATTGTTTTGCGTACCGAAGGGGATTTGAATACATCGAAGTACATGGAAACTTGTGCTCATTACGAGAGAAACTTGACTTGAAATTCATTGTGTTCCTATTAAGCGCCGCGTTCTCTCTCAGAACGATAAATTTTGTCACAACCTGCTAGCTCCAATCGACCGAGTTACGGAAAGCACGTGGATACAAATCTCCCTTCCGCCTCGAAATCTTCGAAAAGAAACCTTTACTCCGGGATATACGGTCGTACCTGCGACAAAATAAATAAATAACGAAGCTAATGCTTTTTACCGTTCCTTCTTAATTCAACTCCTAAAACATAATTTAAGAACACTTGAGTTAAATGTACCTGTTTTTTTTGCTGGCGAAGAAGGTTACATGTATAACTTAGAGATAAAAAAAATTACATAAATTTTAACTTTGCTAAAACCATTAAAAATTGCAGTAAATCATTCTTTTTTTTTAAATTATTTTATCATTTATTAGTTTTTTAAAAGAAAAAAAACTTGATTACATTTGTGTTTGTAAAAAAATTTATGATGCTCATTTTGACGCTGAATAACACATAAAGCATTCAAAGGTCTTCTTAGGGCATTTTTTCAAGAATCCTATAATAAAAACGTAGGAGTAGTGTCTACAAATTTAGTTCAATCCAATTGAACATCGAGTAATGGTATTTTTTTTCCTTTAAGGGCTACCATTGAGCTCCGGCTATTACTCCGCCGACGGCAGCGAGGGGAAATACAAAGGTAAAGAACCGTCAGATGTTGATTCCATTCTGCATATTAAAATTCATTTTATTTTTATTTTACTTTCGATTTTTCTTTTATTCATACATTTTATCTTCTACTTATATGAGTGCAATATTTATTGAAGAAATTTGATTGAGCAAATAAATTTCGAATACGAAACAGAAACGATCTTATCCTAAAGTTTAATAAGTGCATTTGATTTAATTTCGTGTATTGAAACTGAAGTGGAAAGATGATAAACTATAAATTTTGAATCGTTCAATTTGAAAAATATATCAAAAGTGTAAGAAAAACCATTAATTAGTTTTCGTGATGTCGCTACTGAACTGAAATTTCATTGAGCAGCCATTCTTGCATCACGTGAGTTCGACACAGGTTAATTGCTTGTCGTCTTAGTATGAAGCTGCTGAACTCTAAGAGAGCGTAAAGGTTGATTACTTCATGTTTCGACCTGGGACGCTTACATAGCTTGATTGAAGTTTACATAAGGGTCGTCATAAAAGTTATTAATTTTTTTAATTAACATAACCATTGACTTATCTGTTTTATAAAATTGTAGGAATATTCTTTACGCTTCTTTTATAAAAAAGTTTTCTAAACATTTTGCTCTAGCAGAGGTACCTTATTATTAAGTTAGTCTAGCACATCATTAAGACTGAACATTTTCCGAATTTTTTATTCTTATATTTTTTTTCTAGCGCAGCGAAAAATTTAATTCGCGCGCGTCGTTCTTTGGCTCGTATCACGCGCTCTCTTTGAATTGAAACGCTGAGAGCGTGCGATTGAGAGCGATTCGCGCTGCAGACAATGAACGCGAAAAAAGGCCGGCAGAAAAATCAACAGCTGCAGCAGCGGCGGCGGCAGTCCAAGTTCCGACTTTTCCGCGAGGTCTGATTTAAGCTCGCGCATGCAGCCATCGCGCACGCACTATTGGCAGCTGGCGCGAGTTGAATAAACCTCTTTCGAGGCTTCATTTAACGAGCCGCGCGTCTGTTTAGAAGAAAAATCCCGGACGATGCCGATTTTTTTCGCGCCCCCTTTTTTTCCATACACGCGGCCCGCCGGGGAATGGGGCTCTCTCTCCTTTCACGCTTTTCCGCCGGCGCCCGATGAATCCGTTCAATCGCGACGTGCTGCCGACGGCGACCGAAATATAGCAGGGAGGGCCTTTCTCGTATTCTTCGAAATCTTGCCCCTTTCAGCGTCGGGCCGGGCTTTTTACGGGCGCGAAGACGCGGCGCCCGCGCAGTCTGGCTGCAGGCTGTCTGCGCGGCTCTTGCACTCCCGGCGCACGCATACATACATGTATGCACTTATGCTTAGCGGGGGATGCGCGGCATACACGCCCCGGTGTAATCTACTTGCCGCGGTCTCTTTGAGCCGCGCGCGGCGGGGATATTGCGCGGCTCCCGCGCCAGCGCGGGAAAAGATTTCCGTCGAGTTCGTGCTCGACATGTGTAACACGCGCGGCTGCGCCAGCTTTTTCGGTCCCTTAACGAATTTTCGGACAGTTTGCGCTACGGCTCTTTTATGCCGCTTTTTGTATCTCTTTGCACAGATCGTGCACGAAGTGCGCTAATAATTTCAACCCGTTTCTCCCCTTTTAAATTTCCGTGGTTTACGGAACATTTTTGCCCCTCTCTAACCCTGTGTTCCGCAGAGATGTAGGCGCTCTTTTTTAAAGTCAGTCAAAGAGCTATTCTTTCTATTTCAAAATAAAAGAAAAAATAATTTTATTTCGACGCGGCGACCTGCGTGTCAATTGATATATATATATATATACTTTTTTAAATCGGCCTTGCCATGTACTACTTTTTAGATGACGATAACATTTTAACTAAAGGTTACAATTTATTGAAATTACATTTGAAGGTAAATGTTATGACTAATAAGAAAGCACATTTTATATCTATTATTGATTCAACTTTTTGCTTTGAATTTTGTAAGGGACTAAGTTAAAATTGCATTAGTTTTGCAGAAAATGTTTTTTTAAGCCTTGCAAGTAACTTTTATTTAAATAGCAAACTCTTGTAATAGACATATATAGTGCATTAACTGTATTAAAAACAAAAGTTGCAGCATTTTCAGAGCACATGAAATTGCGGGGATAAAAAAAGAGTGTAAAATTTGAAAGCGCGGTCAACCAACCGAGCCGTCCATCTCTCGTCCTGTTCTTCGGGAAGTTTTTAACACCAGGTCGTGTAGTTGGGTTGGCGTGAAAAAAAGAGGGCGATGTATGCAAAACGTCAAGTTGGCCGCGAAAAGGCGGATCTAAACTCTTGCTGCGCTTGCGCTAGCGGCTTGTTCGACGAGAAAGATTTATATAGGCGCGCACGGGCTAAGGGTTAACTTTCGCAAACTTTTGCCCCGACGCCCGAATGCCAAGTTCTCTGCCGACTCTCTCGAGCCAAAACGATTCGAGGTCTTAGATTCCCTTATGCTTGGATTAACAAGCAAACCCTCCGTGTTTCGCAAGCGGCTCGGGCATAAATTTTTCTCCAAACAACTCTCGAAGGGACACGAGGGAGAGTTTACGTATATTTTATTTTTAGCCATTTGTTTGTATTCTTTTCTTATTGATATATTCAGGGAAATTCTATTTTACAAATCTCACCTACTTTAGTTATTTGTTTTTCAAAATCTTCGTATAATCATGTTTTGCACGACTGCCTAAATATACTTTCTAGATGAAAATTTTAAATAGTCACTTATTTAAATTAGTACATTAACTTAGTAAATTCATTAAAATTCGTTCTAATTACAGGAAAGCACAAAAAGAATTCTGGTAACAACATTCTGGAGGGTAACCAAGATATGCTAAAAGAAAGAGGTGAGTAATTTTGGTAATGAAAAATCTTGCAAGAATTACTGCGGCAGTCACTTCTCGTTGAGCTAACACGGGTAACGTTTAAAAATCCTCGGGAGAAGTTAAATTAATCTTCAAGGTCGCTCATAAGCATAATCCAAAAAATCCGAGGGAACAGCGCTCACTTTTATTCCGCCCGCAGATCCGAATGAGCGCGGCGACGCCGAGGACGAGGAGGAGGATTATGGAGACTCGGGAGCGCCGGGTTCTTCAGGCAGTCTCATTATTGCCGCCGCCTGCAGCTTGTTATTGCTGCTGTCCCTTCGACATCAACTGCAACTGCAGACGCTCCACCCCGCTTGAGGCAGTGTCCATTACCCACACCGCCGTCGCGTCGCCTCCTTTTTCTGATTGCTGATTCAAGACCAGCTAATTTCACTGACTGAGAGACCGAGGGAAATATCTTTGCAAGAAGGAATTGGGAAAGTTTTTTACTTGCTTAAATGAGATAAATAATTAGGGATCTATCAGTATTATATAATTAACCGCTGTATATTTCCGTTCTTTTCAGATGAAAATTAAAGCCCTATTTTTTATCCGGACAATTTAAATTTGTAATGTACGTTCTACCTTCAATCAGTTTTTAACTAATTCTAAAAAGTAATCAAATTACATATCACATGAAAAAATCAATAGAAATTAATAATTTGATTTTTCTTTTAAATCGTAGAGTCATAAATATTCATCAAACAACAATGCAATATCATAATAATAGTAATATCGATAATAATATTAATAGTATAGGGGTACTTACTTATTACATTAAAAAATTCGTCGAAATTCTTTGTTGAAAGTAAAATTCGATTTTCTACAAATTAATTTTCTTGTAATCAGTGGGAGAAGGGGAAGGTGAAAAAAGGACTTATTTATCAAATCTATGGGAGCTATTCGAATGCCATAGATTAGTTTAAACTTTTCTATGTATTCTTAGCTCTCAAGGTTCTCAAGTTGTAGAGCCATACAAATGTACATATCCAAGAACTTCGTGGTATCTCTTTGAAATACTTGTGTAAAAGTCCGGTGTTCATGCCATTCGAATGTGAGTAACTTTTATATATACATATAAGCACACACATGTAGCATACATGTAGCATTTTAAATGAAGTTGGAGCTGTTTTATGCAATAAGTTAATTCCCAAATCGCCGCTGTAATTGTTGGAAAGAAAGAATAAAAGCATATTTTTGTGGCTGAATAAATGATAAATCAAGTATTAAATATCAATTGTTGAATATAACATGTGGGTGAATGACGTTGAATAAATTAATCGTATTACCGAAATGAACTGAATTTAGGCATTCAAAAAATATTCTTATTTTTCTCATGAAAAGTAACATAATCTTTCCTTTTATTACACATCTAGTAAACAAATTTCGACAGTAAAGCTTTATACATTTTTAAAAGCTTCAGTATTTTTTCTTTTATTTCGCTATTTTCATATTCATTTTAAGTTTATCTATTTTTTAAAATTATTTTCTATGAGAAAGTGCTAATGCAGTTGGCAGCCTTTTTTATTTTTAAATTTAGTACTGAACTCAATAGAAAGTCTCTAAAGTTCTATGCTTTCTTATTGATAACTATTAAATTAAAGAATGATCTCAAATATAACCTTGTTACAAATTGATTTAAAAAAAGGAATGAAAATGAAAAGTGAGCGTAAAAGTCTATCGAAATAAAATCTCGGGAATGAACGGATAGGGGGAATAGAAGAGCTTTGAAGGCATTAACAGGCTTGCGAACGTAATGTCAACTGTGAAAAAAAATTATCCAACTTTTTTGGAATGCTAAAAATGAGTAGAAATTACGGGAACCCTAAAAGTTGTTGACGTGTGTAATACCGTCATTCAAACAAAATATTTTTCGCAAACTTTACTTTCATTAAACTAATTTAATACATCGAAAATATTTTTCGAATTTATCTCAAATTACGAAAGGGAGAAAATTTTTTACGTGCAAATGTCAAAACTTTAATAAATTCGGACATTCTTTTTCTCCCACATCAAATGAATCAGAAAATATAGAACATAATTGGATCATTTTTTTTTAATAAAGATTAATTTAACACGCACTGTACGCGCTCTAATTGAAAGTTGGATATGAATAAGCATCGCGAAATGTTCATGCTATCGGCATGAATTTGCACGCACAATACTCATTGGACGGGCGATTCATTGAATCGAATTTATAGCCGTAAGTCGACGGCAGACGTCTCCCAGGATACTTAAGTCTCGCGTTACTTCCAGGAGACTTGCGCGTCGAAGCCAGCCCCCTTTTCGGGGCCGCCTCGCGTCGAATCAAAGCCGCTCATTGTCAGACGAAACCTCCGTGCAGACGTCGCTGCGGCGTTATTGTTCGACCCTCTATCGCGCGGGCCGCACGCCGAGCCCGAGAGACCGGGGAATAAATAAATCCGTAACGTAGTTTTCGCGCACGTGCGATGTTTTGTTCGACCCGCTATTTTTTCCTCGGCGCGGCTCTGCTAGTCGGCTATTCTTCATTCTGCTGGTAATTATTGCGAGGCGGACAGCCGGAACGGCGTGTCAATCACATTTGGGGTAGTCGCTCGCCTCCCTCTTATATTGCGCGCAGATCACTGCTTAACATACCGATTATTATCATCATAATGCATTTCTGCTCTTCTTTTTCAATCGGAATCGACGTGCTGGTTTTATATTGGAGGGTGGCTTTATTGCGAAGGGGGCATAATTTCATTAAAGTTGCATTAACTTAATAAAAAAGGTTCATTTTCTATACATCAATAATTCGCGATTTAAAAAAATAGTATTATATTTAAAATGTAATAAAGAATTTAAGAAATTTAATTGTCTTTAGAAACGTATAAGCATCCTACTTTCTATTGATCGATTTTAATCTCTTTAGTGAATGCCTTCATTCAGTCAATTTATAATGTAGACTATTACAAATCCAATTTTAATGAAGAAGGGGTATTGTGAGATGCGGCTACTATTGTAATAATCATCAAAAGCATTGTAGATAACATTTAATTTTAGAACATTACGACCCGTTGCGGAAATTAATTATTGAACCTGTGCGATGGTTTTTGCCATTTTTTTAAAGGTCGCACGCGCTGAATAATCATTTACGTACAGGTTTCGTATAGTATTTTATATCACGAGGGCCGAAAATTGGCATTAAAGTTGTCATTTTGGGGTTCGAGTGCTATAAAAATAATTAAATAAGTTTCAAAATTAATTAATAATTAATTTACAGATAACATTTGAGTCAAATTTATTTCACAATGAATATAAATAAATAAATACATGTGTTTGTTTTTATTTTTCTCGGTGACCTGAATGTAAAGCAAATGATATAATTATATTTAAAAAAGTGGTGACTGCTTCGGCGCTGCAGTACTTGCGCATATCGTGAGAAAATAAGCTTGAGTTTTAGAGTAACGAATATTATAAATATAATAAAAAAAAAAAAAACACTAGGCTAGGCTTCGTAAAAAAAGAAATGTCGTATGCATGTATCATATATCTTATGTACAGACCTAGTCGTATCTCTGTGTAAGCTTTCCTGCACCGGTTTTTAGTTGCTATTGTAAAAAAGAAAGTACTTAAAAAAATTTGGTTAATAATTCAAAATAATATGAAAGTATGATATTATATCAAATTTCCTTCGTATGATATTTATTTTATTTGTAAATATAACAAATAAAAATAAAACTTTTAAGACTTTTGTATACAATATATTTATGAATTTTGAACGAAAAAAATATATTGTGCTTAACGTTGACAAATATTCTTCATTATTTTAAAAAAGTATAAATTTAATCCAAATTGTACAAGAAAAATCACAATTGCAAAGATGAAACCGTAATTCCATTATACAAATTAACAATAATTTCTCATACCATATTGTACAATAAAAAGCCTAAGATGACAGTATAGAAGAAAAGGTGCAGAAACAGAAAAGTAAATTGGCGTTTTTATTTGAAACAATACATTAAAGAAATTAAGGCATTTTGAGTGCATTCGCAATGATATGAAAGGTTTAAAGAAATGATGGCATACGATATATATATATACGGCGGAAAGACTACAGTATTCTCAAGTCCTACTTTTACGAGTACGGAAAGAGTTTTAGAAAATAAGAATGCTTGATATGATGGATACGATTGACTCAGTACAAGCTCTTTAAAAAATATTAGAGGGATAAATTATTACGTAATTACAAAATTTGTTAAAAACATTTGTTTAAAAATTATATTCGATTTTGTCATAAATAAAAAAAAAAAAATTCGTACTAAATTTATGGACACTATTTGTTATAAATTATTTCTGAAGTAAGAGAAATTTTATTGATTGGACAATGAATATTTTTTTAGAAAATTAACATTTTTTCAAAGAAAGTGTGGTCTGAAACAAAAATGTTGATAGTTACATAAAACTATAAAAGAATCTCAACAGGAAATAAATAATGCTTAAACTCTGATTTAATATATTATTTTCTAAAGAGGCTTAATTGTACACGATGCTGTAAAGCTTCCAAGAGTGAGATAAATAAACCGCTTAGATATTTAAGTAATTATGTACGTAAGCACACTATAATATATTTGTACAACAAACAAAAATAAGAAAGACTGTACATAAAAAGATGTAATTCAATAAAGTATTTCCTTTCTTGACCTACGTTTATTATTTAAAAATGGATATATTACACTATAACAAATAAGCTTCAAATAACTTATCTGTTCAAATAACTTGTCGGTAAAAAAGAAATTGCTTTCTAGTAATACATGCTTCGTATCAAGTGCAGATACATTAAGTAGTAAAAGGTGAGCTCTGTTTTACCGATTACCAGAACTGTTTCCTCTGGTAAAAAATTGACGAGTCGATCTAGTCAGAACACTAGCGATTGCCTTATAGTTTCGCCGACTAATACTAAAGTGCAAAACTGAAGATAATATAGGCACAAGCTCGTCTAAAATTGAAAGAATTAAAATGGACTTTTTTTTATATGATGTATAATTTACTTACATAAATAATGTAATAATACACATTGATCTTTTCTGAATTGCTTTATTGTGGATATATACACGCATTTTCTTAAGTGTGGTATGTACCTTAGTGCAGTAACACTATGGCACGTATATTTTTTATTTACAGTAATTTTCCATGAGGCTAAATTAAATGATTATTATTAATATTATTTAACATTATGTGATTACTATATTTACAAGAAGTTATACTACAATTTATTTAAATACTTTATTGTGGCATACATCATTTAGTTTATATGAGAAATAAAACGCCATCTAATAGGATAAGTTTGAAAAAGAAAATTTTCATAATTTTCATAATTAGTTATCACAGATAGTCTAGAAAATAATTACCTACCAGGAAAAAATAAAACAATTGTTATTTAATAAATAATTTCCAGAATCTTAATAATTTGAACAGTAAATATACAACTACTAAGAAACCAAACTATCTTGTTATTCAAACTCACCCCACTAGAGGGAACATCCATATGTTATTCAAGTAAAATACAAAATAAAAAACATGTTTACAATTATTTATTAAACAAAACTTATTTTTATTCTAACGTTTTTTATCAATAATAAGTCGTGCTTTTTTACGTATTTACAAGTACCTATATTAGTAGACTTAAGAAAACTAATTAAATTATATCGATACATACACAAGCACATTGATTTTTTTTCAAGTTAGGATTCATGAGATAAACTGTTATTTTCTGTTGCGATGTACTATTAACTAAAAATGCATTTGGATAATGTATTGCAAATTAGTATCTCCCGAAATCGGATTATGCATTTCCGGATAAATTTATAATTATACCTTAGTGTCTGAAAGAGGATATGATAATATCAGAAGAAAGTTCAAGATCTAATGCTCTAAGTAAAAATTTACTAAACGACTGATACCAGTACATGTTATAACTAATCGAAGGACTTTATCATTTCTACATTTCGTTTATCTCTAAAATCCTAAATCCATAACTTCATCAAAAAATATAAATCTTTGTAGTCGTATCAAGTGAACTTTGTTTCATAGTTAAATTATAAACGCGTTACAAATCCCAACTCTTGCAGAGCATCACAATTGTATTTTTATCCTGGTGAAAATATTATATATGTAAAAAATATATATAACGAGTGGATAACATAAGAATTAAGACCTGATTTGAAACATGTTTAAATCATTTAGATCCATTGTGTCAATCAATCGAAACATTATACCGACACTTCATAGATATGTATATTTAAGCCTATAAATATAAAAACGATATCCAATAAATGATACATTATGTCTTATAATGTTCTTACATTACTATTCATAACAATCGTTTTAACAAATTCTTTTATCATATAATGTACATATATTAGCTGTAAATATATCAAGGCATTCTTAAAGTACACAATAGAATAGCAAACTGGATGTTTCAAATCAAAGTCAATTTTTAAAAAATCTTTTCACATCCACATTTCTACTGGGATCATTAGTCACTGGATATGCAAATTACATTTTACGGGTGTCACGTCTACTTCAATCAACATTTGAATACAATGACATATTTTCACCAGGTAATTTATAGCTATAAACTTTGTTTATGTTTTATTTACATAAGTTATCGTTACACGCATCTAACCGAAGAACCTCCTTTTGCGTTCACAAAGTGCAGTAAACTCCCTTACTTCCAAGATAAACGATTATATTCACACGCATTAAAACATTATTACAATTACCCTTGTCAGTTTTCTACATTCACTTTCTTAATTTCCGGTACGAAATTTTCGCCACTATTCTCATTGCACGATACACTTGAACTATTAATTCGTCTTATTCCATACACTCGAAGCTCAGCAGGACGAGGAATCGGAGATATCCGAGTTCAATTCAGTGCTTTCATCGGCACTACGTTTGCAAATATCGATGAACGGCGAGGGCCAGTAGGTACAGTGGTATCAGTATCGAGTTTCTCGTGGACGCTGGACAGACCGTCGAGGAAACGGCGGAGGCGCTCGTCGAGGACCTCGACTGGGCCGTTTTATCTCTTTGACTTTCCAATCGCTCGAGATTGTTGTTGGTGCTACTTGCGGTACTCTTGCGGCCAGTGTTGGCTGAGACCCCGGACTTCCCGGTAACGGCCGCCTCCTCGCCGGTGCGGCCCCCATGCTGTCGTGTATCTAAGCAAAAAGGGATAAAGAATGAGCGGAAAAACAAGCACGAGATCGTGCCCGAGAAAGACGGAGAAAGAGTATGGTATTATACGCGACACGAGCAGAGATTGGATTTTCCATGTGACTATCCTTTCTTTTGCCGCTTTTTAAATTGCATTTACGGCGCCAGGAGAAACGAGAAGAAAAAGAAGCAGAAATATATAAAGAGACTTTTTTAATTTGTAAAACCCGTGGTTGAAAGGCTTCGAAAAAAATGTCAACTGTAAACTGTGGTGTTGTTTTGGCTAAGCTTTTAATCAAGAATAAATTATCAATTAGCATGATTTTGTCTGCTAATGTTTTACTTAGGAAATAATTAAGTAAAATAGGGTTATTTTATATGAAGCTGTACATTTCTTTAAAAAAATAATTTTAATTTTACGTTCGATAAAAAATTAATACGTAGCGTCAATTTGTTAATGATATAAATTCATTAAACACTGAACGGTCGTAGTTATTCAGATATGAACCTTTCATCTCAAGTAGAATTTCAAAGCGTTTCAATGTTTCAAATGAATCGCCCGCATAAAATGTTCAAATGCAGGTATAGCATTTGTGATTAGGTTGCAGTGTATAATTTCGTGAAATTGCTGACATTGACGTGACAGATTCGTCAAAGGCATAAATGGATTTCAAGGAAAATTTTCATGCGTCTCGTGTAGCGTGCTTATTTACTGAAAATCTCTTTGGATTATGCCGCAAATGCTATTTAATTTACAGAAAATTTCATAAATATTACTTTAAATTTCTACCTCCTATTTCAAAGTTTGTTTGAATATTTATGATCTGGACTAGGAAAGTAAATGACCCTTTTTATTACCCTTTTTATTAGTGGTTGACTTAGAAGCAACTGCTAAATCGTTTGCCCGAGGTTCTATACTGGGCGTAACTCTTTGCCTTGATCTTCGCTTCTCAGCTAAGACAAAGAGAAACATAATAAGTAAATTAAATTTTTAAATAATATACGCGCAAATTTACAAATTAAATAAATAATAAAAATGCCTATTTTTTAAGTTAAAAAGAAAATCGCATGATTTACCTCTTGTGACAGTGGGAATTGGCGTCGTCGTAGTGGTTGTCGTTTTCGGCTGAGTTGTCGGTGTGGGTATATCTGAAACAAGTCAGAGACACTCCATTAGTGATGTCTGAAAAGTTCTTATTATACAGTGAAGAAGTGTCTACCCCTGATTGCTTTGCATCGAGCTTCTCACACCGTCTATCTAAATGTCTTGTAGAAGAATAGACACACAGACAGGGTGACGGAGAAAAGAAAACGAGAATGTCGATCACGAAAGTTCGATGGATAATTTGTTAATAAAGGTCACGTTTTTTATTGAGATTTACAATCGTTCGCAAGAAAGACAGAAATAAGTATTGCACTAGAAACTCGATTTTTGACTAAAGATAAATCAAAGTAAAATAAACTATAAATAGTATATTTATGATGCATAAGACCAACTTTATTCTAGATAATATTTATTTATGAAAGCACAGCAAGTAACTTACGGTAAAATTTGATACTTCCATCAGTGCTGCCTAAAGAGTTCTTAGAAATGCATTTGTACGTCCCGTAGTCTTCCGGGGTAACTGATCGTATAGTCAATTTCATGTGTACTTTGTAAACGTTGTTCAGCAAAACAGGATCGTATTTGTTACCTAAAAATATTGACATTTAAATTTCATTTGAAAAAAGCCTAAACGTTGGATAGCAGCAGCATTTATCATAATTTAATTAGTCAAATTGTGGGCATTTCTTCAATCACATAAAAATGCAGGCATGCAAGCGCAAGCCAAAAATGAAATGAAAAGACTTTCAATCATTTGTGCCTTTTAAGTTCAAAGCCGTATGCGCATCCTCGGAGTCTTGGCTGTCGAAAAGTTCTTTGCCTGCGTCTCCTCTCCCACTTGGGCGATGTATAAGAAGTACGTCGACGACAATATGCACGAACGACGGAGGGATCGCGATGGGGAATAGGGGCCAAGGGACGGAAACGGAAGGGCAAACGCCAGCACTGGAGCGAGGGGCGGGAAGGGGGGGAGGGGGTTTTCCTTGAAGCACCCACTCGAACGGATCGTCGAGCGAAATAAAACGGCGAATATTTGGTAAAAGGAGGAAGTGGGGCCGGAGGTGGAATAAAATTCGCTGATACTTCCGCGCGTTTTCATACGCGGAGGGATGAGCGGGCCGATTGGCGGCGGTGGCGGCGACGCGTCTCGCGCTCGGCGAACTAGAAAAACTGGCGTTAGGGCCTTCCGCATGAGCGGCCGCGTCGGCCTTAAGAATCGACTTTCGGTTCGTTTGCAGGACGAATGCCGCCCGCTCGTCCGACCGTGATGTATATATGCATGCGGGTGATGAAAGGAAACTGTGTCCGCTCGGAAAGAGCCTGGAATAAACGCATTCGACTCGCTCGGCGAAAAACACGAGTACTACCCATACCCATCGCCTCGGTGCACTTTACTGCAAAAGTTTGTCGAACTTGTAAAAACAATTTTTTCAGCGGCTTTCTTCTCTTTTTTTGAGAACTCCTGCAGTGAAAGTTTTTTTTTTTTTTTAAACACAAGGAAATTTTTCCGCGAAATACCTTTGGCTGGGTAAATGTTTTGACTTTGCAAATTGAACTTGTTCGAATTTTAATTGGCGCGACAACTGCGCGCGGGTAGCTGCGGGAACTTTTGGATTGCCATCTTAGCGGCTCGTCCAGATTCTCTGTAACACATATAATCGCCCCCTCCCCTCGAGCACTCGCAAAAGTCAAAGTTAGCTCGTTGAGGCGAAAACCCGCGCATTAGTCAGTCGTAATAACGCGCGAAGAAAGTCAGCCACTGTCCCCCGAATACTGATACGCGGCGAGGGGATAACGAGTAGCATCGGCGCGAGCATCGACGGGCGGAGTAAGGAGCAGCGGCGCGGTCGCGGGCTCAAAATAAAAAGTATTATGATGCCGCCAGGGCGGCTGGTGATGAAAAGTTCTTGCGCGCAGAATGCATTTATGGAGTGGTTACTGTGAGCACGTCTGCTCGAGACTCCTCCCCTCCCCCCGTGCAGCCCCGACCCCCGGGAAAAACTTTCATCGACTTGCGAGTTTAAGAAGCAGATGAAAAAGTTTAACGACGCTGAATTGCGAACCGACCTTTAGCGCGCGCTCGCGCGCGGAGCGCGGATATACGTCTTCTGGATTTCCGCGGGATAAAGCGGGCGCGGGGACTTTGGGAGGCTCTCTCTTTCTTCCCCAGTTTGCTCCGGACCCGGGAATCAGCCTCCGGTACTTCGCGGCACGCTCGTTCACGCATGCTTGACGACTAAACTTTCAAGACGCCGGGCAGAAAAACCCAATTTATTGCTTTCGACGGTTGTATAAAAGCTTTATACGAACTTCACTTTTCAATTCTCAACGCGGACCGTCCGCCTTCTGCCTTTTTTTTATATGCAAAATTCACTTATGTATGAACAGCCTGAATTTATAGAGCTCGTTGCAGATATACCCAGCGCCTTATTTTTTCCTTCAACGCACTTTTATAACTATTTCACTTTTCACTTAATTTAATTAATTAGCTGACAATTTTTCTCCAAGTTTTTATTCAACCTAATATAAAAATAGATGCAGTAAAGATCAGTATTCATATAGCTTGTAATTTAGTCTTAAGCCAAGTGTAGTCATTAGAATATTAAGTGATCTAAGAATTTTGCATTAAGAATCAAAATGTTGCATATTATAGAACCGTCGATACGAGGTGCTGTCGAAATATAATTGCACTGCTGGTTAAAATATAACAATATCATTCAGAAGACCAGCAGTGGTAATAGGAATTGGCAGCACTTGGCGAATGATAGCGGAATCACGCGAGATATCACTAGCCGACAGTTGGCCAGTTGGTCTGGCCCGTATAATTGACAGGGAGTTCGTTTGGCTAATTATGCTATCCGTCGAGGGGATTAGGTGGCGTTGCTTCGGCCCTATCTCCTACCTGCCTCCCCGCGCTCTCTCTCTCTCTCTCTCTCTCACTTAAAATTCTGCCGTAATACTGACGTGCGTATGCGCGCTCTTCATCCGTGCTGCATCCAGGACGACATGAGCAGGCAAACGTCAAAATTGCTTTAAATAGTCGAATGTGCTACAATATCGGAGTTTCCTGAGCGAGCTTACGGATTGATTGACATTTATGTATTGTTGAAATCAACGTATGTTTGTGCAGAACATACAGAATTTGTTTCTAGAGTAAATACAGAACGAGTTGATCTGTATTTCATCAGTTAAATGTAGACAATCAATGATACGTGCGGTATTTTTATTTATTGAGTTATTAACAATATCCCTTAGGGTGCACATTTTGACTAAAATAGTCACGATATATTTGCAAGATCAGCATTTTTGCATAATTAGCATTCAAATATTACATCGCTCGCTCCATTATGCAATTGCACTTCGAATTTTCACCCGAGCCCCCCCCCCCCCCCTTTAATACAGCGCAGCAGCGTCAGAGAGCGACTGATTTCTTAATTGGCAATTAGGCCGCGATTTATTCGGCAGTAATGGGCCATCAATCAAAGCCAGAAAATCTTCAGCCCCCATCCCTTTCTGCTGATTAGAGGCACCGGTGCGCGATAAGAGATTAACCTAATTAACCGGAGCGATTAGCGAGTTCGCGCGCCTTCTTACCCGCTCGGCTCTCAGGCTACTGTTTGCGAGAGGCGTGTACGTTTACGGATCATTATCCAGTTGAATCTCGATATCTGCGAGGAAGAAGCCCTGCGGCCGCGTTACAGAGCGACTACACCATATCTCAGATGAGTGCGAGTCAAAATAATAGGAAGCCAGAACTCACCGCAAGCGGATCAGAGTCATTATTTGGCGGCTGCTCTCTACATGGGTATTGGTATTCAATTAAGGCTTACGTAACGTGCGCACTAGTGGGTGTGTTTGGCTCGGGCGTGCACTAAAAGCGTGTGTGTTTCTTGTGTTCAAAATTTATATTCCTACATTTGTCATCGCTTCGTTACAAATGTTTCGTCAGTGTTTGATTAATAATTTACTCAAAGCTCGCGAGAACTGCCCTAATAAGTCGCAATGTAAATTGGCTATACTTACTGTTTGCCATAATTTCGTCATTGTCCCGAGTCCAATAGTTTATTGACTTAGGAAAAGCCTCTGAGAGACACTCTAAAGTCATCTCATGGCCTACTTCTGCACCAACTAGTTGATTTTGAATCGTTATCATTGGCGGAACTGCGTAAGATAATTTATAATTAATATACAAAGTAGTGTGATATTTTCAAATGCTATAATAAAGTTAAAACTTTAAAAGATTATATGTAACAGAAAGATTTATACTGAGTGAATTTTAAAATAATGATTTGTATTTTATTAAGGTTTAAAACTACCTGAAGCTTTGAATTAAAAAAGAAACTCACAGTGAACTATTAGCATAATCCTTTTGCTGACGGTAGGAGGCACCCCGTTCGATGCGATGCAAAGATATGGGCCCATATGTAGTCGGTTTACTCTTGTTATATTAAACAATGCGCCTTCCACACTGGTAACTGGAATAATAGGTCATGCAAATATCCGAGATCATAGCTTTTGTACACGGATTGAATTTTGCGCACTAAATTAAGGATGCGTTGCCCTTATAAGTGTAAGTAGTATTCAAATTAATGTTGCACATCGCACGCGCACCGCATGTAACGCTCTGCATTATGCCCGCACTACATTATCCTCGCTAAACCAAAAATAAGCAAATCGAGTTAATAAATCGAGTTATAAGCATGTTTTCGGAACGATTAGAGTGGCAGGAATAAATTAATTGACGGAGCTGCGAAAACATTGCTGAGAGCTTTTTCGATTGAGGACGATTCTTCACCGCGGAGCCGGCAGTTCGCATGAATAACGATCAGAGGTGCGCGGACCATAAGTAATTTAATGGTTTTACGTTTCATCTTGTAGTTTGCGTAAATAGAGTTGATGAAAAGTGAGGCAAAAAAAGAGGTAAATCATGCAACCGCATTAGCGCATTATTTGCTTAGCAGTACTCGACAGCTTTTCTTGCCGCCTATATCTTGTTGCCGCGAGAAGTGTTATTAACGACCAAGCTACAAATTATACTGCTTTATAAATTATACCGAGGGTTGGTCAATATACTCTTTTTAGTCATTGTTAAGCACCTGGATTTAATTGCAAGTTTGACTGTGTGTTGTTTCACTTGTTTGCTTCTTCGCGAAAAAATTCAATTTATGGTTTGCCATCAAAATTAAAAAGAATCACCGAATCCGTGACTAATAAGTCAGGGCAATTAACGCATGCATTTAATGCATGAAGTAGACAATCGGATTAGTATTAGATTGATATTCTATATTCCTGTGTAGTCGTTCACTTAATACGAACATCAACTTTGGCAGATCAATGGTATCAGTGTAGTCAAGAGTATTATTGTATAAAGGAATATTGGCAACAATAAAGTTACTATACTGCAAAGGACGTATTGTTATTGAAATTCAATAGCTACAATAATTTATAAAATGCTAATTGCAATTGATAATATTGAATTAGAATAATGCTATACAAAGAACAACTAAATTGTAATAAAATCCCAAAAGAGGGGATTATTATGAAATTATAATGTCCATAGCACAAGAAAATAGGAACGATACACTTTGAATTTTCACGCGAAATTTTCTTTCCGTATGTGTTATGGCTTTTATTCAGATAAAAATAGCATTTGTATGTGTCGCGTCTTTCCGATAAGAGAAAAAACTTAGAGAAAGATGCAATATGATCTTGTGTGTATGGGCTGTATATACGTGGGGGGAATGAAAGTAGGAGCGACGTCCCGGCATCCGTGTTAAAGAAGGAGGCCTTACCTTCTTGACCGTTGGCGAGGGGTATGAGCTCGCTGGCTTCACGCCGCCACGTAATATTAGGAGTCGGAACGCCCGTTGCCGCGCATTTCAACGTAACGTTGCTCCCCTCCCGCACTACCATGTCAGTGCTTGTCGGATAATCCAGGATGTCGGGCGGCACTGTAATCACCAAATGTGGGACGGAAAACCCTCTTCAGATGAAAGTAGTCGCGACAAACTCAGATAGGATTTTGGATTATTGGATTGTTCAATGCTAGCCTAGCTCTTACAAAAAATTCATTTATCTGTCGATAATGCGCTTACAGTTCATTCTGAAACGTTACTTAATTCATGTGGATCAAATTTGGTAATCTAATTTTTGTTACAAACATTTCGTCGTGTACGTTAAAAAAAATTGAAAAATTATACTGTAAAGTAGCAGCACCGTTTATTTTACAATTTAAATTTAATTTAAAATTTCGCGTTTATACAGATAGGGCAATAAAAAAACGACGAAATAAAGAAAGTATATAATCCAAAAATATTGATCTCTGAAAATACGTAATGTTGAGAATAATAAATAGAACGAATGCCATGGATAATAAATATCACATACCCACAACTTCCAGATAACCGATCTGACTCTTCATGGGGTCCGTATTAATTTGGCACATGTAATCGCCGGCATCGGATTCCTTGACGTCCCGTATGTGCAGATACCACGTGCGATGATCGCTGTGCGTGACGCTGATCCTGTGGTTCTTCGTAATCACGTGATTGGCTATTGTCAGGATAGTTTGCGTGTTTACACGTAACCAAGCAACCTACGAAGAAACATTTTTATAAATTGATATGTCGGGATTGAGTGCGGCTATTGATTGATTGAACTTTTACTAGTATGTATTAACATTACTAGCATGAAAAATGCGATAAAAATAAAAGTAAATGTTAAATTAGTTTAATATAGTGATTTATCTTTCCTATTCGTGTTTAGCATTTAATTATCGATTGCATTACCGAGTCAGTGAATTAATTTGCTCATTATTTAATCAATAATTGACTAAACTAGGATAATTGAGCAGATAAATGAAAACATGTAATTCAACATTTGACAGTATATTGTTATTTAATGTTCCTTCTAATTTAGTTTCGAATCAAAATGAGTACTCGTGGGTAATCCAAATGGAAAGCAATTATAGAATTTAACTGTAGTCTGTAACGGTCCCTGATCTACTTTAATATTATCGATTCCTTCCCTACGAGTGTTGTTATACTTGAGTATCTCTGAAGTACCCTTGGGAAATTATTGTTCTCAATCTTTCGAAGAAGCAACCGAATCTGACAGTATGTCGAAACAAACAAAAGGATTGAAGATACTGTTGTTAATTTCACTTTTTTACGAACTGCAATTCATATTTCTCCTCGATTTACGATTTGAAAACGATTTTAGTTTGAAAATAAATACTTTAAAACTTATCCAATTATATAAGTTAATGCGTGATATTAATTTAAAAATAAATGGTAAATTAGGTAATGTAACGCACAATGTTTTCTTGAAGTTTGGTATTTCTTCGCATTTCACATGATAAATGAGAAAACATTAATAAAAATTTTTTTAAATTGCAATCTTTGTGACACTTTTCCTGTCACATCGAGTTTAGACCGTTAGAATCCGGAGGGGGACAAGAGGTTAAATTACTACTGTAGCTGAAACTTCCGTTTTCAGCGTCTTCTCCTGCTGTACCTTTCATCCCTCACGTCATCACGAACGTTCATTCGCCGGCTAACACCTTTCCAAGTTTCCGTGAGAGGTCGCTTCTACTTTATGAATTACCGCCAAAGTTTCGTCACAGTTTTCGTCCGGGATTTTGCCTGGCTAACGCTTTCTTCTGCGTGTGAAAATCTTGATCTTTTCTCATTATAAATATCAAACATTTTCCGAGCTTTTGAGTGCTGGTTCATTTTAATAATTTTCCAACTTCTTTTCACTTACTTACTTACATAATTACATTTCTACTACGATGTTAAGAAACTTCAACGTAATAGCATGACTTATAAAGTACGATATCATCCGATTTACCGACTTAAAAAGTTCTTCTAGAATGAAAAATGGATTGAAACGAGAATTAAAACTCGAAGCCTACGCAAAAAATTCATTTTCTTAGGTAAGCGCAGTAAAAAAATTATTTTTATATACAATTCAATTTTGGAAACACTTTGAGCAAAATGAAATTCCTGTAGTAACGTCACTGCCCGGCTTTCACTTTTTGTACGACAAAAGGTCGAGAAAATAGAGGCTTTGAAAACTTGCTAACACATGAGAAAATAAAAGGGAAAAAATATTCGCGATTGGCTCATTCCTAGAGCAGCGAGGGCGTTTTAGCGGTCGCGGTCAATCGGTGCAAAGCGATTCAGGAATTTGCATCTGTCGCTGCTGGAACGTTGGTGGATTTTTCGATCCCTAGAGTAGGCGGGAAAAAAATGTTAGCTCGACGACTGCGGACGAATTGTTCTAATGAAATATTTAAAGTACCTGGCCATTGGTCGTTCTGAATGCAATTGCTGTCAAAGGACGTCTCGAATAAAAACGGACGAGTTGCCGACATCAATTTCATCTCCATAATTACTTTTTTCATTTAATTTGTGTCTCCTTCTTTTTAATTTTTAATTCAAATTTTGTAAAAAAAACTTTGTAACTAAAATATTTTTGTACTTCTAAAGAAGAAAGATGGATCTCGGAATTTGTAGTAATATTTTGGAACCGTAATTTTAAAAGAATTTTTCGCACCAATTTACTTTATGATTAACGTTTGATAAAAGTTTCGTGTACTCCTATTTCAACAGATCACGTGAAGCTTCAAATTTCCACTAAACCCGCGAAATAGTGTAAAATCCATCGATGACACTTGCCCCGTGTTTCACGCAAACGTATCACATTATCTTAACGCAATTTATCCCGATCATCGAACGACAAATCCTTGATCCATAGATCGATCTTTCATTCTTGCATAGGTATTATAAGTGAATGTGAGAGCAAGAGTGATGGTGCTCACGTATTTGCAAAATACTGGGCGTTTCATGCCACACGGATTTGCTCAGAGTTTATACACACGAGGTCGTATGGAATGATTTCGCTGGTATTTGACACGTTATCCAAAACGTTTGATGCCTGATTAAATGCGATGTTCGCGGTCGGCGCTACTCGACAGCATCAAACGCTTTTAACGTTTGCTGCTCTAGTAGAGCCTAAAAGGCCGCAACAGCTGCCGATTGTTCTTTTATCGTTTAATCGCTAATACTACTAGTTAATACGCAGTGGCTAATTGTGTGTCAATTACATCGTTCGGCGAAAGTATGCTTTCAGCATTGATTTCAATCGAACGAAGGGTATGTAATCCTTCAGCGCTAAAACTGCAGAAAGGTAAGGTTAAAAGTTTGATGCGCGCGCGCGAAAATAAAGAAAAAATATGGCGAAGCCCATATCCATAAACAGGTGCACTTCATGATTTGGCCGCGCGGAGCGATCGAAAAAATGCCAGAAGCACGGTGCGTTCGATTTTCCCTGCGGATAAATCAAGGGGCGCTCTTTATGCAGGTCGTATACAGCGGGAAGAAGAATGCCCTCAAAGTTGAGAACAAATTGGACGGTTGTTCACGATGCTTGGCTCCAGCGAAACGTTAAATCGTGCGTATTTCCTCTCCCACTTCTCACTCCTTCGCTACGCTCTCTCCATACCTCTTTCGCCCGCGTCCCCCGGCAATTTCGCTATCTTCCTGCTGCTCTTGGCGCGCCGGCTATAACCCGCCGAGCCGAGTGTTCGAGTATTTTTCCTCGGGCTGCCGGGGATCTCGCCCCGTCTCTCTCTTTCAGCGGCGTTCCCAAGGGTGTCCTCGTCGACGTACGCAAACTCCCCGGGCGCGCTCGAGGCCGATCGATCAAAATGCATGTGACAGTTGGGCGCGAGCGAGCCCGGCCCCGCGGTCCTAATGTTTGCCGGGCGTATCGGCTCGGCCGATCGGCCCATCACTTTGGGCAGAATCGGCCGCGGCATCTCTATCTCTCTCCCTGCCGCGACCCGGCTAAATAATAAAAAAGGATAAATATTACGCATTTATCAGTGGCGCGCGGGCTAAATGATTACGCTCGAAATTTCAGCTCTTGCACTGTAGTCGTTTTCATTAGTCGCGGAATGAAAATAAATAAAGGATCAGGTAAACGGAAAAAAACGGAGAGAATTTTTTTATAGCTGTAAATGGATTGGCCGATGTTCGTTTGGGGATCCTGTGAATCGACGTAAACTTCACAAATATTGAAGGGATGAATTATTGCGGTTGTTAAGAGTATTATTGCAGCGGCTAAAGTCCTTGTTAATGAAATAAAAAAACTCTTTACATTTGTTTCAGTAAATATTACATGCGCTGCTTGATAATAAAGATTTATTACGTTTTACGATTTTTTAATAACACGATATTTGAATTCGTGTTGTACGATATTATAAAAATAATAAAATTTCCTTGAAACAAAATATGAAACAAGAATTTTATATTTTATTTGCGTAATTCGATTATAATAAAACGCTTCAGTTCACTTAATAAATCGCGCGTTCATTTATTGAAAAAAAGAAGCAGTACTTCCGCGGCGTCAGATTTTTTGCACGATTTTCCACATTACCCCTGCGACAAAGTATCCATTCAAAACGAGCATTGTTTCGGCAGCATTCAATTTTTACTGTCTCTTCCCTCATAAGTTGCAGCCTGTCCCTCCTTCCCGCGGCTCTGGTTGTCGGACCGACAAAGCAATAATTCACCACTTAACTCGGGCGTGCGAGCTTGCAAATCCAATTATTTTTTACGCCCTACGGAGTCCGGGCGCAAAATTTCGCCGGGAGCTACTCCGGGGCGCTTCCTCTTTTCCCCGGAATGATAATCGATTGGCGCGCGGGCGAAATGACCCATCCCGCACGTCCGTCAATGCGGATTTTACGCGGAAGCAGATCTCGACGTCCGCGAACGGCAATAACAGCGGCACGGCAGCAAACGCATTATTTAGTATTTATTGTCCCGAGCGCGGTATTGGCCCGGCGGTGCGCGCTCGGCCTGTTATGGGCGGCGTCGCGCGAGTTGTTGCATCCGGCATCCCACTTGCCGTATACGAGCCTACGTACTCCGAGTACGTGTCCGCCCGACCCTCGGCTCTTTGCCAACGCACTAATTATTCGCGGTACGTTAAGCATATTTAGAGCATATTGATTTGTCGTGATTAGTCGGCCTTCCCCTCCTCCTTTTTAATGCACATTCCAACTTTTTTTCAGTGCTTGTAATTACTTTTATTAATTTTACTTTTATGATTTGAAACTATTAAATTAATAGACTTTATTGAGAAGTAAGTTAATCGGGTACAAACAAATTAGAAAATTTCACTAAGTTATTACTTTTTTGTAAAAAAAAAAAAAACAAATCAAAAAAGAAGTTAAACTTTAGTGAGCTTTTATTTTCATACTTCAGAATTTAATAAGCATACTTTACATCTCAAATTTTGCCTTTAATTACTTTACTTATGAATGACGTAATTGCTCTTTGAAATAGCTTGCAAAGGATTTGATGAACGAGGTTTATGAAAGTGATGATGAAATAAAACAGGTTTTCTTTCCTTTGCTAATACAAAAATAATAAGAGTGAGAAGAGTAGCACCTGTAGTACGACCGTCTATAAAGTTTTATCAGACTTCAGATCACATTCAGATCAGAATCACATTCACCGATGTAGTAAATAGGAAATA
>JAXIUT010000021.1:11515774-11535926 GCA_035586675.1 Eurytoma californica | reverse complement strand
ATAGGATACAGGTCGCACTTATATAATTTTTACTACTTAGCGGGCGTTTTATACGAATAAGTTTCACTTCCTAAATTAATTTAACTTTTTAATGCGATTGCAGTAACTGTTTAAGAAACCTTAAATATAATCAAAATGTAATTATGAACGCTATTGTTATTTTTTCATAATTATACAAGAATAAGTAGAACAAGCCGAGTTTAAGTCAGACAAAACCTTGTTTTTTGAAACTTTTTCTTCTTTTTATTTTATAGTAGAAATAAGTAACAAGACTAATGAATATTACTGCTCATCTATAAAATCATGAACATCGTGTCGGTACTAAGGTGTGCGCGACACGTTTAGCAGCAACGTCTAGTTGAAGTACAAGCAAAATTTCATATGTAACTGAAACATAAAAGCTTATGGATTTGTTTATTTAAATCTTGACAGTGTCGCGTCACAAGAAATATTAAATAAAATAAACGTTAAAAAATTGAAAATATTGTGCTTGCAGTGGCAGGCGTCAGGTGAAACACAATTAGCGGTCGGGCAGCGTCGGCTTTATTCAGGATAAAACTTGTACGGGTAAAAATGGATTTGCATGTAATTTTCACGGAGGCGACGAGCTTGCGCCTCGAGAAATCGAGTAAACACACGGTCCCACGTGGCTTTCCACCGCCGCTAAATAGCCGGGGATTCCCCCGCGACGAGCGACTGACGGCTAGAACTTTTTAATTTAGCGATTACGATTAGTCACGGTTAGCCGAGCCGGCTCGACGCGCTAGAAAAGTTCTAGCGCAGCTGCATTCTCGCGCCGCTAAATTAATGCTTGACCGGTCCTCGTTAATTGAGATGTAGGGCTCAGCTGCCACAGTGAATATTGAAATTTTCTTCAAACAATCTTTGACTGCTAATTTCTCGTGCATTTTGAAGTAGGCCAATCGATATTGCAGAAGCATTATATTAATTATTAAAATGCCAAAATAGCATAATAAACTTTTGTTTGAATTTCAGAGGTATTTTGTAAATTAATTTAGTAGTTTATACTCAAACAAAACTGCTTACAAATATAGATATTGAACCACGTATTGTGTAATCTATTTCAAAGTTTACAACTTTTGGTTGCAACAGAAGCAGACTGGGGCAGTTCACATGTGTCTTTTTCTGTATACAAAAGCTCTGCTTTGTGCGTTAGTAAACATTGGAACTCGTTCTTTTCAGATGAATTGCACTCGTTCTTTCTCCAATTGCATTGTATATAACGGTTGAGAACCATTTAAAGGTGTAAACTACCTAAATGTTCATCTAATTAAATTAACATCCAGCAATATTTTCGAGCATTCGTCACGTTTTGTGCAAAGAGAGCGAGGGAGGAGGATCGTTATTAATGACACATCAAAGCGATTAATTAGCAAGGACTCGAAGATACGTAACGACCGCGCTAAGCCAACGCTCTAATCAGTAAATCACTGTTTACTCAAATTGCCCTTCCGCCAGTGGGTCCAGCCAACCAAGTCTACCTCTCACTCCACGGCGTCTCCTCAACATCACCTGCTACGTACAAACAGCACAACTGGCACACATACCTCATGACAAGGCAAAAGCTATTGCACTGGTCTTGAGAGTGCGAGAGAGAGCGCAGTAACTTGTCAGGTTGACGTGACGAAGTACACGCCTGACCCTGGCTGTTCTCGCCGGCGGCGTAAGGTTGACTTTCCCGTCGGTGCTCGACGCTCTTGCGCGCGCTCACTAATTACCCGCCATTTGGCGCAAAGCCCGTTTACTCGGGCGAAGGCGGCAACCTTAAATATTCAGCGCATTATGTGAGACGCTACGTACGCGAGACGTATGGGCGGCGCTGGCGCTCGAGCCCGGGATTTAATTATCTGATAGCCCGACTTGATCTATCCGCCGACCCCGGCGCGTCCCCCGAGAAGCCCGCGGAATCCCGCGCTGCCCCCGAGCTCCATTATCCGCGCCGCCTCCGCCGCCTCCACCAGCTACTCCTCCGCCGTCCGTCCGAGCGTCCAGAGCGGCCACGCGCCCGCCAGCGCTTCGCTCGATTCCCCGACAATCGACGCAGCTGCGCAGCGCCGGCTGCCTCCGCCCGCCGGCACCCGCAGGCAGTTTTAACGCTCCAGGATCGCCAATTGAATGACGTTTGAAGCGCGGAGCGAGCCCCGTGACGAGCGCGAAATTCGCGCTACTGAATCGCCGCGAGCGCTACTGATGCACGTCGGCGAATTACGAGCTTCTCAAATCTGCGATGAACAATTTCAATTTAGCTCCGCCATTTCGTTTCATTTGGAATTGCCTATTCCGAGGGGTGCCATCGATTGCAGCGCACTGCTAGTTTCCAATCAAAAGTGCTTCGAGTTTTGTAAACTTTAACATTTTAGAGCTCGCCAAGATTTTCAATTCGGGAGCACTGCGACAATTGCGCCGTGCGATATGACCAATTTAAACGATCGATCGGCAGATTGAGGCGCGCGATTATGGCGAACGTATGCGGGTGGCCGGGTAACTGGCGCGAACCCGCTCAATTATGCAGAGACAAATATTCGTCCGGCGCAAAAGTAATTAGCAAATGTTTCACGTCTCATTAAACACGCAACGAATATCCAATGGACGATAAACCGTGCGCACTTATAATAGTACGCGGCGCGGCCGGGTCATTCGATCTTTCGGCGACGCGGGCTCGCGGCCCTCAATTCCGTCGGTATTTTCGCCCGTCGCTGCGCAATGCGAAACTCGTCCGCGCTCAAAGCGCGGCTGCTTTTTTTATTTATATTTTTGTTGCCGCGCGGACTGACATTCCACGCTTGCTCGCGGGACGTACCTTTTTTTACTGATGAACGGGCGCTTTTCCCCGAATCGGCCCGGCGGAATAAAACGAGTGCCGTTAACAGGGAATTACGAATAACCGGGCGAATTTCAACAGCCCCATTATCTTCCAACGAGGCGATTACACGTTTAGCGCCGGGAATATTTTTTGAAGCCCGCAAGCTCACACGGTATACCGGGCTTAATGCCGCGTAATACGCCCCGCGCAAGCGGATCACGACTAAGACCATTGCTGTCAATTACGAATATGTATATTTTATGTACTGCGCGATGTAAATGATATGTCCACATGTAGTGATTATGATTACGAAAAAATATAGTCATTGGCAATGCAGTAAAACTTAACTTAAGCAAAAATTAAAAATTCGTTAGTTATTTCCAGAGCTAAAATAAATGATTCTCTTTCGATGGCACGTCTACTTTTTAGGTATACCCAATGTTAATTTAACAGCTAAATATAACGATGTTTACCATTGGTACACGGAACGTACTCTAATTGATGAATACTAATTATAACTGCGTTATTGGTCGCATGATTCCATTTTATAATTTTTGAATAATAGTTTATATTACTGATTTATTTAATAAATGCAACATGTACATACATAATTAAACGTGTTTGTTATAAATCGTATAATCCTGTGTTAATTAATTATCAAACAAAATAAATTTACTAGAATTAGCAGAGTTTTAAAGTAGCATGATTTACGATTTAACAAGACATTATTTCTTATTTAGTGTTTTAAGTTGAAATTTGTGTTTCACCTAATGTAACATTCTTAAAGCCAAGTTTTTTCTGCTCAAACGCGAACGTGGCCGTTGCACTCCACTTTTCTCATCCATGTGGGAGTTGGATAATGAAGACAAATCTTCTGTGCTCGATGGCGGTCTATGAAGAACGAGCCATTTACTCAAAACCGTTTATCTTGGACTATGCAATATAAGTCTGAAAGCTTAATAACTTTAAAAGAACATATATTGCGCAGCTTTCATATTAATAGAGGCAATTTAATCTACTCACAGTGGTGTCAAATTTTAGTCTGACAAGGTGTACTACTTAATTTAACGTTCTATAAAAGAATTTGAGATTGCTTTGGGAAAAGAGCTGTTTTGAATCAATCTTTTATCAAGACAACCAGATATTCATTAATATCATTTGACTGGCTAGGCGCGAATATTTTCTGCTGTCTAAAAAGTGCCCCCTTTCCGCTCGTAATTTCAGCAATCTTGTGCGAGTACAATAAATTACAAGCTCTCGGGTAAAAATCGATAAAATTTACATTTCAATGGAGATGGTCACATTTCGGCGGAAACATACATTAGCGAATAATTACCTGACAAAATGTGACATGAAAATTAAGCCGTGAAATTCGAGTTGGTCGCGGTATATAAAGCAGAAAGTTATACCAAATTCCGGTTATGTTAAACCGAACAAGTTGGAAATCGAGCGCATTCCGTCTCGGCACTTTAAGCAACGTGAAAGCTGAAACCTCCTCGCGCGTACCCCGCCTGTTTATTGGCCAATGTGGGCTTTGAATTTGTGAACGCCGCACTGCTAACGTTAAGTTACTTGCCAAGTTTTGAATCGAATTTTCTTCGCGAACCCTCTTACCATCGGCGCTGTCTCGTTGTTCCTCCTGGGGTGGCCGCGACCCTTTCCCCGATAATTTCAATTACAGATACAATACTTTTTTATCCGTTCATTCGATCACGGCGAATTCGCTTTCTCTAAATTACTGAATAAACTTGGGACTCTTCCTTGTGCAATAATTCTTTCTCGCGAAATTCAAGCTTTTAACTTAATTATATTTTATTTTTCTAGAAAAAAGACTAAAATGCATTTTTCAAGTTTGTGTACCATAAGACGTTAGTTGAGTACATAATTATTTAAATTAAATGAGAAATAAGAACGTAATAAAAGAAAGGAAATATACGGTCCATTTAATTAATAGCTTTCCTATACATTATAGAGCTCGGACAATAAGCAATATCTTTTGAAAAAGTATAGTGGTAATGCATTCGACAGCACTTTTTTTACGGATAATGACGAATCGCCGGACACAATGGCCCGTGCGCGGGCACATAAGATATCAATCTCAGACGTTCAATTAAAAGAAGAATCGAGAAAACAAAGCTTCGGATATCGAGCCGGCGCAGGCGTAAAGAGATCCGAAGGAAAATCGCGCCGGTGAAGAATGGCGCGCCGGCAGCAAATCAATGAGTGAGCGATGAGCTCCAGCCGGGAAATCAGCGGACATCGGCATTCATCGTTCATTTTACTCGATAAACTGAGCGAGCATTTCATCCTTCCTTCCTTCCAGCCACGCGCGCGGTATCGCGCACTCGTTCATTGTCGTGGCTGCCGGTGCCGCGCTATCCCTTGATTCCAATTTCCCCAACCAGCGATAAACTCGATCGCACTGCGGTGTCTGTTGAAGACTACCCTCGAGTGGCGGGGCGAAGGGAGAGCCACCGGAAAACCTGGCCTATTGTAATTGAAACTGTCTCAAACACTGCTTATACATTTTAACGGAAACGATTTTTATTACTGCATCGGCAGTGAAAAAAAGTTTTGCATCGTATTCGCGGAATAATCGTGCGGGATAAAGGAATATTTATTATTTCTAGTGGAACATGATTTGTGAAAAATAACCTTTGCTATATCGGTCAATCGATATATAAGGAATTGTTTAAATATGTACAGTTCTGTCAGAAAGTATGGAATGTAAATAAGTAGTAATTGTCAGTTCCGGTAAGACAAACTGGTGCCCTAAATATCATTTGCGATGTATAATTCGTATAAGCAAAAGATTTTTTTATAAAATTTATTACGAATAATATGAGTTAAAAAATTAACAAAAATTTTCGATCAACAATTATTTCTTTATGTTAATAAATTGTTTATTTATATTTATTTAAAAAACTTTAGCTAAAGAGTGACCTAGTTAAAGAGAAAGAAAATGGATTCTTAACGGTTTGCTGAACGAGATTTACGTTGGGTAGGAACAAGCAAAACATTTTACATTCGAAATTTTTATTGCGTAAAAGAAAATTCAAAACTTCATTATTTATACTTTGTGTGCAATAAAGTATTTTCGGCTTGTAACGTTCACGAATCTCTTTCGGTAAATCGTACAGTGTCTCAAATTAGACTTTTTACATTGGTAGAAATTTAATTCCACAAGAAAATCTTTGTTCAGTACTTTTTGTTCATTAAGAAAGATTTATTGAAGAAAATGTACCCTGCACCGAATCTGAAACGCGAAGGGTCTAAAAAATGTTTAATTCTAACTTGTCTCTCTAAGCGATTCTTTTTGTGACAATTAATTTTCTTTTGCCCATGCAAGAACAGTAAAAGCGTAGTCGCGAAATTTACGCAAGCGGTAAGCGCACCTTAATAACATGCACCAAGACGTGTCCCCAGATGAACATCAAGACGCAAATAATGTTTACCGGCAGCGTAAAATAAGCATTCGACGCCGTGCGGTCCCGCTTTCGAGACGAAGAAATTAGACGCCGGGAGACACTGGAGCGCACGAAAATCCGCAGCCTCTTGGGAGAGCAAGAGACATTCGTCGCAATCGCGCGCCAAGGATTCACGCATAAAGAATGCAGTCAAAACTGGAGGCCCCGAACAAAGCTGGAACGCCGAGGCGCAGCGCACACAGGAGCGAAAACCGCGCCACCGGCGGAAATATAATGACTCGTCTTTCGCCCCTGCCCGACTGCGTGCGCGTCTGTCTACCATATCAGCGAGCTCCGCCACGGCAATGTGGCTAGTCCCGACCGCCTCCCTCTGTCAGGCTCGGCTTCCTTCGCCTTTGTGCGTGCGCTGATGTACGTATTGCAAACGCGAGCTGTGCGCGCTCCGCAGGTGGTCATGCGCGAGGAGGACGAGCTTCCTTCTCTCATTTTCTCTGTCTCCTGCTTTCTTTCCCGTGCAACCTCGGCGCGGCGGGAGTATCCGTTTTTTCGCTGTATCATTAACGAAAAGCAAGCGCGTGTATAGGTGTCGGTGAGTCCGACGATTCTCTCGTGAACCAGAGGCGTCCTGGGGAAACAATGAAAAATAGCGCCAGCTCGGGGTATGAATCGTCCGCCATTTGACAATGGTATTGCGGGCTTCTCGCTTCTTTTTTCGATTCTGAAGAAAGGCTCGTTACAGGTGCATGAAATACGAATTCGGAGTTGTTGTTTCATCTTTATTTATATAGTAAATTATGCACATGCATTACTTTACCAAATTTAATGGATTTAATTAATTTCATAATTAATTATAACTTATAAATTCGCAAACTGCACCTGCTTTAAAATTCATTTCAAGTTGGAATAATTGAACGCGTCTCCCGTTGACGTGCACACATTTTATAAATAAACTTGTTAAAAGCGAGCGAACGGTCTCATTAAAACAGGTGTAATATTTTTAACTTATCGCGCTTTCGATCTTTTATACTCACCGTAAATATTCCAGCAGAAAAAAGTAAACGTCCTTTCAACTTTTTAATGATTTCAGGTTATCTACGAGAATTGGATAACAACTTTTTTCCAGCGATAAAATTCGATAGTAAAAAGTGATTCATTAGCGCGCGCCGTTTCAAACCATTCCGTTATTTTCGAAAAAATCTCTCGCTCTACCTCCGAGCGAAATCCAAGCAATGAATAGCGCGCCTTTCGTATTTGATCGCTTACGGTTGTAAAAAAAAGGATAGGCGTCACGCGAGCAGATATTTCCATCTGGACTATGCTCGCTCGTTGCACTCGGGAATCTAGCTAGGCGAAAAGAGGCGAAAGAGTAAATGGAAGCTAAATTACCACATATAATAACCTGCCCAGATAGCACGAATTGTGGATATAGAATAACCTATTCGTCAACGTTATCGTATTAAAATTTTTCAATACTTTAAATGGCTTATTTATTAACTTTCTTTTTTAAATTGCTTACATCAATTTTACACGAAAATAAAGATTTTTCAGTTCGTTTATAAAACATGCAATATAAGATGAGATTTTTTCTGAATTTTATTTACTAAAATAATAACTTTTGTTCTATTCGCAATATGATCTGCATGTGCGAAGCAAACAAATGTGGAGGTATCAAAAATAATAAATAATAACCACGAAAGACTAATAGATCCCTTAGTGGGCATTAAATTATCCAAAATATAATCGCTAAGCTCCGAAAACGAAACACGCGCGTTCATTCCTCCCCCTTGCGCGCAATATATAATGACTGACTCCGCGCGCAGTAATACGACTCGGCAATGTAAATCCCATTCTGATTAACACCGGCGCGTAAATGCGTTTACGCGCGACAGAGAAATTGCGAGTGTACACTACTCCTCCCGCAGTCGCTCCGCCGCATCCCCTTCGCGACTCTCCATCAGCACAAGCGTGCGATCTGCCGGAGCGTTTTACCGCACTTGCGAAAATGCTTTGATAATTTATTGCGAAGACAACGCGTGTCAGACGGATCCCTCCCATTGTCTAACCTGAGTAACACGTGAACTTGTGGTACGGTGATTTGTTAGAGATTGGACCGTTTTGTATCTTTTCAAGAAATTTTTTACGCACAAAGTGTTTGTAAGAAAGTTTGCTTTTAGCTTTCTTTTATCTTCGGGGAAATGTACAGATGAAGCTTCCTAGGAAATAGCGACATTAAACTAATTTAGACTTTTAATATTCCAACGGAATAAAACTCCCGACCCTTGGTGAGATCGCGGATGGATACTTAAAATTTCGAGTTTGGCGACAGTTGAACTTATAATACGACGATCACGTAGAACTCGTTTTTAGCCCCGGCCGGAGTAGTTGCGGGCCGTAAAGCGTCCCAGGTTTAAGGGCCTCCGCGGTGCGTCACGTGAAATTTCAAAGTCCAGTCCACACGTGGGGGCCCCGGTTAACGTGCATTCCACGATCTAAGCTCATTCCCTCTTTCTTTTTACTTACTATCAACCCCTTCCTTTTTAATGGGACGATGCGCGTCGGCATTCTGGCACGTTTTTGCGAGAAAATAAGCTGGTCCTTCCATTCTCGCTCTCTATAAATTACCGCCTTCTCTCATAGAGTGGGGTCGTGCTTGTCAGCATGAAACGTAACTTTACCTGCACGAGGGTAGCAGATGCGCTAGAATGCAACCGACCTCTCTCTTCCTCGCTCTCGCCGTCTCTCTTTCCCTTCGTGTTTTCGTACGCTTTTATTTCTCGCACTTTTTTCCCTTTCGTCGTTTGTCACGCTTTTGATTTCATGCTCCACATAGAGCGTTAAGCATCTTCCATTATTTGCGTTGAGTTTATTTTTCAAAAAGTTCAACCTCACATTTGTATGCTTCAATTTTGAGCTCCAGATAGTACTCTGAATTTATTTTGTCACCGTGAAATTTAATTCTTATTCGATCTGGTCTCCTTTTTTATTTCTGAATTTACAGTGATGTGGCAAAATTTACGACCATTTGTTCAATAATACTTTTAAACTTATCTGTTAATATTTCTTTTTATTTAATTTCTCATCCTCTTTAGAGGAAGCTGAAATCGTGGCTGAAATATACAGTATATCTATACCTAAGTTTTATAAAACTTCGAAAGTTCGCATTTATAATTTAAAATTGAGAATAATCTTTTGAACAGTTAAAAATTTAATAAAATCAATTTAATATTTCCTAAAAGTTTTATAATTAATGCACGGATACAGTTAGTGTACTTAGTGAAGGATTTGGAAGTCTAAAAAAATAATAGCTGTAGACTACTGACTTAGTTAAATCTCTGAATTAAAAATTTATCTACAATATTCATTAAATATTTCATAAGCAATTATAACATAATAAATTATGACTGAAAATAAATACGCAATTTGAATTACATGAATTTTGTTTATTCTGGTACCTTGCATGTTCTTGTTTGAACTGCAATTAGTTCTATATTAAATTGCTTAGCTTTAATTAAAAACTACGCTTCATGTTATAAATAGCTTATATCTTCGTGCATAATGGGATTAATATTTAAACTTTAATTATTTTAAAGACAAAGAAGCATTTCTTTATTTCTAATATATGTGCTGTACTAGCAGGTAATATAACATGCTTCGCATTTTTGTATAAACCAATTTATAAAAAATTTAAAAAAAAAATGAACGCTATTTCAGTTTTTAATTTTAACATTCTTGAATAAATACGAAAATGAAAAAAAGATAAAGCAGAAAGATTGAAAAGTGCTTATTTTTTTAAATGAGATTATTTTTTGCAGCAAATTTTCAACAATTTTAGTTGCAATAACTTTTAGTAAAACTAGATCGCTGTAAATCGAGCCTTTTGTTACAGCTTCAAAGAACAAAACAAAGTTTTCCCGCGCTCAACAAGAAGTAGTTAAGTATATATTTTAAATCGTTGAAAATCTACTTGCTGCACTTTGAGTTCATGAGAAACTTCCAACTATACCTGAAGTGTGATATCCTTTATTACGATAAAGACGCGAATCAAAATACAATTAATTATAATCATTTTTAATGATAGACCATTATTACAATTTAGATAAGGCGTTGCAACATTTTATCGCGCGTATAAAAAAAAAAGCAAGTAAAAAAAAGTAACCGGTTCCTCAACAAAACATTGAAACAACAGCAGCAAAATATAGCAACGAGGTCTGTATCACTACCTCAAGCTGGCCATTACGCGGGGACTTTTCTACAAAATAAAGAGGGCGTTTATTTTCTCTTAGCACGGGCAAAGGGCAAAAGCCCGGGGTAAGTGTGTCAGTGTGCGCCGACGAGAAAAGCGAAAAGCGAGAAAAAGTGAGAAAAAGTGAGAAAAAGCGAGATAAAGCGAGAAAAAGAGAGAAAAAAAGAAAAAGGGAGAGGCTTGTAGTGGCGGGCTCAAAAGTTCTAATTCAATGTAGCTGCACGTACTTATGGCCCCTCGTGTGCAAGGGATAGAGTGTATAAAGCCGGGGGAGTAAGGTGCCGCTTCTGCCGCGGCCACGAGTGCACTCGAGGACTCGGGGCGCTTGAAGCGGTCCGGCGAGCGGGCACGGATCGCCGCCGGTGTCAAGCACACTTTTATACCGTAACACACGACGCGGTTACGCGCGAATGCCCGCTCCGGCGGCAACCTCAAAGACCAAACGGTCGAGATTATCTTTGCTGACGAGCTGCTAAGCATCCTCGATGGCCCGCCCGACACACGCTGTTATTTTCTCTGCACACTGCATAAAGAAAAACTGCCGCGCACCGAGTTATTCGGCTCTCCTTTTTTTCAGCCTGCATTTTTTTACAGGAAAAGGCATATAATAAACCGATAAAAATATAGGAGTACGGCTGCAATATCCGCATTTTAAATTTGCTATAAAATCATTTTGATATTTTAGCATATTTTTTGCCGTTGAAAGTATCTCATTTCTATCAGCTGCGTAAATGTAAATGATATACCGTGAAATGGTACAATTTCAACGTTTAAAACAAAATTTTATAGCTTCAAGTTTGGTATGCGCCATCAAATTGAAAGTCGAGCTGCAAAAAGTATTCAAAAGCGAAAAAAATTTGGATTAACCGTTTTGAAATAGAAACAGTCAAAGTTCAGAAGAGCACAAATTTAAAAATTATCTTATGAGCAGTCAGTAATGGGCCATTATTCAACGAGAAGTGCGCCGGGAAAAAATATTTCAACTTTTGCAGTAATAAAACTAATAAATCTTAAGAGCGCACTAGTTGTAGAAAAGGCTAAAGTGCGTTCGAGCTTACGACACTCGGAGCAGTAGGAGTGACTCTCGGTTGTCGGGACGTGCTGACGTCGGGCCTGCGAGATTTCCATCTCTCTCCCGTCATAGAAATGGAGTTTCCACGTGAATAACGGACTGAAGAAATCGCAGCGAATTTATGCTCGCCCAGCGCTTCAAGTGCTGTAATTAAAAGGTAAGAACAATCGAAACGGGCGCCTCGCGGGTATGGGCGCAAACTTTCCTCGGAATATTGCTCCGAATGACAGCGGCCTATAAGCGAGGAACTCGAGAGTTCTCGGTCGCACGAGGAGGCACGAGCAAAACGATCAATTATAAAACTGATGCGACCGAAAAGTTAAGCAAGGACTGAATACGAAATGCAAGTTATGCTAGTAGTTAATGCTCCCAGTAGTTGCTTTTTATTAAATTTGAAGGATGAAAATTATCCTGTCGCTGAAATGAACTAATATCGAAATCAGTACGTCAAACGTCGTTTTTGTTCAGAATTTTTTTACAAACGAAAACTCGAAAATTTTAATTCTTAATTACTTGTAATTTAAAATACTAACAAGGAGATGACCAGGGTTGCAGCTTCTGGATAAATAATTGACCTGTGTCTCGGGATTTTTTTTTAATAGAGCCTAGTAACGAAAATAGGAGACATTTAAAAAACAACAAGGGAAAATATGCGTTTTCCTCGTGCAAGCATGCGTAAAGATTGAAAATAAAGCCTAGCACAAATTCTACAATTTAAGATATATTAGATTCAAACATCTTTATTGGCTCAAAAATGATGTACAATTGAAAATTCATTAAAAGTTACTAACAAAATTTGACATAAATTATTTCGTACATTTCTTCGATTTTTTCAATGGTTGGTACATCATTTCTGAGCCAATAAAAAATTTTGTGATCTAATAAGTTTTAAATTTTAGTATTTCCCATATTGCCCCTTATAAAGTTTTTTTGAAGGTCTCCTACTTTCATTACTAAGCTACATTCAAAAGAACCGGAGACACGGGTCAATTATTTTTGACCATAGAATCGTTTTGCAACGTTTGAACGAAATCCAGAAGCCACAACCCTGATCATCAACTTGTAAGTAAAAACAAATTAATAATTTTTAAGTATTTTATTTTCTCATGTCAGAGAAATTTAGTTTAAGTTGCAAAAGTATCATTTTCACTTTAGTTTAAGTGACGATTTTAATCTGTACTTTTAGTCGATGGTGGCTTAATTAATTATCTTAAGAGGCTTAAATCTGAACTTAACACCGAGCCAGCGCTTGATAATTCTCAAGGATTTAATCTCCGCTTAATACGTTAGGCAGACGGTTATCAATCGCCCGCAAGAATGAAAAATTCGCATTCAAGATAATTTAAGACTGAATTTTCAAGCTTAAGACGACGCTACTTACGATTAAACTCTATAGCGTCACTTCAACCTCATGCTTTTCTCTACATATTCCTCAGAGTTCCTGTAATTCCAAACTTGAAGTACAAAGTAAAACAAGCGACCTCAGTCCCACAGATAGGAACACTTGAAGCTACGCGTAACACACCCTTGTCCCAGGGTTGCTCCAATTCCAATGTTATAATTAATACAGAGAAAATTGCACGACCGCGAAGTGTCTACGTATCATTTTGTCGGGTATGTTATTATGTTACAAGAGCACAGAAAATTTGAAGTCAAATAATAAAACACAATTGCTATTTTCAATTTTCAATTTTTTAAGATGATAATAAATAGTCTTATTGCATTATTGAAACAATAAAAGAAACAAAATTTGATCTATTACAGGTTAAATAAATCAGTAAACAAAGTTGCAGCAAATACACCGCAAACTAAATAAACAACTTGTCAAAAGTTAGGATCTGAATTTGTTTGTCCGAGTGGGCGACTGTCGAGGCTGAAGAAGCATTGAATGATTCGCTAAAGTGCGCTACATTTTTGAAAGGAGGTGAGAAGAGCAATCGAAGTGCTAAGTACTTTTCGCTCGGTGAGCTGTTCGGCCGAAGTCCTTCTCTTGGCGAAAGGAAAGTTTTGACGTCTCCCACGTCCGTCTCTGAGCCGACAGCTGTGTACGCATGCGCCCGTCGAGCGGGGGCCAGGGCAGCGACAGAAGCGCGACGAAAGTTGGATAACACGCGCGATTACCGGTATTTCGCCCGAATGCGCCCGCCGCTACGCGTAATGACGTTATGCAGCGACTCACCTTGTACGTGGATAGGTTCTCGACAACGCAGGAGAGCACAGCCTCTCGACCCACAGGGATGGTCACGTTTGATATTGACTCGGTGAAGGTTGGTCCCTCTGAAACATACACGCAGACACGCGATAAGTAAGACCGTTTTGCGGAGTTCGCTGCGTCAGCGACAGCGGCTAAATGAAATGCATTATGCGGAGAACTTTGAGCTACGCCCGAGCTGGCCATTTCGGGCTACTCTATGAATTTTGCTAACGCAAATATATTTTAAATTCACATTTTCATTATTAACTCAATAAAATTATAATCATTTTTTATTTCAATAAATGTAACAAATTTTACTCTTTAAATTTGCTAGAGTAAAAATTCCACTCTATAATTTCGAGTAAATTCTTTCCAAGCACGAACTTTGTTTGAATAGAGTATTTTTTATAGTATGAATAAATGTTCAGCAAAAACTGAAAGACACAGTTGAAAAACGTTTACCTCCTGAAAGAGAAGGCATTAAGAGTGTTTGTCTAATTTATGGCGGGATGAGTAACCCGGTGGTTGGCCTCAGCCCTCCCCTCAGGAACGAAT
The DNA here is from genome assembly GCA_035586675.1 of Eurytoma californica. Lineage (NCBI taxonomy): Eukaryota > Metazoa > Arthropoda > Insecta > Hymenoptera > Eurytomidae > Eurytoma > Eurytoma californica. The sequence continues at coordinate 11,521,610 of JAXIUT010000021.1, read as the reverse complement.
TTTCGATATTTGAGGGCTCGTGCTGGTCGCATATGGGGCCGCGCGTAATTCGTAAGTGCTAAGCAGCCTAACTATGGTTCGAGTTAATCGAGGCGGAGGCCTCTCCCTCGGTGTGCGCTACGGCAGATAAGCACTGATCCCAATTACATGTCGGCGGCTCGGTACACTCGCTTCTCCTTCCTCCTCCGCCCCCACCTCGCTCCTCCAGGACTGAGCGGATCAAGGATTATTGACTTCATCCCGATTACCGAGCGGGGAGGACCGACGCGTCGATACACAATGGGCCGCGCACTGCGGCGCGCCAGATACTTACGCTCCGAAAACTCCATTCACCAAGGAATTTATCCCCCCTACGCAGCTTTCTTTCGCTCGCCGGCCGCGATAAGCGCAGGGAAGCACTGCTGAACTTGACCCTGTTCGCCAGCGTTAGGAAAGCACTTTTTTCGAGCGCTCGCTTGTTTACGCAGCCCGCTGGCGAAGCATGAGATTACCTTAACAGATTAGAGAATCACTTGCCCTAGACCTACCTTCACCGGATTTACTTCGAAACTTTTTTCTTGCGGTCCTTTCAAGTTTGCTCGATCACTGTTATTGTTTTTGAAAAAGCACAATTTTAATCAGAAATATGGCAATATTAATTATTATTTAACTCTTTAATGCCCAATAAAGCACGTCAATTGTGGTGCTCAACATTTTATTTTTTAAATAAAAAATCTTTAGTTAATAATTTTCAATTTTTTCCCGAATCTAATATACCGCAGCTTCAATGCAAAAGAGTTTCATAACAGTCGGAACTTTTAATATTTGAATTTTTTAAAATTATTTCAAAAGAATTCTCTTTGAAGTACAAAGTAAAATTCATCATCGGTCGTAAAAGAAATAAAGAGATGACAAGAGTAATATCGTAACAAAGCTGTGTAATACGTTTAAAATACTACTCGATCAGGACAAAAGTAATTACACGTCGCGAATATTCGATTAAAATTGCGGATAATCCGTGCAGCTAGCGGATTCTAATGCTCGTCATCGATCGACGCTAATTCAGCAAAGCAGCAGTTCTGTATCACTGCGCGGTCGACCGTGATGTACGGTGACCCTAGGCTCTCGCGTCAATGCAATATTTCATCATAGATTGAAAAATCCTTCATTGAAATAATTGCAACTGGCGCTTTACAATTTTTAGTTTAAAAATATTTTTGGGATTAGTAAAATTATGAAACATTAATTATAAATACGGTAATTGCAAGGACAAATTAATCGCTTCATTTTAATCATTGAATTAATCAGATTTCCTAACAAAAATAGGTGTATATGCAGCAGTGGCAACGATATAGAAAACTATTAAATACATTGACAAATCTGCGGTACGTTTATTCTGCTGCACCTGATTTTACACGTTGCATTTCACAGATGCAAAAAATTGAAAGAAAATGAAGGAAGTTTATTTTTAAATTTAGGAAAATTCGTTATTTCCACGTAGAAGAAAAAAGAAAAAAATAAGCAAAATAGAAAATGTAAAAGAATCGCAAGTTTACTTTCGGCAAGAAAGGAAAGCATCGATGAAAGTGTCCGAAGAGGAAACGGCATAAGTGACGGTAAAGACAAGAGGCCAGAGTCCTGACTGGCCCCGACCATCGGCTGGTAATTACAGATCTGTAAACAGAGCGTTAGGAGATTGCCGGGCTCGGGCGCGTCGACGGCGTGTAATCGCCATGCAAACGCGCAGGCTGCGAGTGGTAACGGCTCCCGCGTTATTTGCGCGGCGCGGCTGAATTTCCAGCGAGCCCAACGAGCCGCGCGCGGAATCTCGGGGATATTCGCTCGCGCCCCGCGACAGAGATTTCATCGATCCGGCGCGGGCCCGCCTACCCCCTTCCTCCCTCCTCGACGCTGTTGTTCGTACCCACCGGCGCGCCGCCAGGATTTTCTCGTTAATTGGCCTCGTTAATTATACCGAGTTTTAAGGTGATGGAGGAGCGAAGATTTTGTTTCGGCGCCGAGAGCGATGGGGGCTGAAATTTCGCGCTTAAAAAAGAAGCGCTCTTTTGTTGCCACGCGAGCCGCACTGGAACATTTTAACGTTGATTATCGCGGCGTTTTAATAAAAAATGGACCTATCATTCTGAATGTCCTGCTGAATCTAGAATAATAAATTTCAACGAGAAATAAAAGCTCTCGCTTGATGAGTTGCCTGAAAAATGTTCTTGCGCAAAAATTCGTGTAATCGGTATACCTCGAACGTCCAGTACGTAACCTCGATGAGGGTTGGAAAGAAAGGAAGAATGAATTTGTCGTTTTGCAATTTTACGATTTATTCATTTTATCGTTTACTTAAGTTCATTTATTCTTAAAAACGAGATTTTTTTTATATTAATAAATGCAAATCATTTAATATTCTGAGTAAAGGAAAAATTTTATTTCGAAATTTTAATAGAAAAATAGTGGTATAGAACGTCATAAACTCCAAAAATTTGAAATTGCCTATTCATTATGAAGTTATTTGATAGTTTTTCCTCTTTTTTTACTCTAAAATATTAACTTTAGGAGGTCCTATACCAAAAAATTTTGAAAAAATCAATTTTTTTTTTTATTTGAGGTTTTGATTATACATGTCACTCTGAACATGTAAAAAAATTGCAAGTGAAAATTCAAAAAATTTAAAACAATATAGCTCAAAATGTAGAAAAAACATAAAATTGCTATTTATTTTTATCTAAGAGTTACAGTAAAGGTGATCTTTTTACAGCTGTATAATTTTTGTTCCTTGTTCGTAATCAACCTACAGACCACAAATCTGAATCTTAATATTTCAATTTATTTCAATATTTAAAGATTTTAAATATAAGCAATACATTTAATTATTTTAAAGATATGCAAAAAACATAAAGATTTTAAATATAAGCACAACAATTATTTATGTTTCAGGTTAAAAAAGAAATTTTAGAATAAATTAATTAATATTGTTTGACTTATATTAAAGTAAACTTTAAAGCTCGTTACTGGAAAACATGAAAATCTGAAGTTTGGCGTAACCTACAGGTTTATCTAATTAACCTTAAATTGTCGGTAATTAATGTCATTCTGGACTGAAGAGTTGTAGAAATTAAAATTATTTGTCTAAATATTTTAAAAAGTTCAAAAACTACTTAAATCTACTTAAATTTCTTCAAATTCATGAATTTATGCAGTTTTTGAACTTTTAAAAATATTTAGACAAACAATTTTAATTCCTACAACTCTTGCGAAACTCACTCTCGTCCGAACGGCCGACTGATTAGTTCGCGCGAATCTTTCTTTTAACTAGCGCTGTCTCCTTGTTTTATTGTTCGTTTAAGATCCGGCGGTAAATTTTGGACGTACTACGTCGAGCCAACGAGTGCGTTAACGAATCTTGTATCGCGCGTAGTGTAATTGTGTGAAAGTGTGGCTCGAGGCAAAGTAAGCAACTGACGGGAACGGTGTCCACGTACGCTTGGTCGACGTGACCCTTCCAGGTCGAGTGCAGCCAGCGGCAATCCCCATATTGCCTGGTACCACAGCGTTGGTTCCCCCGAGACGTTGGGGCGCGCTTGGTGCATGTAATTCATTTGTTCTTTTTCAGTTACAATTGCACCAGCTTCTTTTAAACTACTCACTATTTTCTCAAATTCAATAAAAAATTCCATAGAATTATAAAATCTTTTAATTTCAATTTCAATTTCAATTTATTTCTGCAAATTCTCTGAAGAGATGCAGATTCTTTCAAATACGTTGAATCTGATTTTTTTATTATGTCAAAAGCCGTTTCTTTGTCACTTATTAATTCCATTTTTCTATTAGAAATCGCACTGTATACGTAGTTAATAGCCTATAAATCTTTCTCGACCCAATCTTCTTTATCTGCGTTCGGTTTTGCTCGTGTAACCGCAATATCACATTTTTTCATTTTCAAATGCAATAATATTCTTTTCTTGCAAATACTGCATTCTTGTCCATCAAAAATTGGTAATCTTATCTCGTGTGTTTTTGCCTCCTGCATTTTGACTTGCTTTATGTCTTCTTTATTTTCACAATCAAAAAATTCTTCTCTTTGTTCAATGTCACTATCTGTTTTCTCCTTTTTTACGTCATCCATACGATGGATAAATTTACTTGCTCTACGCTTCCCGAGAGTGAACGTAGAGACAAGAAACTGTTTGAATACGCGATCGCGCCGGCCCACTGTTCTTTGTCTCGAGCGTTCCTTCGAGAAAATTGGTGGGCAATGACCGTGTTGCATGTAGTTGCCGCCCGAGCGAAGCGAGGGCGACATTCACGCAGGCCGTGCTTGCCCACTTTACTCCCGTGGCGCATATACTACTTTTTTTACACATAGCGCAGAAAGTGCGTACACAAATATTATTGTAAATAACTTTATTCGGACGTAGGTGTGTTCGGCATCGCGGCATTTGTGGCTCGAGCGAAGCGAGGGCTGCTAACCAGCGGGCGCCGAAAACACATATGCATTGAAATTATTAAAAAAATGTTCTTAATTGTTTGCCGAAAGAACGTAGATAGATTGGCTGCGAGGGTTTGCCGTTTGTTGCTCGACGGCTCTGCGGTTGAGCGCCCGCGCGCACTCGTTCTGTCTTACTCTCACGTCCGAGCGCTCGCGTGCACATTAATCTATGTTTAACCTAAGCTTAGTTTAACCACATACTTGCGGCACAGTGTGACCAGGCGGGCAATATATATAGTAATTAAACTACATGATAAAGTGGCGATTAATCGCCACAATCTGGTCACGCTGTCGCGGCATCGTCTCGCCTACCCGACTTTTCCCAAAATGCATGCAGATAAAAGAAGCTGAGATTGCTATGTATTTCAATAGTAACTTATTTTATTTTTCATAATAAGCTTAGATAGAATCAGCTGAGCAGCGCTCGACAGTGCGCTGGAGTCGCTTTAGTCTATGAACATAGTACATAGATGGGTTCGCGATTGAAAATTGCTTCGCCGTAACGTGATGCCTAAGGCGTACATTGCCCACTTTAGGCCCTGTTAGTAGGGCGTACAGTATGCACTTTACGCGCAGTGTGTAAAAATAGTACATTTCGTCACGGGGGCGGAAGGGGATTATTTCCCTCACGAAACGTTTTTCGGCCGAGCGAAGCGAGGTCGAAAAATCGAATGAGAGAAAAATCCTCTTACGCCCCAGTCGCGAACTGCATTTTTCACCTTGAGTGCCGGAAAATTGCATTGATGCGATTTGGAGGTTAGAGTGGTGAAAAGAAATATTGAATAGATTGCAGTTCCTAAATATAATGGGATTCATAAAAGTTATATGTGGTTGGCAAATTGAAATCATATACATTTATTGCCAGAACTGCCACTTATGCACTGACTGAAGTGATAGACAAGAAAAAAAATAAAAAATACAAACGTAGTAAGATTACGTTAAAAATAAAAACAAAATAAAAGTAAAAATAAAAAAAAGTAATTATCTACATAATACAGTGAGTAAAAAAGTATTTATCTACATAATGCATGCATACACATAACAGTGAGAGGCAAGGGAAAATCACTCTAGAAAAGGAACCCAAAGGGAACAGAATCCTTCTACGTAGTGCCAAAAGAAGGATATATATATATATGCAACACATGGATACAGATGGTTAGCGGAGCGTATGACAGCATTTAAATGCAGATTACTTAAGATTCCCAAAAGTATATACAAGCACATTTTACCAATCAACTTTATTAATTTTTTTCTCGCTCCACACAAAAACCGCGTCCAATACATTGGCAGTTAGCTTTCTCAAACTTAATTTAATTACTTTATATTTTTATTTATAATGATATTTTTTATTCAAAATAT
>JAXIUT010000021.1:11482994-11506970 GCA_035586675.1 Eurytoma californica | reverse complement strand
CTAAATATGAGTTTCTAAGCGAAAAATAGCAATAAAATTTTTTTTACCGACACAAAGCTTTCTCTATGAGAAAGCAATAAGCTAAAAAAATTAGAAAAAAATATTTTTGTGCATTACATCAATAAATTTAGTTGACATGTTCCACATTTTTGTCTAAAAGCTACCCTTGAATAACTTCAGCTACCCCTTAACTCTTTCAAGGACACATTTTTCTTCTGAAAATATTTTAAAAATTAGGGGGTATTTAAAGGGGTTATCATAGTGGCTGATTACGATTCTGATGTTAGAATTACAAAATTCAAGATGGCGGATCCAATATTATTATTAGTTTAAATTTGTGATTTTCTTTTAGATTAGTACAAAACTTTGTATACTGGGATTTTCGGTGGCTGATGTGGTGGCTGACTACAATTCTAAAGCCAAAATTGCAAAATTTCAGATGTCAAAATTAAATTAAACGTAGGAAAATAGTAAATTTCTTTGTTTGGAAATATGAAAACTGAATGATAGTAAATAGTCCCATAGATAATACCTTAGATAATAATGCCTTATACCGTTTTAACAGTAACAGTTTGAATCCTCTATGTTTATTTTTATTTACTTAAATGTATTCTTTAGTATAACAATCATAAAAACGGCAAAATCAGCTAAAATACAAAAAAAGTATTTTCTTTTGTTTGATAAAAAAATTAAGCGACATTTTCAATATTTTATTGTAAGAAATTTTTACAATGATGATAATCTTCGTAGAATTGTTTAAAACATAAATATTTGTTGCACCAACTACAGTGTACAATAGCAACATTTATACACCCTTCTAATTCGCAATGAATATTCCAAGAATCTCCAAATCTGTAATCAACAGGATTTTCAAATATTTCTGTTTTTTTTATCTATGTAGCCACTCTTAACCAGGAATATTTAAAAAGATTAATATATCTAGGTGAAGAAATTTGTTTATGTACTAACGATTGCAGTTTTATGATTTCGTTTCTTTTATGTAAATTTAAATCGTGATTCACTAGTATTACGTTATCTGAAAATTGACGAACAAAATTTTTCCTTATACGGAATCCATATACATCTAGTGGTTGGATTTTTCCTGTTGTTTCTATTGGAATTTTTTTTATATTAACAATTTTATTTTGTGACATTGTTTCCTCTATAACACTGTCATACTGCCCGCTCCAGGAATAGATTAGCAGTATTGTATTATGGCCTACATTTTTATAAAATATCTTTTCCAACCAAATTTTAAACAGATCTAAAATCGTAAATTGTATTCGTAAATTGGTTGATTATAAAATTAAATAAAATTAAATATATGTAACTTACTTGGAGTTAATTTTCCTGATTTAGAGGCTTCTACGTGAACGTTTTCTGGTCTGAATAAATTGGATTCTACAATAGGTCCAAACTGACCACTGGCCTCCATTAAAACAAGGAAAAGTGATGGCAGTAGTTGTCCTGTAACTGAAATAAGCGGCTGTATGGTATAACTGTGTGTAGTAGATGATACTGATTGCACTAAAAACTGCACTTGCTTTTCTCCTTCAACTGCAAGCGTTCTTCCAGAGTGCATTTCTATTTGGAATCCTGCCTGATCGGAATTATACACATTCTCGATTCCAATTACTGATGCACATGATTTAACATCGGCAACAAAGGCATCTGCTTTTTTTCTAGTTCGGAAATACTTTCTATTGTTATTCTGGTAACAAATTTATTCACTTTTCTAGATACTATGAGCAGCCTTGAACTTTGCTAGCCAGTATTTCGATGCTTTAAATCTTCTAAGCCTACTTCTTTTCGAGCTTGTAAAGCCCATTGACGTATATCAAGATCATGAATAATAAAACCAGCATCTAATGCAGTTTTAAAATTATCCAATGTATATTGACAAATTCGAGCTATTTTTTCCCTATAGGTACCACCTTTATTAATTGCGTGATCCCAACGCCGCAGCTGACTGATGGATCTTACTTTTTTAAATCTGTTTGTACAGTTTCGAGTTTTAAGTTTGTCTTTTTTTTTACCACTCCGCCATTATTCTACGGCTCTTTGTTTATATTCAAAATTTACTTGTTCATCATCTATTGTACACTGATCTGTGGGTGCTTCTGGGGGGTCTGGAATGTGATGTACTTCATCCTCGATTATTTTCGCACCATGATCTTTATACTTTTCTTGAAAATCCAATGATTCTCCATCAATAATTTCAATATCATTACAATCACTTGAAGAATCTATTAAAATAAGGTTGATTTTTTCTGGTAATTGAACTTCTGTATAATTTATATCACTGTCTGGTATTTGCAATGTTTGGAAATATGCTAATAATAAATTTATAATATTCAACGGATTGATCTTCATTTTCTAAAGCTAAAATAAATAAAATAATGAATTAGTACGCAGTGCGATTTCACATTGAATAATTAAAAAAGTATGTGCCTACAAAAAATACTTACGTAATTAGGAAGAAAATTCAAAATATATAAATTTTATGCATTCCAGTTCTTTAACGTACACATTTGTTATTGTTAATCAATAGTTAATTGCTGCATCCAATAGGCTATAAATTTGATAATATAATAAAGTGCCTTATGAATATTTATTTAACAACTTATTTGTATGAAAACGTTAAAAAATTAAGGTTACTAAATGTTACGGGCGTAAGCGTGGAACTGTATACGAATGTATAATCTCCATACCTACCCTCGCAACATAGATTTGTTCAAAAATAAATTGAACAAATTTAAGTCGGGCTATGGAAGCCCGTGTCAGCACTGCCCCATCCTACGGGCCCGTCTCCTGGTTAGAGAGTTGCTGCTAGCTTAATCAGATAATGGCTCGGGTTGAATAAGGTTGGAATATATGTATATAATTGGTAAAATTTTCTATTATTTATGGGTTATAATGGAAATTGAATACGCCGACGCGGAACTCGCTGCTACGCCTCGGCTGAAAAGCCTCCGACGATGCTGAATTCTCCGGGTCCACCGGAGAAGTCTGGGTCGCTGGACGATGGGGTAGCTGCGACCCCGTTTCTCCGCACCACGAAGAAACCCCGCACTTTTCCCAAAGGGATTTGGTCGGCCTCGTGGCTACGTTTTTCGGGGAATGCGTCCGCTCTCGACGATAGCTGGTGGCTCTCTCTCGAGCTTCCCAAAACGGCGCCGGCGCGCCACATCTCTCTCTCTCTTACTCGCTCCCGTTCGCGGCCGCGGTCGTCCCGGCAAGTGCTACCGCCCCTACGAGATGGCAATTAAGCTAATTAGCCTCGCCCGCGGCGCAGGCTCGCGAGGACGCGCGGGATTCAAACGTCGAATCCCCACGCGTCACAATGCTAAAGCAAACATAAATACGCGATATATAGTCGATTATCGACGATCGATAATCGATCGATAACCAATAACTTTGCCAATATTGATCTGAAAATTTTTGTAAAATAATCTTTGGATAGTAGATGCAAAAGCAAACAATAATACGCGATATATAGTCAATTATCGACGATCGATAATCAATCAATATCCAATAACTTTGCCTCGACAACACCTCTGTCGACGTATAGCGCGGACACGTTTGCTTGCTGGTGTCAAAGAAAGTTTTTCGTCCTTATCGCTTATCATCGCCGTCGTCTTATTTGCCTCGGTCTTTTTCCATGTTCCGCTGGTTGCCGATGCGCGCGACGTCGACAACACCTCTGCCGACGTTTAACGCGGATGCGTTGGTTCGCTCGGGGTGGAAAAAAAATTCTCGTCCTTAACGCTCTTTGTTTTCTCTTCGTCTAATTCGTCTCTCATCCCGCTTTTTTCTAACGTCTTTTCCGCTTCCCACCCGTCGTTATTGTCCGAGCTGGGGCCCTTCCCGTGCGGACTCAGTCGTCAGTGCTCGTCATCGCGCGGGTCGACCGAAACATGTGTAAGCGGACGCGAGTTTATGGAGTGTTCTTTTAATACCGCATGCAAGGCTGTCTTTACGGATCGAACTAACCGTTCCCACGCGCCACCCATGTGCGGCGCGTCGGGTGGATTAAATATCCATCTTATTCCGTTTTTAAGCGCGTATTTACGATGCTCGGAGCTATTTAACTTCGCAACTTCGTCTTTTAATTCGTTGCACGCGCCGCGAAAATTTTATCCCATTATCGCTATAGATGTGGGACAGGTGTCCGCGCCGTGCCATTGGAGAGCCATTATCGCGGAGCTCGCTGTCAAAGAGGTCGCTATCTCGATGGGTACCGCACGCGTGGTCAAACGCGTAAATAATGCACCCCAACGTTTTCCTCGGCGTCTACCGATCTTCACGATCATCGGGCTGCTTAAATTTACTTAAATTTCTTCAAATTCATGAATTTATGCAGTTTTTGAACTTTTTAAAATATTTAGACAAATAATTTCAATTTCTACAACTCTTCAGTCCAGAATGACATTAGTTATCAACAATTTAAGCCTAATTAGATCTAAATTGATACAGTTTTGAAACCTGTAGGTTACGCCAAACCCCAAATTTTTAAAATAACATAGCTTAAAATAAAATGGGCTTACAGACTTCTGAGTTGACTTATTTTGTCATAAATTTAATATACTTTTATATTATGAAATGTAGAAATCACTAATTATTATAATTTTTTATTTTGAAGTAATAATAAGGAGCAAAAAATTTTGGTATACGACCCCCTTAACAGTGATATTGCCATGTGTCACTTTTCGGAAAAATTTATTACAAACTTCGAAAGCTATTTTATATTAGAAAAACGACCTTAATTATTCTTCAAAACGTCGAGAAAATAACGTGCAAAAGAAAATAATATTTTCAGTGCAAGAGGAGGGGTTGAAGCAAAAAAAAAAAATGAAAAAAAGGGAATATGTCGCCGAGGATGGGAAAGTGGCTCGGATGATTTTATCAAAGCGGCTCCGGAGATATCGTGTGCTCCCTCTTCTCAGTGAAATTGTTCCCCATCAAGCGGCCACAATCGGTTTAAAAAGTACCTGACGGGACCTGGTGCACGGCCTGCCTTTTATCCTTTGTGCCGGGCGTATACTAGTCTCCCGGTTGAAGCCTGCCGCGCTATTTTCGTGGTAATTCCTTTCGAAAGTTTCGCCTGACAAGCTTAGCGGAGCTTCCGCCAAAAAAATATGAGCGCGCGTGGCTTTATGAGAGGGAAATCTAAAGCACGCTGCGCTACGTCACACTTAATACATTAAAGCAATTCCCAAAAACAAACAGTTTTGCCGTACCCTCTGATGCCGTATATTTAAGCTCTTTCCTTTTCTTTTTTAAATCAATTAGAAACTTTCAAAGATGTGTTTTATATTTCAGCATTCAACTGTAAATTATTTTAAATTCAAAGCGCTTCCAAACTTGTTTAATCAATATGCATACTTAATTCATATGTTAAAATGCATATTTTGAAATTTCATTAATTATATTGGCTTTGTTATGTAGCGGAAAGCAGGGCATAGCGGGTCATGGGGTAGTATGAACCTTCGGAGCATAGTGGACCACCCAATTAAATATATTTGATTTACTGTTAAAATACTTCGTTGCATGTTTCATTCACAATAAAGCCTTTTGAAAAGATATTATTATTAAATTGATGTATTACTATATACAAAAATTATTTATTAATACATCAATGTAATAATGATATTTATTCAAAAGGCTTTATTTTGAATGAAACTTGTTACGAAGTATTTTTCACAGCAAACGAAACATATTTAATTGGGTGGCCCACTATGCCCCGCTTTCCCCTACATAAATTTGCTGTGAATAAATATAAGTTTGTAATATAACATTTTAGAACAATAATTAAGCCCACTTTGTTTAACAAATTAATTAAAATGTTTACACTCTTCTGCACAGAATGAAAGTAATGCTAAGATTCTACCAAAATTACTTATGCGCATGTTAACTAATAACTAGCAAATGTTGGCAACAATAACAATATGCAGCGTGGGTAAAGAGAAGACCTGTAACTTCTTGTTAATTAGTTGAGGCTTAACAAGTTCTAGTTCGCGGAAATAATATACATGTATTCAGTGATGATTTGAAATGAAAGATTTGAAACGGGTAGGGACACGGATAACCAAGGGTCTCAAATTTTTGGACTGACTTCATCAAGCGCCACAGAACACTTTCACAGCGACGGTGCGGCGAATATTACGCTGGATAAACCCAAAGAGATGGTCCCTCTAATTAGATGCAAAACTACGTTTCATATTTTTCGGGATTAAAAAGACGCCGAAATACTCGCTTCTCCCTCCCGGTGGGCCGTATCTACTGGTCGCATAATTCGAATGTAATTTTCGTCGTCGTCGCCAACGTCATCGCTGGGAAAAATTTATACAGCCCCACCTTAAAACTTTCCTTATAATCTCCCGGAAAGCGACCTCCCGAGAGCGAAAGAGGGGGCGACGCTGGGTGGGAGGATCTTATATCTCGGGATTTGAAACGACGGTACCATCTGGAGCTTCTCCAATTACTATATAATATGGGGCGATGAAATTACGCTGGATTTAAGGCCGATTAACGGGCGCTGCGCTCGCGAGCTTTCGCTTTCGTTATTCTGGTCTAACTGCGCCCGAACACGCGCACCAACACGCGCGACCAACCTTGATGAAGGGGTGATCCACTAAAGTCGCCCGATTGGCGTCCCGCCGGGCTGCGACGGTTATTCATAGAGAAACGATTTTCAAATCTACGCCTCACTTTTGCGAAGTAATTTCACTATTCCTAACCTGGCGGATTTACAGTTTCGACCTTTACTTTTGTGCTCTCAATGATTGCATATAAATCTACAGCCCGTACAGCTTCGTTATGCGATTTATTCGAACATAAGAAAGACGCGCTGAAATTTACAAAAGAAATGTTAATTAATAACAAATAAGATAACATCAAAGCTGTTTATTAAAATATAAATGTTACGAAAAATATTCTGTTTCGTGTACTTTATTGACCTTTGATCATCCGAATAGTTCAATTGAAGAAAAAGTTGATGTTGGAGAAAATGCAAAAATTGCATTAAGTTATTTCACCCGTAGCGGAAAACTTCACGCCCGTTTGTGTGACCTCGACCTAAATAAATAATAATAGCTGCAAAAGTTTATTTCTTCACAAAGATTCCTGTCGCGCGGAAAAAATATAAGAGTGCACAAACAAAACACGTTGTTCGCAGTCGAAAAGAGTGGAAAGTCGGCTCCGTCGAGGAGCGCGAAAGTCGCGCTGCCGAGGCTGCCGCGACGACAATCATCGACGCGAATTTCAAGAGGGAATGGAGTGCGTTCGCGCGCGCATCAGCAACAAGTGCACCCCCGACAACGGGGGCAGCCGCGTCTTTTGTGCGCGAATATGCAGCGGCGCACAATGCTTTCCGCGCAAATGAGGAACCCGAGCCTCCGTCGGCTGCGTGGCCGCGCGAGAAAGGCCAATGGTGATGCCCTGCGTTTCTCCGGCTTCTTTTCGCTCCTTTGCTTTCGACCGCTCGGCGATACGTGCGCGCTCGTATTTCGCGACACGGAAGAATGAGGGAAGGCAAAAATGCGCGACCCTAGTCATTATTATATCCTTGTTCAGTTAATACACTTTATCCGGAGTAAGCAAGTTAGATTGTTTCGTCATTATTTTTGCTTTTAAGGAAGGCAAGGGTAGTGTTACTAGTTAGTATAGCTCTTTGGCAAGAGACAAAGGGGCCCAGCCATACTGAAATCCGATGGATATAGAAAAAAGTACTCTTATTAAAATTAATCTAAAAATAACGAATTGTTAAACAAAGTTAATCCGGAACTAACGAATACTTTTTTTTATAAATCAACGAATATAAAGCCCGGCTTAAAATTCGTGAAAGTTGCTGAAATGCGCAAAAATTCTTTGAACTCGCAATTTCATTGGAAAAAAGCATTTGAGAGCAATCGCAATTGTTCCAACTTTGAAACATTTCGGTGAATGCTGAAGGCCAGCACTGAAACAATGATGCGAATTCCTTTATAAAAGTGCCACCGAAATTCCATTCCTTTTAGCAACGAAATTGTTGGATAACGATGGGCGAAAAAATGCGCGAAAACGACGACCTTTTATAGTACCTCGGAATCAGCTTAAAATTCGAGGTGAGCGAGCATCTTGCAAGAATGTGTTTCCCATCTCGCAGCTTGGAAAAATGAAGACGAGACGGCAAAAAACGCCCGCCGCGCTTAACAGATTGTTGCGTCAAAGCGAGCGGCGTTTGCGCGAGTAAACGTTACCATAATCCGAGACAGTGTCCCTTTTAATTATGCACCGGCATAAAGGCTTTGGCAACGAGGGTCGAAAAAAAGGTCACCTTCGCGACGCATAAACTCGTTGCGGAACCCGAGGCATTTCGTCGGAGCCGCTTTGTATATCTGGCCCGAGCTGCCAACGCTTTCAGCGAGCGCGCGAGCGACAACGAGGGGGGAAGATTGCAACGCGCACGTCCGGCAATCTCGAGGAGAGCGAGATAATTTGATTGCCTAATGGGAAAAGCAAACGGGATGGTAAGACAAACGGCCGCGAGTTCGTTGCCGCGTCGCTAGGTCGTACACGCAGTGGGTGGGAACAAGCTGCCAGTGAGACGGGTTACACTGCTCTCCTATAGGTGTCCTATTTCAAGGACAATTTATCCATTGCATTTTCAGGGATATCGTATTTTTCTAAGATTCTTGATGATTACTAAGGAGAATGTAATACGAAGAATATTCACCATTTTTATGAATATTTTATATTCTTGGAAGTCATGAGATTATAAATATTGCCGCTATACGGATAATTATTTTTGATAAACAGATGTGAAAAAGAGTACGTAATATTTTATACATGAATAATTATTTATGACTTCAGAATTATTGCAAAATTTTTTTATTAAATTTATTTGTTTCTAATTTTAAATATCCCTTAATAAACAGTAAATATTTTATCACGTTTAAAGCAAATAATATAATAAAACTCTTGAGAGACAGGCTCGTATTTTAACTTTATTAGATGAGTAAATCACTTGTTTGGCGATAAATTTCACTTGAACTCGGCTTTTAAATTTATTAGACATTTTTTTAATGATAGTGAAAAATAGCTGCTCGAAGTCGTGTATATCACAAATGATCAAGTTATAATCCTAAACATTATATAAACAACCTTTAGTAAAAACGTATTTACATTTTCAAAAAGAACATCTATTGTAAAGTCTTTTGAAAGTTTTTTGATATTTTTCTTAAAAGACATTTATTTAAGTTTAATATGTTACACGCGAGAAAGTTTTCTGCGGTCTGCACAGTGCAAGTTACAACTTTAGATATAGGCACTACACTATTACACTAAATTACACTATTTTAAAAAAAAACTTTCTCTTATTTTCTCTTATTTTGAAAATCTTCATAAAGTAAATTTGTCTTAGTGCCTGAAAAAATGTAAAAATCGAATTTTACTTCAAACTTATTTTGAAATTTAATTATACCTCGCCAAAAAAACTAATAAGGCTGCAACTCGAAGTTACTTTTACTTAAGTTGATATCAAAAATAAAACAAAAAAGGGTACAAAATCTTTGAGTTTTATAATCCAGCGTATAAAAGTTGTTAGGTGAGACTTCTTTAAAAAAGTAAAAAAATGTCACTTTTGATCCAACCTTTAAAATTTTTTTTTTTCCTTTTATTATACGAGGTCGTTAGGCAAATGCTAGGCTGCAGATTAAGAAGCAGCTGATTATTCATAATCTTTAAAATAAACAAAAATACGGTATCCCTTTTAAGTATCCATGCGCAGCAGCAATTTGAAGATAATGAGAGGATTTACGGGCAGACACTAAAAAGGGGGATTTAGCGAGTTAATTTTATCAGAGAAGCTGTGCAAGATTAGCGCTGAAAATTCTGCGTTCTCGAGCACGTGGCTCTGGCAGTTTTTGCGGACTCGTGACCGTGGCTGGTTAGCACGCGAGTACACGCGAGCCCGCGGTCTAATTACAGCTAGAGGCAGGAGAGTAAATTGTCGACACGATAGTCATTACTACTCGACGGTGTACCATGACGCCACAATTTAGTTTGTTTTTCCTTTTTTTTTATACCGCGCCACGACTTCTCGCACAGAGAGGAGGTGGAAATCTAAACGCCAATACCAGAAGCGAGACGTATTTTCTTCTTCCACCGTCAATCGTAATAAAGTGTTGTACTTTTTAGTCGGGCCGAGAGGAACCTTCACCGCCAGATTCGCTGTGTTGCAGATCAACAAATTTCACCCGTCGGACCGGCTTTATATCGCACCAAATAAATTCTAATACATTACTTCTAGCTTGGATTGCCATAAAATCAGATAAATTAAATTCGACTTTTTAGAAAGTTTTAACATTTCAACAGAAAGAGCAATAACGATTGAATTGACTATCACATTCTTTATTATGTGAAATTGCAGTCTTTGATGAAAACGTACTGCTATTACTTTAATGTTATAAAATGCGCGGTAAAAAAACTTTTAATATTTGGAAAAGCTCTTTTCGGAATCAAACAAATTACTCGGAAATAAGATAAAAAGAAGAGGAATTAATTTATAGAATGAAAAAAATCTGCTCAAAACTGAAAATAACCAGATTTGATACAGTTTCCTTTGACTCCCACGTTTAAACAAATATTCGCAAAGAGCATATAATACTTCCAAGAAGTCCCCTGATGTTGAAAAATAAACGAATTTTCGTGGAGAGATCTCGAGGTTCTACTTCACCGCCAGGGATCTTTCACGGATCATTAGCGGGTTCCTCTGAAAATAGCTTTTCTGAGTGTAAACTCCCTTACGAATGATAGAACTTTTTAATTTTCCAATTCACTCATAGTAAGATAAATTTTCGAAAGTTCATCCGTTCAAAAGATTGCTCGAGTTCACTTCCGCTTTATTAAGCAAACAGTAATTGTTCAATTATTTTTGGACAGAAACTAATTTCAAATTTTTTTCAAAGCACCGAAACATTCTTTCGCGGATAATTAAAACTTCTTTTATTAAAGTCAGAATTTAATGGAATAGAGGGGGGATTTATTAGCAACAATCGACTTTTCATGGAGTAAAAAATTTTCTTTTGACATAATGTAATATCTGATTGAACTAAGAGAAAAGAACTGGTACTAAATGAACAATTTTATAAGCAAATTAAATATTTTCTTATTCATTATGTCATTTTGCATTGACACCAAGTTGCAGTCAACTGACTAATGCGATATGTGTGTATGAGAGCGAAAGCCAGGGAAAAACGAGAAAGATGATAACTTAAGATGCCGATTCAGTTCTTCGGTCTAAAGAGCAAGGGTCAGAAGATCAAGTTACGCGGTCAAAGTCCCCGGGGAACTGCGACTTGTGGCAACTAGATGAACCGATACTGTAGCCTGCACTCCTGCATTAGTTGTAAGTTAAACCCGATGCATAATTCCTTATTCGCTAAATTCCTGATAAATCGTTTCGTTCTTTAAAATGAATACGCGCTTTATTTAATTTTTCTACGCGCACAATTATTTTACTATTTCCCAAGATCACAATTCGATTTTGTTGAATGAAATTTCTTCAACTTCCTCTTTTAGAAATTTTTCATTCTAACGTAGATTTCTAGGATTGCAGTAAGATGCCAGCGCGTATCGCTAATCTTTGAGTGGCTCGAAAAAGGGAGCTTTCACGCATGTCTAATGAACCACTCGACGGTCCTCAGCAGCCACAGCGCGAAGCTCTCGCTCCGTGAGTTTCATCGGTGTTCCACTCGTCTCGCAAGCCCCCCTCCCTCCCTCCCTCTCTCTCTCTCTCTCTCTCTCTCTCGCTCTTCTCTGCTCTTCCTCTCGCACCGCAGCGCTATCCTGCACTTCCTTTCGTTAGTCATTTCATGAACGACCAAGAAAAATGCCGGAAGCATCATTAACCGAGTGGCGCGCCGCTCTCAAGCACTCAAGCAACGTCTCTTTTTCTCACGCTCGTCTCTTCATTCTCTTCCATTTGTACGCATTTCGCCCAGTCGAGATTTCGTACTCGGCCTTTGTCTACGCGCCGCATCGTGTCTGCTTATTTTCTTGTCTCGCACTTTAAGAGCCAGAAAAAAACATTTATTCATTTTTTTCCTTCAAAGTGCCCTCACCTTTATGGCTCGCTTCCCCAACCCCGCGCCGACTCAGTGGGTCGAGACTGAGAAAAAGAACTCATTGAGAGAGGGAGGAGAGGGGGGTGAGGGGAGAAGGAGTTGCAGCATACTCGAAAGCTCGAGGAAGGATTTTTCGTGACCTCTTAGCTCCTCCGAACGTCGAGCGCAAGAAAAACGCGGGAGTGGTAATTAACTAAGTGGCCAACGCCGTGGAAGGAATTTGTATATTCACCTCGACGCTGCCGAGGATCACGTGCTTCAGTTTCAAGATCCAGTGAGGCATGTGCCACGAGAAGGGGATCAATTTCTATCGAGGCTTGCTTGTTTTGTCGTAGCCACCTCCTTCCTTTTATAGCTAAGATCGGATTTTTTTCCATGCTTTTAAGAGCTTTTCTCAAATGAATTTCTTAGGTATCTGCAGCTTTTTAATAAAATCGAATCATCGTCTCTTAAACGGGAGGTCAGTTTTACGCCTTGCTTTTATACTCTGATTTACTGAAAATATAATATAAGCTTATAATTTAATTCGTCTGATAAAGAATTTCTGTTTAATAAAGTTTCTACTTCTATGATAAAAATGAGAATATTTCATGTCTGACTAAACATTGAGTTTATCTACTTTCCCGACAGTATTCGCGCAACGAGTTTTTTCCCGCTAATTTTTTTTAGTTTTCGAACTTCTATACTCTTCAAGTGAGATACATTTCCATATTGGAATTACTTTTTCTCTAATAAAAAACTTTTTATTCACACAAACGACATAAATAAAAGATTTATTTTTAGACATAACGATTTTATAAGCCTCCATTCCAGGTTACAGATTTCATCCGTTTTTGTTAAGGACTACATTCCACTCTTATCTAAGCAATAAAGGAAAATTAAAGCAGGTATTCTAGAACCGTCAATAAAGCGAAACGACAGAAAAATATCAGTAGGTACGCTGAGAGAGTCCGGGGATCGGAAGTTCACGCGATCGGTGCACTTTTTCATTACAATGGCTCGCTTTATGCCCCGCCGCAAAATGGAGAAAGAGAGAGAAATCGAGAGGGAGTCGGAGTGAGAGGGCGCCGGTGCGATATTAATAGTCGGCATGATATATCTTTATTTGGATTTACTTCGCGGGTTAGCTGCATTTATTCTCGGTAATTAATCATCGGCCGGTTGGCGCTCTGGCAATCTACGCCGCTCGTCCGCGTTTGCGTGCCTCGACTAAACTAGACTAGATTAATGGCGACGCTGCATGGACTAGTCGGCCGCGCGCAGCAGCCAGCCCCGCGCGGCCTGCCGCCGGAGGAAAAAAATATCGCTCCTCGCGTGCGAGCCCTTACTTTCCGCGCGCTTTAACGGCCCTCTGATAATCCTTTGGCCTGCGAGGGATCGAACGCGCGAATCCGCCCCCCTCGGATTTTTTTTCTATTCTCTTTCGGCCGAGCCGAGCATTTCATTTAGCCGCGGCTCTACCGGAAGCCTAAAGAAACGAATTTATAGCGCGTGGCCCAACTGCGTGATCTAAATCGAAGCGGTATTTTACGTTTATTCGACGCCGCGGTAATGAGTTTGCAGATAAGCGGCCTCCTAAACTGCATATGAGAGCATTAAGCTTTTTTTCCGCGAAAATAATAAACGTAAATTTCGCGCGCGGTATATCGCTTCTTAAATGGAAACGCCCGGTCGTATACAGACGCTGCACGCGCCGAATCATAAAGGTATTTTTAAGATTCGGTTATCGCCCGGCAGCGCTGACCGCTCCGGCCGAACAAATTAATCTCGCGAACGCGCCGGCCGCGCGTAGATTGCTTTAACGAGCGATTGAGTAAAATGGCAATTAGCGGCGTGTCCGCGGAATAACACCGCGACGGGCGCAAAATCGAAATCAAATCAAACTCGCGCGGGCGGAGGCGCGAACAGGAGATTTTGGCGAGGCGAGCCCTCGGGCGCAGTTCTTTAACCGCGACGAACTAATCGGATTCTCAGCGATTGCGCCGCTGCTAACATACTGACTTTTCCACGTTTATCCCGGCCGCGCTGGGCGGGCACGCGCTCTCTGCATTAATTAACGAGGCTCGCCAGCACGTACCGCGCGATTCTGTTAGTTTTACATATCCTCGGTTATACACGATAAATCAATTATCGAATTAGCGGATTATTTCGTCGACGGGGGTTGGGGTGTTGGTTGGTCCGGCAGTGTTCGCTCGGACACCTCACCGCTCCGTTCTCTGTCTTTCTCGCACACGGGCGCAATTACACGCGCGCTAATTCCGCGAGGTGTACGCGCGCAATAGCAGACGCATAAATTGCCAAAGTGGCGAGCTCTAAGAGTCCGCATCGTTTATATCGCTCTCCGCTTCAGAAGCTAACACCCGCTTATATCGCTAGCAAACTGTCTCGGTGTTTGCTTTCAATGAGTTGGCTATTCTGGTTAACTAGAACTATCAGTGTTAATTTCTGATTAATACTCTACTACTAATAAAGCAATGTAATCAACTTATTAATTGAAAATGTGTTGAATTAAACGTTTGAAAACAAATAATCAATAATGAATATTCAATTCTAGTCATATTTTTTCAACACAGACACAAAAATGTTTGAGGTCAATCTGGAAAAATATAAATAACATCATTCATATCAGGTATATGGCTAACGACTTGCTTCAACATCTATTCAACTTTATTGCACAAAAAAGGATCCTTTATCCCCTCGTTGAAAAATACGGTGGGTAACAAATAGCTATGTCGTGCAACAAAAAACTCTGCCATGTTTACAACTCACCCACACTTGAAATACTTCATTTTCTCTGCTTGATGCACAATTTGCTAGATTTTGGTTTAAATCATATTTTATGGTCTATTATCTTTCATTTAAAATGTAAAATTGATGATCAAATATTAAATTCGCGTTTATTTTATTACATATTTTAATAAAATAATATTATATATTTTAATAAAAAAACAGTTCGAGATTTTCTGACTAAAATAAAATTACTCATTCATTATACCCGCTAATAAACTCATCTGATGTACAACATAGCCCTTTGCTGCTCGAGAATTTGCAACTGTCATATATTACTACGACCAAAACTGTACATTGTGGTGTAAACAGAAATTTCTAGTCTAATTAGTCGACGATGATATATTGCCGTGAATAATTATACATTCATATCTACGTCAATCGCGAAAAGCTCGATTACGATTTCATATGGAACATGACATACTAGTATTAGAAACTAAACACTGCGTTATCTCTAATAAACGTATCAAATGTCAAGATTAATTTTAAAATAATTTAAATCTTTAATTTGGATATTATATAATTGTTTATAACTCATAAGTATAAAAATATATACTTACAGTAAATTAAAAAATTAGTGTAATTCGCACATATTAATTAAATATCCATAAAAAGACGCGTATACTTTTAACCGATAAAATGTAATAAATATGAGTAAACGCTAAGTCTGATGAAATTAGGAGAGTCGGCAGTGACATCACTAGTTAGCCTCTCGCGTTCGCCCTTGCAGCCTCCGCCAACAGAAGCGAATTTAATATTTGCTTCAAGACGATCCGAGTTTACGACGCGCTGAATATTCATACGATTTGCAGTGCAATCTACCGGGTCAGGACAAAATGCTCTCGTCTTTTAGCGTTCCGCTCCTTTTTCCAGCCGTGCCAAGAGCCAGTGGAGGAGTTCAAGTGCAGCCACTGCCCCCCCTCCTCTCCTTCATCTCCCGCTGCAACTTGTTCACTTCTCTTTCCATGAATATGATAATGAGAAAGCAATTACCACACGCATGTCTCTATGCCCTGAGCTTCTGCATAATAGCTGAGCTTTTCCAATGGGAAAAATATGCGCTCGAGTAAGAATTAACTGACTGGAGAGCAATCAAATGCTTTTCCAGAGTCCTATTATTTTATCTTCCGGAGATAATTTTTTGAATTTTACAGTAGGTACAAGTTGTAAAGAAAAAGCTTTCTCTATGAGTAATTTTAAAAACACACCTTTCCTTATATTAAATTGATTTTATTCAACAAATTATCAAGAAAAACTGATTTCTGAAATTCGAGCCTAATTAGATTAGAATTGGTTTAGCAGATCCTGCCTGAGATATGGATGGCCACACACCTACACACACACATATACATCCGCAGACATTTATCAAAAATATCATAATTCGATCCAAAAAGCTTCAAAACAAATTTCTAATATGCTTTGAGAGAAACTTTTTTTTTTTACTATTACATAGCTTCCTCAGTGAGAAAGCAAAAAGGAAGTTTTTATTGCTGTCGAACGTATATTATTTGCGAAAAGAGAATTCGAAGAAGTTTTCTTTATCTTTTGCTTACTACAAGGAAACCAAGAACCCAGGCGAAGGAAAAATCGATCACTGCTATGTTCTTTGACTTTTCTTCATCGCGTATTATTTTCAGCACAAAAAAGAAGTGATTCAAGTTTTCCATCCCAATATAAAAGAGTACAATCAGATTTCAAACTTCTGCCACTACCTCATTACCTCCCTCTGGATTGTCCATTGAAATTGAATTCATTAAAAGAGTGGCACTGGTCGATGGAGAGGACAGAGAGGCGAAATATCCCGCAAAAGCAGCGTATAATTAAGAGTCATTCCTCGGAATCAAGAATTGACTGCCCTCCTTAAGTGCGGCAAGATTCATGGAGCGACCGAGAAATTGCATACATCAAATTAGATTGTGATCGGATCGACGGAGGGGACGCGTGAGGTATGATTCGGCGCCACGGACCGGAGGATTCGGCGTAATTGATCGGTGCTTAATTAACACCGGAACTGGTGAGACGAGGCCGAGAGGATCCCGGCGCCTCGGGTCGGGCGAGAGAAAATCGGCACCGGCAATCATCTCGACATGCAAATGAGTGGGCGCGATTGTTATTGCTGACGAAATCCTTCGCGCCGTAGCTTAACATCCGGCCGCTGTATGAATTCAGCAGGCGACGAGAGGTCTTCAAGCGTTTACAATTTAAATTATAATGTAACAAACCGACTGTAGCGACTCGAAGGGGATGAGCGGGGTCAAGCTTTGACTTTGCATCAGCAAATTTACAAGTTCGCCTCGCGTGATAAAATTCGCGGTTGAACTATTTCTACTACACGGTGATAAATTTGCCTTGATTAAAGCAGCTGCTTAATTAAATTTTTTTGTGTTATTAATATAAACTAGCGACCAATAATATTAAATTTTTAAAGAACTTTAACTAATTGAATTTTTTAGCCTATTTTTATTTTATGATAAAATGTAATAAAATTTTCAAAGCAAAAGAAACCATTTAAAGCTAAAAATAAACAGCTAAGCTTGAATTATTTTAGGAGCTGTTTTATTTAATTTTCTTTCAGGAGCTGTACAAATTTCTGAAGGAGAATTCACTATTTCCATTCGGCAGGGCCGTTTCCTAGTCATCTCTAAAATGATGTAAAACCAGAGCGGCTTCCAGCTGAAGTCAGAATCAATGCAATAAATATCCATTCCGATAATAAATAACGAATCAGCAGGGTGGGAGCGAAGGAGAAAAGGCACGGAGGCCAAAAATCTCGGAGAAATGAAGAATCGCTCCGCCTTGCAAAGTAATCGAATTTCCGAATTATGCGGACTTCGTTTTCCGGAGAAAAGGAGAAGGCCAAACTCGACGCCACGGATCGCACCGGACATTATTAAGTTCCGTAGATCTTCATTTTGACACGCATTCCACAGAACTACCAAAGTTTCCTTTGCTCGCGGCTATGGGGATGAACATCAGTCATTAAAAACTTTAATCATTTTTTTAGGATATTAATGCAAATGCGAAAGAATTCCGTGAATATTTAATTTACAGTTGAAATAATTTATAGTTGAAAAATCGCTGTCTATTGCTCTGTCATTATGCTTCCCCCTAGAGATCCTTGTAAAAGCTGTCAAATGAAATCTATTAAACCCTGGAATTTTTCAAGCGTATTTTAAATAATTTATTTCTACTTGTTGGGATAATTAATTCTCTAAGACTAAACGAGTTTCTTTGTTAAAACCTGAAAAAAAGTTTTAGCAAAATAAAATGTTCCGGCTGCGAAAGGAAAAGAACATCATTTTAATTAAAAATTGTACATAAAATTCATAAAATATATGATATACTTCATGCAAATAATTAACATTTTACGGAAGCGCATATTGAAATATGAATAACGGCGCTTCAATGCATATTTACATGCTGTGAAAAATTGAATCAAGCTTGCAATTCCTTCGGTCCAAGCAGGTGGAATGTTTGAAAAGCACTTGGCTAATGCAAGGCCCATTGATGAAAAGACATGTGCAGGTGCGGAGCCTCTGTGCCTCGCGTTCCGGGCGGCAGGATAGGGCGAAGCGAGGCGTTCGGATAGTACTTGTTTGCTCGGAAACCGTCGGTGTGCGCCGGTAGAAAATGGAATATCAGTCCCGGTCGCGCTCGACACGGCGCGTATGAGCACGCGCTTGTGCGTATGCGGCCGCGCGCTCTCTCGCTTTTGAACCGGTTCCCACTGTACCAATATCAATTACTTGCGGCCCTCGCTCCCTCTCCCTCTCTCCTTGTCCCATTCGCCGATGCGTCATCTCTATTCTAGTGGGAGCGCACCGTCGGATGTTCCGAGCCCTTCGGTGGCTCCGGCCGGCGGACATATATGTACCCACGTGCGCTCTATCTATACTCTGCCTCGAAATTACCGGGCGGTGCCGCTGTCGCGCGCGCATCTCGTTTGTGTGCGAACAATGTGTTCGATGCTTACGGGGCGGTACACTTTGTCCGCGATCACCTTGTTTACACTTAGGGGCTTTTCTCCACCCTCAGCGAGTGAACATTTCTCTCCACCCTCACACCCTGCTCCTCCGCCAGAGGGGGAGGTATTTTTCGATCTGCCGAATTCAATCCGCTTGCCAGCAGCTTGGATTGGATGCTTTAATCATCCATCGCAAGCTATGAAATTTTTATATCCATGTTTTATTCAAAATCTTGCTAACACGTGTGCCATTGCTGAAAGTGAGAATTGAGCGAGTTATTTACTCGAGTGCCGTTGAAAATCTCTTGGAAAGAACGAATATAAATGAATAACTAAGATGTTAGGAATATTAAGATTGATAGTTTCCCTTGAGAATTAATTGTTCACAGTTTACGCGTTTAACAGGTAAATAAAAGGCAAATAAACTAAGCGTTTTTGTCCTTTATTCCTATGATCGGCTGAACCGCCGCGATTTTAATTCCATTCATCGTTGAACGTGCAAAAAGCACAGGGTGTCTCTTTGCGAACGAGTCAATAGCGAGGCAACCGAAACTAAAAGTCAATTAGTCATTCAATTACCGGGCGACAGCGTGGCCGGGAGTTTACGAAATTCAATGAGCAAATTTGGCCTCTCAAAGCCTCATCGTGATTTCATCAACTTCTACTGGGCGAAACGCCCCCTCCGCCCGTCGCTTTGGCGCTGCATTGATAAAATAACAATTAAATAAATTACGTCACCGGAGAACTTTGTATGGGGGCACATACGGCGATGGCATGTCAGCGTCGATGGGCTGACGAGCGCAGCCCAGAGCAAATATCCGGAGCGAGCACGCCGGCATGCGGCTTTAATTACTTGGCCGGCGCTATCGGCGCGAGAGAGCTTGCATCGGCACAACTTCTGTAAATTTCCTTCTCCGTCTCGCACTCTGTCTCCCTCGCCTTTTCTCGCCTGTCACTAGCCCGAGCCCCATTCTCCCCCCACCCTGATTCGTTCCTACTCCTCTCCCGCGGTTTACCTTCTTTGTGTATGTATAGACTTTTGTGCATGTATCGCGCAGGGGACCGAGAAAGATAGACTGACAGAGATTTAATCAGGCGGCACTATCTGGAGGAAAATAGACGAGGGAGAAAGAGAGAGGAAAGCTGCTCTGGAAAATTGCATTAAAACTGTATCGTGGGAAATATCGCGAAAAAAGGACGGAAGAGAATATATCGAGGAGT
Organism: Eurytoma californica; assembly: GCA_035586675.1. Taxonomy (NCBI): domain Eukaryota; kingdom Metazoa; phylum Arthropoda; class Insecta; order Hymenoptera; family Eurytomidae; genus Eurytoma; species Eurytoma californica. Next base: position 11,486,891 of record JAXIUT010000021.1, on the reverse strand, counting down.
TTCAAAACTTTTCACGCAGTGCTGGAATTGAAGCTACGGCCAGCCGCGAGTCTATGAATTTTAAATGTAACTAGCAACTTTGAATCCGTATTCGTGGAAATGTATTTTAGTTCAAATGAAGAAAGCTAATTTCATTTCGTAATTTGCGGAATTTAGCGCACTTTTTATCAAAACTTTACTTGTATCAATTTAAACGGTTTATTAATATTTCGCGGCTGTTTAATGCTGTAAAACCAAAGTTTCAGTTAGCCAAACAAATGTCAAGCGATTCATCGTATCTTATCGCTTTTCTGCAGCGATGTAAATGAGCGCGAGAACAAAAAGTTCTTCTGAGCTTCCAATAATAGTACCGAGCGGTAGGTACGGATTTCTTCGCAAGACAGAGAAATCTCGTATTCCCTCACCCCGCCTTTGCTCGACTACACCAGCCGCCCCTCATCGTTTTCGAATTCAACGCATCTCCCGGCGATCGACTTATCTCCCTGCTATCGGTACAAGAAAGGGGAGATCGAGCGAAAGCCGAAGCGAGCCGACTGGCAAATGGTTTTTCGCCCGTAGAGCCCTTTTTACGAGCGAGTAATGACGCTAAATCTTCTGGCTTCGTATCGCGCGTGGTATCGGCCAATTTTTTGCCGCTAAACGCGCTATAAACACGGCCTGTACTTGCATAAGCGGGCGATCGCGTGAACCGCCGATATTCATCAGTTTGACCAAGCGGGGGAAAAAGTCATTCTTGCTAACCGGACGCTTAGCGGAATCGCGGAAAACATTTTCAGTGGAGTCCGGTTACGAGGATCGAATGTTTCGCGTGCGGACGTGACAAGGGTGCTTGCAGTTACGGCGGTTGTCTATTTTTTTAGGTAAATTTCCGACTGTATTTTTTGAAGTCAAATCAATTGCGTAGCATGGATGTGATTTAAATTCACATTTTTTCCATGTTGCAGTTGCACGCACTAATTGTTTCGCTGAAAGCCACAATTTTAATACTACCACGTAACAATCGCAACTTTATTGTTCCTATTATAATGTTGGATTTATAAACCCAATTAATCTGTACTCTAAAAATAAAGCGAATAATCAATTATTCTTTATCGAAATTTGAAGTCGAAAAATTTTCAATGAGATAGTTGAACAACGATCAACAAATTCACAAATAAATAATTAAGTTACAATGGTTGCACGAATTGCTAGGCGCGCCAAGCGCGCTCAAATTAGCTAGTATTTCAAAAAGCAATTAAACGAATTACTAAGCTTATGCGGTATTATTAAAATTTTATCGCAAATTCTCATTTACACCGTCAATTTAGTTTTATACTCCCGAAAGTATTATTTCATTTATTATATACATCGAGTGCTATGAACATTCGTTACCGGAATATTGACGGTGGCTATGATACTTTGCTCTTTTTCATCAAACACGCGAATGGTTTTGGAGATATTAATATTTCCAATAGTAAAGCATACACGTTATCAAGTACCAAGTTTTCGCTATTGACAATTTTAATTAAATATCAAGAAAATATAAAACCACTGCCTGTGAAAGACCGCCAGTGGAAAATCATTTTTACTCCCTCTGATAAAGAAAAGTGAATTGTGTTGAATAAAGTTTCTCTAAGTTGAACGACAAACTTTAATGAAAAAGTTGATTGAAACATTTTTCGGCGACGACACAAATTCAATTTTTATGTGAATATTAGCTAATCTCTGTATTTAAAAAACAGTTTATGAATCAAGTATTGAAAAAAGTAATATAATTAAAAGTCAATACAAGTTTTTTCTTAAATTAATATTAATACCAATTTGAATATATACTTTATACGTAATTCTCGATGATAATAAGAAGCACTTTGGCTACTATAATATAATTTGTTAAAACGCGCACTTGGAGTTTTGCGCTTGCGCAGGTATCGGTGCCAGGGCTACCGCAAACGGGATCGGTCTACTTTTCGGAGACATTACACTACCGAGGTAAGTACTATTGGAAAAGCCGGATCGCGGCCTTCCTTCAAAGAACAAAGTCCTTTTTACGGGGTGACTTGCCGCGCCGTTGAAATAGCAGTCGGAGCGAGAAAGACCCGGAGAGTTAAAAATGAGCGCGCGCGGACTCCAAGGGCCTCTAGCGCATCAGTAGAGCGAGAAAGAGAGAGAGAAAGAGAGAGAAAGAGGAGAGAGGGAAGGAAAGGCGCAGTCGGGCGTATCTCCGCCTATACGCTCGCTAATTAACTAAGTTGAATGAGTTACTTCAACTCGAAAGAGAAAATTTACTTTTCCGCGGCTGGCTAGAGCCCTTCTTTAGAGGCTTTATCGCGCCCACTGACTGGGCTAGGAGAGCGAGATAATCTTTAAATTCGTTGGATGATCGCGCGACGATGATGCGCTCAACTCCCAAGCCCGTATATATACGTATAGATTTGAAGGTTGTAAGGTGCACCGAAGAAAATTTATGGTACCTTAATGCGTACGGGGCGTACTCAACGGTGGTATCAATTTTAGTTCCCCAAGAGAAAGGGAAAGGGCTGCCCGGAGGAGGAGGCACGAAGAATTACTTCCCTTCGCGGCTCGGGGTTATTAAGTATCCTCCGTATAACCTATGAACTAACTTCGCTGCTTATGCCTTAATCATGAAGCAGGGAGTCTAAGTATGAAAGACGATCGTTGAAAAACTTGAGAGATTCTGCGGGCCGAACTTCTTCTTGACATCGAATTATATTCTGACAACTCATTAGAATTTTATTAGCCTTTGTCCCGAGACTCCTTAATAATAGCATTTTTAATATTTATTCACTGTTAAAGATTTAAGCTCTTTATCGGAGTACGTTCATCAATGAACATTACATCTTGATCTACTTCATCAACTCACTCAATTATGCTCTTCTATATAATATTTTATAAATAACTTTTAAAATTAGTTCAGCTTATTTTATGATTAATATTCTCCAGCTTATATATAGCACAGTCGCCCTATGAAGATTTATATCAAGTACATCATGGAAATGGAAGAAACTGTTTGTGCATTAACTTGTATCATTTGTTTACAATCAACAAGCTTTTTTCATTTCAACGAGTCAGTGCAAATAGTACTAACGAAATGTTTCGCGTAAGCACACACAGCGTGCAACATAATGGGAGACCGGCATCAATAGTGGATGCAGACGCTTTGCTTGTTTTCACTTTGTTTCATGTCGATTATCGTGATTTCGAGGAGTCTCGGTGAAATCACGGAACGATGCCCGCCCCGACACCCGATGGATGTAAACTCACCGCGCAGTTAAGTCGATAACCCTGTGCAAGCAATCAGCTGGCAAAGACCGGCACTAAGTCTACAGAGAGCAGAGGATGGCCTAAGTCGCGACGTCGACCATTTGAAGGGGAAATCAGAGAATGATATGAGCCACCTCAAAGGGAATATTTATATGAATGCCACCAGGGTGTAGTTGCTTCGACTACGCTGTAAAACCGTTAATCGGGCCAAATGAATGATAGATCAAAAATAATTCAAAAGTGTTACGAAAGTTTCCTGAAGAAATTTAGTTCAATTCTGAGTTTAAAACAGACAGAGATGTAAAGGGTAAATAAGTAAATCTACTCGATATTCCACCGAATATGAATAAAAACTTGTCTTGAAACCTCAAGAAGTAACGAAAAATTTTTGAAATCGTACTAAACTTTTCAATACAGATTTGAAGATATCTAAGATAAAATCAACACTTAAGCAACACGACTAGAAATTTGTATTAGCAAGTTCAAAAGAATATGTAGCTTTGATATTTGTCGTGCAAAATTGCAAAATTGAAGTGAAACTGCAGAGAGAAAAAGTTGGCCAACAACAAACAAGGAAACACTAATCCAAGTTCATGCAGGAAAGCCAAACCAAGCGAAGTTGAAGACGGTGGAGAG
>JAXIUT010000021.1:11449689-11478104 GCA_035586675.1 Eurytoma californica | reverse complement strand
TCAAGATTTATTTTTAATATTTAAAAAAGTTTTAAAAGAGTTAAGTAGTACATAATTTTTTTCTGTTTTTATCTCGTAGTAAGACATAAAAGAATCTCTTGGAAAAACCATAAACCACGAAGACATAGAATAGAAAATAACCATAGAAATGAAAATAGCTGCATAATGTGAAGGAGAACATAAAGCCGTCTTATATAAATTTTATCTCGAGCATCGTTCGGGCAGGGTAGAAGAACTATACGTTAAACCGCGGTAATCGATACGGCTTCTCCCGATACTCAAAGCTCACCTGACATTTGTCGCGCGCAAAAAATCATTCCTCCCCCGTAAAAGTAGCTAACGGCCACAGCCGCCCGCGCGAGCACGGTGCTTCTAAAATGAAAGGTTTGACAGTCGGGGAGAGGTTAGACGAGAGATGCATCGGAAAAGTCGCCATAATTCGCTGCCGCGAGAAAGCCTGACCTTTTCAGCGGTGCCGTGAAGAGATGTTGTCGAGGTGATGGCGGGAGACTGTAGACGGGGAAAAGGTGTGTAGCTCGGCGCTGTATAAGACCCGTGACGTTCGACAAATCGTTCGCCACCGCTTCTCTCACCCGCGCTCGACATCAAAGATCTGATTTATAGCCGCGCCGCGCGTCAGAATGACAGCGAAAATATACACTTTCTACATTCTGTTCGTTTCCAAGAGTTCGCAATTTTTATTTCCTTTTGCCGCGTATGCCGACGCCGTGACCCTCCGGCAATGAAACTTGCACCGCACGCTGCTAACAATTTCACCTTGCCATTTCTACGTTCTCAATTAAAAGCTTTACTTTAAGAGGATTTTGCAAAATGCAATCTTTTAGTTAAATGATAACATTTCAAAAACATCTTATCATTTATTTTCCCGCTAAAAATTTCACTTATTTTATTCCCTAACAGCAAAAAGAGTTCGTGAAGAGCTCTTTCGTGTGACATCTGTGACAAAATTCACATAACAGAATTCTTGAAGAATTCCTTTTGCTGTTAGGGTTTATAAATATATTGGTTATTGCATCTTTTAAGGAATAAATTTTGAATTATAAGCTTTTTATACCAATTTCTTAACCTGTGGTTTTATTTCTCAAAGTTCTCGGCAAGATTTTAAACTATTCTGATAATTATCGGAAAAAGTTTGAAAGTTCAATAACATTTTTCACAGTAGAATAATTCGAGCCAAAAAAGATCCGCAATCAACAGCTTGATACTTCAAAAGTGCAAACAATGCGTTTGAAGAGTCAAGTTGATCGTGCAGTTTGAAAATCTCACTTTAAAATGAAGCGATTTGAAAAAAGCCCCGACGTTAAATACACAAAAGTATAAATATAGAAATAGGAGATCTGCGCTCTGGGATTCGAATTCGATTGTATAGATTTTCTGTGCGAAGCTTCTTTTTACTCAGGAAAGCAAGCAGCGCGCGCCCGAGCGAGGGGCAGAGCGGAAGCTGCCTCTGGCAGTTAATCACGCGTGGCGCAACAGACGGAAATTCAAATTCCAGCATACGTCTCGGGGCTTTCACGCCCCCACCTTCCGTTGCCCTACGCGCCAAACCCCTAACAGAATACATCTTTTTGTGCGAACTGGCGCCTGGCGCGGTTCGCGCCAAATCTCCTCGTTCGTGGCTTCCTCCTTCTCCGTGCTCCCTTGCCCATTTCCATCGGCGCTCCTGACGCCGAGCACCGATGGCGGCGACAACGATATACGCATTGACGCAGTGCAGGTGCATCCTTTTCCACTCTTCTCCCGCTCTACGTGCGTTTCGCAACGGGGAACAAGCAATATTGCGTTATGAAAGATGAAGGCTGCACTGCTTCTACCCCCCTCTCCTTTGCTTTTTTTCTTTACACCTTTCTCTATTGCATTTTCAGTTTTATGCTTTCACCGCTTTGTAGCACCGCTCGCGTGTTCCTGTGTACACTACGCCGTGACACTCTTGAATGGAGATTTTGATGAATTTACACGACTCCAGCTGAATGCATTAGAATACGTATCACCGCGGGTAATATATTTGCGAGACGAGTACGTCTGAAAGCATGCTACCGGAAGTAATTATTTTCTATTATTAAGAAATAGCTTGCTAATTTAAAACATTTTAAATTTATCTATTTAAATATCAAAAAATAGCTTTATTATAATAAATTCCGTAAAATTAAATTATGTAAAGAATTTCTTTTATAAAATGCATTTACTATTTCTTTATTTATTTAAAACTCTCCAGAACATATTATAAATACTTCGTAGTATCCAAGTATATTTCACGGTAAGAGTACCATCCATTAAATTTGTAAGGAGAGAGTAAGCGTTAATTGACTCGTTCATCAACCAAGTAACTTCGTGCACCAGTACTAATTTATCCACCGTTATAACCTACATTTAAAAGCCATAAATTACAATCTTAAGCGTTTTACAATTTTCGCTGAAACATGAAAAAAATAATAATCATTGGCGAGGTACTAGAACTACTGCGGACCACATTTGTCACGTGGGGGTTTTTTGTTTTCCCGAAGGACTGATTGCGTATCAGGCAAGCCGCGAAAGTCAGCCTGAAGCCGCTTAGAGTCGGCAAGAAATGAAACTTAGAGCTCGAGCGAATATCCGGCTTTGGGCAAACGTCGACGTCGCCGTCTCGTACAAACAGACTGCGAGCGTTGAATGCCGGCTCCGACCTCCCACTCACACCTACCAGACCGTCCGACGATTGCGAATCCGTGATCTCTACAGATATACCGGCCGAGGCGTCGAGAGAGTGACGGCTGCTTTTTCTACCGTGCGGGGCATCGTTTTTCGCCTTATATCTCTTCCTTTTCGCTTTTATCACGCCTACTGTTCTTTTTCAGTCCAAGATCGCAGTTTCTCGCGCGAGAGCTAGCTTTTTAATCGTTTTCGGGTGTCCCATTCTTTCAAGCCTCAGGTGTGCTGAAAACAATTTAATTGTTATTTATATAAATAGCAATTTATTAGCAATTACAATTTTTTCTAAATCATCTTTTGTTCTTATTTTAACACACACCCCTGTCTAGGTATACCGGTTTATCTTCCTCTTTCACCTCGGCAGCGTTCTCGGGCGCGGGCAATATTTGTGAAAGGTTTGGCCGCATGGGAGCATGGCATGCGAAATATTGCATTCGCTGCCAGCGTCAAGTCATTGGATTCGCATCGAGAATATCATCGGATATTCCAAATTAACGTTACTATATGCAATATCAATCATTGCTTTTTCATCATTATATAGACCCGGGTAGTTAGATCATTTTCCTATTTACTACTCTATTTTCTACTGCTTAACAAAAAGAGCTGTAAAAATATGAAATATGAAACTTGATTATAAATGATTACTTTTTAGTTCTAAAAGTTATTAATATCGATAAATTGTGATATTTGATCTATTAATCAAATTGCAAATTATTATTTGACAATATAGGTCAATTCATAATGTATCAAGAAGAATTATTTCCTGTCACTCATTAATTTTAATCGCGCTGACTCCGCCGACGTTGGCTAAATCTAACGTTATTGTAATCTCGAAAAGAGATTTAGGGTTGAAAATCTTCCCCGCTAAGAATACTAAACAAGCGTTTCACGCGCCTCTTATCGAATACATCCACGGAGAACGGCTCCCAAGGCGCAAACGTTTTCCCCGCAAATGCGGCGATTTCAATTCACGAATTCCAGTAGAAAACGAGGGTTATAAGGTGTGCGCGCGGCCGCGCACGCGTTACCGCTTCCTCTCCTAGCGGGACGTCTTATTAACCGAGAATTGATGCTCGACTTTGCGCCGGACGGCCGATAACTGCTCCCCCGGGGAGCGCCGCCGGAGGTTACATATGTGCGAGCGAGATTTTCTGGCCACAAAAAAAAAGAAAAAGGAGAGAAAAGAGAGCTTGCGATACGTGGTCCGCGTTTAACAAGAAAAAGTCCAATCCGCCCTCTTATGCGCGTAGTGAACTCAGCGAGTACCCATTGTTTGTTTATTGGCTTGTAAAACGCGCTCGCACGGATGCGTCCTCAAATGGTCGTCTGACGTCGTATGCGCGAGGCGCTGAGGCCGACCTAGCGAAGGAAACATCGATCAAATTGGCGAGAACGCGTGCTGCACGTAACCACCGTCTGTGTAGTTTTACGAGATCCAACCAAAATGGCTTTCGCAAAATCAAAGGCACGCGTCAGTTCAATTTCCCGCTACGTTTCCTGCATAAAAGAGTATAAATTTTAAGCAAAATGAATGTTTGCTTAAAAGTGACTGCACGATTAATTGCTTCGTTATGTTCGTTTTGGATAGAAATCAATTGCCTATTGATAAAACACGCAGGCGTGCACAACAATCGATTAGATTGAAAATCGTTTTTCTTACAGTACCTTTGATGGAAATACAAATGGTTCGATTTAGAAAGAAATGCGTAAATGACTTTTCTAAACAAAATATTTTTCGATTCGTTTCGGTTGGCGACTGATTCCAATTTATTTTGCCTGGCTGCTGCAGATATTCAAGTCAAATTTAAAAAAAAAGAATGACAGAGGAAGAACAGTAGATTAATAAAGATTCCTATAAAAATATAGGACGAAAGTTATTGTTTCCACTTACAAATAAAAGATTGCTGTAATCGATTTTTTTGAAATACTATTGTGTAAACTAAAACAATACCGTTCCAAGTTGCCGGGTCCAAAGAATTGTTTTCGAATTTAAAGAATAATACGGTTGATAGATATGTAACTTGTTAATGTTGTCTCTTTAAACTTTTATCAATTTGAAACTTCTTAAACTAGAATCAAAAGCAAGTTAACGCGTAACTTATAATAAAGCAAGTTGCTACCGACCTTAAACAAATCAACACTGCACGTATTCCGTGGTGCGACGCGTGAGTCATCAGTAGAGAAGTACAAACTGTGCAAGTATATACAATATGAAGACGATTAGAACTTTGGCAGTTCAGGTAGAGAATTATCTCGAAGAACCAACTACAGTTGAGAATAAAGTATAAGGGACTCGTCGAGAATGATATCGCTGCCAATAGATTCGCACTTACCTTCATTAAAAGTTTTTTTCATGTAAAAATTAAAAATATTAACAAGTTAAAAAAATAAGAAAATTAAAATACGACTTACACCCAGTAAAAATCACTCTAGACATAAACAAATAACAAAATAAGTCGTTTCAGACCATAAAAGACCAAACCGTTCTCCAGACCTAGGCAATAAAAAAATGTTAGAAAAAAATGAAACTATCTTAAAATTCTCGAAAACTACTGAGTCTTATGAATTGCCGAAAGAACTCGTCTAAGATATCATAAAATACTGCCCAAAATGTTATAACTAATAAATTTTATAAAAAGTCAATGCTAATAATCATCAAAAAAATGAAAAAAAATGTTGCTTGCTTCTCAGAAAAATTCCTTTAAGTTACATTTCTGGAATGAAGCGAAAGGTTAAGCAGCCCCTGTCAAAACTAATCATCAACACCCTCTCACTCGGTGCGCACACCGAAGGGTCCGAAGCCGGTGGCGTGCGTCCGGGCTATCGGGCGCACTGTACGTTTTCCCGGCGATCCCGCCCTTTGAAAGAAACCCGAGGCAAAAAGAGCACGCGCGCTCGGGTCAGTCTCAGGCGGTGGTTAACGAGCCTTGCCACCGCTGACCCGGGAGGCGGGCGCGGGGAAAAAGCAGTCGAAGCGCCAGAGACGAGGTTGCACTGCAAGAAAAGTTCGTTGCGCCACGCTCCCCGGAGACCGACAGAAACAATCTTGCCTCCCCTCCCCGCAACGTGCCCTCCTCCCTCTCGTTCTTTCCGCCGGGCCGAGCGGCGAGCGTCTGTGGAAAGGCTCCTGCCGCGCGGAGCCCTCCCTCTTTCTTCTTTCTGTCATTTACCCAGCAATGAGCGTATATAAGAAGGAGAGGGACGGAGGCTTAAGAAAATCTGCGCGCTTGATGGAGTCGCTCGCCTTCGTTTTTCCTTCGACGTACGTCAACAAGGTTAACCCAGAGCGAGTCCGTTTTTACCCTTTTTACCGTTTTTTCTTGGATTTTTGGTCACGGATTGGCCATCATTGTCGAAAATTGATTTCTGTCACGTAATGTCATGGGCGGCAGAAAAAAGTCAAGTAAAATATTCGAAAAGGTGTAACTTACGAATCACCCGTCGAAAAGTAAAGTTATTTCTTACCTGAAACAAAAAAACGTTTAAACGTTGTTTATTTTAATAATTATTCAGATCATTTTAATGCATTCAAAAAACTTCAATTAAATTAATAGTACATTAACAAGATTCTTATTTGTTTTGCATTTGACAACAAAGCTCTTGTAAAACTCTAAAATAACTCTTAAACTTTAAATTAACTACAGTTATATAGATAAAATATTTTGAAACTTTGCAAATAAAACATCCTTGAACTATATATTCTGCACAAGAGTTTACTAAACTTGAAGTTTCATGGAATCTTGAAGAATTTGTAATGCGAAAGGATGTTATTAATCGTACTGTAAAAAAATTCAATTGATAAGTAAATTACGTCTTGTGAAAAATTTTTTCCCTGCAAGACAAAGAAATCTTGTAAAACTGCATGAAAAATTAGGAAAAATGGATGGCCTTACAGCAGCGAATTGATTTAATCGAAGCTAAGGGATCAGAAAACGATTTCGTGCCTAGCGGTAAGTAGTTCGCGGGAGAGATCTTGATGCGAAGCCCTTCGCGTCCTAGGATTCCGGAATCAATTAAACCTTCTTCGAATTCATCCCTCGCAATCACCGCGGCGGTAAAAACAGAAATCTCCGCGGCATCCGCCAGCCAGGGGAGAATCCGCCTTTATTCCAACTGCCGGCGAGATTTTCGCCTCTCCTACTCTTTTTCCCGGGTCTTTATATTATACCATTTCGCTACCTTCGGGCGAGCTGCTACTTTTCCTCATCCTTGGAGATAAGACATCTCAATTTCAGCGGCTCTGCCTGGCTAGTGGCTTGCTAGAATGCGAGCGCTCGAGGGTAAAAACGGGCGCGCACCTCTGTCTCCCTCGCGCTCCTCCATTCTTTCCCTTCGCGAAGCCAGTGCAAGTGATCCGCGAAATTCCGATAGCAGTCAATCGATTGTGCGAACGCGTCCCTCTTTTACCGGCTATAACCGAGGGAGGAACGGCGGGTATAACGGTGAGGAACCGTTACCCCCGCGAGGGACGAAGATTACGTCCCCGAAAAAAGACGAATCACTCGCGCTCAGTTGGAGTCGAGAAACGAACGTCACGTGAGATGCGAGAGAATGTGCGATCTTGTTTTCTTCCCGACTACTGGATCACATTTGAGCGCGGGCGCACGAACTTGTCTCAGCGGAAGACCCGCGACAGCGGATAATGGCCAAAAGCTCTCGGAATTTTTCCCTCGCAGCAAGAACGCGGATTTTAACTTATTTTCAACGGCATTTCACAGACAATTAAGAATTTCTGAGGAAAATTAACTCTTCAATAGCCGCACCGTCGAAGTTATAAAAAACATACTCGACAGTTGATTTACTGAAAGAGCGATTAAATTTCATTCTTTAAATTAATCATTTACATTTGCTTTAATATTAATGTTGTGCGAAATATGCATTTCTCCTTCTTTTTTTGTTTCAGATCTTTCATGCACGAATCCCGGGATTACAGTAAACGGATTTTTAAATTATTTATGTGTAATCTGGGATAAACTGCCAGAGGACAGCGTTAAAGTCATATTAATTAGATAAATCTCCACAGTAAAGATTTTATTAACGAGGAATTAAACATTTACCTACTTCCAAACGGAAAGATAAACACTAGAGGAATTTCCGGTCCCTGGGAAAATAAATATTTTCGCGGACTAAGTCTCCGGTCCTTTATTCTCACGGGGGAGTACAAGCAAACTTCGACACGTCGTAAAATAACTGTTGGAGATATCGCGCCGCCGACGGTGGGGAAACCGAACCTCATAAAAGTGAGGCAGCCGACGTAAAGGCTCCGACACCTGTACACGGAGACTGTACACTGCTGAAAAGTGTCATCGACTTTAAAAGTGATAGAAAAGGTAAGAGCCATTATGGCGGCGAAAGTTTGACAGCCGCTGCAACGAGCGAGCTCAAGGAATTCAAGCCTCCCCGTAGCTATCGGATACTTTGCATTGTGCTTGCGTGTGTGCAAGTTCGCGCGAGTATTAGTATTGTCTGGGAAGTTCTTTTGCCGCCCGACTGCCGCTCGCTGGAGCGACTACCGCTTGTAACTATTTGTAAACTCGCCGCTTTCGCGCTTCGCTCGCGCCCGCTATCTTCGTCTTTGTTTCATTACTTTGACTCCGCTCGGCGCGGGCTCAACGTAGACTTTCAGCCCGGCCTCCCCCGGCCTAGTCTTCCTTCAGCCGCGCTGACATCATTTTTACGGCGGGCCCGAGTGTTTGTTCTTTAGTTGGAATTTAATCAAGCTCGGATTAGCGTTTGAATAATGGGATTCGCTGGTGTGAAAGATGATTTAGGGCTGCTCCGGCCGTATTATTAAGTTAGATTAAGTAGGGTTTTCATTGCATAATTTTAACTTATGAATATAAAGCTCGATGTTTAACATGTTTTCTTCAATTATTTTGTATCGTTATTTCAAAATTTTCAAGCCCATCGTTTGAATATTTTTTAGTATTATTAGTTTATGTCACATAATTACACTTTTTAATTCACATAATTTCTATGGTTATTTAATTTTATAATTATCCTTTTAGATATTTTCCTCGCTGCTTTGGTAAAGGTTTTTTTCTCAGTTTAATTCGTATTTATTTAAGTTTTACGCTGGTATACCGTTGGCTTATAATTTAAGGATAATACGGTGTGCAAACAACGCAAAAATATCTCACATAGTAAAATGTAAAATCGTGTATTTTTAATGCTTTCCTAAATAGGCGATTTACCGAAGCTGCGCAACAAAGATTTTATTACAATCTCCATTCGACTAACCGTCCACGTTAAAACTCGTTCGACGCACTCTTACGATTGGTCTATGAGCTTGCCCATTAACTTATAAGAAAGAGGCACTTTTCAGCCGAGCCCAGAATCGGCGGAGGACGGAACCATCGCCTCTCCCTCTCTAGCCAGGTCCTCGAAACTTCCACTCGCGCAGGCTCCAAACTATCATCGATAGACGTGAACATCTCTCGACTGCTAGTTGGAGATTTTCTTTCCCCGCGCGGAACAAAGCGAGAAACGAGCAGACAAATGAAGGGAATAAAGTATGCGCGAGCGTGGCTCTCTACTGCGACGTAGACGGATGCCTTAAAAAAATTTACTGGCTTCTTCTACGTACTTTGCTTTCTCCAATTTATCTCCGAGGAAATTGGATAAACATTTTGTTGGAGATTTGTGAGGAAAGTTCATAGTTGCGCTGTTTCCAAGACTCGCTGTGCGCAATCGACCACTACATTGCCATATTAAATTAAATTCATGTTATAAGTGGGGAGTACTGTTATCTCAAATCAGCAAAGATCTATTAATATAATCTGAAGTTAAGGAATGACTTTGTTTAATAGCTTAACATTCTATTTCGCTTCCTTTTCTACCATTTCAGGAAAAAACCAAGGTAATCTCGGCAGCAAGATACTCATCGTTTTCAAATGATCAAAAGATTTAAACGTTTTAAACCTTATTAAATTTCAAATCCTCTTTCTTGAAGTAAAAACTTTTTTCAAATCGCAGTGTATTCATAAATTATATTTGCATAAAACTTTCTTGATCTAATAAATTTAAAAAATGATTTTGTGACAAAAAGTTTACATACTGCTAAATAAACTATGAATATAAAATATTAAGTAACGTAACTAATAAGGTATCTATTAATAATTTTTATTTTTAATTCAGCAAAGAAGAAGAAACAGGAAATTGTCATAACATTCCCGTGACAGCACTGCGGATGCCGTTGATTATCCACAAACAGCACATCTCGGCTGGTGTGCTATCTTTCTCTGGCTGGCTCCTCTCCGGTGGACTGTCGGGAAGTTAGTTCGCACCCCGTGGCCAGTTGAGGTGACTGATTCCGCTTTTGTGCGGGACCGGAAAGTTTACCTGACCTCTGCCCCCCCCCCCCTCTTCTTACCCACTCCACCCCGGTCCTCACGATCTCCTTCGGCTGGAGGAGGGAGCCGTGTAACTCGCGCGCCATTTCTCGTCGCTCGCGTGGCAAGAACCGCTGAGCTTTTCATCGAGATGTGGATAAAATTAAAAGGAACACGAAAAGACACTCTTATGGAATAAGTAATGAAATCGATCAATGTCAATCTTTTCTATCGAAGCGTCATAGTTTGCCGGTGGAGGAGGTTTCAGGTCCCGTTTCCGCACTCACTATGCACTATGCTTTATGTAACGAAGTTGGAAAAGAAAGATTCTTTTACTGTGTTGCTTTTTCATACTCGACATTTAAGGAAATATCAACTATCAAGATTAATTAAATCGATTATGATTTTAATTAAGAAAAAAATTATCGAATTTTAATAATATTAAAATACGCAATCGATATTAAATTTTGAGTATAGCGCAGTAATCTATAATGGACCAATTAGCTTTATTATAGGATGGGTGAAATTTATTCATACAGTTTTCGATATAACTATATAATTTTCGATATAGTTACTTTCAACAATGTACACTTCGTGCTACTTTGGAACTAATAGAGTGGATTCAAGGATAAAACTGCGAAAAGAGAAAAAATGATTTAAATATTTAAAAACAGAATGATTGATATATGAAAATTTCGATGAATACTTATATATAAATTTGTTCACAATCAGTAAAAAATGAAAGCGCGAGAGGTAGCAAGCAAGTCTTAAGACAGGCCTACAAGTAAGCCGTAACGTAGTGTCGCGTCTTCGCGATAAACGTAAACAGATCCAGCGTTATAAATTAATTACACACTTAGGGCGTGACTTAAACGCCGGGGTAAAGTCTCCTTGGCCTTCTCCCCTGGAACGAAGCGGCGAGAGCGCAGACCCGCATAGTAATTCCCGAGATAAGCCCACCCAAGATCTATCCCTGCGGCCTCTTTCTTCCAGTTCGCCCGGAATCTGCTGCGTCGGTCCGGGATTCGCGCGATTCGCGGGTGGGGAGAGAAAGCGAAAGGGGGGGAGGGCGGAGGGGTGGCGAAGAGCTTGATTTTCAGCCAAGTATTAAATTCGAGAAATCGTTCGGCAGAAAGCCGAAATGCGCGTACACGTACACATAGCGTCGGGGCCACTTTAAAGGGGTCAGCGCACTCGGCGACTTCCACTTGCAGGGAGGGGAAGGAGTCGAGGAGGGCTACGGGAGGGGCTCCTGCTTAGTATAATCGCGGTGGATTACACGTATTCGCGCGTGTGCCTCAGAGATGAAGGAGCGAAGGTGCACGCTTATTTAATTAAAGCGTCTAGGTCTTTTAAGCCGAAAATTTCCGAGAAATTGAGGTGTAAACGAAATTAATTTGAGTGGAGTTTTCTAGATACTATCCTGGCTTCATTAACAGACTTACTTGCTTATTATCAAAACTTATTAAATATACCTAACGTCTTGGTAAGTCTAAATTTTAATGGGGGCCTTCATACGAAAACTGAATGATCAAAACTTCAAACACAACGTTAACTTGGTAACTTAAAATTCCGCTAAAGTTCTTTTCACAAAGTGTGTATAGCCGAGTACTTTTAAACGCAATAACAATTAGCTATAACTTTTTGAAAAGATGCTGTATTTGAAAAAAAAAATAATTAAAATAGTCAATTAATTTTATGAATAAATATAGAAAATTTGTTACATAAAGCGCGTGAACTTCTAAGATTTATTTAGCAGGACGTGCCACCGAGTAGTCTGCAGACGCGGAAACAGGCTGTAAGTGTATAAGAATAGCTTGCGCTTTTGCCGCGGACGGCTGCAAATATACATTCGCGGCAGTTGGACATACATTCTCCGGGATCGCGACAGACGCCTGGTCAACGCGTGCGAAAATTTTCCTGGCAAATAAAAATGCGCCCCATAAGTCCTTTTCGGAAAGTCTGGCTGTTGTTTGCGGAACTCCTGAAGAATTTACACAAGCGGGAACCCGCGGTTTCTGGACGATTGATCATGTACGTCATCGGCTGCAATTGATTCAGGTGAAAACGAGATATTACCAACATTTTCCATTTCTTTTTGTTTCATAAAAGCCAAATAATTTTGTGAGGAGAAAACTCACATCCGCTGAATTGTTTGTAAAGTTTGGCTGAAAAAAATGAAAAGAACGCTCTTTTAAAAATAAAGGTGAGAGCAAAATGCGATTTTACTTTGCTGAAACACTTTGTATATTATATTAGATTACTAAAAGTCTCGTTGGCGGCTTTTATTTTAAAAACTTCAAAAGATCCTTTATTGCAGTGAATATACAGCAGCGTCCATATACCGGTGAAAAAATGCATGAAAAAAATACGTTTACCGCTAAATATTTTCGTTAGTTTTTGCGCGTCGTTCCCTGTGAAAGATATTCATTTTGACCCGTAACTGATTGCAGGGTCACTCAGCCCCGGCCGAGTATATTATTATACGCGGTTTTGCGAAGCGCCATTTTCGCCCGCGTTCAATGCACGACCGCTTGATAGAAAAGCGAGGATGTAGGCTACAACGGTTTTGCGCTTACGGTCGATATAAAGCGCACGTGTGTTAGCTGCATGTGGCAGAATGCGAGTTTAACTTCCCTCTCTCTCGCACGCTCCCGTCCTCTCGCTCCCGCGGCGCTACTCGCTCGCTACTGGGTTGTTAGAGTCTCGAAAATCAGGTGTTAAAATGAGCTTTCATTATGACTTTATAAAGTTCTGTAATTTGAATCACGTGGAAAGCACTTGAATGAAGCACTTTTCACTTAGCGCGCGCGAAATTATGAAAACAATTAATGCACAGGAGTATTTCGAATTCTTGTTAGCTGGCCATTTTATTACATTTTTCATGAACCGTCGAATTTTGCAGTAAACTTACAAAGCGCGAAAATTTATCATTATTATTGCAATAGATTCCAAGTACTTGCATTATTGAATTCAATTTTGTGTTTTCAAAGTTTGATGAAATTTTAATAACGATAAAATTGCATTCACTTAGCTCAAAATTCTGACAATTCTGTTTTATAAAATCTGCCTAACTACTAATATTATACTCCCCATTTTGGGAAGTATTAAAAAAGTGGCGCCTTACTTGTTATTCAAAAGATAATTTTCAAATGACTAGTCCAGGGAAAAAAGGGGGAAACTCGATTTTTTTCATTTTTTCCAAAAAAGTGGTTTTAGATACTTTGAGAAAAAGTTTTTTTAGTTTTTTTTTATAAGTGAAAAAATGGCACCCAAGTTAGTCAGTCAGTTAGTTTTTTACTTTAAGTTTCTCGAAAATGTCAATTGTGAGTTTCCCCCCTTTTCCCTTGGACCCTTAAAATATTATGACTTTAATTTTGATAGGCATTAGTAATGGAATATGCAAACTTTCTAAATAAATAAGTGGAATTCGCTAATTTTTTGTTCTACATATTTCACCTCACAAGACGTTCATTTATTCGATAAATCAATGTTACATCATTGAAATTACTTCCGTTCACTGGAACTGAGGGGAAATCTCATAAAAAAGTGCATTTTGCCGTAAATTGAAGCAGATTCCTCGAAGAACCGCTGGCCATCTTTGCAAGAGAAAAATTTTTCTTCTTTTCCATCGAATCGCATTCGCCAGTCGTGTAAAAACTTGTTATTTCTATTTTTCACGTCATATCCCGGTTCGCGCGGGGCGCTTCCCTTCTGTTTCCCGCGCGTATGTAAATCCAAGACGATAAATCCCATCCACTCGCGAATTCGTTACTTCCGTTCGCCGGGCGCGCCGCGTCCAATCCACGCGCGCGCAAACTCCGACACCGCGCGAGCGCGCCCGAAAAAAAGGGGGGAGAGGGGCGCGCCGAAAATTCTCGCAAGAATCAACCGTCGCTGAGAATCGTCGGTGTCTGTTCTTTACGCTCCCGGGGGGCGCTGTCCCTTTCCTTCCGTTTTGGCGCGCCTCGCGACCTCCCCTTTTTGTCGCTCGCGCGCGCTCGTTTTCGCGCGTCATCTCCTTCCTCCCCGTCGCCCAAGTCGATGCGATATCGATAGGCCGTCGCGCCGTTGTGTTGCGCCCGCCCGTAATCGTTTTCTACCTCTCCGTCTGGCATCGAGCCCCGCGCGGCTCCGCTTATCTCCAGATGAGGCTCAGCGCCACGGCAAATTGTCGCGCTTAGGGCACTCCTGGGGGATCAGATTTCTGAGGCTGCTTGTTCGTGGGACCGTGAGGCAGCAAAAATCACGATATTACGCTTTAACAGGTGTTACTGGAAATGTTCATTTTCTCCAGAGTATTAAGTGCTTCTCGTTATATTTTTTTTTGTTTTTTTAACGAAATTAAATTTTTGATATTAGAATTTAAGCATGTGTTGCAAAAATCAACGTGAAGGTATTACTTACGCATACTGTAATGATTCTACAGGAAACAGCTGCAAAATATCGATTTTCGGTGGGGCGAAATTGTTTTCTTCAAAGGCCAATAATTTATAGTACACATTTTTTGCGCTCACATAAAACCGCGCAAGGGCAATGTTATATTTTTTTTTCAATCTTCTCGTATTTTATTGAAACCGTTAGTTAATTTCTTTATTTTGCACGTGACTTGAGACACCGCGGTTAATTTATTCCCTCAAAGAAAGAAAATGTCTCCTCTCCAGCCTTGCAGCCGCTGAATATATATACATTGAAAGAAGTTCTTATCAAGTATGATTGCGCCGAGGATAGTTTCATACATCTCGGTGCGCTCGACGGCACGCACTCAAAGTGTCGAAAATTCATCAAGCGAAGAAAGATACCGCTGGGAATAAACAAGCTAGCGCCGCTCCAACTCCACTTAGCGGCGGTGCCGCGCGTACTATCTCCGACGATTTATACCACGCGCTCGTTCGATTCTCGCTTCCCCCGCCTCATCGTCGCACCACAAAGCCGGCCCGAAATCCATTAGCCCTATTTACAAAAAGGCGAGCGCGTGCGGGAATTCGCATTCGGCGGAAAAAGGGAGGGAGGAAGAGGGAGCGGAAGGAAAAATGGAGGAGAGCGCCGCGCGGCCAAGTAGGCACTACGGACGCGCCGTCCGCGGAGGACAATGCAGGCGCGATAAATGATACCATTATCGCGCAGTCGGATCTCCATTAAATCGTAACTACAGCCACGCGGCGCGTCGCCTCTTTCTCTGGGGTGTCATTCGCGCGACCGAAGCGCGCCATTCGCGCGAGCTCTCCCTTTGCATTAGTAATGGCGCATTGTTTCCGGGGGAGAAGTAGACGTCCCGGCCGCATGAAAAATAGCCGCGGCTTACAGCCCGTGGCGATCCGCAGTTCGAGGGACAAGACGTGATATTACTCCCGCGCCGTCCCGATAAAGCCCGGCCCCCGGCGCGTCGCGTGACAACTGCCTCGCGATAAATCGGGGAAACGAAATCATTAGGGCTCCTTGTCGTCCCTCGTTATTTTCTCCCGGATATTTTTTTCTCGGCTCGTCCGTCGATCCGCCCGTCGATCTTCTAGGGCAGGCCGAAGAAGGGGGGAGAACTGAATAATCATTAGTAAGCGCCTTTAACGCGATTATTGTTTTTGCATTTGGATGGTAATTTCGCGCTGCAGTTCTAGCTTGTCTTTCAAGCGGGATATTGGGTTCGGAATTAGGGTAGATTGGAAGATCGAAGTATGAAAACAGATCCAGTATTTGAGTGGCGTTCCGGTAATTCAAATACGATAGCAGCTGCGCCGGTGAAAATCTACAAAATTTGATATTTTCAACGGACATTTTCAACGGATGAGTAGATTTATTAATTGCTCAAACATTCCTAACGCGGTATGTCTACTGACGGAGTTTTAAATTTGCAGGTAATAACAGAACTCAACGAAATAAAAGTTGAACAAACCTTGTCTTAAAAAAAAAACTCACGGAATTGAAATTTTTATTCAGATAGAAGCAAAGAGTGATGTTTGATAAAAGTTTTCTCATCATTCGCAAACGCAATTCTATATAGCTTTTTCTTCCGATATGTATCATCTGCCAGCTACGAGAAACACCTGAACGCTAATGTTCTAAAATAAAATTTTCCAACATCAATTTTTAACGCAATCAAGATTACTGCGCTTTAAATAGATTGGCAAACGTGAAGGATATTAATTGCAAATAGTCTTGTTACGAGCGTAGGAAAAAATCGGAATGGAAAAAAAGTGGGTGAAAGAAAGAAGAACATCCCCTTGGTATAACGACTTCGCGGATCGCAAAAGCGGAAAGTGGCGGCGGCGTGCGGTAATCTGTATTAATTTATAACGCTACTACCGCCAGCGGCCGGTATGGCGCAAGCGTGGCCCGGTAGTCCCGCGGTGTGGCGGGAGGGAGACTTTATCGCATCGGCGCATACATCCCCTTCGCCCGGGAGCGGACGGCGGAAGGAGGCGCGCGCGGCCCATTTCGCACGGTTCTCACAATGGAGCAAATGCATTTATTCCGAGCGTCGCGTTTTTATTGTTTTGCGGCTTGAGGCCGCGAATGAAAGGGGAGGGAGGAAGAGAATGGAGGCGGGATGGGTGATAAAATAAGAGCGAGGCGAGAGCGTGGTACCGCGCCGAAGCTCGAAAACGACTCCACACCGTGAACTTTGATAATATCCTCGCGGAGTCTTATACCTGCTTCGCAAAACTCCGGCTTTAATTGAGAAATCGGAGCCTCAAAAGGAACTATTGTCGAAGCTTCACCCGACTACTGTACTTTTCTCCATTAAAAATGATTCTTTTATAAGGATTTCACTGAATTTCTGGATATAACTGCGAACGTCTTGATTTATGAACTTCGCTACATTTGTTTTTCAATCATACGGCTGTCTTAAATCGATGTATCATCTTATACGTCATGTGCATAACACTTTTTTATTTTTTTTATCTCACGGTGATACTGGTAATTCAATTATCTAAGTTGTATATTTAAACATTACATTTAATTACGAAGAGTAATTAATACAGCCATTCCATATCACCGAATTTCGAGTACTTAATTTTCATATGTTTAACAAAATTAAAAGATAAATTGTCCAGATATTTCAATAGCAACACTTTAAATACATTTGATCTACTGAATTTGAAATCACAAGTAATGGCTCTAAAATGTTAATTAATTAATTGCAAATAAATTGTTTGAGTAGCATGTCCTTTAATCATTGAACTACAATATTCTGTTTAACTGAATTTTTCTTCGTAGGTTTAATCGAATTAGCAAGCAGGTATATAGATTTATCTACTATTAATGAATTGGTGAAACTTTTATCGAATCGCTGATAAAAGTACTTTCCTAAATTAAATATATTTGTATCTTAATTCATTTATTGTGCTTAATTGACTATTTCATTCCAGATCTTAAGTCAAGAGAACATTTAAGGTGATATAAAATTAATGGAAAGGAAGGCAATGTCCGACCAAACGCTGACTTTCACTACTGGCGTAAAGCCTCTGCATCTCTCAATAAATTTAACCAGCTCAATGAATTTCTTATCACGTCGTCAGCTAAGAATTGCGTAAAATTCCCAAATACACCTGATGATGAGCACTCTCAACTCTTTATCCAGCCAGCAGTGGCTGTTCGCTCGAGGAAAAAGCCTCTTCAACTAGATTTCCCGCGTCGATCCCCCCCGAATCGTATCTTTTTCATTCTCCCCTAATGAAATCACAGTTCCATCTTCGAAGCCAAGGCGCCGCCTCGCTTTAATCGCGAAGCGAACGGTGCCCCGGCGCGACCCCCTCTCTTTTCCAGTCCAGATTAGATTCTCCACCCCGGCGGAAGGCGCCGTCGCACGCAGCACTTTACAGCGCGCGGCGCGCGAACGAGATGGATTTGTTCGTTGAATGTGGGACGGGCACTAAAGCGTGGCCCGTTTACTCTTGCTACATGGAGAGGGGTGGCGCGAGGGGGGGCCAGAAGGGGCGAACGCGCGACGTTAAGAGTAAACGTTACGACGACGCAGTGAGGGAACGAAAACGTAATACCGTGAGATAGTGGCACTCGAGCGACCTTCTCGAGCAAGAGACGGCCGAGGTGAGAGGATGCCCGAGTTAACGGACTGGCTACGGCTGATTTTATTTTTTATGCGTCATTTTTTTCGCTCTTTTTTTCTTATGTTTCTAGTCGCCGATTTACTCTGAGTTTAAAGCCGCGACTTCCCAAATTAGTTAGCAATCATTATTTTACGTATTTAAATATGTGCAAAAATTCACTGCCGAATATGTATAAGTATTTCACTTTTAAAATAATGCGAAATAAATGAATGAAAAATGAGCTAATAAAATTCTATACATCGCAAACAAAAGCGCCGCGCGAATAATCATCATAATAATTAAACGTATTATATTCGCTCAAAAAAGCAATCAACAAATATTCTTCCATGAAAATTAATGTTATATGTGTAAATTAAACTGGAAAAGTATCTTTTCACGCCATCATCCAAAATGAAAAATGTTACTTTACGATGAAAACTTATATTAAATTTCTTGTAAATTTATTTCATGTTAGTAAAAGAATGTCTATTTACATGAAATTTGTTAAAATAGAGATTTCTGAGAAAAATTTCCCTCGTAACTAAGCGCTAAGTTACAGTGCACGTTCTTTTTAAAAATTAAAGTTAAATTTTGAACCTTTACAATGCTCTGTATGAAATTCTGAAATGAAAAATATTTTCCTTTATTTGCCTGATGTAGTATTTTAATTTCTCGTCCTTTAAATGTACAATTAAGAAGCAATAAAAAAACACGTTTGAGCTTTGCCTTGTATCCAAGAAAGCCCAAGGCTCCAATGTTTCAACATTTCGTAATATACAGCGCAGCAAACCTTTGGCATTTTCTTGAAGGCATAATTAAAAATTCAATCCTCTGTAGTTCAAGTCAGACAAATATCTGCGAGAGAGAAAAAAGATTAAAAAATTCCAGCCTGCTTTGTCTTCCTTCCTCGCTTCGCTCCTCACGAGGAAGTGCCAGTTTAATGTTTTAACGAGCTCGTCGCATTTTTATGCCAGCCAATAAGAGCTGGGCATTTCTTTGTAAAGCGGTGGCAACCGTGCCGGAGTTCACTTTGTATACGCGAATACAAAGCATTTCCTCCGGAATGTATATTACTTCTTCTCCCAGTCTCCGCCCTTCTCCCCTTTTTTCCTACACCCGCGACTCCAATGCGCCGACGAGGTAAATTCGCGCAGAAAAATATATTCTTTAGCCTCCCTGTACGCCGAGGTCTCGCGGAAAAGTCTCTACCCTTGAAAGAGGTGAGGGAGAAAAGGAAAAAAAAAGGAGGAGGAAAGACCTTTGGTGTATTGTAAAACTGCGCGCCGCGTTTCCTCGCCTCGCGCGATTCTTATGAGCCAAATGTGTACTGCCTGCGGAGTTTCATTAACGCGTTTCTCGCACGCAGTCGATTGTTGCCACGGCATGACAATATGTCTGAATTCTCCGCAGTACTGTCGGGATATGAAAGTCTGAACTTTCCATCGTTGCGCATTTATTTTTAATATAATTGCTCGTTATTTTTTTATCAAAGGATCATTTTTATTTCTCTGTCTTATAGATATTTTAAACTTTATTTAATATTTAATAAAAAAAGTGCAGTTAACTGCACCGTTACCTGCAATTTTAATAGAGCTGTGGCTTTGTAGATTATAACAGCAAAATGTTATTAGCGTGTCACAATATTTTATCGCATAGTAGAATATAAAATTTTAATTACAAAAATTTTCTGAATATTGCGTGTTTACAATAATGATTTTTATTGGCAATAAAATTAATGAATGCAATAAATGTTGTATTTTTCACACTTCAGTAAATGAGAATATGAAAGAAATTCATGTTTAAAATTCTTCTGAAAAACTATATTTTGCACATGAACCCACATCGGAAAATATCTCGAACCGCGTAATCTCATTGGGTTTTTTCACGTAGCAGCCTAACCTTCTTCCTCGGGAACGGGTGAGACCCTGGCCGCCGTCAACTAAAATATAATTACCTTGTCGCATCGACCCTCACACCCTCATTTTTCATTTTGCGCGGGTACTCCCCGCCGTATTAAGCGAAGTTCGCCAATATCGTCTCGGGTCTACCCCGGCCGAATTGGCATTCACAAGGACCTTCCGGCGAAAGGTGTGTCTTCTTGCGCGTTGTCAAAATTCAGCTCGCGTTTTGAGTATGTTAATTGAATTAATTAAAGGGACTTCTGGCCGAATTTTCCGCAGCCGGGAGGTGAGAACCGCACCCTCGTTGGTTTTCTAGATCCACTATTATTATAAAATATTTAGTATTTTTCCCTCTGCAGAGGGCTGGCTTAAAATTTATGGATTTGGATAACTTCTAAATCCTCAGATTATAACTTAAGGCAAAGTAACAAGATTATTTCTTAGCTTAATTATAATTTAGAATAGGGGATTACTCATGAATTATGTCAATATTTTAGTTTTATTTGACGATTAAAACAAATAAATTTGCAAACAAATATATTTTGAGCATGAAGTACAGACTAAATAAATAAAGTGAAAATCCTAACTAAATTTAACGAAGTAGTTATTCACTAATGTACCTCGTTGAATATTGTGCTAACGAATGAAAGGAATTTCACTCAGTATCTTACCGCAGGTTTTTGAATTCTTTGATGCGGTAAGGGAGAAGATTTTGGTCTGCGGTTAAAGCGCAACTAAGAAGCAGATCGCGCTCAGAGAGGCAGGAAATTAATTAATTCTGCAATAATTGTAATTTGTACATTCACAGAGCAGGCAATAAGACAGGAAACGGATTACGCTAAGGCGTTAGTCGCCTTGCCTTCGGGAACGTAAATTTGAGAAGGTCGCCCGACCCTTTTGACTGTATTAATTTGGCCCTGGAGGCTCAAATTATCTTTGATATCCTGGGATTTATTCAAGACGAATATAGGTCGTTATAGTATTGCACGCCTCGTGTGTCGCCGAGCCTTTTGCAGCTTTAATTTTCGATTCCCTAAAATACCTACTTCATTCTGCTAATAAAGGTCAACTGTTAAACGAAATATCATTTATAAATTAGTGCATTGTAAGATGATTAAATTCATTTTCTGAGTTTGTGGGAAATTTGATAGTATTTTTTTCTGTTCATTCAATGATTTAAATTAACTTGTTAGTTTGATTCGACAACAAAATTATTCGCATCGTATTTTAGGTGAATATAATTGTACTTCCAGTAATAAAGTGCTGCGTTGCAATAGTAATCTGTTAATCCCTTTAAATAAATCGTGTATTTTCGTACTTCAGGGGTTAGGAAGTTTCATTTTATTTTTACAAATCCTTTAGAAAGCATTTAGTTTCTTGTCGAAAACTGTTAAAGCTCGCCTGAATGCCAATTGCATAATCCTTAGCTGAATTGTAACGATGAATTTTAAAGCGCGATCTGCTATTAAGTTCACAATAGCTAAAAGTATTTAAGCTATTTTCAAATCTGCGTATCAGCCCTTCTAGCCAAATCGGATTATGAAAACTTCATTTGCATTGTATATTATTAACGTACACAATTGTAAGCATTAAATTATTAAACAAAATACTTTACTGGGGATAATAAAATTAAAATTTTTCTCAAAGTCGAAAAACATATTATATGCACTACCCAAAAGGACAATCTCACTTTGATGAAAGTTTTCTATCAGACTATTTTCTCAAATTATTATTATTATTGCGAATTTTTCATAGCTACTCTGATTTCTCTTATTCTTCCTATAAGGTAGTACAAAGTTTTGTAATGATTGGAATCGCAAAGTTGTTTCGACCACATCTAGGTTTTGCTAGCGATCGAAAACATTTTAAGTTCATACTTATTGTGTAGCTATAAATGAGAAACTGTAGTATATCCTGCAGTACTTAATAGGACATTTTTACTTTAAAAAGTTGGTCAGACCGGGGAAGCGCTTGAAGGAGAGGAAAATACCTCGCAGAAAAGTTAGTTTCTCTTAATCTTTATTTCGTTTGAGTCGTAACTTTTTCCACTTCATGCGCGTTGTATCTTTTCGATGGCTTCGTCGGCGTACTTCAGTTACTGCTTCATGAAGTTCATTTTTAAAATACACCGGACAAAACATCTGAGCAGAACCCGATATTTCTCGGTATAAACAGGATAAAATTGTTGCATTCGCAGTGGAAACAATCGTTTGTTACAACCGCCATGCAAATTCCAGATTCGAGCAACGGCACCGATAAGAAAATTTCCAAAAGAAAGCAAACTAGCATCGGGCAGCAAAAGACACAGGCCGGGATTATTTCCCGACGCAGTCCGCGGTGTAGCGTGCGTCTTGGCCGCACACGTAGCACAAAGGTCGCCGAGCTAAATCATACAAATTGTGCGGGTTCCTTCTGCCAGTGGGATTTACTCGGGCGGGGCCGCGTCGTTGTTAACCGCGCGCGCATATACAAAGCAAACTGTCGCCTGAACTAAACCGCAGAGGAGCTTCGGCCCGGCCGGCCCCCCGCCGCGCCTTCTTGCGCGAGAAAGAGGGTGAAACTCGTATGGGTAGCTGCGCGACTCATTTTCCTTGTCTGAAGTCAGGCTGCAGCCGCGCATATTGCTTGCTCGAGCTATCCCCTGCGCTATCCCGAGCGAACAAGGCTCCTCCTCGTTATTTGCTGCACCAACTCGAACGTACACCTGCACTTTTATCGCGATCCCACGCGGTCTCGCCCGCTTTGCCCGCCTGCGAATTTCTCCTCTATTTATGCGCAATTGACTTCGTTGATTAAACGCATTTTAATATTCAGCGGAATTGTTGCTTACTTTCCAACACCTCCGGGCTTTTGCATTTATTACGAAATTTAATTTAGACTTTATTGGAGCTTAAAAAGTTAGTATTTTTTAGAAATAGCTTTAATTTTCTTTATTTAATTGTTAAAATTTGAAACTTTCTCTTTAGTCACAATTTTTAGTAAAAGGATCCTTTGGATTTCCAGCTATATTTCGATATATCGCTGGCGTACTGAAGGGACTAATCGAAGGCATGCATGCATGAACAAGTAGAGGCGATCGATGGATTCAGGCTCGGTGGGCGACTGCTAAAGATTCTAATGACTACTTCGAATACGGTCAATCACTCAGCACCCTATTGGGGTTTTCGGTGAGCGCGACCAAAATCACATTGCGATTGAGCCTTTGAATCGGCAACCCACCTTCCTTTCACTTCACGCCCACCGCTTTGGTTTCTTTTGTCGGGGTCGGTTCTAAAACGCGCGAGCTAGGCATTCGCGCAACAAACCGCGATTTCGCGGCCGTTCCAATCGGACCGATTGTGTCTGCTGCCTAGATACTTCAGGACCCTCAACCTTTTGTGCATCAAATAAATGCTCCGTCGACCGCAGCTAAAATTCCGCCTCTGTCTGAGTCTTCTTCGCAAAATCGCTCTTCTCCTGTGCTGAAATCGGATGTAACCAAGTCGCTAATGTAATTATTCAGAAATTCGACTAATTTCTTACAGAAAATAAAGAATGAATTTTCAATCTAAATAATTACTTGAATTGTTTTATTAAACATATCATCCATTATATCGCACATGCTACATAAACTATGGTCACAAAAAGTTTTTTTTATTAGTAAAGTGGATTGTATAATAAATAAAATTCTTATATAAGGTTATTAGGATTAAGGTTAGCTTAAGGTTAATTGCATTTATATTTCATGCATTTGTAAGGGTGTACAGCCCGTCGAAAATAAATAAATAAATAAAATAAATAAATATAAAACCCACGTTCCAAAGAAGAAATTTTTACATCTGACGTACATCCTGAAATTTTTAAAGATTCGTTTTTTATGCGAACTCTTTTCTTAACAATAATAAAAAATAAAATTGATCAAGCCGCTGTATTGTACCGGTCACAAATAGTTGCAACGTACTTATTTAACAGCATTATTTTAAGTAAATACATTTTCTGAAACTGACTCCACAATTCGCTATCACTTATAAAGATTAACGAACTTCCAAAATTACAAATAAACAGTCTTACATCCTCACTAATGTAATTGTCTGATAATTCACTCTCGCCTCTGTTGTCTGAAATCATCGTTCATCATATTTCTATAAGACACGAAGACGCGCAACCGCCATCCTAATTATTTATGCAGAAATGTATGGAGCGCTTGCTCAAACTATGCGTTCCCCTTTTCTCTGGGTCACATTCTTCTACGGGTGAGTGAGTAATGCTGGAAGAAGTTGGGAGTGCTGGATGCCGGCGCATTTGGTTTGTACAGGCAGGTACGAATGCGAGAGCAAAGTTACCGCAGTAGTTATTCGGCACTGTCGCCTACGAGCGGCAAGGAACTTGAAAAGAATTCTGTACGGATAGATCTGCAGGTGTTAGTGTGGCATTTTATCAAAGGCGCCTATCTTGTTCTATTTGAAAAAATCATCCATTTGAAATTCAGCAAACAACTTACCCTGAAATTTTCAGCTTTCTTCGCTAATTTTGCATTACTGTAGTATAGTTCAGATGTTAATAGTGCAAAAATCAATTATTTATTAATATAATCAATTATTTAATAAGCGTGGTTATTTAAAGACCTGCACTCACGCTAAAGAAACTTGGTATTGCGTAGTAAAAAGAAAATACTTTATTCCAAAGTTTTTAACTCGACGTACAAGATTGTGCCATCGACGTGAATAGAAACGAGTTTTCCATGAGCTCGTTATTTTGAAAACATTTTGAAAGAAAAAATGATGTGATTTCGTAATCTTATAAAAACTTCACTTATCTAATTCTTGGGTTTAGAAATCTTTAAAAATGAAACCAAAATGCTATTTAATAACTGTAAGCAGTTCAGCAAAGGAAAGTTTTTCGAAGTCAGTACTTACAGCGATATTCTCGTCAATGTGCACTCCGAATACATAAAAATATCTACCGAAAAGCTTTTAAAGGATTAATTGTAAATCAGAAAAAAGTATAAAATAAGGTAGTTTTAATATCGTAAAAGTTTCTATTGTGAATCCAATAAAACTTTACGTCCTTCAAATTCATGAAAATGCAACGCTGCACTTGAGCAAAAGTTCGTATACTCAATATCAACCACTAGATGTTCGACGCAACGAGCTGTGCAAACTTTCCGAGAAAGAAAAAGTAAGGATTTTGAAAATCACAACATTTGGGGCTCGGCGGTGTCTTTTACCCAGGGTAAATCTTCTAATAAATTCAAGTTAATCCGACAAGTCTAATGAGCTTCTTTAAGACCGGCTGCTTGCGAGCGCCACTCGGAGCACAATGGCGCGCGCGATGGTCCGAAGGAGTGAACCGAACAATACGGCGAGCACCTGCTTCTCCTTCTCTTCTTCTCTCTGCCTCCTTGAGACGCGCAATTAAAGAAAAAAAAATTAATCAACCAAAGAATCTCTTTCCCGGCGACTCGGCCGCCTTTTATTGCGCCGAGAAATTGCACGAAAAGCAAAGAGCAGGCAAGGTCGCGCGCATCGATACTCCCTTTTGCCTCGCAACAAAGATACTGTCCTTTACCTTTCTACCGCTGCCTGACTTCTTTTTTTATCCGCTTTCCTGCTTTTTCCACCTCGATCTTGGCGTTCCCATCTTAGTTCGAACGAGGGGGCGTCCTGCCTTTGTTCTTCTGTAAATTAGTAGTCGGCCCCTTTTACGGAATCTACGTGAAAGCGCTCTGGCGCTCGGCGCTCGCTAAGTTTGCCCTCTAAATAGAGGCGTGTAAATTGGGCGACTGCATAAAAATGTGTCTCGGTATTGTCGCGAGGAACCTCGGAAGCAGTAATTACATTGAGGCTTTATGCGTTATTGCCAATAGCTTCGAAGCTGAGTAGCTGATCAAAGAGAAGGAACCGCGTTACACTTTTTTCTCTCTATAAGCAGAACCTTTTGGAAGGGTGAAGATGTGCCATTAGGCTACATGATTTAATACATCTTCTCGTAATTCGATTTTGCTTATGCAGGAATGCTATTCTATAGGTTAGTGCAGTAATATTGGTAAAATCAAGTCATTTTCTAGAGTTTATTTATTGCTGCATTAAAAAAGAATAAATAAATTACTTCGTCAGTAAAAAATTCTAATTACCTAGTTATAAATTAAAAGATCAGTGTTTCCCTAAATAGAACGATCTTGGCAAGCGCGACTATCGGCCAATGTCTTAATTATCGTAATTTACAAGGGTAACTTTACGAGTCTACTTAAAGTACATAGACGTGTATAATCACGGTAAGAGGAGAAGAAGAAAGAGAAGCAGTGAGAGAAAAAGGCACGTGAAGTTCAGTATAAAAGTATTTCAAGTTTAAAATAGAATGACATTTTATGTTTCTCAATTTTATGAAATAAATGTTTATGTTCGTTAAAATAAAATAGTTTTATAGATATCGTTTAATGTAATTCTCTCTCGCTTACTCTGTTCCTTCAAGGTAACAAGGTTGAAAGTTCAATTTGATATGCAGTTAGTGTGCACATGTAGTGCAAGTATGCACGGATGGTAGTCCTTTAATTTAATTTCGAAGTCACAACTAGTGCAGTATCAGTCAGTAAGTGGATAAATTCTACGTTGGCGTTCGAAATACAAGACTTACCAACGTTTCAAGTAATGAGCATATGAATAATATTATAAAATATATCAAAATAATGTTCTTGTCTAGTGCACATGTTTTATGTCAAGAACGCATAATCTGAGCGCCTCGAGTATATTTTATGTTTTTCTTCAGTATTGAAGCAATATGAAAGAAACAACATGCATCTGTATAGAGGAGCAAATTTAATTAAGTTTTTCTTGTAAATGCATTTATTGGCGCAGTATCTCGTTAACCCTGGACTCACAAGATGCGGCAAATCTATCTCCATCTCGAGGGCGAGCTATCGCGATATGGCCGCGACATACCGCAGAAGTGCTTTGCAAATAGCGCTTTAATTATACGGATGCGGAGGGCACGGTCTGCAAAGCAAATCACGTCTGGAGAGCCGAGGGAAGGTGCCAGTTTAGGAAAGGAAAGGAGGGTCGAAGGAGGGGGGAGCGGGAGAGCAGGTAACTCCAGTTGAGCCAGCGGACAACTCGCGGCCAGCGCCTCGCGCTATACCTATATCGGCCCGACGTTTCTGGGAGGATTACCGAGTTTCACTTCCAACCAAGACGGAGCGGGAGGGAGAGCGCGCGAGCGCAACTATTAACTGCATCTAATTACAAGGAGGGACGCGCCCGCGACTAGGAGCCAAGGCGACACGGATGCCTAATTAATGACCTCGAGATTTACGCACAGATGCGCGTGAGCGCCTCGTTTTGCATAAGACGTGTGCGCGGCCTGCAGCTTCGCGCGGATAATGTATGTGCTCACCTCCGTCGCCCGAGCCCCCATCCCCCCACAATCTCATCCTGACAGTTTATCATCTAGTCCATCTGCAGTTTTTCCTACTCCTGCCTTTCGCTAGTTTCTACTGAGCAAGAACTGAAGGATATGTGAAACCGCTGTGTAATATCCATCAATAAATCTCTGTTAAAAAAATTAAATCTTGTTTGTTATGCACTGGGGTAATAACTATATTCAGCGGAAGCACTAAGATAATAAAATTAAAGACTATAACAAGAAAGTGCCCCGTCCTTTAATTGGCTAATGATGTTACTAACTAGTACCTTCAGCGGACTAATAATGTTCAATTGGTGCAGTCATTAAACTTCCGTTTCCAATATGATAGTAGGTTACGTTAAATTACATTACCTGATCCGCTATGCAACTGCAGAAGATTCAATTATAGCATAATTGCATTGTTATATTCATTAAATCTCCACATTTTAATTACTGCTAATCAATTGATAGGGTCAATCTACAACAAGTTCAGCATCGACAGAAAAGCAAATAATTAACTATTATTATTTTAATGATCAGATTCAAAATAAATTTTGAAAGCATGCGATAAATTTTTATTTACTATTCTAATTATAATGTTCGTTGCATAATACCAGTGAACGGGCTATGTAGAATAAATCATCATTATTTATTGAGATTCTATTTGCATAAAAGTCTGTTATTTTCTTTTCCGCATAGAAGAATTTCCTTAATTAGTTCAACGAACCGCAACGTCAGTCCAAAAAAGTAACACAATGGTGAAAGCTTTAGTAGATAAAACTTACCGTTCAAAAATTTTTAAGTCATCGTAGCCACGAAGTATAAAGTTATCTTGTCAAAGAAGCCTTACAAGTATTTTTAATTAGAGTTGTTTACAAGTATCTTTGAAATTATTTTAACTAATTGAAAGTCTTTTACTTTGGCAGTAGTTGAAGTACGATGTAAAAAATGAATGGATTCGATTCTACAAATGTTCGACTGGTCAATTTAGTAACCGATGTTTTATTCCATTCAATTATAGTATATTTCTTAAGTCGATAAATTGGACTGAA
>JAXIUT010000021.1:11416175-11449589 GCA_035586675.1 Eurytoma californica | reverse complement strand
GTCGATAAATTGGACTGAAACGTCTCTAAATGATCAGCTTTAAAATGGAGAAAGTATATTTAACACTGCATTAGAGGGAGAAAAATCAATGAAAAAGTCTGAATTAACGAAAGTTTATATTCGAAGAAAGCGACTGTCGACTTTTGCCCGGGATTGCGGGACTCTTGAAATTCTCATTAATTTTTTGCTGGTACAAAACAAGCGGCGGCAACTGGTATGGCCGGCATTCCTTAAGTACCGACTTGCCGTGACGACCATTAACATAATATTCGCGAATAGCTGCCGCGTTCGCAAAGTGTGACAGCCGTAAACCTTTCCGTAGAAAGCACTCCCCTCGCCCACTCCCCCCTTTCTTTCCCCGACGTCGTACTTTCTGCGGCGCTCGCGCAGCTTTTCATTTTTCGTTTAGTCCCCAACTCCTACACTTCCGACTCTTACCCCCTTCCCTGCTTTTTCCGTCTCTCATTTCGCCAGCGGGGTGGGGCGAAACGAAATGCGCAAGCAGTTACGGTACTTCCTCCATGAAAGTTCGTCTCTCAATTTATCACGTAAGTAGTCTCGTTTAAGAAAACTTGAATCTTCGCTCTCTCGCCTGCAGCCGGAGCCTCAACCGTACGCGGGGGACTGTTTTATTTGTATTTTGCGTAATATAACTAACATCCGCCTCGAGGACGATGCCCGCGTCATCGTCTTCGCTCAACTTTACCCTGATTGCACTTCTCGCGAAGAATTTTTGATTCCATCTTTGAGAGACTAGGCGCATTTCTCAATTTTCAGAAAAAACTGTTTTCCTTCAAATTTCGGTGCTAATTAAACAGTAGATAATAACTTTCCAAGTGCAATATTCTGTTGTTTCTTGGCTGCGAATGGATCTAACTTTGTTTTCGCAAGACAAATCCCCTAATTGCAGAAGTAAATTACCGCAAAATTTAATTAGCCCTAGTTCCGAGTACATTAGACATTCAACAGGGTTAAAATGCGTTCAAAACTAGTCCAAACATTCAATTTGGAAAAGTCTTGCGATATTTCAGTAGAAACGTCGAATTTTATTGCAGCAGCGGATCACGGGTTTTTTCAGCGCGCGGAATTAAGCGGGCCGCACTTCCTTGGTAAAAAAACTCAGACCCTTAACGTTTCGCCTCGTATATTTTATCGGGCGAGTCCAGAGAGAGAGGGGGGGCAAAAGAGGAGGCCGATTGCCGGCGGGTTTTCGAACGTAAATCACACGAGCGAACGCGAATCGCCGCAGTGCGCGGGCGCTCTCTCGAACTCGTTCGAGCTCCGCAGCCTATAAAACCCCACGGGATTAAGATATAGTTTACCGGATGTCCAATCATAAAACACGCATTTTCCCGGCCGAACGGTCGGGCCTCGTAAAAGCTGCGCATGTCACTTTGGCCTCGGCGCGCGTTTATATTCTCCCTCCGGTACGACGTCGCGCGCGCCTACCACGCGCCGGAGGAAAGCCCGCCGCGCTCTTATTATTATGCCGGGCTCGCAAAATTGGCTGGTCGCCGACGTCGCGAGCTCGCGCTTTTTCATTGTCGCGTAAAGCGCCGTAATTTCATTTTTCTCCGCGAGCTTGCAGTACTGTTGCGGGACTCTCCCCCACCCTCGGTTCCTAAGCATAAAGCTTTATAAGAGGTATTAGCATATGGGCGAAGGGAGAGGGGTGGCAAGGAACGCAAACTAACACCTGTTAATTACCGGGAAAGTTTTTTAATTGCGTTAAGGCCTCTTGTCTGGGCTTGTTTTGCTTTGCCTTTCCTTTTTGTTTGTGCTTTCTCCATTATTGTTCTCATTGTGTTCTTCGCAGTGTTTTGTTTTGCAGTTGAACATTGCTAATACTTCCCACCAAAACTTCGAGTGTAAAGGCTATTTCGCTGAATTTAATTTGAAATTTGGTGTAATTGGGCGGCTGAGAGATCTACGCGCGCTGAGGGTGTATGCGTTGGATATTTATGTTAAAGACTTAAACTTTTCTATTAGCTCTACAGCTTTTCTTTTCATTTATTAATTATTATTTAACGGTTTTAATGGAAATTTGTAAGTAAATTTCTAAACAAAATACCTACTAAATTATTGAAATTATGAAAAGTTTTCGTAATATTGCTTTTGCAGGTACTTGCCGAAGCTGTTTCCACTAATATGATAATGTTAGACCAGAGTGAGACGCCTTAAACATTATCTACTATTTATTCAGAAAGGATTATCCTGAAACAATACTTCTATTCTAAATATTTTTTAATTATTTAAATTAAATAAATTGTGTCATCTTTAAGAAAGTAAATTTATGGCATTATTATTAAAGATTTTATATTAAACAATTCGTGATTGTAAATGATCAGGTAGAAATCTGGGTGTTTAGACTGATAAGACAACCCATCTCATGCCGAGTGTACCTTTCCTCTCGGTTTGTTATTAACCTCGATTGTTCCTCTGGTGCTAGTCCCCTTTTGCTGCGATTTCTTAAAATGCGCGAGTGCGATAAGGTATTAAATGCTAATGGGTAATGACTTGGGTCGCAGAATTAAACTAGCTTTTTTGCGTTTGAATTTTTCGGGCATTATGAGAGGCAGGCTTTTGTGCGACCTACTTTCACCTACTTTTATTACGCAGAGAGTTCTTTCTCACTCCCCCCAAATTCACATTTTCTGGCTATTTAAAATGCACACATGTAGGTCATTGATATCTGCAAAAATTAGAATTTTGCAGAATTTTTTAGCTATTTCTTTTTAAAGAACCGTGGAATTTGAATGTTGCTGAGTATCTGTTTTACTAAAATAATTTTGAATATAAAAAGTGTGCAGAGTTATAAAAATAAACTAGTCTTTTGAATAATTTAGTATGAAAAAAAATGTAATACGCATTTTATCCACGTTAAAAATTTTAAAAGAAACATGTGAATAAAGAATATTAAATTTAATTAAAATGATGTACTTAATTAAATCGTTATGTTAATCAAAATTTATTCACAAAATGAATATTATCTGCGAAAAGTCGGGTTATCATTTTCGGTAAATTTAATAGACTCCACTTTAACAATAATAATATTCAATGTATTTAAATTCTATCTCTTGTTTACGAGCTACTGTCCTATGAAGTGAGTCGTTTCCGCGTTGTATACTGCTCTTCTTTCCGCGCGTAAATAAAGATAGCAACACTCTGGCGTTTACGCGTTGAAAAACACCGATCCCGCCCTCCGAAAAAAACAGCGTCGCAGCGTGAACGATGGAAGCTATGAAGTTTCGGCGTTTCGGAAAGTTTGCTTGGATCGCCCGACGCCGTTATAAAAAAATTCCACACCTCAAATTTGATTAAAAAACAAAAGTGCCGGGGGATTGGGTGCAGGCCGTTCCCGCGGTGGGGATTTACCCTTTATATCCTGGCCGTCGGACGAGGGCGCGAATTAAAGTGGAAAGGTGAGAACGGCCGGGGCTCAGGGCGTGAGACGGCGGCAGAAGCGAGGAAAGATTCTTGGAAAGAAATGTAATAATGTTTGCTATCGCACCGGGCGGATAAGGTTTAGATCCCCGGCGGGGCTCGCGATGTCGCCTCCCTTTGAGTTATTTCGCGGGGAATCAATATCGGAAACCATTTGGTGCGCTCGCGACCGAGCGCCGGCCTCAAATCTTCGCTAAATTGATAGCGTTAGAGCGGAACGACTCGCCGTCCCGCCACGCGAGCGTGTACTTCGCTCCTTAGACGCCTTCTTTCTTCCTCTCCCTACGTCCTCTCGTTTTTTACCTACTCCGGGAAATGAATAGGCGCAGTCATTCTTCTTGGGAGAATAATATCTTTTTATGAAACATTGGCCCGGCCGAGCCGAGGGGGTTGAATACGATTTTAAGGATTGCCTTAAGTGAATGCCAGATAAATTTTATTGCCTCGCGGTTACCCGTTTGATGCGAAACGAAGATGAATGGCCAGAAAATTTATTTCGCCGCCGACGTAATGAACCTTCAGAGATTTCAATGCGTTTCTGCCAGGGATTCCCTTAATGCTTGTTGTTCATTTCAATATTAAAGAAAGGATTTTGCGAACTTTCGGAAAACAGTGCCGATATTTCCACTGCAATTAAAAAGTTAATGAGTTCGAAGGCTAATTAACAATTCGGAAGGAACGAGAGTCCAAACCGAGGGAATTTAAAAAAAATGTACTCGTCGGAGCAGCTTTTTCAATTGTTCGAGCAGCAACCCTGCCAGCTCGACGTTATTTTTTTCGGTTGGAATTTCAGTTACTCGACTTATTAAAAAATTTTCGAACCGCACGATGGAAAGATAGGCAGTCGAAAAACTGCGAATCGAGCGAAATGTCACGGGCAAACGGTCGGGGTGCGCGCGACCGCGCGGATTTTCGTTCATTTCGGATGTTTTAATTAAAGTTGAAAAGCCGCGCGGCTTGCGAAAAGTTCTTCAATTACTCTCGAGATTTTCGCGAGCCGTGGCCGGCTATATCCCCGAAAAACGAATGCTAATTATGCCCCGCGCGCATTCACATCGCCTCCTTACATTCGCACTTTGGCCCGGCGCTTTTGTTCCCGCTCGACCTTAAAAATAAAAATCTCCATTCATCCGCCTCCTTTTGTTCGGGCGCGGGCGTCAACAAAATCGGCTGGGCGATTAATTGCGCTAATTCCGCTCGGCTAAAAGAGGAGCTTTAATTTCAGAACAATCGCGGCCGAGCTCGCCCTTCGATTAGCCCGCCGCGATTTAAAACGGCTTTTTGTTTCGTCGCGCTTTATTTAATTGTTCGGAGCTCAATCCCAGCCTCTCCAGCAGCCGCACGTCTGATCGAATTTCGAATATCCGCGCACCTCGGAATTTAATATATTCCGCTAGTTTTCAAAGTGGCCAGAGCGACTGCAGCCAATTTCGCTAGCTGAATGGGAGAAATCGATGAATTGCCGCTCGTTCGCGCAATTTCGCGATACACGCAAATTACAATTCGCACCAAGGAGAGCTCCTGCTATGAAAAGAGAACACTTTGAAAGGTCTTTTTTCTGCGTTCGCGATCGATTGCGCGCGTTCTCGAGTATTTCCCTGTCGACGAACAGAGTGCGGCCTTTTTCCTTTTCTGCGCGCTTCGTCCCCGCTGTAAGGCTGAAAAAAAGTGCACAGATTGCAGCGGGCGACGGGCGGCGGCCGACGAGCTCGGAGTTTTGTTTTGCCGCCTGCCGGACCGAACAGATGAGTAGCCAGGCTCGCGAGGAGTGAGCGAGGGAGAGGCATCGGACTTGCCGTTAATTAACCACTTAGTACCTCGAGAGCCGAAGCCATATTGACGGTCACTAGACCGGTTAACAATGGAAATAATTGGATGGTGCAATTTCATTGACTATCCTCCGCTCCCCGCCCCGATCTCCTCTCTGTCTTTTTCTCTTATTTAGCGTGCCGGAAGCGAGATTGTGAAATTTCAGTCCACTACTTCCAGTGTCTTCGTCGTCTCTTTCTCATCAATGGAAAAATACGCTTTTGCCTAATTGCAGGACAGTCTCGATCGGATGATCAAAACATCACTTGGAGGTCCGAGAGTGGAATTGCAAATATTAAGAAGAACAAATGTTACCAATTATTGCGTTCTTATATAAATAAGCTTGAAATGTTTTATATAAGGGATTGAAATTAAATTCGAAATAGTATTGGCTCGAACATTTTGACCAGGGGTACATGTATTTAAAAACATGCAAATAAATAAAAAGCTTAAAATCCATTTTAACGATCTCGTTACGCCAGCATCCAATATGCGAATATACGTGTGAACCTGCAAATGATTAATTAATGCAATCCTGCACATCCTTTCTCAATTTGCTCTGTACTTTTGATGAAGTGATGAATCTCATTCATTAATTTCTAGCAGTTATTTCCCAGATAACAATAGGAATTAGTAAGGAAAATTAAATACTTTTTTAAAATTCATTACTTACTCCTCTGAAAATGATAATTGTTATTGCTTTAAAAACGCTGAATACACAGCTAAATTAATAAAATTTTCTTTGCTTCACGAATGCAAATATTAAATAACATCTTATCTGAAAAAAGGAAAATATTTAAACCAAATTTACACAACCTGCTTACAAGAGTATATCCATAAACAATCCGAGGTCATTTATATCTACTTTACGCAATGCCTTTACTTTCCCTCTCAACGTTTCTCATTCTATGAGTAACCATTCAACTTCGAAACAAAAAAATTGACTACCTTTGAATCTTTCAGCATTCACTTCACCCAGCAAAAAAATGACAATATGAAAGAACCTCGTGGAAAAAAAATCGACTTCGTATATCCTTCAGCCACTGAAGGGAAAAGTTGTAGAAAAATCCGGGAATTACGTGAAAAACGAAGCAAGGCTCATGCGGCATGGCGAAAAGACGAGCAAGTACCATGAATGGGAAAAAGTAGTCAGTCGCCGAGTGAAAGAATGTAAGTACGTATATAAACGGGCAGTCCTATACACACATATACATCGAGAGAGTAAGAGGGAGAGAGAATTAGATTCAAGAGAAGAACGACTGCGACGACTGCAACGTTTAAACTATTTTTACACGTCAAAGGTAGAAGGGGACCTCGCATTGAGTCCACCGTCACTGAATTTTCTCCATCGGATTTACCCTTTGCCCACTTCCTTCTCCGCTTGACTCCCCTTGGCCCCCTCTATTCTCCCTCTATCCTCCCTCTTCCTTCCTCCCTTTTCCTCCTCCACTCACGGCCTTTCTTTACGAGCGATTAGATCGTTTTTATCGCGGATCAGACGCGCGCGCTTATGTGTGCCCAGGAAATGCCGAAAGTGAGAGACGCTTTCTCTTAGCACAGCTGTAGGAGAACACAATGCGGATGTCGCAAACTCCTTTTCTTGTTACTCTCGCGACTCTTTCCTGATTTCCTCCCTCCCGCGTCTCACGTCTCTCCCTCTCGTCCGCCTTTATTCCATTCTTCCTCTGTCACCTCTCCTTTAACTTTCCACTTCTTTTTCCGTCCGCCTTCTTACCTCCAGCGGCTTCCATGGCGTATCTGCCGCCGTACCGCCGACTTTTTTCCGCCGTTGGATACCGAAGGAACGATCGGGGCCTTAGATAGCGCCACGACGAACGTTTGTTGTTTCTCCTTATCACGGAGAGTACAGAAAGAGAGGCTACGACCTATACACTGCTGCAAAGAGTGTACTGTTTAATTCTTTATGAAGTACTCGTGTCTTATCTGCGGCAGAGTTTCGCGCAACTTTTTATGCTCGACCGAGTGCAACGCCTTTTTTTTCCTTTTGCTTCAATTTCATTCGCAGTGGGGTCAAATTATTTACTGGTTTACGGTGTAATTATGTTTGTTAATTATTTTTCACTTGTAAATTGAATGTGTTCAAGATTTAATTTTAATTGGATTAATGAATTTTTATGCGAGCTATAAAATTCACCTCGATTAATAATAAAACGC
This sequence comes from Eurytoma californica, assembly GCA_035586675.1. Taxonomy (NCBI): domain Eukaryota; kingdom Metazoa; phylum Arthropoda; class Insecta; order Hymenoptera; family Eurytomidae; genus Eurytoma; species Eurytoma californica. The sequence goes on along the minus strand of JAXIUT010000021.1, from coordinate 11,442,161 downwards.
CCGGAAAAGGGATTAGCCGAAAGCCCACAAAAACACGCAATAACGGAAGAAGAAATAAAACTAAACGACAAAAGATGTCCCCCTCTCTTTAATTTAAAGCAGGACATCAAACAACGTGGAAAAAAGTGTCGTATAACACTTTTCCAATAATAATTTTGTTTCGCCAAGCTGATCCCGTTAAAACGAAGGACATAAAAAAGGGTATAGCCGTCGGTGCGCGAGGGTATATAGGCACGCGCGTAAAATCACGCAACACGCACAAAAAAAAATAATAAACAAAGCTTGAGAGAACCTAGTGAAAGAATTACTACAGTAAAATCGACGGGGCGCTTCACTCGTCAGCCCATCGTTGACGCAGTGCTTTTTTTACGAGCTCGTAAAGCCGGACGGAAGTGCGGTGCGCGCGCCCACCCGGTATTATGTACCCTCCCTGAAGCCGAAAATTCAACTTCGCCCTTGCTCGATGTAAACCTAGGCCGTGGCCAGACACCGCAAGGAGTTGCTGCTTTCCTTCCTCCCGCGATGGAATTATAAAGCATAAAAGTAGTCGAGGCGCAACTGCTCTGTACCTTTTTTTTACGCCCGCCTGAAATCCACGAAACCGAGGCTGTCCCTTGTAGCACCCGCGACGGCGAGCTGTCTCACGCACCGGAAATCGAAAAACTGAAATCGATTCGGACCCGACACTAGCAGTTGCGTACGCCTCGTTAAACTCACGCGCAAAATCGGATGTGCTATATCGCGTTCAATTTTAAGCCAGAATGAAATGATTCTTGCAGATGTGTAGGCAAACGAGCATGGCTACATACACAATCATAAGTCTCCACAGACCCAAAATCTTGATGTATACGTTATGTGCATAGATAAGAAAAGAAACATTGTTCGAAGTTGAGAAAATTCGCGCTTGTAGAAAGATTGTACGTCTTGTCAGGCTCTTTCTCCTGCGACTCTACACGTCGTATAAATTCTGTATTATCGGGCAGACGTGAATTACTTTTCTGAAAACTTTTTTCAGTAGCGTACTCCGCGGTGAATTTTATCGCAAAAAATTTATAAGAAATTTTTTTATCTAGCAAAATGATTCTTCGGGAATTACAGTGCTATTACTCGAACAGTGGGTTAGTATGATAGCATGAGCAGAGCTTTTTCTATTTTTTTTTATATATATTTAATCACGGGCTCACGCAATGATGAGAATAGAAATAAATGTTAATTATGATTGTATGATTTACTCACAAATTTATATGTCCATTCCATAATGTTTCTATACAAGAAAGTAATGCTTACCTGAAATAAAAGTTGTTGTTAATAATACATTTTTTAAAAGTAAAAAAAAGCAATAGAATAATATGTTAAGTATCATTATTTTTGCAATTACTTCGAAGCAGTATTTAATATTTAACTAAATTTGTTACATGAAATATTAACACAGAGTACCAATGAAGGATTAACAGCGCATAATATACAAAAGCTAAGCGTAAAAAATTTAAATTGCAAACATTACGATTTAGGGTGAGCAAACTACGAAAATTCCATTAATATATTTTTTACGATCGGATATTGAATAATGAGAATTTTTACTTTCCTATATTTTAGGCGTCTCCGATTTTATACTTCATAATCTCTTTGTTGATAAAGTAATCGAATTTCTAGTTAATGAACTGGAAAGGTATGAATGAAGAATGAACGAGAAGCTACGAACATTTTCTCTATTATTTCCTTCCATTCTTCTGTAGTTTCTCCCTATTTAAGCTAATGTAACACCGATTTTATAAGAATAAAAAGTCGAATAAAGAGTTTTTTGACGAAAAATTAAATTTTATTTCATAAAATAAATTACATTGTACATTTCTACTGGATATCTGTTTTTGAATTTAAATCGTATATTTTTAACCGTTTAAAATGTATTAAGCGAATAGTATCTTTATAGTCAGAATTAAAAATTGCTTTACACATATATGCAAGCTCGTTTACATATACGCATACCAAAACTTCCCTCTGCTAATTGTCTGTTTCCTCGTTTTTCGCGAATCGTCGCAATTTCAGTTATGTCTACTGTTACTGTTAATAGCTGGAAATTTGTTTCCACATTGAAAATTTTTCTCTACAGAGACACGGAGTTCATTTAAAGTACTCATTTTGTATAACAAGAGAACTAGTTCATATATCTACAAAAAATTCATCAACTATTAATTCATCTTCAAAAGAGCACTACACATTATTAAAATGAAGCTTAATAGAAATGGTAAGAACATGAGGAATTTAGTGCATTTCAATTAGTCTACACTCATTGTCTGCGAATAATTGGAGATACGTTTAAAAACTGCGCAATGATTATACACTAATGTACATTTGAGAAGGAAAAAATAGCACTCGAGGGTTAATAAGACCTATTATAACTTGGTACTGGCCGGAAAAATCGAGCTGTGGAGTTTCTTATTAAGATCACACGTGCATTGTCATACATGCCAGGATGTTCATTAGCGCGGAAGAAGCATACTTCGTGCACGCTCGATATTAATTAGTCGGGTTATAGGCAATTTCGCGAGCAGCTCCTGTACCTGTACGCATCTGATCGCTCCGCCGATCCGAATATTTCGCCCACGCAAAAAGTACCTCCGATTTTACAGTCATTAATTTCTCTGCAATTACGACGAGAACCAAGAGTTATCGGGGAGTAACTTTATTTCCACCTCCTCTCCTTCGCTAATATTCAACTCCATTGTAATTTTATCATTTAATGTGCAATAATTCGCCAATTCGGTATTGAACTTTTGTGTATTTCACTGGCAAATGCACTTACTTAATTACAATAAAATAAAAATACTTTTATAGAACTGCAATTAAATATTATTTGTTCTCAGTTTTAACGGTAAAAGTTCAAATATGAAATTTATTAGACAATGGAATGAAAATCGTGCTTTAAAAAAAAATATTTTATTCAGGTGCCGGTAAGTGTCATTACTGTGGATTAAAATGAATTATTGAAAGCTATTGAATTAAAGGCAAATTCATCGCTGAAGCGCGAGCAATATGACAATAGCCTCGATCCATTATGATATGTTTACATTCATGTGAAAATTCGACGAAATAACAGAATCTCAGATGATTATCCGATTCGCTCGGGCTTCGTTCGGCCACGAACTATTGGCCCGAGGCGAAGTTTCCGGTGAGCTGAGCGAAGCCCGGTGGCTTGCAAAAAAGTTGGGGTCAAACTATTTTCTCGGCGACGCGGCCGACGGCCAGAGGAAAGCACTTGTCACTTGGCCAGCGGCTAGCCGGACAAATCCGACGCCCGGACCCGGAGACGGGACAAGCGGCCGACCGGGCGCACGTAAAAAGGACGCGAGTAATAAATCCGAGAATAAAAAGGATCGAATACATATGCAAGGCATCCCGGCCAGGGGCGGGAGACGGAGGACGAGGAAAATGAAGAAAGCGGAAAACCGAGGAGCGACAATGGCGGACCAACGAAGGGGGAGCTGGGAAGGGAGGGGGAGAGGAGAGATACTCCCGCGTGGCAATAAAAAGATCGAGAGGCGGAGACGGGAGGGGATTAGGTATAAGGTGGCCACGTTGGCACTTTTGAATGTCTTGAAACTGGCATAATATGCTTCAGCGCTCATGATTAAAGTTAACGCCGCGTTTGCCACGCGAGCGTATTTCATGGACTGCTTAGGCGTTCTTCCTCTCGCTTCTCTCTCTCTTTCTCTCGCTCTCTCCCTCTCTCTCACTCTCGCTCGCTCGCTCTCTTTGGCTCCTCGAAGGCGAGCGCTGCAAAAAGACGAAAGTGACTCGGAAAGAGGCCACCACAGGATTAAGAAAAGCACCGAGACTTTTCGAGATTTTTTGAGTTACGGCGTAGCATAGGTGGCGCGTATGCGCGACTTAATTTTTCTCAAGCTACGCTTGCTGCTCTTTTTTCTCTTTTCTCAGAGTAAGAGCAAACTCATTTGAGTACATGGACTGGATTAAATAAGTCTTCTTTTTAGAGGTGTGGATTTTTTCCGTTAATTACAGTGTACACAGAGTTTTTTAATTTTGTTGTTTGCTTCGTATAAATTGGCCGCAGCAGTTTTTTAATTTATTTGCTGTCAGCTATTTACCGCCTGGTAGATTGATTTTTGTATTAAACTTTTGGGAATTTCATTTTTTATGAAGCAGTAACTATTTTAATTAAACTCTTGAAAGGGAACTAATCGTTGCAGCGTTTATGATTATTTGCATTAAAAAGCAATTATGAATCTGTGTCATTGTATGAGTAGTTATAACAAAAAGTCGATAAAAATGAATATTTATTTTCATATCAATATAACCTATAGTTTATCAAAGTTTTGTTTTTCTGAAACGTATATTTGCCCTTACAAGTGCTGAACTGAATATACATACTAATTAAATAAAGAAAAGGTATATTTATCAATATTAAAAGTATTTTAATTTTTAAAAAATAAACACGATTCGCAATGTAAAATTATTAATTTTCAACGTCGTTAGCAAATATTTTACACTAAACTTTCATTTTGCAGCAGCAATAAATAATATTGCGTCCTCACAGAGGAAACCTATATCTAACAGCAAAAAGAATTCTTAAAGAATTCTGGTATGTGAATTTTTTCACGGATGTCACAGGAAAGAGCTCCTTATGAACTCTTTTTGCTGTTATTACAAGCTTATAATGATGAAAAAAAAGTTTTTGAGAAAACACTGTAGAAATTTTTTGTGAGAATGTGTATACTAAGCTGTAACTTTCCCATTTTTTCAGTCGATATTTTCCGAGCACAGCTAAACATTTTGGTTTTATTTTCAGAATGTGCAGAAGATAACAAAAATGTATGCCCAACTTTTATAACGTATTCGTACAATTTAAATGAAAAAATATATTAATTTCAATATAGAAGGATCACGTACTTTATTTTTTATAACTTCAGTTCTTGATGAATAACTAATTACATAATTTTCTTTATTTAAAGAAATTTTTGTTTCTTTATGTAGCATATTTATAAGTTTCGAAATAAATCAAAAAGCTGAATAAATGAGGTGTAAAAACCATGTTACAAGTAATATAAAAGTAAAAGTTACTTAATGTTCAAAATGATCTTGTTAATGCCCAAGAGGATTTAATGGTAGCAGATAAGTGAAATATGATCATATACTACTTTGGTTTATTAAAGGGAAGTTACTTCAAACTTTCGAAACACTTTTCTTAATTTGTGTCAAATTAAGTAATTTTCGAAGTACTGGCTATACTTACTTAAGATGAAAAACGAGTTAGGTCAGATTTTGTCATAATCTTTATATCTTAGGAGTAATTTGATCATATTTATGTAAGATTCACTTTTTTAGTCCCTCTAACTATGCAATCTCCAAAATTCATAGCAACAATTTTAGTATAGCATGAATTTTATTTTGTTGTAACATTTTAAAAATCTTTATAACGACGTATTATTAATCAAAATAAAAAAAGTAGAGTTAACCGAACAACGACGCGCACACACACACACAGATCCAAAGCTCCACACAGGGGAAATCTTCATGGATATCCTCGCTAATGGTTCAGTCGGTTAATGAAGGGTCACCTAGAAGCAGGAGCGGTAGCCAAGATCCCGCGCACGCGTATAAAGTATCCCCTTTAAATGAGCGAACCGTCAATCGGCCCGCATATCTCGTTTTCTTACTTTCCAGCACGGAGGAACACGCCCGGCTTCGCCACAAAGCGAGCGCCGCTTTTAATCGAGTTACCCCGCGACTCAATTGTGTTAAGTCGGCGAGAGACGCCGGAAAGTTTGGCGATTGTAAAAAGATTCGATGGAGAAGGCTGCGGGAGGCGAGGCGCATTTTAATTGAAAATCGACACCGCGCTCCTTTCGAACTATCCGGTTATATCAGGCGGTAAAGATGAAAAGGGGAACGAGTGAGGGTGTGGCATGCTTATGCCTGAAGTGGGTGTAAAAGTTGCGAGAGGCTTCGACACGCATCGAATTTTCAATTAAGAACTCGGAATTGAGATTTTATTTTTCATTTTACATCTCCTAAGGTATACGAAAAGCCAATATTTTCTCGAGAGAAAAACAAGTCTACTGGCACAACAAAACCTTTTTAGGTTCAAGTAACTTTTTCATGAAGAGAGGATACCATTCATGCAGATTAATATTTTATTCAATGTTGAATTAGTGAATTGATAACTTAAATATAGTTAGTGAGAAATGAACGTCAATTCATTAAACGAATATTCTTAAATCTTTTAATATTTTATATTGTTAAATAAATAGCGAAAAGTTTATGCATATCCTGATTATAAAAAGTTACATTAACTAGTTAGAAGATTTAAGGAATTTTGAAATAACACTTTAAGCTGATCGAACGCGGGCGTGTTTACCAATCCAATATTATTCATCCCTTATTCAAACAAATCAAATCCTGCTATCGTAAAAAGTGTTTTTAGAACATCAGCCGCGGTAAAATAAATCGGAATAAAAATTGCCAAAGCGAATATTTTTATCAATAATATCAATATTTCATATCGTACTCGCAAAACCGGCTTTCACAAAGGCAACAAATTTCAGGCAGTGCATCGCGAACCAAGAAAATCAACAAATATACAAACCTATAGTAAGCAGCATCTCCTTAACAAATGAGTTTCTGCTACTTGCTTAAGTGTGAGACATGTCAAACAATGGGATAATATCGAATTGGGTGCTTTGATTCGCTGCGCACGTAGCTCCCGAAATAAGGAATTTAAAGTTCCTCTAAGGGTTAAATTTGCGTAAGAGAGGGGAAAGCTGCGAAGACGCGCCTTGGCTGAGGCAACACTTGCGTGACTGCGGAGGCGCGTGCGGGTGTCGCGCGTTCAATTTTCCCCGATGCAATTAGCCGAGGAATCTACGCGGTGAGTGGGCCAACTCGCACATGTTACACGCATGCGTCAGGGCTGCATTAACCGCTCGCGCCTCCGCTCCGCGAACTTCGTGAAACAATTCTCCCCGCAATTGAACCGCGCGCAATCTCGCGCGCCTCGATTGCTCGGCCAATGAGCTCGCGCCGCGACGCCGACTCACGAGCTTTTTCATTAGGCAAATGCGGCATTAGCTGCAGCCGGATGGGCTGATGAAAAATACGGGGAGCTGGATTTGCGCTCATTTATTTACCTTTTTTTCTTTATTAAATTCAAGTGATGGATATCTTTGCTTTGTGAACAGGTATCGTGCGGAGTTCTTTTAGTCCTGGCGGAAAATTGGGTTAATTACACTGGTTTGCAAGCATAAAAGATTATTTTCTAGAAAGGATTCCAGGACTATTTTAAATCTTGACGGATTAACACCTTTGACATTTTTACATGGTTTACTCATTTTCGTCATTATCCATCTGGCGAAGAGGATTAGAGGCGAACATACAAAAAAACTAAATAAAAAATATGACGGAAATGCTCTAAAGGATTTTTCAAAGAAAACTGTAAATCTTTTTTTTTTTATATTTTTAGATAAAATTCAAAATAAAATAGAGAACAACTTTAATTAACTCTGACTAATGAATATTTCGTACTGTCTAAAATGGTATACTTTTGGTGTACCTCGATTAGACTCGTGCAGCATCCACAAGCTTGATGTGACTGCGGAATAAATTTTCTAAACTACATCAGGTCTTATTGCGAGATACCGAAAAGGAAGCCGGCGAGCTTTTAAGAGAATCGCTTTGCTCCGCGCTCAAATCCGTTTTTCCGCTCGATAGGATTCACCCCTTTCGTTCCATTGATAAATCAAGCGAACAACGGGGAATATCCTTGCGACCTCCTGCTACCTAACCTCCCCCGGCCCTTTCGCTCTCTTTCGTTTTCTCCTCGTCATTTATCGATCCGGCGGAAATTCGCCTTCGATGTACGTCGCGAGTGATAGGGGTATGCGCCAATGAATACGGAAACGCGCTGGATCCATAACATTTCGCGGGCCGATTGGCTTTCCGGCGCGGAGGTTTAGCCGCGCCTCGCGAGCGACGCCGAAAGACGAAGACGCGGCTGTGCAATCCCGCGCGCGAGGCCGTTGCTTCATTTTTTCACGACGGACGCGCGAGCGAAAAGCGAGAAAATGAAATTTACTTCTTTTATTGCCCGCGCTTCCAGCTCTTACGAAAAGTTTTATAAGTTTACCTGTGGGAGAATATGAAAAGCATTCATTCGGGCATACCCGGCTGTGCGCGCGCACGCGACTGTGTGTGTAAGCCTCCGCGCGGTGAGAGCATGATTGAAATATTTATCTTACTGTTGGTTGCTTTTGTGAGAAAGGTAGCTGCTCGCCCATTTCTGCTCGTTAACGCGTTCGAGTATTTATACAGCTCGTTTCGCCTTTTTTCCGTTATTTATCATTGACAGATACTGTTTACTGTTTTTTTATGAATGAATTGATGTCGCTCATTGTTAATTTGTTGTTTTAATTCATGGAAATTGAGCACTGCACAGCCTGTGAAAACTTAACATCAATTATTAAATTGGGTTAGCTACACCACGGTATGTCGAAATATATTAAAAATGTTGTCTTTTAAAATGAAAATTTCATATAAATATCATAAATGATGCAGTGATCTTTCAGTTTTAAAAAATTGTATAGATATATATGTGTGTAAAAAATTGAAAAACATTTGGGTATGAAATAATGAAATTTTTATTGACTAATTTCAAAAGCTTCTATAAATTCTATAAAACTATCAGAATAATCCAGATTAAATTTAATGTTTTTCAGAAATAACGTTATAATTATTTAAAAGCATGAATTATTAGCCATAGATTTTCATTTTAATTGCCCGAAAAGTAAGTCGAGCATCCAGCAAGTAATTAAAAAAGTAAGCCATCCCCAAAGAACGCCGGGACAGTTCCGGAAATATATGCCCGGTTAATCCATCACCGGCGTAGAAAAATGTTCATATTCATGAGCTACCTTACATGCGCCGCGGAGCAAAAAAAGACGCAATATCTCCGGATAAGTGCGGTCCGGGCACTCGAATTCGTCAGAAGCAATCGAAACGCATAAACCCAGGCCGCCGCCGCCGCAGCAGCAGCTCTACCTACGACCATTTGCGTAAAAGGCCAGTGAATGTACTCGGCGATCTCCTCGCCCGGTACATCTCCTCATTCCCCCGGGCTCCATGCAAATGAGTAAAAAGTGCGGCGATATATCCCGAGCGACGAGTCGTCGTCGTCCCATTGAGAGGCCGCGCGGTCAGAGTCTAAATTGCAAGTGTGTAAGCGCGAGTGTCGCCGCGGAGAATTATTAACGCTTCCCCCTCGTATCGGCGTTTATGCGCGGCTTTCGCCGCCGGGGATAACCTCCCCCGTCGCTCTCTGCATTTAAATGTCGTACTTTCGGGGCGGCCTGATCGAATGGCCCTCGGCGACCCCTTTCTCTTCCCCGGAGCCATCGACCTCTCGCGAGTGTTGCTGCACCTCTCGGACATATTTTCGTCGCGGCATCGACGCCGCGGGGGCCAAGGAGCAACCGGGCAATTGATTCGCCTCGGTGCGCTCGCGGAGGAGGAAGGGAGAGAGAGAGAGGCTCCCGATGAAAAGTTTCGTTGGCCGCGTTTCAGCGAGTCCGGAGGCAACTTTAAAAAATTAAGTCTACACATAAATTGTTGCGAATGCAGTAACGAGTCCCAAAGTTGCCGCCCCTGCTCCCCCCGAGCCTCCCGGGCGGATCGAAAAGTTTGCTTGTTGTGCGCGAAGTACACTTCCCGAGTGGAATTTCCAGATAAGATGCATCGCGCCGGTTATTACGAGCCGAGAAGTCGCGCCAGAGATACACATTTTCCCGGCGTGCACCTGAACGGCCGATGCGTCGGCGTAATTGAGACCGCGGGAGATGATGGCGTGCGCGCGCATATAAAAAAGATATCGGCGTCGACGAGAGTTCAATCAGAGTAGGAAAGAGCCCGGCTATTTCAGATAATTGAAAGTCGTAAATTTCGACGGCCGAGGGCGCACGAGCGATCTGCGATTAGCTCTAACAACGAGCTATATTATAGACGGGCAAATCGAATCTCTCAGCGCCCTTATCCCCCGGCCGCCGCTGCACCCCAATAACACCTTACAGTCATGCAAACTCCGGCTTATTTTCCTCCTTCCGAAATTGTTCGATGGCCCAGCAGATATTAATCTCGAGATTGAATAATGCCGACGCTCTGTTTCTTCCCACCTGCGATATTTCTCCGAAACATCGTTTAATAATCGCGATTGTTCAGGAAAATCTCGACATGCGCATAATAATAAAAGTCTCGGCGAATAATGTACATACCTCGAGTGGAATTAAAAAGGCTCCTAGATCAAAGCTGATAAGAAAAGAAATTATAATATCTTTGTGCTGCGCTAAAATTCGCAATCGACAGCTGACTGAACTGCGCGAAAAGGCGGCGAGGGAGAGGCGGGAGAGGGCGTTTCTATTTAAAGTTACTTAATAACTTGCAATAAAGGTGCGCGGGCACTGGCTTTGTTCGGCTCGCCGCGAAAATCCCGCCAAGTGGAATTCTTATATTACTCGAGTGAATATTGCGCGCTAAAGGAGCGGCCCCATTTTAAAGCGCGCCTCGTTAAAGGAGGAAATCTAATTAAGAAGTCGAGCGCGCAAAAGGACGATGATAACTCCCGGGCTCTTTAAGCCCTCGCGTATACATAGGAGCGGGCTCGCGCGTCGTCAACCGCGTCAATGGCGGTAATAGATGGTTGGGCGCCGCGGGCGCAAAACTGAATTAAGCCGGCAAAGTTATTCGGCAAGTTTTCGAAAGTAACTTTATTGACGCCTCGTTACGCGATTTCTGTTTTATCCGCGGGCGCGAGTCGAGTGCGCGTCGGTAATGGCTATCCACACTAATACTGATTGAGGGCTTTCGAAATTGCTCGATGCCTGTTGCTGAGTGCTTGCCGCTCTATAACGACATAAGCAGCTTTTACTCGTCTTTTTAACGGCTCTGATTATGCTGAATTATTGAATTCTCATGGGCGCGTTACGCGCTTTGTTATTGACGCTGCAGAGCACCCGAACCTTCCACCGATGATTTCGACTAAATTTATAATACACTGGAAGTGTCAGATTTTACGATTAATAAATTGCGATATTGACTAATGGTATAAATAGACATTTTTCGCAGTTGTCCAATTATGGCTCTTACTTCGTATTGTTGCTTTACGATTAATTAAAAGTTCATTTAAATTAATTGATTATAACCGTGCGCGAGTTGCAGCCCTAAAGTAATTTACATATAAATAACGGGCGAAGATATTTTATTGTTCGCTTTCTTTTTTACAAATTGTACAATAGTTATATTATGTCAGTGTTCTTTTTAATTTGCAATGAGGTTAAAAAAATTATTCATTCTTCATTAAATACATCTAATAAATTATTGAAAAATACGTGTCGATTATTTTTCAATATTCTAGACGGATATTATTTTCGAAAGTTTCATTTTTCGAATGACAACTTTACCGACGTTGCAATCTTTATCAAAGCTTGTTAAATTCGTATAACGAAAGTTTCTTTACTTGCAATTTTAACAATGTTAGAATTTATTGACAAGTGGAGAGCATGTAAAAATGAACATCGTCATTTTTCTTAATGTGAAAAGGATGACCCGAATCCGTTGATTAAGAAATTTACAGTAAAGAAAATAAATTTCATTTTCCGGAAAGAGATCACGAATTCTCTTTACTGCATTTCAAAATCTTATTTTAAACCTATCGCACGCCAAATATATCCGCTCGAAATAACGGAATCTTGTTGGTTTTGACGGACTGTCTAAATATGGTACGTTGAAAATCGTGGCTTTGTTTCTCTAAAATGGAAATCAAAGTATCACGTCTATAATTTATTAAAATCAATACATCAAAATAACTCACTTCGCAAAAAAATGTAAGTTTATACAACTAAGTAAATCAAATCACATAATAACCGCAGGAAAAATAAATATCAGAAGCGGTATTCAAAGTTTGCAGTAATTGAATCCAAAACAAACCAAAACTTTATTCACCCCTCGCTCATAAATATAAATCCTCGGAAAAGTAATTACTTATATTTTGAACCTGTATTTACTTTATCGGCAGCAAACACGAAAAAGAGGTGAGACTGGCGAGAGGTAAAGATAAAAATCGGAGTGAAAATATTTCCGGGCGCGTCCGAGCGTATCCTCTCCAGGCGACGAGTTAACAGCCGGTCATTTACGTGTGCGCCGGGTCATCGACGGACGAAACAATGGTGTTTGGGCTAGCGCATAGGCCGGTAAACTTTGCTCTGGCTCGTAATGCACGGACACACGTGTACGGGCTGCGTGAAATCTGGAAGTTCCGTGGCCGACGGTGCCATAAATCTCATCGCGAATATCAATGTGTCACACCTAGCCTGCGAGCGAGGGGGGGAATGGAGAGCGAGGGAGTAAGAGACTCGCGGTCGCCATTGGGAAATTCGTGTGAGTGAAATTTTATTCCGTGAAGTTGCTTCGCTCGCCGAGGCGCTCTCTTGGATTTTTTTTCCTTCTCGCGCGGGGGATGGCCTGGAGATCGAAAAGAGACATGCAAAGGAAATGACGTCTTCGCGGCGACCGTCGCTTCGGTCGGGCGACTGCATGGAGACGCGTGAATTTACCTGATCAAAAAGAAAATGCGAGTGGACACTTTTTTTGCACAAAATAAAAATGAAAGATTTTTTATAGTGAAAGTTAAGAGGTTTTGGCGCTGGTAATATTCCGTAGTTACTTTGTGCATGCGAATGAAAGCTAAAAGGTTTTTTATTATATACTCTAGAGTAATAATAGTTTTAGAAGAAAAATTGAAATAACACTGCATTCAATTTAAATTTGAAAGTGTGTCAATAAAATACCTTAATAACACTATAGGAATATCGAAAGGAATTCGATGATAGGAGGTATAAAGGGAACGAGCTTAATCAAGCCGAATGCGCGTTTCTCGAAAGCATATTGTAATTACAAAGCCCCTCTGCGAAACTTCCATTTATCCCGGGCACAACAAACGGCTCGGTTAAAAATGAAGGAAACGTCTTTGTAAAAAGGCGAGGCTAACAACGTCCCCGGCGAAAATCGGAAAACGTCAAAAGGCCGAAGATCTGCGGAGTGCTCGCGCAAATCAACGCGACGCAAAGCTACTCCCGCCATAATTGGATAAGGCTGCAGCGGGCCAGATTTGAAGGCGGCGGTGCTTTGCCGAATGCTCGTTTAACACCGTAATAATTCGGAGGGTGCGCGCTACGCGGCGCTGCGTCGATAGGGGCGGAAAAAGGAGGAGCGCCCCCGGCGCGCCGACGGCAGGACGAAGCACGAAATTGCGGTCCTTCGAGCGAGTTAAATGACACGTCGTGCGAGTTCGTGCTCGCGCGCCTCCGGAGCGCTAGTCACGAAAACATGGCCGGGCGGTGAGCGGCCGAGCGACACGGAGTCGGAGACGGAGGTCGGTTTAATGTCCGAGGAGATATGAGATATGTAACCGAGAAGACGCGATGCGCAGCGGCATAAATCTTGTTTTGACTGAGATTGCAGGTGTGGAGACGCGTTCGCTCCTCGGCCGTATTAACTTGCGTTATATGCTTTCAAATAAATAGAGCAAAATAAATCGCTTTTTAGAAATTAATGGACTGGTTATTAATAAAGTATGGATCAGCGAGTTCCGCCCGGAGATTTTGTGCCTCCTTTGTGCAAGTTCTCAAAAATACACTAGTTGAGTAGGTGTTCGTAGTTTTTAAAAATAGTGCAGTGTCTATAGAATGAAAAGAAGAGAAAGAGCTGCAAGGTCTACTTTGATGAATAAAAAAAACGACAAATTGTAAAACTTGACCTTCTTAATTCTCTTGTATAAGTTAAACAAAATTAAAGTATTATCCAAGTCTCGAGTAAGCTATTATAAAAATCTCATAAATTACACCGAAGAGGAAAAGCACAGTATGAAAATTACATTTATTTATGACTATTTCAATTCCTTTGTAAATTAAGGTAGTATCCCTTAACATGTAAAGCTTAGCTTACAACGTAATCGTTGCTGAATTCCACCCACCGGTTTTGGAAGTAAAAGCTGCTTTTGCCTTGGCGTGCAAATAAAAATGCGCAATAAATAAAGATATGCAAACCAGGCGAGAATCTAATTTCGATCTTTCCGCCGCTATCGTAACGAGTCGCACAATGGAGTTCATTTACGTTAAAGCTCTTAGCGGGATTCGGGCATTAAAGCGCCGGCTGCTTAATAACTATTGCAGTGCGTTCAGCAGCTTCGGCACATTTTTAAATAGGTATTGCGCCAAAGTTCCCGGAGCCGTTCGGGCTTATCTCGGCTAATGTTTTATGTATCCGAGCGGGCCGGCGGAACAAAACAAAGCTCAGCGAGCCTCGGCAATTGTAAAAATGTTCCCATCGAGAGGCGCGCCGACTCCAGGCGCAGCCGGCCCGGCTGAAAGGGACAAAGAACGCGCGGACCAGGCCGAGGCAATATTGCGGGAGCCGGCGTAAGATAGGGAGCGCCGCTCCGGCGCGAATACATTAGCGACGATTTTCCAGCGTGTGCTCGCTGGCGTGTGTATCAGAAAAATAAACAGGCCTGCGATACGGAGGTCGGCCGATACGACCGGGACGGGGCGCCGAGGGGGGTGGCCGGCGCTCCAGGTGGCCTCTGTGACAACGCTGTGTCCGCGGCGTGAACGACCTGAAAAAAGGCCAAATTACAGCGGGAGTGGGAAGGCTGGGCGCGACCCCCCGAGAGCGCTCGCTTTCGCGGCATCGCGTCGATTTATCTGGCCGCCCTGCCCTCTACGATGCTTCCCTCCCGTTTTCTCTCTCGCTCTCCTCTCTCTCTCTCTCTCTCGCTCCCTCTTTTTCTCTGCGACGAGTAAATGCCGCTTGTATATCAGCCGGCATTTTCTTCGGAGGATGCGCGTGGAGCTCCGAGGAGATTGCTCTCGTCCATGATTTTTATGAGCTTATTCATGCAGTATAAATTGCGCGTAGATTCGCGGATGTTGCGGCACCGGCCTCGCTGCAGGGGCCGCCGGGAACGAGGCAATTCGACCGCTTATGTGTTTACCTCAAAAAGCTCGTTGTAAAGGCATTATCAGTTTTTGCGAAACTTTTCATTATACGCCAGCTTAAAGAGGAGCTAAAATTCTTTTTCTGGTTAACCCGCAATTAATGGACGGATTAGCAGATGTACTGATTCCCCTTATCTATTATTGGCAAAGTTTTAGTGGCTTTAAAAGGAAACTAGTTGCTTTAACAGTAGCCTTTGTAACGTTTATGAACAATGGTGAACTTTTTTAAAATTTGTAATGCCCGTCACGGTCTTCTCGCTTATTATTCTGGAACTCGGGCGACCTAATTAGTTTAAATTTTACACTGGGCACATAAGGTGCATTGGGTAATTCCTTTGAATGCTCATTTCAGACATTCCGAAGGACTGTTGCTGTTGTGCCCAAGCACCGAGGAACAAATAAACTATCAAGATAACGATTACCACGCAACAATGTTAGCAGTTTATAGGGTATGCTAAATTTCACCTGGAATTTTATGCCTCAGTAACAATAACAAAGCATAACTTATTTTAAGTTGACCATTATTTATTTTACAGGTATCTTTGCTATTGAAAGTAGGCGAAATAAAAGGTATTATGTGTTTCGCTAGAGGTAGATACACGTAGATGTGTGCGTGTGTACATAAAAGCTAAACAGAGATCGAGTGAAAAGCAGCAACGTCGTGATTATCGGTGTAGAAAAAAGCTGTAACAAGAGGTATTCTGATGCAAGAACCGGGCCAACATGAGATGATTCGCTTTAGGACAAAGCCAAAAATAAACGCCCTTCAAAGTTTGCAGAGTGCCTTTGATGCATTATGTAAACTATTTTTATTTTATTTCGACATAAAGGTGCGACACCTTGCTTTCTGTTTTCTCTTTACTCCAGCTTTTCTCACTTTCTGCATTTCGTACCGCCAACCAAAGTGGAATATATATTCAGTAAACAATGGAATACGTTAGAGTTTTCATTGTTTATCCTCGCGTTCCTATTCAAATGAACTTTCATCTTTAGTTTTTTTTCAAACAAATTATCGATGTAAAATGTGCGTAAAACATGTACTTACTCGGCACTCAAGAGCATAAATGATCACGAATTTACCTCTTCGAATTAATCGATTGTTTTATTTCAATTCCCCCACTGGAAACTTTTTGGGCTCAGAGTCTTAATCGTAATTTTAAATCCTAATGAAATGAATGAATTTATTCGGACTAGATAATGTTTATAGTAAAAGGCTGCACCATTGCACATAATTCAAGTGCCTGTTCACAGAGTGAAATTACGTTTGTAACTACAACATGATTAAATTCAATTGAAGCGATAGAGGTAGCAGCGAATGAACACAATTAACTCTGAATAATGGGAGAAAATGCGCATTTAACCGAGAACCGATTGAGATTCTAAATTTTCGCCATGTGCGCCTTCCCACCGATAAGCAACGCCCGCCTTTCTCGCGTTTACCGAGCGCGCGCGTGCATCCCTCTCGCCGAGCCATGATTGATTGGTTAATTTACGGTTCGTTTTTCTCCAGAGTCTGCTGTGCGAAATTTACAGTTTTATTTGCTCAAATTATTCAACAAAGTTTATTACAAAAATTGCCTGCATCAAATATTTCAAGTGTTCAATCTTGTATACTAGCGCGTTTCCTCATAACAAGCTTAACAAAATTACACTGTAGAAAAAGTTTATGTGAATTTTTAAATTAACTTAATAAAAATGAAATTGTTCCATCAATCATCGTTATATGCAAGTTTTTAAAAGCGTATTCTCGATCAATCTATTTTTATTAGATGTTCAAAAGTAGATTTTGCTGGTAAAAGTGTGCAATAAATTATTCACAAGTAAAACTTGTTTTCAATATTTCTCAGTCAACAAATTGTAAATAATAAACAATTAAAACTGTTTGAGTTCAACTGATTCCCGGCGATTTAAAAGGAAACATACAGTAAGTAGCTGGAATTAAGCAGCAACTAAGAGTTGCCGGGGAAAAAAAGATGACGACCCAGTTCCGCGTCGTGAAAAAGATTCCCGGAAGTCTCGGTGCCGTCTTTTTAAGGACTTCGAGGCAGGGGAGCGAGAAGAAGCTCCAGTGAAGTTTCCGGGTTCGCGAGCCTCGCTACTGTACGTATACGCGCGGCGCCGCGGGAAAAAGCGGGCCAGGTAAATATGCAGCACGTGCCGCACTTTGATATCGCAAAGAGAAACACAACTGTAAACGTTGCGTCCAAAAGTTTCCTTAATTAAGAAACAACTTTGGTAATCTGCGAAACGTACAGATATACGCGTGGAAACGCGCGCCTGTGGCGTCGCGCGAGCCGACGTCTGCGCGAAACGATGAACTACCATTAGCTCTTTGCGGGCAAAATTAAATTGAAGGAGCTTCGCCCCTTATCCCGCACCCGCTGTCTCTCGCCCTTCGAACTTTTTCATGAACAAATAATGCGCGCTCATCTTCGTCGTTTCTTATTTACACCCGGCACACTTCCCCTGCTGCCCCTTACACCCGTTAATTCAAAGGGATGGTATATTCGGGATAATGAGGGAAAGGAGACCCTCGGAGGGGGAATTTTTACTCCCTCGTGACGGCAGTTGTTGCGAAGTGCATGTCTGCTTAATTTCGATGTAACTGCTCTACAGGCAACTTTTTTCTCCTTCTTCGTCGTGCTGCACTGACTTGCATGGAGTCTCCGAGGCAGAATGATATTTGACGCAGTACACGATTTAGTGCATTGCTCGTTAATCGTTACGGCAAAATAACTTGGCAAAACGACGCCTATTTTTGTTCCGCATTTACGCGTCCGTCCAAACTGAATTTAGCGATGGTAAATCCGAGCTCACTTCCAGACGAATCACACCTCGACGATTAAATTCTTTAACAATTTTCATAAACGCGAATGAAATGCGCGACGCCGTTTCGCCGGGCTTTCGACTCGTTTCATATCTGCGCGTGATTGCCTATATCCCGGCGGAACTGCAATGAGCAAAGCGGCGTTTCAACCTCGTAAAGAACCATTTGCACGTTAATTCTTTTATCAAAGCTCTGCATCTTGAACAATAGTAAAAAAAAGAGGGTCACCCTGCAAAATGAAAATGTCCGGGCTGCGCGACGCATGAACTTTATGCCAAGGTAGAGGAGTACTTTTATGTCTGGCGGCTGCAGGGAGGTAAGCCCGCTGTAGTATCAGACCTCGCTTTATAACACGCCTTTTTCTCCATTAAATTTAACAATGCGATAATTATTTTACGACTGTCGCATTCAGGGACTCAAAAATTTAGCGATTCTACGCTAACAGCCGCCTCTTCTTTAAAATACACAAATCACCTCGCATTTTTAAGGCATTTAATGCCATTTAAATTAAGCTTATGATTTTACATTTTATTTTTGACTAATTCATTTTCTTTTTTATCATCGTAAATTAATTATAGCAGGATATCAGTAAAAATGTTATGTCCCTTCATAAAACGTTTCTTATAGTTTAACAGCCTTTTTTATTTGTTTTTCTATCTCATTATGAGAAAGTGATGACATCTAGTCACATAAAAAATATAGTCCGACTATTTCATTTAAAATTACCAGCTTATAAAATTGTTATTCAAATAAAAATGAATTAATTCTTCGGCTTGTCAAGTTGATTAATTATTATTAAAATTTAAGTAAAACAGTCCTACCTGCCAAATTTACAGTGGATGCATAAATTATAATATAATTACGAAACACAATAATTCTTTAAAGATTCTTTTGTACTGAATTGAAGAAAGTATTTGACGAAATTTAACGTAGCAATTCGTAATTTCTTTGAAAAAAATAGCAACCTAGCTCATAAGCAAAAAAAAAGTTTAAGATCTCAATAGACGCGGCGTTAGCGCGCAATAGGTCACTCTTAACACGCCTAGACGAAAATAGAATTTCCTTAAAAGCACACCGAGGGAGTCTGCGCTTAAAGCACCAGCATCGATCCTTCAGCCGAAATTCGATCTCTTTCAGGGGAGGCGCGCTGCAGCGAGCGGGTTGCCTTCGGCCGCGCGCCAGCCGTATAAGTGCGCCGGGTGGACCTTCCATCGTGTGTCGGCCGAGTTGCCGTCACACGGCGAGCGCGCAGTTCGAAACAGAACACCCCCGAACGCCGAACTGATTAAACTAGTCGCGCACGCGGGCGCGTAACACGTGCGGGCCTACAGTTTACAACGGCCGCGAGCAAACCGGATTTCGCACCGCGAGTTCAAAGCGGTTATCCCCGCGGCCCCCGCCCCCGAGCCAAGTTGTACCCCTCCGGTGTACACGCGCCCAACTATTGTCCGCGCGAGGCTCCAATTCCGGCCGGACGACTCGCCCCGCCGGCGACAGCACCGCCGCCAACTTTTCCGGGCTTCGCGCTCTTTTTTTGCACGGGACAGGCGAGGTGGGAGACAAAGAGCCCGGCGTTGGATTCAGCGTGAGAAGAAATTAAATTTTGAGAGGGAATCAAGGTACGGGATATAAGGAGCGCCCGCGAAGAGAGCTGTCGCGCTTAGAACAGCGGATTTTCGCCTTTGATGTTTCGCAAATACAGTGAGATGCAAAAAGGCGCCTGGGCTTTTGCCTCGATTTTTCCCTTATGCGGGAGAGGGAAAATCAAGTTTCAGGAATTTTATAATGGAATTTTAATGTCTTTGAATATTGAAAATGTGTATTTAAACCGACAGCACTTCTCGGGTAAATGTTTCAAAATTAATATTCCCCGGATCCTTGGCTCTTTGAATATCGATTGATTTTATAAATGAATTTTTTTATCAGTCCTTAAACTTTCAATACAATATTAATGTTAATATCGTTAATATTTAAATTTGCATTTGCATTTTCATTTAAGTTTTTCGTATTTTCCGTTACTCCTCACGTCTTGATAATGTATTTATTTAAACAAAATTACTAATTTGAAAGTTTAAATTAACTATAATTCAATACAAATTCGATAGCAGATATTCATACTCCCGGTGAAAGAAATTATGCCACTCGGAATTCCAGTAGAGACTGAAAAAACAGGGGTAAAAACTTTATCGTCAGAGTTTTATTCCCATTCTCGATGTTGCATATGTTTAAGTAGAGAAACGATAAGTCAAGGTACTTCAGACTCACAAAGTAATTTGAAGAATTGTTTCCTTCTCAATATTTATTTGCATGCCTTAGAAGCATTTGTTATTCAAATGTGTTTACGTTGATAAATATTTATGACGAAACCAATAATTTCACCAATTCTGTTGCAACACTGAAAATCCGGAATATATTTAAAATACAAATGCGATTTCTTCTAATACTTTTTCAAGGTACTTTTCTTGAAAATTTTTCTAAACAACGTACCCCTAGTTATTTATCATTTCATTCGTTGCCTAAAAAACTTATATATTTCGTTTCCTTCACTACAATAATAATGTTTGCCAATAATTACACACCCTTGTAATGCCCAATTCAAGGCAATCGGAAGATTCGTGCACATCATTACTTATTGTCGGAAAAATGTGAAATTCGTTTAACCAGTATACAAAAAAAATCGCAAATTCTCGATCCGCAACGAAAACAAAGAAAAGCAACCCGCCTGCAGGCAGGTAAATATCTACCGACGAATCGAGCTGGCTGGGAAGGAACTTTCATAAATGTACTTTTCTCCGTCCTCGAACCCGGATTCGATTTGTTTCAAGTAATCAAACCGGACAAGAAAAAGCTCATTCCCAACTCGAGTGCAATTCAAATTTTCCATCAACAATCACGCCCCCCACCCTATCCAGCGCCCAAACACAATCAGGCCAGCCGATAGTGTAGAGAGCTCGCCTCTTTGTCGCCTGCTTCTCGCGCTTTTCAAAGAAATCCCATCTCCTGAAACTTGTATGCGCTCTCCTCGGTGACTCCGTGGGCAAACATATACACGGAATTTGCAAAAGCGCTTATTCTTAGGCCGCCCCCTCTCCACTTGTACCCCATCCGGTCAGATCAAACTTGATGAAAAACACAAATACAAAAGAACGAGTGCACCGTGGGGAAATTAGGTATTCCCAGGCGCGCTTTCGGCCAATCGAAGAATTCTGCCTCCGAAAAAATCCATTTTTCATGGGGTCCAGCAACCTTGAACCCGTGACTACGGGACCAATGAAAAATTTATTACTGACTTTATGATTCAATCCGTATTAAAAAGTCAGTGGGTTTAAACTTTATTGTTGACAGTTCATGACCCTTACAATCAGTCCAACTGCCAATGATTATTGAATAAGGCTCATTTTTTTTACTTATACATTTTTTATTTTAAGTGTCTAAACTCTCAGAGATACGCGTGATTAAATTTTTTATGTTATTTGTACCAAAATAAGAAACAAATAGTTATCAGTAATTTAGCAAATATTTCAATTTTTTATTTATATAAACGCATATAATTAATCACTTAACAATGAAAGAACAATATTGCTGACTTGTCGTTTGAATATATAAAACGTAATTTCATTAAAAATTTCCAATTTCGATAAAAAATAATTAAATTTTTACGTAACGTAACCAAACTCAATCAGTTTCGTAAATAATGAAATTATAAGTAAAAGTAATTTCGACTCCACTAGCACCGAAGCCAAACAACCACCTGACGCAAAATCTATAAATTATAAAAAAAAAAGAAAATCGAATCTGCAGGACGTGAAAGCGCAGGGTGAGCGTAAACGGGATGAAACGGGACATCGGGGAGCGGAGTGAAAATGTTTTCACACAAAAGCCATCGGCTCGCAATGACAGTGACTGGTAGCACTCACCGACGGTCGGCGGCAGATTGTCGGTGCTCGCGAGTCCGGCCACGGCGGCGATGAGGGTCGCGACTCGCAGGAGCGGCAGGTTGAAAAGCGCGCCGGCGCGCGCCCGGGCCGCGGCAGCATCAGCACGCTCGCCGATCATCGCGGGGCTGGCGGACGAGGTGAGAGCGCGGAGAGACTCGGCATCCCGACTGACGCGTCGGGCGCCCTGCCGCGCGGCGCCGCCGCCGGGCGAGCGCCTCCCACCGCCGCGCGGCGAGCGCGGGCGCGAATTTCCCGGCGCGCGCAGCCGCATTTCCGCCTTTCGCGCGCCTCTACGTCGACGCGCCCCCGCCGTGTACACACACTCGACTCGCTCTCTCGCGTGATCCGCCGTACTTTCCGCCGAGTCGCTGATCGCTTGCTCTTTGCTTGCGCTGCCTCAATGCGAGCGCTCCTCCAGATTCTTTCTTCTCTTTTCGCTTGTTTGTGTAATCTCCGAGATTTCCTTGTGGTCGCTTGCTTTATTTTATCGGGTGCCTTCAAGGGAACGATTTTTTGCCCAGCTCTCCTAATTCTCGCTGTGGAGAAAGTATATCCGATTGGGGTACTACAATTTTTTTATCCAGATAAACCTTTTCGAAATTGCGACTTTTTCAAAGTTATCGTCAGCTACTTTTACCTCTTTTCAAATAATAAACAGAGCCACTGGGCAGTAAACACAAACATTTCAATTTTTACGATTGATTTCATTCAGTCATCTCGTGCATTGAAAATAAAAATATTTTTTAAAGTTGTAGCTTTTTGAAAGTGCAATTGATGATTGTAAAGTTGAAGAATAGCATATTTTGCAGCCTATTAATAAAAAGAATAACAAATTTTGGCACAGTCTATTTACAAAAAAAAAAATAACAAACTTTCATGTAAAACCATCAGTTTTATTGAAATGGAGTTTCCGCGCCATCACACCTCTGATTTTATTTTGTTGTGAAGACAATATTTTCAGTTTCAAGAAACATTTGCATTTTTAATTGTCATATGCTTATTCGACAATAAAAGTGACTTCTAATGAAAAAATACGAGAAAAGTCAGCAATTAATAAAATTAGAAGAGAAAATCCAAGCGGAAAACACTTAAACAAGGCGTTTGAGTAAATCGAATCTCTTAGAAAAGTCCGGAGTTTTTTCCAAGTTTCGATTACGTTATCTGCTGCTAACTTCACTCCTCGATCTCTTAAATCTTCCGCATCGGCTGAGTATCAAGGGGTTCTATCCCACTCGAGTCTCCTTCTAATCTCCGTTATCTCTTATCAATAGAGCGACATTAATTATCGCTCGAGTGCGCGGGCGAAGGGGGCAGTAGCGAGACACCTGTGGAGCGCTTCTCTCCGCCGTTTGTCTGGCCTGCCTTGATCTTTTAACGTCATCTCGGTCTGGCTTTGGGATGACGTCGTCGCCATCCTCGTCGACTTGTCGTAGCCGCCGGCTATGAGACAGACTGAAAAAGATACCGTCGGGGGGCGGGAGGGAGGGGGGGGGGGAAGCAAGCTCCTATAAAGGAGATTCGTCGACGAGAGACTGGACGCCACGAGGGGAGAAAATAAATGGAGCCAGTCGAGGGTTTAAGAGTTTTATTTGAGATAGCCCGAGGTGGGGGCTACTTTTTCATTTTTACCTTGCCCCGCGTCTTATTTGTATTCGAGCTGCGCTCGGTGCCGCGGTTCGCGCAAGTCTTGCGCGCCTCCGTCGGACCTGCGAGTTGATTGGAATTTAGTGCTTCAGGGACGCGACCCCCTAACGTGTCCGCGGCCCTCTCCTTCTTTTTCCTGTTATTATTTATGCTTTTTCTTCCGCACGCTCGAGAATAATTACAAAAGTGACACGGTGCCGTGACCCCGGAAGACTGATGAAACTAAATTACTTACTTTGAAATAATTTTCTAAAAATTTAATGTCGAGCTTCTTATAAAATGATGTAATTTAAAGTTTAAAATTCACTTTATTCAAAAAATTCAACCGCTTTTAAACGACTGCTATACATAATTTCTCAACAATTTCTTCTATTATGAATTTTATTTTCAGAGTTTGAAGTAAAATATAGGTATAGCCATTCAATTATTTTCTTGCCATTTGATTTACAATAAAAAATGTTTTTCATTTAAAATTCTTTATATTCATTTTTTGTATATCAAAATAATGCATTTCGCTTCCAAACACCTTAAAAAACATTTCTAATATGTTTTTACGAAAACTTCAAAAAACACTATTACAAAGCTTCCTCAAGGAGGAAGCAAAATAGATTAAATTTATAATAATAAATGATTCTCATAAAAATTGCAAGTGAAAGCAATACTTTGACTGGAATAAAAGGGTTTTATTTTTCATTTCTATGAAAATTAATTCTGCAACTATATTTTTTTTCTCTTGTTATTCCATTTCTTGCGTCTCATACAATACACTTCGAATCCAATTTTTCTATTTATTAATAAAATTTAAAAAAAAATATGATTTTGTATTATTTAAATTTTTAATTAAAACCTATTCCTTTTTAATAAAATATCTTTTTACTTATCCAACTGCACATATTCATACATATACAATATACAGTGTGATGGAGGGAGGATAAAAAGGTGAGAATAAAAAAAGAGAGACGAAAGCCAGCTGATGGCCGGGCGCTCATCCATAACATTTTTCATGTGCCATGGCACTTGGTGAATCCGCTGAACCATGCGATTCGGCAATTATTTTTTTATGTCTTTTCCACGACGTCAGCGAGCGCTGCACTCGCATGCATCAATTTTTTGATTTCGTTAAACGCGTCGTACTGAGGATACAACCTAACACGAGCACTCGCTCAAACTTCACCGTAGCTGCGGGATGCGTCTACTCCATTTTTTTAAGCCGATGGTCAATTTAGAGGCACCTAGGGATAACGTCAGAGCGAAAGGGGCTGAGCCCCCTTTTACCTATAGCTAAATGCACTTCGATTTGTTTATTCTAGAACCACTAAAAAGCACGCGGACTTTCGCACTTTACTATACATCTCGAATTGATATCAATTTGCACAGATTGACCTTGTAGTATCAAAACTTGTAATAAAAAAATTGTAATATTTCTTGTGCTATGAACGGATGAGCAACAGCTATAATTTTTTTTATTAAAGTTGTTAATATTATAGTAACCTGTAGAAAGAATATCCGCATGCGCCTGATCTAGTAGTTGTAAAAAAACTGTAATTTTTTTTAAAATATCTAATTTGTTTACAAAAGACTTCAACACTTAAAAATTTAATCGAAACAAATTAAACTGTCTTGCCTGACTACTGTCCACTTGCACTACTTAAAATGCATTCATGTAAATGATTATCTAGAAAAGTAAGAAAATCTGTTGGTTTTCAAACACTAATGAAACTATTGATAATTTTGATTGTTTCTAAAATCTAATCACTTTGAAAGTGTACACGTGGATCGTGGGAAAAATGAAGTTTTCTGAAAATACAATAGAGCCGCTGTCGCCAGTCTAGAAACAACGAGCTCGCCGGGAGGGATACGGGCGAAGGCTCGGAAATAATGACGGGCTATCGGCGCGCTCGTCGTCGCTTAACCCTTTTCCACAGCGGGCGTGATTAATAAACTCACGGAGCCATCGGCGTGAAATATGACTTTCAATCGCGAACGGGGCTTTGATTGTTTATTTAGCGAGCGCTAGCTACTCGGCTAATGAATCACCCTAAGTATGATTGATGCTCCGCGGCCATTTATTATAACGATGCCTGAAGGAGCGAGGGAGAGGCGTTCAGGCCTCCCGAAAAAAGGAGCAAAATCCCGATGAATGCAGAGCGAAACTTTTTCGTCGCCTAACTGATGAACTACAATGGCGTTTATTAAATTTTTTTCCCTTTCATTTACACCTGTGTTTGCACTACTACCTGCCGTACATTGCGGGAACGTTATACTTTTCATTGTTTATAATAATAAAGGCTGTATTGTTTTCTGCTCGACATTGAGGCCGTTAATTACCCATCTCGACGATTCTCCTGCAAGAAATAGCGTATATAAAAAGGTAACATTTTTATTAACATCAGAAATTGCGACTTATATAAATTCATTTGCAAAAACATTAAGATTTTATAAGAAACCGGGAATAATTTTGTTATCTATTTACATTCCTTAATCTATAATTATTGAAGATAGTGGTAAAAAATTTTTTGAT
>JAXIUT010000021.1:11401924-11416075 GCA_035586675.1 Eurytoma californica | reverse complement strand
ACACTGTATCAAAAAATCATGTTCGGTACGCGTGCGTATTTGATTCTCGATCGTGGCCCCTTGCTTCGATCGGGCGATAAACTCACCCACTCGGGAGAATCAACTTTTACGCACTTGTATCGAAAACAACTATTTCAAAATTTGTATTATCAAATATCTTTTAAAAAATGTTGCGTAAAAAGCTGTTAACATAGGGACTTATTTTTCAAAAAATGATCGTAAATAAAAGACAGCAGGTATAAAAATCGCAGTCATTTAATTTAATTTTTCTATAAAATTTTTTACTGTACAATAATTTCGATTTAAGAACTTGATATTCTATCGAGAAAAATGCACTGTGCCCAATTCGTCAGTATTAGATGTTTGCTTCCATGCACCAATCCATCATTGAAAACGAAACCGCATAGGTCGATTCATCGAATAACCTGGATCTAGCACAGAGAGCTATTTGAAGCTGTGACACATATTCAGAAATAATCACAGGCATCATTATCTAAGCGCTTCATCCCTGATCCGTCCCCCGAAAACGAAGCGGTCAATAAAAGCAAGAAAGTCAGTTCCTGAATAATCGGCACTGCGGCCGGAGCTCGATCCATCAACATCGATCAGCCCCGATAGGACTCGAGCGATATAATGATTCCGAAATTTCATACCGCCCAGTCTGGGTCTCCCGTTAATCGGTTAATTTGCCGGCGCGGCGAACAAGAGGGCGAAGCCGGCTGGCGTAGATTGTGCACCCGTAACCATGCTTGTTTTGGGCCCATCTACCCTCGCGCCGACGCGAGCTAAAGCGGTGTCGCAATATTTATCTTTAATTATAAGTTGCTTAAGCGACGCGGAGTTAACGAGTCCGCGGCTGTTTGCCCGACGGCCCCGGACGCTCCCGGAGGCTCCCGACCTCGGACATAATTACAGCGCGTGCCCGGGCGTAATTCACCGAGCCGATAAACCATAGCCGGCCGACGTTACACGCAGTCCGCGCCTCCGTTCCTTTGTGAGTCGGCGCGTGCGACCCTTGAATTCTATCGGCTGATTTGCCTGCCACCGGCCCGTGTCTCTCTATCTCGCCTCCCCCTCAAGGTGTAATATGCCTTTGGAGAGCCGGCTGGGGTCTCGGTTGGGGCTCCATTACACGCCGGACGATCTTACTCGAAGGAGCGGCTACGGCACTTACTCGCTCGTTATTAATGGACCTCGGAGCTCTGCTCGCTGGACACTATGGATGCAGGAGCTTGACACTTGCTGCGATATGGTCAGGGAAAACTGTTATTTCCAAAGCTCCTGAGTCAGAGGACTCAATATTGATACTAAATGCGGATGGCGAATTATCTAATTCGAACGAAATAGTCATTCATTACCGAAGAATTTTTCACTTTAATTACACTGACTGCACACATCGAATACCGCCATTATGAGTATTGTTTTTCATATTGAATTTATTGAATTCAGAAAACAAATAAAAATAAAAAGCTTCTTATTCATATTAGAAGAATAAAGCAATATGACGATCGATAAAAATTTACTGTCAATAAGCAGAGCAGAAAGTCGGAATTGAGTGGGTGCAGGATAGCGCGACAGCGATCCCTGCGGCGGGAAAGAAATCCGGCGTTGAAGCAAAAAGAATCGCGCGGCAAACCGAGGGCAGTATCTTAAATCCGTGGAATGGAAATTGTCGGGGCGCGGATTCGCTGTGTATCGCCGCGGCCCCGGCGTGCACGTGCGCTGCTGGCAGCCCAGAAGAAGTCGGAGGGCGGTATTCCGTTCACACGCCGGAAAATCGATTTTCAATTGCGGCGCGCGCGTGAAATATTGAAACAAAGCGAAATTGCGCGGGCTGTGGGCGCTGCGGCTCCGAATTACGACGGAGGCACGCACGCTCCACCGACTCCTTTCCTCGTGCGATCATCGACAACAGGGTGTCCACTGCTCAGGGAAATATAGAAAGTTGCCGGTCTTATTGTAGGCTCACATTTTTTTTCGTTAAGCGCCGAAAATTCAAATAAGCTAAGAGATGAACATTTTAACATGGAAATGCTTTCGAAAATACACGAGAGTTGAGGAACACTTAGGACAGTAAAGCATGCCACGACATTTTCAAATCTTATGATTTTAAACATACTGGACAGAATTAATTAGTAACTTCCGGTCTTATTCTGTATTGTAACAAATTAGAGAACTATTCCAGGAAAGATCGCTGATTGACACTTTTACTTTAATTGAAATTTTGTATTTCCTCATCGCCTGGAAATGTCAAAAATAGAAAAGAAAAGAACCCAAGTTATTTCAGGGAGAGATATGATAACAGATATGCCAACAATTGAATGTTTCTTGAAGTAGAACAGCGTGATTTGACAGGAAATATGGAGTTTTAATTGTTAACGCTATAATGAAATGGCACATATCCCGACATATATTTTCTATAAAATATTTATTGCTCCTTTCTCAATGTCCTCTTTTATGATTTCAATAATAAACGATTAAATTACGATGCATCAAAGTGGTCCATCTACGTATTTATTTCTGTTAATAAGATAAGTTCGGCGTAGGACTTGAAGAATATTGCAGGGGTTCATCAATGCCTCTAACTTTCTTTATGTACTTTTTATTTGATTTGTATCTTCATCAATCTTAAGTCTGTAATAGAAAGTAATTGACTGCTGACCTAACAAGTATTTCCAGGGAGGTGTTGAGAAGTAGAAACTTAACTTTAATTAACACAATTCAAAGCTCAACAAATAAATGAGTTTAACTACGATATTAATAATCCAAAGAAATTAAAGTCAATAATGTTACTATCATAATTAAATTGAGACAAGATTTAGTTATAAAAAAAGTAAAGTTTGTTGATCGTTTAGCATGAGAAAACAAACAAATCATTTAAATTCGTGTGCATTAACATAAGCGTTAATTGGTGTAGGACAAAAGTAGTGTCATAAATTACTTTTTAAAAATAATAGCACCAGAAATACTTAATCGAACGAACTGTTAATTACGGAAGCTTCATTAAATGTTCTAATTATTTAGTTTTCCATTAATATTAATCGATTGGTGATTTACTGATATCTCACGTATTTTCCTTCATACGTATACAAAAGCAAACTTTAACCCCAAGCTTCGGAAACTATCGGATTTTTCCCGAAACAGTAAACAATCGAACAAATACTTCCTCCGCGGCAGCTGCATTGTTCCGGCAAGTACCCATCCACGCGGGAAGAAAAACGAAGCAAAAGTGCATAAATCCCATCGACAAGCCGCGACCATAATTTTTTGCCGGCGCCCCGGTGCACCGCCTCGGGCAAACAGGAGGCCGTAAGTCACCGTAGCGCTGCGCGTAAAAAAGGCACGTGGGGGCTGCACGCGGGAGCAGTCGGCGGGCGAGAAGATCACCCGTCGAGAGGGTGGCTGTGCGTCTTCGCGGTGGCGCCGCGACGTCTCGGACACGCCTTCGGCCCATGCAAAGCTGCCGAGCAGCCCGGCCAGCCGGAACGAGGCGGGCGCAAGAAGCCGGCGCGAGCTCGCGAGCAGGGGGCCGCGCGCGAAATTGCAATCCACGATGCCGCGCGCAAGCGGTAATTTACACGCGACCCGCGAGCGTCACGCCTTCAATCGTAAGTCAAATCTGCCGCGGGAGAGCGACGGCTCTACGGCCTTTTTAATTAAATTCTTAAAGGGCTGAGTTAAAGCAGCCCAAGGCTTTTCTTCGCGACCTGTATCGCGGTGCGCTGCAAGGCGGATGAGAGACTTGAGAAAGCGTTTCACTACTACACTTATCCTTTCAATATTTTTTTATGATCGTACAAGTAATATTAAGAGTAGCTGTGTTTTTAGGCGTGGAAATTAATTCAAATTTAATGGCTAACTTTATAGCATATGATATTACGATTTTTTCAAACTCTCGATACGTGAGCATCAAGCGAGAATAATACTGCGATCGAAAAGACTAATAAAATTATTCGGGTGTTCAATTTTTTCACATTTTCAGTAAAATAGTTAATTGCAGCGACTACTCGGGAAAATCCTCTTAATCTTCAATTTCTAGACATCACGAATCGAATGCTCGACTGCATTAAAGGCCTCGGCACGGAGCGTTTTCCCACGCCCCGCTTAAAACTTCTGAATTTTAATTAAAACCCCTTTTCTCCCAACTTCTCGCAGCGTGCGCGCGAGAAGGCGCAAAAAAGCGCGACCTCCGTCGCCCCCTCGCAAGCGGGGCGCGGCCAAAAGGGGGATTAAAAAAAGCGAGCCAGCGCCAGCGAAGAAACGCCGGACTCGGCAGTGCGCACCCCGTGGATGAAAACGAACGCGATGTTTGCGCACGTACGCCGGGCTCCTTTGCCGCGCCCGTGTCAGCGTAACACCCGAGCTTTCTAGCACCGCGTCGAGAGGGTGGCCGGAGGACGGGGGAGGGGGCGCGAATCGCGAAAATACAGAGCCCGTTGTTGGCGCTTTCACAGCCGGATACCTGTGCTCGCGAGCGGCGCTGCCATAAGGGGAAGGGGGGCAGACAGAGGTTGATATAAATCCCGTGAGAGCGTGCTTCCTGTTCCTGTTCCAGTTGACAGCTGTCACCGGACTGAAACACGTCGGATGTCGCTCTTCATGCGTGAATTTTATTTATTGCTCCGTGGGGGCAGGGCAAGGCGCGCCACTGGTACACCCGCCGTAGACGCCGGGACGCCTAGCTTCGTTGCAGTTGCCTTTTTTTCAACGCCTCGAGTAACCCTCTTTTTTCGCAGGTGTTGCGCTGCGCCACCCGAGAGGCGCGGCAATTCTTTCGCGGCTGTGGTTGCAAAAAAATCTCTAAGATTTTTTTTCCTCCAAGTTGAGCGTGCAGCTTTGCATGCGCAAATCAGGAATTAGTTGGAAAAATGAAATTTCGGTAACCTCTATTTTTAAACCGAGATTTTAATAAAAAATATGCGTTTATATTCTTTTATTTTTTTCGCATATTTCAAATGATTACAAACATATATTTTTTTCTGCTAATTATAATTTTTCCCTTATAGCTTCAATTATTCCTTATTTACGAATAATTAAAACAGAAAATAATAGATATTCACAAATGGTCATAGATGTTTTGGATTGCACTGCAGTAATAGACTCGTTTCCATAAAATGAGAAATGTAGTCTCTGGGAAATAATTTTTCCGGTTCATTTCCTTATTACAGGCGGCGCAGCTCTCGTAATGTAGTTTATTAGGATATTCGTTTGTTGCACAGCGCGTACAGCCCGAAATGCAAGGCCTGCTCCGACGCGTACAACTAATAATGTCTGCAATACGTATAGTGGAATTACGAGGCGTGTTGTACGACTCGCCTGGAACTTGTATTTTGGGAAGCACTGAAGTACTACAGTTTGCGATTATTGTTTGTACAATGGGTTAATTTTGCATTGAAAAAAAAGGTGAAAGCTTGGTTCTTCATATTTATGCAAAATATTATTAGAATATTAAAGGTGAAATTTAAGAATAGACAGCAATTCAAAGTGTTTTAAATAAGAAGAAAAATGTATCTTAACGGGGAAAAAAAATAAAAACTGCTATTAGTAGATAATCAACAAAAATATCATTACAATATGACAGTTATGAATACAATTCTATAAAATGTTTATTCCAAGTGATACTCCAGAAAAAATGTTTGTTAGAAGACGCAGGAAAACAATATCTTAGGTGTCCTGCAAATTGATGGTAGGTTTGCGTGAAAAATGAATCAGTGATCATAGCTATGGCAAGATCAGACATTTCACCATGACTGTGTATTTTCCTAACGAGAAGAGAGAAAACGTACATTTCATGGATACATAATTTAAGAAAATTGTTCATCGTTTATTGATAGACCCTTGTCATAACACATATCATTCATAGTTCTTGTTACCCCTAAGAATAATGACATTTTCAAATTAAATGTTGTTATATACTATGATATGATATTAAAAAATAATTTTTTCTATTTTTAACTCAAAATTTATCAAAGAAAGAGATTAGTTGAATTTTGGATAACTAGTGACTGAGTTTAACTTGCAATATCACCGTTGATAAATTTTAAAGACGGAAAGAATGTGGATAAATACTTTGAATAAAATATTCTCTTGAATATATAGTTGCAGCTATTGCAGTACTTGTAAAAGTTTAAATTCGATAGAGAGCAAGACTCAGGTGTAAATCATTGACAGATCCACTGTCAAGGCAAGTCGTCGTGTTTGTTTTCGTGGACCATCTCATTAGTCAACACTTGTGCAATTAACCGTAATTCGAAATCTCTTCCATGTGACGATCAATGATGGCACGTTGAGGTTAAATAGGTACATACTCCAGTAGGCAGTTCTGACTCACCTCAGAAAGGGCAACAAAGACAGGCTGCTGCTTAACAGCTACCTGACTACCCCTCGCATCGACTGCAGTGACTGCACGAGCAAACGGAGAGAATTACAGAGAGAGAGGTTGCGCAGGTGCAAGTGAATAGCGCGGCGGCAATTGCTGGGCGCCGATACGTTCGCCGGCTGCTACTCCCAGTATCGAACACCGAAAGCCCGGAGCAAGCCCCGAAGGCGACGACTACTCGCGATCTGGAGGTTAACTTGAGTGGATGACGTAATGAGATTACCAAGGAACGCACGGACAGCCTTTCAGGCGAGCGGCCGTAGCTCCTCCCTGCATCCCGCCAGGCCGGGCCGCTTGGCCCCGATTTATCGGTGCAAAGCCCGCGCGCCTCCTATCTGCCCGTCCATTTTCCATGGGCTATAACGACAACGGAGGCCTGCCTTTGTGGCCCGCTCACCTGAACTGCGACGCTCTTGTTGCCAACTCTCGCTGGGCTTTACTTTGTCCGCACTCGCAACTCGATACGCCCCGCGGATGAATATTATGGCGAACTTTGGCTCAAAACCTTACGCCTGAAAATTTCACGTCGGCCGTATTTGATGAACTTGAAGGATTTTCTCCGCGAGTAAACCCATTATATTTAGAGGTGGGCATCGATGTATTGATTTTTATATGGGTCGAGGTCGGCGTCTATTCTTTTTTCATTTAAAATAGATGAAAACAGCTCTTTGACAAAATTTTATACTCTAAAAGTATCTTGAAATATTCATTTTTATAAAGTAAAATAATTACATTCACAATATTTTATGACTCTTCTTCTTATGTTCGTAGTGATAAATACTTCGTCACATTTTTTAATAACACTCACAGCTTTTATTTTACGCGTGTTTACAACCTATAAAAACAAAAAAGAATGTACATTAATTTCCTGTGTTTTTACTCCTTTGTCTACTTTTTTAGATTAACCAATAATTTATGTAAAACCTTCTTTCCACGGAGCAACAGTGTTTTATTGCAATCGCACTTCGGCCTTATCGAGATTCGATAAAAAACGTAAGTTAGCCCGACATCGATCCTATCCGCACGTTCATTATCACTGTTAACCCGGAAATTTATAGCTTCATCTGACGCTCAGAGTCAAAAATATGCTGATTCGCCAATATTCAGGTATATGCCATGGTGCCATTCTTAGTTTCTCAAGCTTCTAAAATAATCAACTTTTTTCATATTCACATATAGAGAATGAAAAGAAATATGCTTGACATTTTTTTTTAACGAACGGACTAACGATTTTTGGAAAAATATAGCTAAAAATGTATTATTTCATGCTTCAGTCAAGTATATGAGATTTTTTCAAACCGAATCACTATAACTTTTGCTCTGAAATGTTGAAATTGATATACTATTTTGAATAGTGTTCATTTATTAGCGAATGTATGAATGACTCTTCCATTCCAATTAATACAATAAAAATATAGATTGGCACGCTCGCAAATATTAATACTCCTCTCTTTTGCCTCTCGCAATCAGCCAGTTAGAAAAAAAGCTTTCTCTCGTAGATCCATCTATTCCATCAAGGTAAAACGAATCGAAAAAGAGGCGGGCCATTGTATCGAATCAATCTCATCACGACAATATTTCACGTAGCCCGTGTATACACTTCGGAAAATAAAATAAAAGGCCAGGGAGCTAGCGAAAGGAAGAAACTGTGGAATAATAAAAAAGGGGGATAAATAAAAGTCGAGAAAGAAGAATATCCGCGGATAGTGAGGTAGGCGCGGGAGGGCGTGCGATATCTCCCCAAGGGATTTTCGCGAACGTCCGCAGCCTCGCTGGGCAAGAAAAAGAGAATGATAAAGATGAGCCGCAGGAATCGGGCGCGCACGCGAATGTTTGGCCGGGCCGGCCGGGCCGGCTCCCAGATAGAGGTGGAAGAGACCCGCTAGAGAGAGAAATAGAAATTCACGGATGCGGGGGCTTATAATTGAATGACCCCCTCCCTCGCGGAGGAAAATCGCCGTTGTACGCGCGCGTGTATGCGCGTCCGGTAGACTGCACGGTAATCCATCCATCCAAACTGCCATTCAGCGCGCGCCCGCGCCCCGAACAAACAAAAGGAGCGATCAAAAGCTTCGGGTCCGCCCGCTGAAAGGGAGTTTTTCCTGAATGGCGATTTCGCATAGGCGGCGGCCGTCCTTTTAAGCGCGCGAAATAAAGACAAGGACGCCGCGGCCCGGCCGGGGGAGGGGCGCGCCGCGATTGCAGCTGATGCGCCACTTTGTTTTCGCGCGGCGAAAGGAGAGCGCGACTACCAAGTTGCCGGGATGAAAAGCAGGACGAGCGCCGGACGGACGTTTTGAGGCGTTCGCCGTCCGGACGTGCGCTTGCGAGAAACGCCCATTGTTCTGGAACACTTGTTTTTAAGCGAAATCGCATCAAGCAATTAACACGCGAAAAAAACTCGCTTCATTCACTCGGCGAACGCGTCGCCCTACACCCGTCCGGCTCGATTTTGCTTTATTAACGACAAATTTTTCCTTTCGACAATTCGCAAATTGTCGCTGTAAAGCGCACGCTTTGTGTGACCGTGCAGATTTTTCTTGTATTTCTTCACAGCCCCGATTTTAACCAATTTTCAATTTTAACTATTCTTTTTATTCATCCGCGACGAGTAATGTATTTAATGCAGCATTGGCTCTCACGAACTATTAGTATTGATAAATAAAGAAAATTAATCGAATAGCAGATCACATGGGTAAAGCGCTATCTATTTAGAGTGCAATATATCCCTATATGTACATAGAGAGTAAATGCTGGTTAATATTGGGGCAGACGTTATCTGTACCTGCAGCAGTCCAACGAAACATCAGCTTCGTTATTTCGATGGTCTAAAAATGAAAACTAGTGGTGAAAGTTATTCCAAAACAATATAAAAAAATATTTGAGCGTTTAAAAAGTTTTTAACATACGAAACTAGGAAATATTTTTAAAATATCTTATTCATAAGTATTTTGTATATACTCTGAACAAGAAGACAAGAAGTATAAATATGAAAATCCTAATAATTGTCGATCGAGGCAAAGCCGAGGTAGACAAACATGTGATCTGAGGCTTTTTTATTATACAGGGCTAGGTATGTATACTATTTTACAGCCTAGGGAGGCCGAAAATGCAATCTTTCGAAAACGGCCTAGGTCGGAAAGTTGTATTTTCGGTCCTCTAGGCTGTAAAACATATTTTTCATTTCGATAATTTTTGTTCGCATTGATAAAGCTTCCTGATCCATAAGGAAATGTGAAGTATCGCTCGTAATGCGTAACGCAATAAAGCAAGAGAAACTTGCTGACGCAGCTCGGAGAAAGTATAGGACTCTCAGGCTGCGAGGGCGAGCATGCACTCGAAAGGCGGTCCGGAGCGCTACTTAGGCCAGAAGGAGGTTGCAAAGGGCAACGCGAGCGATGTTCTACTCGGTGGCGCGCGGCATGTCGATAGAGAGCGGGACATCGGTGTGGTGCCCCAGCACACAGAGCACCTCCCGGCGCCTCGAGTGACAGATCCCGGAGGCGGCCGGCCCGCTCGCTGAAGTTGCTTTTGCCCCGCGCAAATTGCGTTTGTCAACAATGGCTAATTGCCGGGCGGAATATTGGCCCGCGAACCGACTCGCAATTAGCCTGATGGAACCCTCCGAGAAATTGAATTATTTGTCTCCGGCGCGGGTGCGCCCATGTGCGAAGAGCCGTTTGTCTGCGGCTGGCTGCACCAGCCCGGTGTCTCGGGACTGACGCTCGGCCCGCTCTTTTAAACTTGTCGAGTGCCGCTCGCTTCATCGACGCCAGCTCCCGTCGGGGCGAGCACGTGTATGTGCGCTCCCTGAGGAAAGAACCGATGCCGGTTTCGTAAGAGACTTGCCGGGGTTAAAAGGTCTATTGTCTATTCTCGATGTTGCGGATATTTCTTTTGCACTAACTTTGGGCATAGCGAGTCAAGGCTTTAATTGTGCGTTCAAACGCTTCGTACTATTACTGTTTTATTATATTCGAGATTTCTACACTGAGTCTCCCGCTTGTTTACTCTTCTCACGGTAAATAGGAGTTTAAGTGCTATCGATCATTGGATGTTTGCCTTTAGGCGGTAGATATGTCCTACTTTAAGTTAATTAGACGATTGTTAGCTTGTATTCTTAATTTATTTTTTATAATAAGAAAATCAAACAAATAGTTATTAATGATGCTGGTTATTTAAAATTGTAAGAAAAAAGTAATTATTTCACCCTGAAATATAAAAGTTACGAGATTTTTTTTAACAAACTCACCTACACTTGTGCTTAATATTTCTTTCACTTCAACGCGAGCTCTTGGAAATTAATTCAAAATTTTCCGCAATAATTTCCGAAAACGTTATTCTAGAAGTCGCCCAGTGCTTCGCGTTTCAGTGGTTCAAGAACAAAAGAACACTGTTATCTTTCGCTCGTCGACTGAGCTTTTCGTATAAAAGAATCAAAGCGTGACATTCACATGTATGTAATTTTGCTTGGAATAGGGTAATACTGGGGCAAATGAAAGGCACAAAGGAAACCAAAGTGGCGTAATACATACTGACGCGACAGCCATCAGCGATTTAAATCACGGGGAGAATAGCAAATTCCTATATGGATTACTTGCATTCATCTGTACAAAGTCAAACCATCGAAATAGTTTATATTTATTATTTTAATACACGGTTTAAGTAACCTTTGGAGAAAAAACGTTTTAACTTTTTTTAGAGTTTTATCCAGCGTGTCTTAGTCACTTTTATTAAAATATTTCTAAAATTCAATATGCTGTGTGTATTGCTCACGAAATGTAAATATAACCGGGCTCTTTGATCGTTCTTTTATACATTCCCCTACTATATAATATAGCAGACATCTAACGAATTTTTTAATTTTTACATATTTGACCTCTTGCAAAACATAAGAAATATTTTATTTTACCCGTCAAAATCTTAAAATGCTCACTTGTAGCAAAAATCGAAAAGGGACTTCGCGAGTTCGCAATTGCAACCCCTTCTCGTATATGTATAGCGGACGTGAAACCGGTACAGGGACTGCAAAATGGAGAGTGTGGTCTTGCGCTCATGTGTAAGTTCAGACACTATTAGGATGTGAGATACGGCGAGAAAGAGGGAGGAAGGAGGGACGATTCGAGCTCGTTTACCCGTTGATACGGAAAAGCTGCAGGATTTGGCTATAGCCGGCCAAGAAGCTGCCTCCACACTCCTTCACTCTCTCATGCACGCTTTTTCCGCTTTTTTTGTTCTCTCTCTCTCTCTCTCTCTCTCTCTCTCTCTCTCTCTCTCTCTCTCTCGTGGCGTCCACCATATGTGACACTTCTTAACTTACTCCTTTTTCTTCAATCTTTCAGATATAGTTTTAGATGAGGCTGCATTTTACTTCTTTTTCTGTTATAAACACCGTGGCAGTCTGGCAGTAAAAAAGGGGAAAGGTCAAATTTGATTCGAGTGAGTTACTTTGAAGCCTTTTTGCGCGCATGTTGTTCAAATTTTCCCTTGAATTCTCAAATGGAAATAAAAGATATAAAAATTCTTCTACCAGTTCGAAATTTCATAAAATAAGAGAGTAGGCTGATAAAATATTGCAGGAAAAGAAAAGACCTAACTAGCACTTGATCCCGGAGTAGTGCATTAATCAGCGCAATCTCCAGGCTAGCGTTTATATGCTTAAAGCTGTCTAATCGTTATCTGACTGCGAGTGCTCTCGCGGCAAAAGTAATCTCTGGGAGTATTAGCGCGTTCGCCAAGTCGAAGCCTTAACGAGGGTTTTCCGAGAGACGCAAAGGTACGCAACGACGCGCGCTTACGCTACCGTCTCTTTTCTCCTTCGCTGGATCCAGGCGCGCGGATATTTTACGGGGTATTTTGCCGGTAATGAAGGTGTTTACATGCGGCCGCGAAGACTTACCGGTAGCAGCCGAGGCCGGACCAGATAATTAGGCTGCTCTCCCATCCCCCTCAGACCTCGTCCCCTCTCGCTTGCTCTCCTTACAATTCCCCACAATACCCGAAAGCGCATGCGGGGAAAGGGAGCAGGAAGAGTTGCTCGAAATTTGTACCTTTAATTTTAGATGAAAATTCAGATAGCGCCAACAGATGGATTCTCGGAGGAAAATAAAACTTGATGCTTAATCTAGCTATTCTGAAAGGAATTATTCAGACATAAAGTAAACGCTCGGTTCCAACGTTTATTCTTCTTTCCATATTTTAAGAAAATATTAGAGTAAGGTACGTTATTTTTTTTTCAAATTTTTAGTTATAGAGCCAGCTTTGTATTGACAAACGGATTTTTCAAAGCTTCAACGATTCAATACTTTATGACGTTCGAATTCCTAGAAATATGTGTTTCTGCATCACGCCAATTTACATGTATACGCGAAAGCAAACGATATCAACTGTTTTGTTTTTATTGTATTTTAATTAATTATATGAATTACGAAAAATGTCTTTCTTTATTTAAATTTATTTTATTTATTCAATTCAATTTAAGAATTAAACTTTCATTTACAGTACAAAACAATGTGTTCAATCATTAAAATCTGAAAATCATTGAATTATTTATTATAACATTTTTATACTTTTTTTTAAATATTGCCAAATATCGAGCAAAACCAGAATTATGTCATTAAATGATTTTCAAATTAAACACCGCGATTCGTTTTAATATAAAACGCAACGCAGAAGAAAAAAGTAGCAAAAAGCATATAATGCGAGTAAAGTTTGCTTCAGTAATTTTGTCGCACCTTCAGGTAAAAGTCATGAAATAACAGCAAAGTAGCAACGGTGAAGAAAAGTACGCTGCTTATGAGACGCTGAGAACGTGCATACGAAAGGAAGGTACGCTTTTTTTCGCAAACTTTAGGAAGTGTAATTTTTTCGTGAACGCCAACTTCCGAGAATGAAATTATGTTAAATTAGAGAGCACCTTCACATCGCCGTTTCAACTTTAAGTGAAAATTTAAGTACTCAGAAATTTAGTTACTAATTATCGATTATACTTTTTGATTCCACAATAAAATTTTGTTTAATTGATGTCATTTTTTAAAATAATGCAGAATCAAAAGAAATACTTTAAATGCTTTAAAATTCTTTCCTTTTTTATTTTAATGAATATTTCACCGATAGTTATTATTTCTTAAAATGTTTATAATAGTAAAAAGCCTTCTAGCCGATTTTTTAATTAAAATTTTAGCATTACTTTTGTATGTGATCGATATATCCATCGAAAACCGAGTCCAATGCGCGTAACACAAAAAGCCGTAGAGAGCTGGGGGCGAGGGTAACGAGGGAAAAGCGAACTATCGACAGAAAAACTGCGTACCCAACAAATCCATAGAAAAGCCATGGAGATTGGGCCAAAGGCATTCGGTCTGTCTCGTTCCCGAGGGAGAATTCGTCGGCTCTTCTGTATTACGCATAACGCGGGCACTGCCGCGATCCACCTGGGCACTCGTTGACCGCCACTCCATTACGCACGCCCCATCCCGTGGACGTAGCAAGCCCCTGCAAAGTCTGAGCGGAATCTACTCTTTGCTCGCGTTCGGCAGCTTAACGTACACCAGGCAGAAAAAGGCCTATGAAGTATTGGGAGACCCTCAAGAGACTCCACCTAGTTTGTTTATCGCCGATTCGTTACTTGCTTACCGAAAAGTGCCAGCTCGTGCCGCAAATCAATGCAAATACTGGCTGACGCTGTTGCTGATAAAAAAAATTAAATCGTAAAATGTAGATGATTTTATACTCTTTAAAGTGCATTATTTGCGAAGTAATTTTACGGACAA
>JAXIUT010000021.1:11387255-11400609 GCA_035586675.1 Eurytoma californica | reverse complement strand
AGAGACAGAGAGAGAGAGAGAGAGAGAGAGAGAGAGAGAGAGAGAGAGAGAGAGAGAGAGAGAGAGGTGAAGGTGGTGGAAAATGGGCAAAAGTAGGAGAAAGGTCAAAAGAAAAATAAAACGATGGGGACGAAGGAAACGCCAAACTACTACGATAAGCACAGTAGTAAGACTAAACGTACGATACGGCATCCTTACATTGTGCAAGCACAAGTTGCGTGGATGGCTTGAGAAAAATTGATCGACAAATTAATCAATGAACTTTGTGATTATTTAATACTTGCTCAATCAGCACGTCGTTTATATTTTCTTACTTATTTAACACCATAAATGCACAGGCAGTTTTGCCCTTAAAATATTATTCGAAAAATGAAATGGAACATCACACTGTGGTTATCATTACATATTGCGCGATAAAATTTAAAAGAACAATTCGCAAACATTTTTTCAAATTATTTTATTGGTTTATTTTATAATGAATAATATTCGTATTACCCGTAAAAATTTATATAAAATGTAACCCAAATATTACAGTCAAATATTGGCAAGTATTGGCAGTAAACATTGATTAATATTGATATTTTCATTGTAAGAGTCATTAGCTATAATTTTCATAATGAATATTTGTAAAAATAGAATTTCAAATGAGTCACAATGCATCGCCAAAGAAACTTGTCGTTTATCTTTAGAAGTACAAAACTTTATTGTGTTGACGTTTGAGAATATTCATATTTTAATACTTATATACTCAAATTACATTACGTAATCAAATATCATAATCTGACCCATTTAGTTACAATTGATAGATAATTAGTATTAGTACCGCAAGTATTACTTCAATAAAAGTAAAATATTAGTTATGCGAATGAATTTAATCAACCTTTTGATTTAAATGAAAAATTGTTTTGTTATCGACATGTTCAGAAACTCGCTCTTGAATATCAGCTTCTAATTCTTCCTTTGTTGCTTCAGAAATACTCTTTCCGCTCCCGTAGTAAATGTTCTCGTTATATATACGATCTTTACGTCTGATAGTCCCATATAACTAAAAACATCAGTAATAAAAAAATAATTTCATTTCTTCAAAATAAAAACAATATTGAAATTTGCTTAGAAGTACATTTTTGCAGTGTTATTAATGTTCGAAGATATTAAAATATATGTTTATCATAACTAAATTAAAATTGGTAATACCTTATCCCAAAAGAACATGTTGAATCCAAAATTCACGTGAGTGTACTGATGGTGGTTATCATGAAAGAAAGCATCTGGCTGCCATGGTTGCCACCACTGTGCTTTAAAGTTTATTCCAGAATGATCGATTATTCCATGGCAGAAATTGTACATCATGATGGTAGAATAAACAACTGCAATAAAGTGCAAGTGAGACATAAAACAATAATAAAAACATTTTTTTAGAAAAAAGTAAAGTTTTAATATCTATATAAACTATTTTAAATATTAATTACATTAAAATGAAAAAAAAATCAAATTTACAATAAATTAATTGTAGATTCCTCTCTTAGAAAAAGTAGAAGGAATGACACGGTTAAAACGCTCTACGGCGTTATCCTCGGCGTAATCCCGTTAGAAAAAGAAGGAATCTAGAAATATAAAGTCTTCGTCGGGGATTTTCGAACTAAGATAATGTGACTGTAAAATATCGAGCTCTTGTGGGCACAATGTGAAATAGCGCCTATCCACGGGTAACATTGAACGTGATATTTCATCCCATTCCTTATTGGATTTTTTCCGCGCCGATGAAAATTCAAATTGGAGAATAGAAGAAAAATTCACTTTGCGGAGTAACTGATTTTGTCATACAGCTTATGAATGAAATAAAAAAAAACTATAAGTACTTACAGAAGTAGCATGGCATTACAAAGAGTGGTACTAAATATAACAGCTGAAGATGCGTTATCTCGACTGGGTGAATAGCAGTTGCAGACCACGCAGTTGGTTGCTTGTAAGTGTGGTGAAGCTTATGGAACCACTTGTACAAGGTAGGTCTGTGATAAAGTCGATGAAACCAATACGTAGTGAAATCCTGCAATCGAAAAAATATTCTTAGGTCTGCGAAGAGAATCCCAATGGGAATATTGAAACATTTTCTATATTTAACATTTCTATTGCAGAACAGTACATTTCGAAAATATAAAAGTACATGTGCATTTTGCTTTGTGTAATGCACTGAAATATTTTAGTTATTATTTAAAAATCAATTTTTTTATAGCTTTTACGAAAAAAATTCATATTATTTTATAAATCTTTTTTTACATCAACATTACATATTTTTAATACTAAAAAATAGTCGAAAAATCAATGGCAGTGAAAAGAATGTATTTGTAACGTGTTTTGCAACTGAAAGCATGGAAATTCGCCAAAAACCATTGGCTTTGGTGTGCCAGTAACTATTTATGCGGTGATGTTTTCGTACTTGCTTCTGGGGAAAAGACATAAATAACATGTGTGATCTTTAACAAAAAATAGATACATTTTAAATTTATGTTTTTGAACGTTTTACTATAGTTGAATCTGTTTGCACAAGATAATTGTTCATAATCATCGCACATTTTGATTTTGTAATTGAAAATCTTCGTATAGTCAATAAACTATCAAAGATTAAATAAAGGTTCATTATCTACATTGTCCGGGAAGATAAACATTTTATAGCACGCAAGCGTAAAATAAATCGGCGTTTTCGTACGTTTTACTATAAAATATCGTACGATACAAGTGCGATAAAAGTGATTTTTGGACTCGCATGAGGTTAGCGCCCGAGCGAAGCGAATAATATACTATTATTGGACTGCAACATTATAGACTAATAAGTTGCACGCCTTAATTAACTATAGAAAAAGTAAAAATAAAAATAAAAATGGAAAAAGTAGAATTGGTCACTTGTGCGAGTGTCGAATGCGACGGTGAAGCGTTTGAAAGCTCATAAAGTTGCCGACAATAAAGCCGAGTGTCCGCAAGGCCGTGTTAAAATTGCAAGGCGATATTGAAAAAGGTTCTAGAGTAATTCCGGAGGTGCGCGTACTGAAGCTAGGTGAAAACGATTGAACGAAGCCCCTGGGCTAACTCAACTCAATATGCCGTTCCGTAGCCGTGAATCCGAGCATAACCATTGTCAGAGGCCTCCCTTCCCCCTCCCTCTCTCTTTCTCTCTCTCTCTCTCTCTATTTCTTATTCGAATATAGTACGTAAATCGGCAGAGACAGTAACACTTTTCTCTCTATGCAAAAATAATCAAACGAATAACTTATAGCCTCTTATTTTTTAAAATACTTTTCGCAAAAAATAATAGCATCTAAGTAATGTATATGGTTGTACATTAATTAGCAAACTATAATATTATTCTACATTCTAGAGTCTGTTGAATTTTTGTGCGAATATTTTTGCTTATTGGATATATTATATAATATGATATATGCATCATTTGCTTCATAATTTTATGTTCTTATACATTTTATCATGTTTATTTGAAATAATTTTAAATAATTTTAAAGATAACACGTGTCAAAATATCAGTTCCGATAAATCGATTTTTAAAGCTTGTATTGTTTATCGCGTGTCGATGAAAATCAAAAACAAAAGGCAAGCAATAGCAACATGAAAAGACCACACTATATATTTAATGTATTCCTCCTTCCACGATAAATTAACTTGAATTAATTTTTTTTTTTATGTTATAAAATTTCTAGAGTGTAGAGTAACGATCTCTGATAAAATTACCAATAGCTCAATGCTTTATTTACTATTTTTAACGCGAATTAGTTTATTAAAAAATACTCAGCATTTATAAGATAGTCTATAATTTATAA
Source organism: Eurytoma californica (assembly GCA_035586675.1). Taxonomy (NCBI): domain Eukaryota; kingdom Metazoa; phylum Arthropoda; class Insecta; order Hymenoptera; family Eurytomidae; genus Eurytoma; species Eurytoma californica. The sequence continues at coordinate 11,396,782 of JAXIUT010000021.1, read as the reverse complement.
CTGATAGGTACGGTTGAAAAATGTTGAAAAAGCCTCCCAATAATGATCCTGAATTTCCAGCCTTTAGATTCAAGCCATTAAATCATTATCAGCGCAATGACCACGCCACTCATTAATATACCTCGGGCTCGCCGATGCGCTCACGAGAAAATCACTATCGATTCGTAGTCACAATCCCCATATTTAATCTCGACGCGCGCGTAAAGAGCTTCGCGGCCGTACCTAATTTAATTATACCAAGCGCGAGCAAAAGAGCGACTCTCCCCGCGCGCTCAGCTCACCGCAGAGTTGAGGCTGCTTCGCAGAAAACCTGCTAATTAATACAAGTACCGCGAGAGAAAGGGAGAAAGAGGGAGGAGCCTTTCGCGTGTGCTCCACATTTCCGGGTTTTCGTTACCTGCACGCGTCTCCTGCCGGTCCCGTGAAAATATTACCCGAGCCCTCCCCAGACTCTTTGCGGAATTCGAGCTTGCGTGCTACTTTGAAGCATCGACCTATACGCGCATGAAAGCAAACGAGCCGTGCGACGCCGGCAAAGAAGGATGAAGTAATTTCTTAATAAAATGAGCTCTCTTAGTCTTTGCTCGGTGCATTAAGAGAAACATTGAGAATATATTAATCATTATATAAAGCTGTACTTAATTAAGCGAATGAGGATTAAAATAGTAATTATAATATCAAGTGTAGTTAAATAGGATCATCGGAATTCAATATATCTAACATGTAATTGTGTTTCAATTCTCAGAAATTGCTCACCAACAAGCTCAGTATCAGTTGTTTTCAAATAAATCATCGTTCTGGAATCTCGGGTCTAAATAATTTCGTTCCTTTCAGTGCGATGGAAGAATTGATAGATTTCAGAGGACACAAAAAAAAATATTATGCAACCATCTTCGGCAAGAGCTTAGAATTTAAATTGAACCAGTAAAAAGTCGGAGTTATGGAGTTTCCTCTGACAACCGGCGCCACAAAAAGAACAGAAGTTTAAAAAAAAATGGGCGGGAAAGAATCAAACCAGTCAATCAAAGCCCAACGTATGCTCGTAAAAGGATGGCACCGCTTTTTTCTTCGTTTTCTCATGGAGATAAAAAAAAACAGAGTAGAGAGTCGCCACGGACAACCGCGCGCACAAAAATTTTGCATCGGCCAGTGCGTCGCGTACGCGCGCAGGGCTTTGATGGCAAGATATTTCTCCGAATTGGTATTGTTTACACGAATCAAGGCATCGAACAAGCGGCTCTACCAATCTCGCGCTCCAGTTGCACACATCGCTGCATACGAATTGTAAACGCAAATGAACTGCGCAAAAGCGAAAACCTTTTATTTGGCGGATTCGCGGTATTTCTCCAAATTTTTTTTTACGAACACGCGAATGTTAAGTGTTTACATTGTTTGCAGGGAACTGATTGGGGTGTATGCCTCGTTATTGTCTTTCATCTAGTTTCAATATAACGTTTAATTGATGGCCTCTATTTGATAAAGCTTATTGTTTTTATTTCAAAAACAGGTGCAATAAATTCTCCCTCTTCAATTTTAGTCAATAATTGTCTCCCTAAAAAGATGGTGGTTATTATTTTCTGATAAGGCAGTAGGTAAAACTCATGAATTATTGAATTAAATATGTACATACTTTTAATTATTTTCATATTGTAAAAGTTGAAAAAAATTTCCTGGAAATTATATCAAAATATTTTTCGAATAAATATGGCAGATATTGAATTTTGCACGAGCACAATGATTAAAAATTCAAAATTTGCATATACAGAAAATTCATTGTTTCCAAAAACATTATTTTTCTTAGAACATTTCCCGAATATAAAAAATTTGTTCTCGTTTCCAGATATGATGAATTTAAATTTTCTACATTTAGCATATAAACGAAGCCTCGCACCAAATTACATAGCGTTCGAGCGTTTCAGTAATCACAACCTTTTGATAAGTAGCAATTGACACAATTGCACGTGCAAAGTCGTTTGGAAAGCAGTGCATTTTGTAAGTACAAGAAACTACATATGGGAGCGCACGTGCATAAAGGAGCAGAAAACGGGAGGATGGGGCGCTAGTCGTCTATAGAGAAGCAAACAGACTGTCAAATAGAGACGGAAGAGAGGGAGTGTGAGAGAGAGGGAGAAATGGAGGTAGACAGAAGTTTCCCAGCTCAGCTTTGCAGGCGTATCACGTACTGTAGGAAATCTCAACAGACGAAAACGAGGGAGATAGACGAATGGAGAGGAGTCGTGAGCGAGGGAGAAAGACGAACGAGTAGCACCCACGGAGCTGAAGCCGCTCAGAAGGGAATAGCCTTTCCGTCCTGCCGGAAGATGTCCGACGTTTCGACGCTATCGACGAGGGAGACGCTTGCTGCAACTACGACGGCAACGTATGTCGCCTATTTGAGGAAAGAGAACCATTTTAACGAAAACGCTCATGCATCGTTAAAGCTTTTACGTGGTTCTCATGCTCTATCTCTTCATCTCTTTCCCCCCTCTTTTCTCTTCTCTCTTCGTCACTGGTTATCTTTATACAGCTGTGTTTTCGAAGAAAAAATCAACAATATTAAATGCCCCGTTTTTCGAACCTAACCCTGCGATATGTGCTAATCAATAATGTTATTGAACTTTTTGCGGAATTTATGAATTTTCGGTAAAATGTAAATTTACCTCTGCCATAAACAACGAGCATCAAATGATAATCATAACAGAATTTTAATGGCTGCACGCAGATTTGCGTTCCAAGTATTTCCCTTTAATAATTCAAACAAGCTAAATATTTGAATATATATTCACTTTATCTTATTTTCTTAGAATCCATGTATGTTTGCTTACTATAAAGACGAGAAAAAAGAGATCTTTATAAAGCCTAACGAAAAATGCAAAGACAAACATTTTTCCAGAATATTATACATTCCGTCTAATCCTACTACTGTGTAATTTAATGTATAAATTTTGTTTGCAATAAATTAAGAAAAAAATGCCTTTCTGCAATTTAACAAACGTTATTCAAGAATTAACAAAAATCTCCGAAGTTTATTCAATTTAATTGCTTTTTTTGTATTAAATTGATCATACGATCAATTTATTCTCTGCACTAATGAAATCATACCTCACTTTCACTTTTATATTATCCACTACTTTAGAGAAACTACCTTTAAATAAATTTTCACTTAATAAAGAAGATTCGTTTTAACTTAAAATTCTGAAAACATTTAACTTAAAATATAAACAGTCCATCATTTTCACTAGTTTTTTGCTTCTCTATTTATATATTTTTCTTCTAAAAGTACATGATAGTATATGCTCTTGTAACAAAAGTTCAAATCTGCTTAGACAGTTCGACGTACAAGGTATCCATAAATATTAAATACAAGACAACCTTATAGGCAAAAAGAACTTGACAATGAAGTACCGGCGCCCACCTGGTAATCACCTTCACTCAAAAAGAATGCGCCGAACGTCGTTTTGCCGGCGAGTAGAGGAGAGATTGAAAAAAAGTATAAAAAAATATATGGCATCGGCAAAACTGCGGGTAAATTCAAGCAACAAGAGTGGCGGCCGCGACAAGAAAATTTCGCGTAAAATTGCTCCAGTTTTCGCAGATATTCTCGTTTTTCCTAGGATTGTTCGCGATGCCTCGCTCCCTCGACAGTTTCGCGCCGCCAGCTTTCCTTCGTATAAGACGAGTCAAAGAGAATGTCAGTTGCTCGTACCCCCACCCCCCGCCTCCTCTTTTCCGCGTGCGCGGGAGAAATGTTTCAATAAGTCGACTTCTCACTGGCTTTTATCGCGCGAAATAAGTCCCTCTTTCCTCGAGCTCGATGAGAAGTACCTATTTCCTGGGCTATATATAATTTTAAGGGTAAATGCCGTCGTGAAAGTTGCCGCGTCCGAATAATTGAAAGCGACTGAGGAAGACTTGGATGAGAAGAGCGAAGATCGAGTGTTTATAAAAAGCTGAGCATTCAAAGAATCTCATTTGCTCTAATGATTGCGCTAAACTATGTTTGCGCAATTTACGGATAAAATACGGACAAATAAAGTTAATAGCATTACTTGAACATTTTTTGCGAATGCATGATGATGAAAATATTTAATTTTATTATAGTAGTAAAAACAAGCTATTATATGTGAGATCCTCCTTGTAGTAGAACATGTCATATAAGACCCCATATAGAGATTATTTTCAAATGTAAATAAAATAATGAAACCTAAATTCAATACAATGCTACTTACGATAATTAAGAAGATAATGGGAATTTGCAAGAAGAACCACAGCCAACCATATTCATCAATGCGGTAGTATATCATCGTTGCGCCACCATGTAGTACATATGTAGAAAATAAAGCAGTAGTCATATTAGCGAGTGTCAAACTGGAAATTCCCAAGATGAATTCATGTCTCTCTAATTTAGGTGATAACCACTTGTACGGTTGGCATTTCCAATCTTCAGACCTATGTCTTTGCCTGACGTAGTAATAATACTGCAAAATAAAAGTTTAAAAAGATTGCGCATCATTTCTTACATATAAACAGATGTTATGAAGCAAATGTTTTAATAATAATTATTGAGGGTGCAATAAATTTTTTATTTGTGCATAATGGCTAATCGAAAAAATACTGCAAAAAGTTTTTCGATAAGCGATAAGTTTAAAAAGGTATTTAATGGAATTCTCGGTTCATAACTGCAGGAAAACACGAGCAACGAGCTTAATTCAAGTACGTAAATTTGAAAAAGTCAACCTCATTCGAGTTCGATTCGCGAGCTGTCCGTATTTAAAATTGAAATTCCTCATGTACCCATCGCGTAGTCTCCCATCTCCCCGCCGCCGATGCCACACGCGTCACAGCTAGAAAAAAAAGAATAATCTCGCATATCGATCATCGCTTCGTCTCCGTCCTCCGGGCGTCGCGCCACGCGCCGCAACTCCATAAAAGCCCAAATATCTTTCGTTAGGGAAACGACTCGTACACGTAAAAGTGATTTACCGACTATTCCATCGGCTTTTTCTTCGCTGCGGCATTAGCGGGGAGCCGGGGACGGCGGGCGAGGGTGGCGCGGCCGCGTCGAAAAAAAAAAACGGAGAACCGCATCGGCTTCTCCCTGCAGCCCCTCGGGCCGGTGCGGGCACAACGGCCGCGCCGGAGTAATTACAGGCTCGGGGCCCGGCGCGCGCTGGCAAACACAGCGGCGAATAAACGACGGGGTAAACAGCCGCTCGTTTATCCGAGTGGAGTCGCAATTCTTGGGCGTCGCGCGCACTCGACGAGCCGGTCCGCCGACTAAACGAGCAGGTGCCGAGGAGAGCCGCCGGCAGACGGCACAAACGATCGCGGCGGAGTGCCGGCCGATTGTCAATCAAGCGTGCGCCCCGGCTCCTATGATTTGCGCCCCTCGTTTACCGCGCCGGACACGGCGGCTCGTTCGACTCGGTCCTCCTGTTACGCGAGCATTTTTTTGCCGGCACGCGCTTTATTCGCTACCGGCTTAGCTGCATTAGCCAATAAAGCGGGCCCTTCGCTTTTACGTCGCGCTCGTTCGACTTTTATAACGATGTCGATGACTGCGACGGCGAAAGCAACTGCCGCGTGAAATGATCCTCGTAAACAAACGGAATAAAAAGCACGTGCGCGAGGGGTTGCGGAAAAAAGAGGTGTGTGCGAAGTGCTCACGTGAAGGAAACCGCCCATGCTGAAGTATACGAGGTAGGAGACGACGATGCTGGTGCCTGCGAAGGTGAAGAAGCTCCGGAGATAGGACACATCCTCGAGATCGCTGTCGGTCGAGGCCGCGTCGTTGTTGTCCTGCGAGCCGCTCGATACGGTATCCGCCGCTTCCTCGTCGTCGCCGAAGCCGTAGCGCCGGGCGAAGAACACGAAGATCAACATCCATTCGCCTATCGGTGCCAACAAAAAGGGATGTCACGGATTCTTCGGGTGTCATTTTTTAATGCCATGACCGGCAGGAAGAGTGCTTGTAAAAAGCGCCTCTTAAGTGCCGCGTGCTTTGTGCGATTGACGAAATTGCTTATCACGATTTTTCAATTTTCAAGATTTATTGAAATATTTCGGATCTTTTGCAAGATATGCGAACATTAAATGCTTTGTGTACTTTCTAAAGTAATGATATCTTGTGCTGTCATTCAAAATTTCAATCATTTTATAATATAATTATTCGATGTTTAGTTGAAGTAATAACTCGCAATTACATTGATTATATTAATTGGAATATATTTTTAACTACGTAGCATGCCCTCATTTTGTCAGAGAAACCGGAACTGCTTCGACTAATATCGAATTGAAATAAGGGAAGAAAAAGATAGTAATATTTTAAGTGATATTAAACATTTGAAAAGTATCGAAAAGTATTTTATGTCTCGAAATACCTGGGAATATCGTGAGCTCTTTGGCTTTACAATCCGACAATTTTCTCGACTAAAATATATAGCTTCGAAAATGCGCTCTAGCCATTTGAGCCATTTGATCTCGAAAATCTTTTGGAATCAGGCATCGGCGCTACATAATAATTTAGCGCATTATGCAGAAAGTGGCCGTGCTCTCTGTTTATATGCATAAATGCGTGAAATACGAGAGATTAGCAGTGTTAATAAAAGGACTCAGCCGCAAACGCATGAGCCCTATAAAACGATCGGCCGAGCGACGCGATATAATTGCGCGAATTAGCTGGAATTCGAGCCGAGCTGAAAGAAAGCTCGGGCGTATGAAAAGTATAAAGTCCATCGAAATCTCCGCGACGGGCGCGGAACGCTGCGACTTAAAAGTCTATTACAACGAAAGGGCGCAGCTATATATATAGGCGCTCGGTACGCGAAGCCCCGCGCTCAGTTTTATTTCTCGACCGGACGGGGGCTTGATTTCGCGCTGACAATAAAGCCCTGCTTTCATGGGGCAATTTAGCACTGAACGCCGACCCATAAAATTCTCATAAACTCATAATATTTCGCCGATAGCCTGGGTCCCTCCTGTCGTCGTCGAGCGCGCCTCTTCTCATCCACCTTGGCAGTCGCGCCACGTAGGTATGAGCTCCAGCGAGCAGACGGCCCGAAGAGAAAATACGGGAGATTCCTCGGCGATAATCGGCGGGGTAGGGGGTCGAGGGGGGCTGGCTGCCTCCCCGCGAGCGCGGAAAAATGCGATGTAAGTGAAGAATCGGCTGCGTCGGGCTTTACTTCGAGCGCCGCGTCTATTTACGGTGATAGAGATATAAGGGAGAGAGGCGCGGGGTTGCTTCGCTATTTTTACGTAATAAAATTCTCTTGACTGAAATTTATGAGAGCCTCGGACGAACCCGCATTTTGATCTAAAAACTTCCATGTACGGACTATTATGATCATTCGTTTACGTCCTATCTACGCTGGAAATAGCCTATTGATAAGCTAGCAATCCTCGTAGTATTTGTTCAATTCATTTTTTCAATTTTTTATTACATGTGCGAAGTAGGTTCTTTTCTTTTGTTTAAATCAAGATATTATTATTAATCACAAATTTCGTATGATTCTTATATCTATATCGTGTAACCAACACCATTTTTTGTGATTACGAACATAATTATCGGTACTAAATTAGGTGTACTTTTTTTGCTGCGTCATTTCGCTCATTTTATTATCTGCCTTTTTAGTGATTTTATGATAATCTATTTATCTTATGATATTTATACTCTACAATAACAAGATTATTCAGAATTTTTTCTATTGAAAAATGTTCATTAAAGATAAGTTTATGATAAAAACAAGTAAAAAGTAGTTATTTTTTACCAGAGTAAAGTAGCATTAATTTTATTATTTCTTTTAAAAATTGAATTAAATATATTCAAAAATTGAATTTATTTATATTTTTTATTATAATTTGTTTTTAAAAAATTTAAAAAAACCGGACTTTTCCAGTTAATGTAATGTTGCCGATTAAATGTCGATACAATTCTAAAAGCATTTATTCAAAACATATTAAGGTTGAAAATACTGAATAAACAATGTCAAAAATATATCTGTGGCTAAGTTCTCTAAGTCTTCACGATTTATGTCTACTTCTCATGATTTCGAAAAAATAGAATTATAATATTTACACCAACCTGTACGATTGAAATCTGCATTTTGAGATGCAGGAATTGCAATGAATTAATAATTTGTATTTTGAATGTAAGGGCAAATATTGTCAATAAAGTAGTTTTTTCGTTAACTGTGTTAGCTATTTAAGCATTTCATTAGTGCTATTTTAATTACCGTCAATCCAGTAATGTATTACGATGACTTTTAACGACAAATTAGAGTGCCTATGTTTTTATTATAAAGTATACTTTAAAGTATACTTTAAGTATACTTTAAAGTATACCTACACAGTCACTGATAAGTAGAGAGAAAAAGGACAATACCTCGAAAGCAAGATCCTAGGAGGAAAAGAGCAATCGTAGCTGCCAAGGTTCCCGCGAAACTCGGCAAACGATCCCAGTGCTTGTACATTTTTTCGGTGTACATCTCCAGCCATTTGTTCATTATCGAATCCTTAACGTCCCTTTCTTGCTCCTTGAAAGAGGCAATCGACTCCGGTGATTTTTCCAACTTTTCGGACCTGATGACCCCATCATTGAGATCCACGCTTCGCAACATATTGCGGACTCCCGTAAAAAGATAACTCGAGCGACTCGCATATAAATGCTCGCTCTTCCTATCAGCGATTATCGAGATATTATCTAGACTTTGAGACTTTGATATGTAGAAGGATGAGAGGTAATATGAATTTTTGTTGTAATTTATCTGCATTATCTTAATTAAACTTGTTTCTTAAGTATTGAAATTAAATCAAATTAGTCTTTTACTAGATTATAATAATATAAAATTTAACAAAATGACTTTATTGACAATATTTGCACTTAACTATAGTGGCACTGTAAGGTACCCCATTGTGAAATACGCATTACGTCAAACATGAGGTATCATTTATAGATTTTTTTGCAAATTATGGAATTTCGAGAAATATAATTGGTTCTATTTTCAGCCTACAAAATTACTTTATTATACCTATGATCGTTTCCAGATTGTTGCACTTCGGTATAATGATAAATATGTTAAATTATTATTTTCAAAACGTGCATTTTCATATTAATATTCGGTTCTGATAATAAAGAAAAATTTATTGGAGATAAAGATCTTTTTCTTGGCTTCCTTGATCATTTATCATTTTTAAATCCGCGTTGGTGTCACGTAATATCGATATAAATAAATTGAACAAATAGGATAAATAAATAAAATTAAACAATAAAACATGTTGAAAGAGGTGAAACCAGCCAAATTTTATCTATTTCAGTATCAATATAAAAGTATGTATAGGCTAATTTTGTTATGAATTAACTTTTATGAGGTTTTTTAACCAGGGGTCCCTTTTGTTCAACGCAGTTGCATAAATTTAAATAAAATATTTACCTTTTATTTTTTTTTTCAGTTTTAAAAAACCGCTGCCAATAGATTGGCACTTAGCTTCCTCCAACTTAATTTTAGATTTCCTTTTATTAATTTAAT
>JAXIUT010000021.1:11360580-11377487 GCA_035586675.1 Eurytoma californica | reverse complement strand
ATTATATATTATAAACAAATTGTTTTCTATTGTAATTTTTGTTTGGAGTCAGTTATTCTGTAAAAGAAATTTAAGGTGTAAACCCCCCTTAAATTAAGCCAATTAAAGTGAAAGCTTTATATCTAAAAGAGTGAAGAAACATTCGGTTGAGTGCTCTTGCCTTCTTTTACCTTTAAAGAAATGTTATTTCTGAAACTGCAATTTTTGGCTAATGTAGCGAAAAAACGCAAAGAATGCGGTAACTGCGTACTCACCCCACAAGGCTCGACATCGAGAGGCGGCAACGGGTTCAGGGGTATCTTGAGTGTGAGGCCCGGGTTGTCCCTGCGGGTCGGCGGCGGCGGGGGCGGCGCGCCCGGTGGCGTTCCCACCGCGTCGCCCGGCAGCCGGGAGACCACCAGCTCCACCGTGTTCGAGGTCGTGCGCAGCACCTCGAGCGCCTCCTGCAACAAGTAGTAGCGGCTTTTACGATCGGGGAAAAAAGCTCTTGCGCGGAACGAGCGGGGGGGAAAAAATTTACGGAGTCGGCCGGGAGCCCGGGAAGAAATTGCATTTCAGGAGGGCAGGGGGCGCGAATGCACCGAGCGCCGGAGAGATGAGCAACGATAATGGGCTCGCTCGTATGGGATTTTGAATTACTTCCTTACATTACGGCCGCGTTTACGAGGCAGCCTTTTTTTCGCCACCGCCGTTAAGTTAGCGAGCGCGCCGCGAACTTTTACTTATATCGCTCGATTCGCGCTTTTCGCCGGGAAAATTATTCCGCCGTATGAAATATGCATGCCGCGCGGAGTAGCATTATGATAATTCGAGACTGCGTGCGGCACTGGCTGACCAATCGCACTGCAGTCACATGTGCAGCATTGTAATGTAAACACTTGTGACACATTTTGTGCAATTCAATTTTGGTAAAAATCTTTCCGAGCTTTTTATGAATTAACGTTTACTTCAATTTTTTTGTCAATTGAATATTTTTAGCTTTTCATTGCGCGCGTTTGGAGTGTACGATCGAGTATTCAAAATACGAGCCAAACAATGCCGTCAGCCTTTGTTGTCACGTGCATTCAACGATACTACATCTATTTTCAGATATATTCGGGAAATGCATGCTTGTAGTACTATTTATCATTATGGTCATTCACTGAATTCAAACTGTGCACCTGGCTTCCTTTCCAAATAACTTTATTCATAAAATCAGTAATCTAAATTCCTAGCAACCTAAGTAAAAAAGCGTTTTATTAGCAAATTATAAATTTCGTTTCGATAAATAAATTCCTTAGGCGCTTAGCACGTATTTGAGCAATTAAGGAAAGTTAGAGCAAAGATGGTTCGTGGGAAAGGGGAACGAGATGGCGAGAGTAAGTAGGTGCAGCGATTCCAGAATGCATAACGCCGCCGTCATTGGCGAGACGAGCGGGCAGACAGGCCGAGGATGATAACGTCCGTTCGGGCACTGTGGCATTATGCTAATGGCATGCAAATCTTTAACGAGGCTGGCAGGGGGAGGCAAGTGCCGTCTTGGTCCGCGGCGAAGTGGCGGAGGGGTCTAAGGTGCACGCGCCAAGGGTACCCATTGTACAGTTTCGCGGAGGCGTTAACGCCGGCCCCGATGCTAATCGGCGTCCTCGAAGCAATCGTCCCTGGGAGTAGCGGCGTGCGCGCGCGAAATATCTCATCGGTGATTGCGCCTAATTGCGCCCGGTAATTCCGGGCTCGGGCGGCGCGGGACACGCGCGCCGAGCGCGTAATGAAAGCTTATTAGCGACGCTAAGCAGCCTCTTGTTGTTTGCGAAAAATTTGTTGACGGGGAGTAGGCTCGAGATCGATCGGAGCGTGAAGCTGGCTTATGAGCTCGCGATCGCTAATTCAAATTACCTATTCGCGATAATCCGCTACGCGCGATGGCGCTTATTTCTCCGTTGCAAAATAATGTTCACGCGAGGAGTTAATCATTTCATTGTTGTCAGTTCATCTTTGCGAAACGTAGCTTGCATTTTAAATTTATACTGGATAAGAATAATTAAATATATGAATTGCGCGTTATCAAAATAAAATAGGATTTAGAATTGCATTCCAGTCTGCATTAATTAATAATAATAATTCTCGACTTAATTTATAGTACCTTATATATAATTATCCATTAATTAATTCCGTTTAATAAAATCTTGTTAAATTATCTATCCTGGCTAAAAAGTGATTCATTAAAAAATAAATAGAATTATCACCATTCTGTCATTTTAATAAAACAAAAATAAATTCTAATACTCATATCGGTGAAAATAAATTCGGTATCAACTTTTCACCATCGACTTTAAAGCCAATTAGCAAGTCAGCCACGGATATCGGGACTGAATCTTTTCCCTCACTGCAGATTTCTTTTCTCCCACTGAAAAAGGACCTCGTAATTACTGTAGCTCGCTCTGAAATCTCCCGCTAATCGTTTCGGTAAATTAGTAGCAATTATTGCCAGACCGAGGGACGCCGAAAGGGCAATCGAGGCGTAACGATTCCCGGAACATTTAAGGGCGCTTTTCCCTCACCGTTTGCAGCCCGATTATTTAAAGACAGTTACACTGCACCACCCCGCGTTACTCGTAAATTTTATTTTTTTCTAAAAAATATCCCGGAAAAAATACGACGCATAAAAACGCGAACACGCGACCGCAAGTTTACGAGTAAAGTTGTAAACTTTCTGGGATGGAGGCGACCTTTATTAATTACTGGCTGCAATGGTGTATGGAAATCGCTTCAGTGATAAAAAATATTAAATTTTTTACTGCTTCAACATATTGTTTTCTCTTCAACTTTATGCTGTTACGTTGATGAAAACGTGAGTTCGTTTCGAGCTATTAATTCAGTTCAATCAAGTTTGGAAAATAAAAAGGTGCAAAAAAAATTATTTTACTACTTCTGTAAAGTTAATACTTGAATTATTTTGCAATAAAATTAATATAAGAATTAGCTGAGAATTTTCACGGAATTTTTTTTTGCTTGTTAATATTCAAACGATTGAGGAAACGAGCAAGCGGAGGGCCGCAACTCAGGCCGGTAACTTCTGAAAGGCAATTAACAGTTATGGATCGAGTTAAAACCGAGGGACACTTCGACTCAATTATAGTTTATCGAATCGACGGCTCCCGTAGCGGCATTCGCGCTGTAGGGATCGGATCACGGCGTCGATTCAGCCGTGACTGCCCTCGGGGGTTGTCTACTGCGGGTGACGCTCGACCTAAACGCGCTGCTCGTCGAACTTACGTAGTTGGTGAGACCCGTGAGGGGTATCCCGTTGGCGGCCAGGAGGATGTCGCCCGGCTGAAGTTTGTTCGACAGAGCGGCTGGCTGCTGGGGGAAGAGCCGTTTCACGCGCACCGGTCCGGCCATTCCGCCGCCAGACACGCTGAGGCCCAGGCCCCGGCTGCTCTTCTTCAGCGTCACTCGGAACGTGCTCTCTGCAATGAGAAAATAATTGCGTTGCCTTAATTGTTATGTTACGAAAAAAATCTATAGTTAAGTTAAATATTAAAGTGTAATTATTTTCGAGTCAATTTTGTAATCTATACTTTAGCATTTATCTACTTTGTTTGCCTAAGGCCAAACTATCAACTAATTGCTTTGTCAATTTTATTCGAAAGATTTTTCTACGTTTATCAATGTAAATTGACCTCAGAAATGTGTTTAAATTACATCTCTCGAAAGAAACTAATAATAGGTGACTTGGAAGTCGAGATAAAAGTGTACAAATTAAGACTAATGCACTTATTTCCCGCTACTAGCGTCTCCGCTCGAAATCGAAGAGGAACGTTCCTCCGGCGTAAATGCATAACGAATAGCTCCTCTAGTAGCGAATCTAGAGTTCCGCATAAAACTCGCATAGATTACCAATTACTCGCCGGATTACATCTTCGACTGCAATTTATGTCTGCGGAGTCCGTCCGTAATTTACTTTAGTTACTCTATCTTTAGTCTTTCCTTTTAAGCGTAAAATTCAGCTTCATTTTCCAAGTGAACTAGTACGAGGTTGACTCATTGACCTTATGGTGATAATGTCCCTGGCCCACATGCATTTCTCAAATATTTAAATTACAATCTTTTCTTAAAACTGCAAAACTTAATGCATTGAATTTAAAAAAAATTTGCCGCAATATAAATTTGTTTTAATTTAAAAAAAACCGTCAGTAAACAATTAATAAAAAATTATAAAGTATTCGTTACGTTGAATAATTATCGGTGAAGTCTACATTCAAATAAGCCGGGTTTAAATTGATCAGAGCAAACCCTTGAAAAAGAATATAAGAAAAAGGTAATCCAATAATGTTACCGGAATAATTAATTACGACATTCGAATGAGCGAGGAGATAAAAAAAGTAAAAAAGAAAAAAAGAAAAAGAAGAAAAAAGAACGAGCGCGTATTAAAGAGCCCTTTCGACGAGTCACGCATCTGTGCAGATCTCCGGATCTCTCCCAGCATGAGAGTTTCAAAAGTTTCTTCATCGGCGGTTCAAAAGCCCTCGCTTCTCTTTCTCGCCTCGAGTTTTTCGCGCGTGCGTAAGTTGCGAAAAAGTGGCTAGCGGGCGAGCGAGCGAACTAATGAAAATAGCACAATGAAAGGTGCATAAATTGAATGAAGCACCATCGAAAAGGAGTGCAAACGGCGGCGCGCCGGTAATAATTAAAACTTTAAAATCTGCACTTTTTACCTGCCCCCGTGCCCTCCCCCTCATCTCCGGCCAGGAGTTGCGGAAAGGCCAGTAGCGGCAGCTGACGCGGCCCAGGAGGAAAAAAAGCTCACTCGCCAACTGACTTTAAAGCGTCTATTTACTTCCCATTTTATAAATGAGGAAAGGGAAAAGAGAAAAAGAGAGAAAGAGAGCGTTAAGAGCGTTTTCATTTAAGCGTCTCATTTTTCAGCCCCTCTGTGCGCGTATCCTCGCTATATTCGCGATACTCTCCTGGGGCCCCCTCCTTTTGCGCTCTTTGAAAATTTTATTAATGCAGGAGTGGTCATTCGGATTTTCTGTTTGTGTGGGTACTCGTGTTTCCTCACCCTTTCACTCAGAAGAATTTACCTTACAACTTACGTTTTCTAGGTTATTGCTTAATTAAAGAGGAATTCCGCTAAAGTAGCCTTTAACTTTTTTGCAGCCTTACAATTTCATTGAATAGCGTCCATGGCTACAATTGCAAAACTGTACCTGTTAACAAAAATTCCTACTAAAATTTTTGAGAACTGCTAACCGTTTCCACCAACGCGCGTATTTGTTTGCAAGCAGTTTAAATTAAATTAAACCGAAATCAAAAATAACGTGAAATTGAAATAACTTTGTACAATGAAATGCAGTAAATATCGACGGGGGATATCAAAGTTTAAATTTGAATTAGCATCGAATAACAACTACCGAAATTGAAGCGAACAATTCTGACTCGCGTAAAAAGGTCGATTATATAATAACGATACGATTTTTCAGGCCAGAGAACGTCGGTCGATTTTTAACTTGATATTCATAAGCAAGCAAGGGTTTTTGCAGCAAAACATAATTCACGCGGTAGAGCAGGCATTATCTTTCGCAAGAACCGGACGACACCGTAATATTTTCACGAGACCGCTTATTAATTATTCAACCCCGAGACATTATTCCCTTTCGCGTGACTCGGCGAATCCCGCGCCAATTTTCCGACAACAATGTGGGCGCAGTCGGACAACAAAGATGCCAAGAATTTCACCTCGATAAAAGGATCGTCCGACGCTGACGCGCTTTAGTTGCACGCCCTTCAAATGCTTGCGATTAATGGTCGTTTTATAATTCTTAATTACACGTTTTCTTTTCGTTTATTCATTATTTGATGAATTCTTTACGCAGACATTCTTCATTTTCCTAGGCATATCATTTTGCTGTTCTCATACATTTCTTTTATTATTTACAAAGTTAATAGCAGTTAAAATTTGACATTTTTTAATAAATTCACCAAGACAAATATTTTGCATAACTTTAATTATCTATATTTATTTTGACAGATTAAGTCTACAAATTTCCCTTAATAAAATCTTCCAAGCGGCAGAATGAATGGCAAATAAGAAACTGCAATCCACTCTGCAATCTGATATTAATTTAGCTTTTAAAACAGAGTAAAGAAAGAATAAATTGAAATGTTAATATATCCATCTCATTTCCGCAAAGCATCAAGCTCGGTAATGTTATAATACCCGGCACGAAAAAATATCTCTTTGTCCCCGGGCCTCCGGAGCAGAGTAATCAAATACATATTTCGGGTGAACTGGATGTAAAAGTCGGGGCATCCGTATAACGCGTGTCCATTAGGCTGCCTCCCGCGGCTCTCCGCGCGGCCGCAGAGGAAGAGAACTTTTCATTTCCGGCAAACGAGTAATTTCGACGCCTAGAACGCGCCGCGGCGCGAGCACGTCTCTTTCGCCTCGGGCGGTCGCGAATTCGCCGGCCGCTGAGGAGATAGCTCGGGAGATAGCGCGCCGCGCGAGAGCGGAGGGGTAAGAAAAACTTTTCTCGGTCAAACTGAAATTCTCGCGCTCGCCGGCGAGGGCGAGTGTCTATTTCTGTCCCGCTCTCTCGCTCTCCCTCCCTTTGCCTCTTTTTCTTTGAGCTTGTTTTTGCGAGACCCGCCCGTCTTCGCCATCGTGCTGTCATATTTTTTCGTGACACCGAGCAAAATATTTGAGACGGTGCAACCTCGTGATGGTTTTCCTTCATTAGACGCTTTCTCGAAATCTTTTAAACGATAAATTTCTTTATTTCCCTTTAAATTATATAAACAAGTAGGTGTGAGTTAAATAAAGAAATAACAGTATTTTTCATAATTACGTAAAGTTTCTAGTGGGGATTCAAGCATTTTTAATATTCATACCGCGGGAAAGAGAGAATCTGCAGAGCTCCATTTTGAGAGAGAAAAACATTTGCATGGGGAGCTTCATGCATAGCGCTCTAAAACAACTTCCCGTTTCCGGGAGTGCATTCTCCTAATACAGCCGGAAACTCATTGGCCGACTGAGATATACCGGGGGCGAGCGCGACTTTGCGCATTCCGCAAGCTCCGCAGGTACATTCTTCGGCCGTCAGTTTTCGAATCTCGCCGACTTAACATTCACTCCTTCACTCCTAATAATACAGATGAAACTAAATTCGAGCGGAGATTGTATTTAACTTTGGAATTTAATCATCCAACTTGAAAATTTCAAATAAAACTTTCAAATGAGGCGTACTTAATTTCTTAATGAAGCAAAAATGTTCGTAATTACTTCGGAAACATTTATTCGAAATGTTCTAAAATTTTGTTTAGTCCGTAAATTCCGTTACGAACGTGTCGAGCGTAGCAGCCCCAATTGAGAGTGCAACAAGAAATAACGAGCCTAACAAAGGATTCGTCCTCTCCGAAGCGGCTACAGCTTCGCAAATATCATAATGCACCGGTACACAAAAGCAAATAAGTCATTACGCGCGACAAAGACGAGCAGGGGCTGGGCCCACAGACGTAAGCCGGCATGTATATTTATTACGGCTTTCGGGTGGTTAGGAGGAGGCGCAAGTGCAAACTCGATAATGTGCGTTTTGTGTGCTCGAGGAAGTCAATTTCCGCTCGGATGCCTCGCGCGTGCTCCGCCGCTTTAGATTCCATCTCCCGGCGCTCCTTCGCGGCGGCTGCGCACATGAGCATCCCCCACCCACTGTGCCTCGGGGCTTCATTGTACGAGCGTGGCGGCGACGGAGCGCAAAGCTGATGTTGGCAAATATCGCCGCGAACCTCCAGGAGCGATGTCTTTTTAATCAAATCAAAGCCTAGCTCCCGTCTGGCCTTTGAGGCAGCCGAGGGCTCCATCGGCCTACTAAAGCGGCGGGGATTCCGAAACGCGCGGTCGATCTTTGAATCTGGCCTTCCTGGCCTTTCATTCGCTTTACGAGCTTATCTTTGGATTATACGCTCAAATTTGTTCGTCTTACTCCAACTTTGGTTGGAAAACATTAAAAAACCATTTTAATCAATATTTCAATAAGGATGTCAAAAATGTTGGAGAGAATTTACAATTTATTTTCGTCAGAAAAAATCTTTCTGCCAAGTTAAAGTATCAAGTTATACTTTAATGAAAATTAAGCTCTTCATCTTTTACACGCTTTGAAACTGTGAATCATTTTTTAATAGCTCTTTTAAAAGTCTCGAGACGTTTTTAACGTTATTAAGGGAAGCTTTTAAAAATCTTAATATTCTTTTTCACGTTATTACCATTTTTAGTAATAATAGGTGAATATGGTAAATTAAAATTTTTAGCAAATTACTTTCCGGGGCATTGATTTATTCATGTTATATTGACAAATTATTTTATTGAAACTGAAGCTTTATACGAAACAAGAAATATTTTCATTTTTTGTTTATTCTAGACATAACAAAAGGCATTAATTAAATTTGTAATGTAAAATGTTGCTTAAAATAGCAAATTTTAAAAAATTATCTGGAACTACTTTTGTTAAGTTCGGTCTGAAGATGAAAATTTGATTCATGTACTTATAAAATAATAATAGAAAACAATCTTAAAATGTTCACCCAAGCTCATGAATCTTTTCTTATTAATTTGAACGCAATTCTACAAAGAATATAAATTGAGCACCCTGGCAACTTTTAATTAAAACTTTTCCCATCCTCTCTGCCATTTTTTCGAACTAACTCAAAGGTTTAATGACAGAACTTGATTTTTTTTTTTTCAAGAAACTTGCTCTACTTTCTGTGGAACTCCCGGCCAGGCATGATCGAAACGAGGATCCAGAGCTGTGATACCACGATATAAGTACGTACACACGAGGGAATCGAAACTGGTGGGAGGACAGGGGGGGAACTAATCGGTCAGTGCCGTGCTAGGTTACCAGAGGTGGGTGTGCAACTCTCCAACTAGCTCCAAATAGGAGCAGACTATCCTTTGAGTGTTTGACCTTTGCGAACGCAACGCCGGCTCGGTTAATTGTCGATTTTGGACGCAGAGCGTGTTTAGTGTATCGTGAGACCGTAAAATTAAAGCCTACAGGCGTTACGGGAGACGACTATCTGTGACGAGCATGCGATCATCCCCCTAGCCAAGTGTGCTCTTCGCTGAACCTTAAACTCTATGATTACTCTCTATTTATAGATCAAGTTATTGATATGAAATATGTTTTTGTTTCATGTCATAAATCAATCTTTTTTCTTCAATATTATTTATGTCTTAATTTTTCCGACGTTTTCGACTCGAATTTTCGAGAAAATTTTGTAGAGCTTTATCTTTTGCACGAGTAATTCAATTTAAAATTTAAAGCATCATTATTTAATAATTTTCAGCAGAAACTGTCTAAATCTTGGCACAGCGTCAAGACGTAAGACAGAATGAAGGAACATCGCGACTGCCATTATCGATGAATCAATGCTAGAACGTGCGCGAATTTTCTCGATAATTTTACACGAAATAGGAAGCACGGCCACATTGAAAAGTGCCTTTTCATGTAAAACTTCCTGGGCAAGCTATACGGCTTGGATTTACATCATTAGCATTAAAATTTATTTACATTTTTTCCGTTTTAAAGAAGAAAATAAAATTGACATGCATCCATTTCTTTGCTTTCAGTGAAACTCGGTTATAAAACAAATCCTTCCGACCGCGACGGCATGCGCCTTATCCATTCTAAAGAAAAACTAGAGCATTGCTTACTTGGCGAATTCAATAAAGGCATTCTTCCTTTGATTTCGGCGCAAGCCGAATATACGAGCGGCCAGAGAAAGGAAAAAAGGAGAAGTTGCGGAGAAAAAAGAAATTGCAAACGCAATCGCGAGAGCCGCGGTAACTGGGAAAATAGCGCGATCCGCGTAAAAGGAAAGGATATAGGCAAAGCGCTAACGAAGTTCGCGCACGTGAGAAGATATATGCTGCATCGGGGCGATAAAAGAGCGAGTTCGCGCGGAACGATTCATTGGCTATGAATTACCGGTTCACCGACACCTGAGCGCCGGGGGATAGGCTGTGGCGCGCCGCGGATTTCCGGCCTTTTCTACAATATCTCCATTGGCATTCGGAGGCCCGTCCGATAACGACCCCAAATAACTTGCCGACGCTGCCGCGGCGGCACTCGGACCACCGCTGCTAGTTAGCAGTTGGCGCGTAATTTTAGCGAGGACCGCCGCGGCGCGCAGCCGGAATTCGCCCGGAGGAGGGGCAGGAATCGATAATGACAATGCGCAATTTCGATGGGGCGCGCGAGCGTGAGATCGCGCGAAGTAGCAAACAATGTCCCGCTAATTTTATTCCATTGTCGGGGGTTAAGTGCGAAGACGTGAATGCATTGCGTCGGCGCGCTGCTAATCCGCGCTCTGCGGTTCTTGCCGAGCGCCATTCGGAATGCTCGTGATTTTCGTTTGGCTGCAGCTGCGAGTGTTTGTCAAGTGGCTAATTGTTCCCGCAAATTAGAATCTGCGGCGGCGGGATTCAAAGTTGGCAGTTTTCTTTTTTCAACTCGGTGTATCTTTTGCACAAACTTTTTGCAGCTGTAGCTTTTGTACATCGCAACGATGGAAAAAAATATTCATATTTTTTAGATAAAACAGCAGGAATATCAACACAGTCGAACATGCAAAACGGCATTTGCAAAAAATTCCGACGCGACCGCTTCTGTTTTTGTATTTCCAGAAACGCGGTTGAAAAAAAAGCGCCCACGAAGAAGAGAAAAGCGCGCTCGCTTTTCAAGCACCGGAAGGCGTTCGCTCGCTCATTCAGCCGCGAAAAAAAAACAAAAGGTCCCGGGGGGCGCGCAGAATAAATATTTGCGCGCCTTTACAGGGTGTCTGTCGCCCCGCTGTAAAGTCTTACGCTCCAGCGAAACTCTCGCTCTCTTCTCTATTCAGCGAATGTCGAGACTTCCGCGCGGCCGCGCGCCGAATCGATTAAAAAGCAAGTGGGCAGGGCTATCGGATCCGCCGAGCCTTATCGCGATCGATGGGATTTAAGAATCGGGCTCGCCGACAAAGAAAATTATTCATAGCCAGGTATATATATAAGGGAAAAAAAGGAGCGCGGCTTCTTCCCCCGGTAGCCCGAGTTCGAGTTTGATCGCAATTGCCCCGGGTTCAATTACCCGTTTGCCCGCCTTATCTGCTATCGCGGGCTTATCTCCGGGCACCCCATTAGCATTCCGCTACTTTGGCTCCGCGCTATCTTCTCTCTTTCCTATTTTTTTCCTCGCTCCTCTAAAGAAAGGGAACGGAGAGACACCCCCGCGTCCATTGTTTCTTCTGCCGGCGTGAGATGATTATAGATCCGGTATCGGAGGGTATCAGACGCATTCGTATCTGCCGACAGACGAGCTAAAGAATTGCTTTGCCCTCCATCCCGCTCTATCTCGGTGTTGCGCCGTTCATTATTCCGCTCGTGCATTTGAATATTCTTACGAGCTACGCAGTTCTTCTCTTTCTGCAATTTTTATGAAAGAACCGAGTCAACCTCGTCTAATCTATTTAAGTAAAAGACGGTTTCCGTGATTTAATCTCTCGTATTAATTTTCATCCCGCCGCTGGCCAATGTGATCATTTCAATACTTAAACAACATTAAAAGTAATAATTTTATTTGTTGAAATAAATTCTTTTGTACGACAATTTCAAAACGCAGCATGAACCAGAAGTGCGTGGAATATGCAATGTTAACTGTTGTTATAGAAACTGTAATACACGGTAATAAGTAAAAGGCTGAGCTGCTGTGAACAAAGGGTCGAGAAAATTGGGGAATGATAATGAGGCACAAAGCAGTGCGTATTTACACGTTGCTATGCGCATTACGTAGGGCTGTGCGTATTTGTTCATATGCAACTCCGCGTCTGTTTGCGAATCTGTTCGTGAGCACGTGCCTATGTTCGTATGGATTAGAATGCTCGACTCACATGCACCTGCAAAGGACATGGTGTTCATGTTCGCGTTGTTGATGAAATGGCCAAATTAGCATCGACATTATGCTTGACAATCCAGACTTTAAATTTTCGATAGCATTGAGATGCCGACAAATTCTATAACAAAACAAAATTCTAGTCAATTTATTTATTCATTCGTTTGCATTTGGTACCCGCACGCACGGAGCTTTTAATTTTCATTTTAAATGCGCACGATAAAAAAAACAGTCCACGTACAGAAAAATATAAAACCGGATGGTCTAGTCTTTTTGCAAAGGTGAAAGAAAAATAAAGATAAAAATTTGCGTAACTTATTATTAAAACCGAAATGAAAAATTCCACTTGAAAATGAAACTAGTTAGTCCTCTATTTCCGTGTTCTTGTACATTTAATCAGCAATGACGTTAGAGATAATTTGGCCAATTGATTGAATTTTTAACGAGAAGCATCCCCGGCATATTATTCGCGCAAAACAGCTGTCAGGAATAATTTGTCTGCTGAAACGTGGGCACGTGAAAGCTGGAGTGGATCGTTTCTCCCAGCCAGGAGCACGGCAGCCGCGTAGCTGCGCCGCGCATCTGATTACGAAATCTACGTAACGCCGCGGCGTATCTCGGCGGGCAATTAGCAGCGGAGGGCGCTGGGCACCGGGAACTGGCGAAGGTTGGCCGAAAGCTTGCGGAAGTGAATGAATGGACCGGGCTCGCGGCGGCACGTAGGTGTGCAGTTACGCCGGCGGCCGCGGCGCGTCCGTGTGCGTGTGACCGAGAAAGAGGAAGTTCGGTGGGGGCGGCGAGTGCGCGCCGAGGCCGGCCGGAACGCGCGTACACAGTGCAAGTGGCCTAGTTCGGCGGAAGGCGCCGATCGATAGCGCATTCTTGACTTGCTGAAACTGGCCCGGCGGTGCGTCAACGCGCCCTCCCCCCGCCCCCCGAAAGAAGCGCCGCGATCTCGCGGGATCAGCTGCAGCCCGACGGCACGTACGGCATTTAATCCTCGCGAGGCCCGAGTGCGCCCGAGCCGATAAGAGAAATTGCCGCGCGATTCCTAGGCCTGCCTATCTGAGCTGTCGCTCCGCGTGGCTGCGAGGCAGCAGCCACTTTTTTTAACGTAAATAAGGACGTTGCAGCTCGCCGGCGGTTTTAACTTATTGGCGCCGGAATGACGTCAGCTGAACCGGGTCACGCGAGCAAGAGTTTCCTTATATTCTCATATCTCGGCTATAAAATTATAAAATATTGCTTCGCGTGCTCATGTGAAAATAATAAAAAAGCTCTTGTGTTCGCTAGTAAATTTTAATCGATCAGTGCATTCTTTTAAAATCACGATATATATTAGGGAGTATAGAAATGATTTTAAAAAGCCGTTTAAGTTGCAAAGATAATTAAAATTTGAATTGAATGGCTTATTTATCAAAAGTTTGTCATAAAGTTCTTAACAAGATTTAACGAAGAAAGCCGAACAATCGATAATCAGAGATAATAAAGAGTATCCTGGATTAACATTTCGATATAGCTAAGTCTATCTTCTCCGGAGGCTCTCGAGAAGACACGAACTAATTGACCTTCCAACTTCGTTCGAGCCCGATAATTTCGTTAGTGCGCCGGAACCTCGGAGGCAGCAACTTACGAAAAGAGTGATTCGGGTCACTCGAGTTCGTTAATTGGGGTAAGGAGGCTCGCCACTGTGCCACCCTCCTTGGCGTGATTTTGATCGCACAGATAAGGGCTTCGCCGCCACAATAGACACGACTGATAAGGCCTTCGACAGCCGAAGAGGAAAGTTTGCTTCGGTCCACTGTCGACCTCAGCCCCTTTGCGTTTGCGGGCTACTCCTTTCTATGAAATTTTATAAATGTCCAATTGTACAGACACGTGAAAAGGAAATCCTGGGAGAAGTCCTGTTAGACCGGGGAACACCATCAGAGTTTCGCGACTGCAGGAGGAAAAAAGCAAAAGAGTTGGCGATTGTATGTATAAGTGTATACCAGTCCGGTCGTGCCATCGATCTTGTTTCGAACTCCTTCCTTCTTTCTCAACTTTCCTATAGGACCAAACAACGAAAATAAGCTTAGGAATTGGCGAACCAAGAGCGGAAGAAAAGATTTGTTGAGAATCCGTGCTTTCGATGTATCGTAAAATTGGCCCAATACATGAGTTTACGATGATTTTTTTTCGGGACTATATTTTTGCTGGTGCTTATATTTCAATTCTTATCTAAAAATTTAAATATACGTACACGATCACGTACTATCAGCGATAACTATATAAAAATGATAATAAAAAGAAATACATCTAACATTAGTTTAACATTCGCTTGTTATGTAACATTTTTCTAACAATTTAATACTCATCGGTTAAAAAAATAATTTTAATTTTCATCTAATAGAAAGTGATAGATCATGCGTTTTCTTGGCAAAATATTACAGAACTGTTCCTTCATGATTTATACGTTGCCAACCCTCTACCCCCGTGAGGCGGAATAAAAATATTACGGGAAAAAAAGCCGGAAGAAGACATTTGTCTCCCCATTCATCTCGCCACCTAATGTATAATCGATAACCGACGCTCTTTAAATGCGGACTGCGCGTGATACTTTCTTTCTGGCGCCTTTCGTCGACTGCTGCTTCTTGTTTTTTTTTTCTATTTGAATACTATTAATCATTAATTTACTTGCTGTGACTTGTAGTATGAAGATCAACGTTCAACTAAATAGAATCAATGTAAATTAATGTCTTGGTTTAATTTAATAACAATATGTCTGTTGATGTATTATGTAGTTTCTAACTTTCCCTTCAAAAGAATCGTAAGTCAATGTTTGTTTCAAATTACTGCTTTATCTCGAAAATGTGAAATAATATTATAAAATAATATTTATAGTCGATTAGTCGCGTAAAACTCGTAATTCGTCTGGTACTTTAAATTAAAAACGCATTGAAACGTATTAAGATATCCCCGCAGAAATGACAGCAGCGCATCGTTAGAGAAGGTGGTATGATAAACGACGTAAGGTTGAATCTCTATTAAATTTGTTATCATTATTTACGTCTAAAAAATATTAAACAAGAAAAGATAAAGATGCTTTATCTTTTAAATCAGTTAATGACAGGTCTTCAATGTGCACGCGAGACGGGCACTTTTATTACTTGAATACGACCGTGTTAGATAAATTTCAACGTATCAAATACTCTTTTTTCTATAGAAACTTTACAAGATAACTCTCCTGCTGCAAATTACCCTGCGATAGTCGAACAAGTTTCCTACTTAATCTTATGCGTGTCTCGTTAGGGTACCTCTCGTTTCGCCTCCCCCGCGTATCTCCACTCCTCTCTACGACGTCACTCCTCCACGTTCAAAGCTTCCGTCAGTGTCTTTCTCCCCCTCCCGCCGTCTGTGCCAGCCCTAAAAATGCAAATTAGGAAGCATCGCGTAATAGGGCTCGGCGTCTCCGGTCTCTGTCCATCCCGCCGAGCCCCGAGCAATTGAAAAAAAGGGAGAGAGGGCGGAATTGTCTGTCCGGAAACGCGCGTGCGCCAGCGCTCCTCGCTTTTTTATTTCCCAGTCGTGCGTCTTTGGGGAGCTTGCACGAGCGTACAAGCGAGGACACGAGCGAACGGGCACAAAGTAGGACGGCGCCACGAGCAGCGCGTGCGCCCGTGGCCCCCGAAAGCCGAGCGAGCTTGCGTCAAACTCCCGACGTGCGTCCAGTTCATCGACCCGGCCTCCGGCGTCTATGATAATTCATGCCGAGCGCGTCCAAGCGCCGTCGGAGCTTTAAGCTCGCTCCGGAGGATCATTATGGCGATTCGGCAACGTATCTCAGGATCGGCGAGCCGAGCCGCTATTTTATAACGCGAAACAAGCTCCGGCGAGCACGGATTGAATTAGCTTTCTATACCCGATCGAACTCTTTAATGTCCTTTTTTTTTCTTCGCTCAGACAATCTCACTTCCACCGGATTCCAAAGATCGGCCATTAATTAAAATAAATGGTGCAGTTTTTGCGGCCGTGAGCAGTGAACTACATTTCATAATTGTATTGTTACTTGAATAAAAATTAATCGTGCGCGCTGATTGCTTCTGAAAGCTCCCTTTCGCTGTAAAGGTATCGGATGAAAAGTTGGCTATAAAAAAGTTAAATATGAAAAAATAGCGAGGAGGGAAGAAATCGATTGCTTTCTTGTATGAAAAATATATGTCGTCAAAGGTCTCTAGAGGCCTAAACTTACAAAGCTCTGTGAAAATTTGAAACTTTCTAAAACTACCTTTAAAAGTAATCAGTTTTCTCTTGACCAGGCATCCACCTCAACTTGTCTGCCCCCTCCTTCGCTCCCTCATTCCCTCGACTGATCGGCCGAATAACGCGAAAATAGAACTTACGCGTTCAAATCTATGATTTTGTAAAAACAAAATATACTTCAAGAAATATCTGTTTGTTACATGAAAATTTTGTTACTTTTTTACTGATTTATCGTTGGATCATGTTCAAATTAAAAAGAAGAATCAATTTCATCCAACATTATGCATTGATTAAAAAATTTCTTTGAACATTCCTATCCGAAGTTCGTTCGAAAGAAGAAAGCGAAAGAAAAGCGTACGTAGGTGTAAATTGCAGGAAAAGTTACAAAAGCGACTTATCTCCATGTAAAGAAAGTTCGAACATTTGTAACTAGCGCACGAACCGTAGCCCCCGTAAACCCACGGAACCACTAATATCTCGCGTTACGTGCGCGGAGAATTGAAGCCGTCGCGCACAAAGGGCCAGCCACGCGCAAATGCACCCCGGATAGTCCTTTGACCGTCGTCGCCGAGCGGCCGGCGCGGGATGCGCGAGTAATAACCGCGCGTAGACCAGCGAACTTTGACGCGCAAAGCGCCGAAGACGAAATGCGCGGATAAGACGCCTCATCCAGTGTTACGAATAAAAACACAGTTTTATACGAATTAAATTGTTTAATGAAACTTTCGTTTACAATTACAATGCGTTTCG
>JAXIUT010000021.1:11332085-11360480 GCA_035586675.1 Eurytoma californica | reverse complement strand
AGAATTTTGAAAGGAACTCAATTTTAAAATTTCAGAGAAACGGAATTATTTTTTAATAATCGGAGAACGTCCTTAAATTCGACACGAGCACTGTTGCATATCTGGAATTATTTACATTCAAAGTCCTACATCATCATAACGTAGCAATTATCATTTACGTTGCGTGTCTTACAATCCTATTAAGCAATAAATTGTAATTTATACAGTCATATATAGGCATTTAAAACTCGATGAATTATAAATTTTCGGAAAGCTATAGGACAAAAGCCTTCCCTAAGTTTGACGATATTACCCCGGCAAACTCTTTATAAGTGCAGTATCATGAGCGGGCGAGTAGCCTACTTCGAAAGAGTCGGGGCCCTCTAGTTCCGTGTTTCTCGAATGTATCGAACGTGCACGCGCACCCAGCCGGCTTGTGAACAATTTATTTTCGAACGGCTGAAAGAAGCAGTGGCGGATCGCACAAAAGATCCGAGTGCGCCGAGTAATGCGGTACCCGCCATTGAGGCCGAAAGAAAACTGTGAGAAATAATACGTTGCGTGGGAGAGAAAACGCGGCGATGCTGAGGCACACTCCTGCTGCCTCGCAAGGACTGACGTAAGAGCGATACTTACATGCACTGCGAGCAATGCTGTGTGCTTTCGCTCTTGACCTATATAGTTCTTGTTAAGGCCGAGATTTTACTGTTTTTTACTACTCGAGTGGATTATCTTTTTTTCCTTCTATTTATTTTTCAATCTGGCTGAGTATTTGGTGAAGGATTTGCTAAGACACGCTTAGCTCGCGTAACAACCAGCCGGACTAAAGTAGCTTAGACTTTACTACTGGAAATGTTATCCTGAAAAAACGATGTAAAAGAAAATACTCACTTTTCCCTGGACGCTCTGGAGCAAGGCACGAGTATCTTGCCGACGCTGATGCCCTTGGAGTCGCATAAATTGCCGGAGGATTGCGCTCGTCTTCCGTTGAGGCCCTTGCCGCTGTGTCGGCTGAGATTCGCACCCATCTCAGCCTGCTCGCTTGGCCGGCGGTTCGGCGCCTCGGTCGGCTCCTCTACCAGCGGTGCGTCATGGCGCCCCGGCTGGTTCTCCTTGTTCGCAACGGATACTGTGCGCGGGGGTGGCGGCGGCGCCGGATGTCTGGGTCTCTTCGCGAGCGACGAGCCCTCCTGCTGCTGGCGCTGCTGGTTCCGGCAATTCGCCGCCGAGCCGTTCAGGGACTTCCAGGCCTCGCGACGGCCAGCCGTCGCTGGCGAGCTCACCCTCAGTATCGCCTCTTCGCCTGTAACCCAAAATTTTTAGGCACTGATAAGTAGCAGCTCTTTCTTTTGTATGCAGGGAATTTTGCTTATTTCAGATAACCATTAGCTAATGTAAATATTCTAAAGTCGATAAGACATTCAAAGTGAATATTATTGTATAATAAGAATAATATTTACATATTATCTAAATCTTAATAGCCAATTAATTTGAGGCTTTAACTTTGAAGCGAAAGAAATTTCATCGGATTATTCATTTCTCCACCTTAAAATAGAATGTAATAAAATAGAATTGAATAGTTGTTTATTACAAAGTACAAAATTTACAACAAATTACGAATCGATAAATACGATAAAAATAATGCACTTTAATGATATGACAGTCTATATTTATAAATCACAATGATGTATTTTTACGATTCATTATGAAATCCAATTAAACAATTACAATGGTAGAAATTTTTTAAAGCAATTAAAGCCTTTAACCAGGTCAATATCCCGACGGGCGTTATCACACCCGCTACTCGGATTTGGTGGGCGATCAGGCGTGAATTTCCGGCTGGCCTTAATTCTCGCGGACACGCAGCCCTCGTTGGAGTTATTCCAACTTTTGAATGAGCAAAACTAACAGCAAGAACGAAAAATCATTAGCCATTAATAGGATCGAAAACCAATTGTTACCCTCTCTTTAAATTTTTTCCACTTCCTTTTGGCAGAGGGATAATTCAATTAGCACCGCGCTTTATTCAAAGGGGGCGGGGTCGCTTATTAACCAAAATTTCGAGGAGAATTGTTTTTTTTTAAGGAAGGTAGACAAGATTCCCATTCGCGTATCATGTTAATAAGAGAAAGCAGAGTATAATCCGAGAACAATAGAAGAAAGTTGAAGCAAAACTGTCTAACATCAAATGTGGCACGTTTTCTACTAAATAAACATAATACTGAAATAAAGATGTTTCGTTAACGTCCATTTCTTTAGTAGCTGAATTAACAGATCTTTCATCAAAAGTTTCGCCATCCACACAGTGAAAACATAAATTTCAAGGTGACGTACTGCCAGATTTTTCTTAAGCAGTCTAAAAGCCCTGAGTCCCCTAAAAAGCATACATTTGCTCAGGCCTGTTTCCGATATAAATAGCCTCAAGTCGATTCCATTACATCACTGCGACGCAAAACTGAGGGCGGACCCGCACTAATTACCTCGGAGTGAAAAAAGGGGGAAGAAGGCGAACGAGTAAGGCGACGAAAGAGCGAAGCGTGAAAAAAGTAGTATACAGCCGCTTAATCAGCCGAACAAGGTCGTAACACTCGAGGAGGACGCGCGTGGGGCTTGTATACGGCCACGGGCGTAAATTAGCCCGGGCCGTGCGCGCGCGATACGCACCGTCTCGGTCCGCTGCGCGTGCTGGCGCGCGCGCGCGGCGAGCCGGTCGATCCGAGGCTGAATATATCGAGCGGCCGTATAGCGTGGGCCGATCGTATTACAGCTGCTTGTTGCGTCTCGGGGGGCGCGCCGAGGGAGTAATTCAAGCGCGGGCCTTATGTACGCGCCGCGTAAAAGGATTTCGCGCTCGCTCTCGCGTTGCCCGGACGTTTTAGCCGGCGTTTCACGAAGATTCGATCGACCCTGGGTATTACACTCCCAGAGCGAACGACCCAATACCGCCCAGACCTATTCAGTCAAGTGCGTCAAAGGCAGCTAGGACTACTTTTTCGCTAAAATGCTATATCCCGAAGATTTCATTTATTGAGAATATATTTTGATTTTGAAACAATGAGATAAAAAAGGAACTAAACTAGAATCATTTAATCAAAAGCTATTATTCTATTATTTAATTATAATAAGAACTTATTGATCAGCGCATATAAGCAAGCCTTTTCTGGTTTTATCTATTCTTTGTATCTTAGTGTATCAGTTAGTTGACAAAAGCATCGCACAATATATTTTTCGCACGATTTACATCTAAACGATAACACCCGAACTCCTGCATTTCCTTGAACGAAATAATGAGACCGAGTCAGGCAACGAATTATTGCGTAAAAAGGGTGCGTACTGCTACTCTGGGAGGAAAAAAATGGTTTTTCATTTCTTAACGCTACAGTTTTTATAATATAGAACCTTTATTGAAATAAAGAAGCACTTACATAGACTGCCGGTTGCTAAGCGTAAAATTAAATTTTTTTTTTTAAAATAACCGTTATTCAACCGAACAGCTTCTAAATATGCCTTCAGTTTTCATGTTAAAATGAAATTATTTTTCGAAAAATTTGGAATTTCTTTCTTGCACTCGACTTTTCAACACCAGATGATCACCACCTGCTATTGCATGGCTTATGTTGTCCAGTACACGCCTCTTCTTACAATGGAATATTTAGGCTCGTGCTTTTTTATCTCTTTTTTTAGCTAGCTCCGCATATGTAAAAGATGCGGCTTGAATTCACAAGTTTCCTGGAATTTTTTCTCGCTCAGTGAACATGCGATGCTATTCAGAACAGTTTTATTTTTTGTACGAATTTTTGCAAATAAGTTAAAATCCTTTTTGAGAAATTTTATCTAACTTTGTTCAAAAATTTCTCAAATTCTGTTTGTGGGTATATCATCAATAATAAGTATACTAATAGTTTTTTAAATTTATAATCACTATATTACTACGCTATTTTCGTATACCAGGAACTTCCACAAATTAATTTTCAAATTTGCCTAAATGATTTGTGTAAAACAGAGATGGCATTCGAAAGATAACGAAACTAACACATCGAGCGGCATATCTTTATTACTGTTTAACACGATTACTATTCCCATTTAATTACACTTTAGTGTTTGTTGTTGAAAACCCTTACTCATGGGTTGGATAATAAAATGACCTACATAACATAGTCCTTTTGTAACTGTAAGCATTCGGTCATTTTAATCGTACTTTCTTTCTCGTAAAAATTCTAAGTAAAACTGGAAATTCTATTGCTAACGTAAGTGACCATTCAGGTCTATCGCATAATCCGCATGGTTGAATAATATATCCGAAAATTAATTAGTTTTGTGGTTCAGCTTATACATCGTATTAAATCAATAGGCACGAGCCACCCGCGTGCCGAATCTGCTTTCCGGAATTATAATGTCGAGGCAGGTGCGCTGGCATCCTCCGGAATTCATCGCGTCACGTACCGCTGATTAAGAGGACGTCGATTAATCAGATGACTTTTGCGGGTCAAGCAAATTGGAAGGTTCGCCCGTACCGTTATTAAATTAATCTCAATGGCAGATATCATTGTTGTGAAACGGTCATGCTCCATCATTGATACAGCGCTGGTGCTCTGTATGTTGAGCTTGGTTTCATTGTCGCAAATTCTAATGCCAAACGTCCCGTTACTCGCTGTGTGCAGTATCTATGCCAAATCGAATTTTTCCGATCGTAGCGCAGTCTTTTTTTCACCTTCTTTTAGTGGAAGCATCGATCTCGGACAACGTACAACTCCGGAATAGCCTGTGCTATGCAAATTTCTCTGTGAGCAAGGTGCGCGAACGGATCGAATACATTTCTCATCCCTAGCACGCGTGTCTCATATAAATGGTTTTAATTAAGTTTACGGACGATCCGTGAGTCCAGTCTATTTACGTGACGTGTTTTATTAAAGTTTCGTTCCTCTATGGCCGGTCTGCACTGTCACGTGACCTGCATTACATCATGCGCATTTTTAATACCAGTTCAAAGAAAATAGAACCATGCAAAATAATAAAGCGATAATGGGTACTAATTGTAAAAGAAAAAAGTGACTTAGACCTTCGAAATTTAAGTTAATTACTTTATTACAGAGCAGTCGAATTATTAAAAGCGTAATAAAAGGATACAGTAAATGCAGAAGAAATTAGTATTGCACTAGTAAAGAAAAGCGTCTATAAAGAGTAGTAAAGGCGTTGGCACGGATGTAGCAATCACTGCAGCCAGATACTTATCAAAAGAAAGGTTCTCGTTCTCCGAAGGCGCGTTACACGAAGTCGCGCGGCAAAAGCTTTCGCACACCCACACAATGTGTTTGCAGTTGGGGTTAGCGGCTGCTCCATCGTAAAAGACCGGCATCGAGACATTACTTTTACTTCTCGGACTGATTTGAGCCGGCAGCGCTTAAAGTTCACAGTTTAGAAGTTCGCTGTTTAGCCTGTGGGACACGGCCGATGTAGGAGAGAATCGCTCGGCACACAAAGCCGACGAGAAAGGGACTTTTATCTCCTCGGGCTGCACGGAGCCGCGAAGAGTTATGGAACACTTGTACACAACGGACGGAGTCGCCAAGTTACTTCGCTTCGCGGCCATTAAAAATGCGAATGAAATACTTTTAGTACTCTTTAAAAGAGTCCTGGATATTGTTTCAGAATAAAAGTACTAAATTTTCAGCTTTATTTCCGAAACTTTTACTCAGTGACAACATTTTCGTTTTCACCAAATTTCTCGAATTTGCAAAAGCAAATGAGGCAACGAGTAATCATAACTTAAAACAAATATAATTAAAACTTTGGCAAAGTTAAATTTCATCATACACTACACCAGTCGTTTTACAGAAGTTTGTACTAATAAAAGAGAATATCGAAGTTTAGCAAACAGACAAATTTATAAAAACGTAATTAAAAGATTGACGTGCACGTGTTTTCAATGTTTTTCATAAGAAACGGTTAAAATAAATAAATAAACATTCAGTAATCGAACTAATTGCCATAAATAATTGAATTAATCTTTGCAGCTAATAATCCTCTTTTTTAAAGGTGGACTACTAATTCTAAATATCTTTTTTAACTATAAGTTTCACAATCGATAGTGTATGCTTGAAACTCGAACGGTTTCAATAATCGAAGCATCAATTGTTGAGTATAATAGAAGGCCGAAAAGAATACTGATCTAAAATTGGAAAATTTACTCTGGGCGTTTTACTATTGATAATCAATGCTAGAATGGAAATTTACGAAACCCTTTCGTATAAAATTTCGCATCGAGTTCATATCGCGTTGCAGCGTTCAATCTGAATATTGCAATATTCTCATTGGTCCAATCTTCCTGGTCTTACTTTCGCAGATATTGCCACCTACTTTTCCCACACTATTTCTCTTTCTCGAGTACGCCACTCTCGCGTTCGCACCAAGCATCACGCGATACTCTCGACTTTATGGACATCAATATCAGTCACATGGGTCGATGTTTCAACTGCTTTAGACGTATGCAATGATCGAGAAAGCAAGAGTTGCTACGCACTTAAAGTATTCTCTGGTGACTCTGTAATTCAGTTTCCTTACTTTCAAAAATCTAATTCAAAGAACATTTATTTTGCTGCAGCTCTATTAAATTTTACAATAGTTGGTAAAAAATTAGGTTTTCTCTGCGTTATTTTTTAACTTGCATCATGTCAATCATCTCAAATATGGAACTAGCTCTCTATATTTTACACGCGTCCGAGTTCAGACAGTTTATTAACCATATTCATCAGACCTCTGAATTTAGGATTACTTTTTTTATTCGTGAAAAAGCCTTCTCTACTGTTTAATTAAAGTCCCTGGAGGGGAAGATCGGACCGCTGGGTAGTTGCTGCAGCTCAAAATTTAATTTTCGTGCTCTCCCATTTTTCGACCTCCCAAAATCTGCAGTATAAAGAAAATTTAGAACTTGTCGATATTTCAAAACTATTATTAAACTAATGAAATTTTTTTTTATTTCATTCATAGAAAAGTAAAATTGAAAGTTAGTACGTATTTTAAGAAACGAAAATATTTATAAATATAAACTCAAATTTTAAATAAATCGATTAAAATGTTATTTATTTTGAACGGAAACGTCTAGAATTCCAGAGTGCAAAGCTGACCTCAGCTTCTTGTAAGGAATGATCATGTACTTATAAATATACATATCGAAGTACGAGGACAGAGGCTGTAACAGCTGTTTACGTGTTCCCAAACCAGACTTGAAGTCGTGATCCATCCCCTTGACCTATTCAGCAAGTTCTTCCGCAGTTTTTTAGCTTTACAGAAAAATCTTAATAATTATAAATTCTTAAAATTTGTATTCGCTGTTTTTACTATGATGTGCAGATTTCAGATATCCAAGCTTATGCGTTGAACAAATTGACTCTAAAAATCAGAAATGCAATCTCTAAAAGGGAAACAGTATTTTGAAGAAAAATAAACGTTTGCAGTTTCTTACAGCATGAAAAAGAAAGGCGAGGACTGGGGCAGAGCAAACATTTTGGTCATAAACACGCAGCCGCGGATAGCACCTAGCGCGATCGTAGCGTATCAGAGTTGTGGGTGAACCGGTCTCGCTACCGCGCTTGCTCTTCCATCTTCCGTCTCGCTTGGTTTTATTCGCCGCGCCATCTAAAACGGGGAAACGCTCGCGCAGAAGCGCAGCTGCGCTCCGGTCTTTCCTCGCCTCCTGTGCCGTATAATGCGCGCGACCTCCTTCGGCGTTTATCGGTCGCGCCAACTTCGCGCCTCGGGTGTGCGCGCGCTCGGCCGTCCCTCGCAGCTTACGCGAAAACCACTCGTCCAAAAGATTCAATATAATCCGAGTTCCCCGCTACGTTTTACCGCTTCCCACCGTCTCCGTCCGACTACTTACAGATCGTCGATTAAAGCGCCGACAAAAGTATTTTTAACGATCTGTTGCTACTGAAAACAGCATTACAGTTCATTACAAGTTTTTTACACCCGAGTCCGAGCAAATTAATAATCAATTACGGCTTCATTTAACGTGTCAATCTCGCGAAAATTATAGAGCTCGGTAAATGGTTATTGCTAGTTGCGGCGCATTAGAGGTAAAACAATCAATAAGTTCGGTAGGCGAGCACGCGGCAATTACAACGGAGTTGATTAACGTTTCTGTTAAGCTGTAAACTCTAAAACACCTTCCAGTCTGTTGAATGCGCAATAATTTATGTAACATCAAAGAGCGAGCTGCATCGCAAAGAAGTCTGAGTTCGATAAACCGTGATTTAGCGGTACTCGGGAAGTTTTTCGCTCTCGCGACGCCCGGAGAAATTTAAAAGCGCCTCGCGCGCAAGGGGCTTAAAGTAAGACGGTGTAGCGCGCAGGAAACGCATGAGATATCGCGCGGAAGAGCGAGTTTCTGGAGGAGGGCAAAAGTCAAGCACAGGCGTCATAAATTAGATATCGCTTCAATTAGAAGAAGGTATTTTTGCCTCGCTTTATCGAGGCGAGGGCACTTTTTGCACCCGAGCATTTCCCACAGACACTTTGTGCCGGTGCTTTTTAAAAGACTCGAGATTATTTTCTTTTACTAATTACGGACTGGCGTAAGACAAATTGCGCAGTAAATTTGAGAAAAAACGCACAAGTGAGTACGGCTAATTTTAAATAATTACAATGGCAATCATTCTTCATTTAGTCCTTTTTTGTACTGCCGTGTGTTTGACGAGTCGAGTTTTTGAAGAAACGTGCACATTTCATAACCCTTCGGTTCCAACTGCACATTATAAAAAAACTATTCTTCGTAATTGACTGTTGAGTCATACGAGATTAAGTGAAGAACCACGATAAGAGCTTAGCAAGAAATATTACAGTTCAAGATAACACTAAAGCTCGTGTAAATTTTAAACAGAATCGCACTTGAAAGTTGATTTAACGATCGTTTAAAAATCGCACAGCAAAATGAGAGAAGTTATAAAATATCGATAAAGACGAAAGAGAGCACCAGAGGGCAATGTGCGGCCAATCGAGCCACGTCGCGCGAGTGCTCCTGAATTTTTTCCTTCTCTCCATCTCTCTCTTTCTCTCCGCCTCGCTCGTTACACTTCGATACTTCCCACTGCGCCATTAAAAGTTGCTCACGCATTTTTTCGCTTGGCCAAATCTTCCACAGTGCAGCGCCGAGCTCCTCCTCCGGAGCGCGAAACTTTTTCATTACCAAAACTATAGATACATACGTAGCCGAAGCGCACCGGTGCCTTTCGGTCCTTTTTCTCTCTTTCTCTTTCTGCTTGAAATTCAAGTTCGTGCAGCCGCTGCTCCCGGAGCTCTCGAGTTTCACGGCTCAGAAGTCTTCTTTCCGTCTCCCACCTTCTTTCCCTGGCTTAAAACAAAGTACTTTCGCTGCAGAGCGTAAAATATTCCGGAATGCGCGAGAGCGGCTGTTCTGATAACGCATGCCAAGTAGACGTCGAAAGCGCCCTTTATATCCCGAATTCCTCAACTTCGGACTAAGACGGCGGCGTCTTTCTTTAATTCCGGCTCATCTTGCTGGAAATCACTTCTTGAATTTTAATATCACCATCGATTTTCTGTACATACTGATGGCGTTAGAACTTCTCTTCCAAATAATCTAACTACTTTACTCTCTAATCCGACGCTTGCTATATCAAATAGCCGACGTTTCATCTGAATGGAACATCAGATGAAGGATTTTAAAATGAATCTACGTCATCACAATCTATATTTTTAAGTATCAGCTCTGGATATCTGGATGATATTAAAATACCTACTATCGCAATAACTTTTTCTCGTACAGCAAAAGTATAAACTAACGTTCTTTCGGTAAGTAGTAGTAACAGTAATAATGACTAATTAAATTTACCTACACTTCAAAATGTAATTGTAAAATGCATTCACAATTTACATGCGGTTTTTTGTTCAACGTACACGGATTTGGCTTTCCATTATTAGCTTTCAGTGCACATTAGATAGCATAATTAAGAATACATAGCATAGAATTCAATACTAATTACGTAAGAGATGAGTCATTGCACTATTATTAATTATTAATTTCTAAACTAGATTAAGATTTTATATTATATTCAAATTAAAGATCAATACAGTTTGGTATAACTGTGGCACCTATTATTCTCTTTTTTCTTATCCTAAGTGCGTACAAGAAAATACTCAAATAATCTTTGTAACAAAACAAACAATCTTTTTAACCAAATTCAATTTAAAATAATTTGAAATCGCGAAAATAATTGAATTCCCATGACACATGACACGAAATTATTTAATAACTTTGCGAATTTAATTAACGTGCGATAGAGTTTAATGAGCTTTTTAATATAACGCTAAGGAAATATTTAAGATTTTATGAACGCGTTATGAATAATTATTATAAAAATTTCTTGACAAAATGTTTCAACCATTACTCTGTAAGCATGTAACGAGCGGCAATAATTTTCACAAGAATATTATTTCCACGCTCGGGGTCCCAGCTCCCTTTCTTGCCCGCGTGTCTAGCAGCGCAGCTCTAGACGGCATATCGGAGCCGGAACACGTTGCTTTTTGTAGCTCGCAACTTGCGCCTCGACGCCGCTAAACAGCCCGCGAGTTTTCACATCACGTCGGGCCTCTTATCCTCCCGTGAGTGCGATGCACCATTAAAAAAGCGCGCGAGCGTAACCTTTCCACGAGGCGCGCACACGTACGCAGCGTATGTTTCGAGCGACGCGTCGAGTAGGAGAAGGTGGACGAGGAGGAGGAGGAAGGACGCGTGTGCGTAATGAAAGTCCGCTTTCCATCGCCGGGAGATCGCGCAGCCTCGAGCCAAGTTCAAGGTCGCCGTCGCGACGAGTGACGCGAGTTCAGGGGACCAGTCGGGAAGCGGCCGAGGCCCCCGACTGGCCGCCGCCGAGTGACATTAACTCAACCGCCTCGGCGGTCCTTTTTAAGCCGACGCCGCTAATTCATTCGACATTGCTAGCCGCTTTTTCATGGAAAAGACCTATTTTAGCGCTCAACTAAAATTACCTACTGCGTCGATCGTAAATCCGTACAACTTTATGAAAAAGTCATTTCGATTTTACGAGCGAAAAAATTGTTTGCAGTAATGCAGTAACTTTGCTTGCTTTATTGAAATATTATAATCTAATAATCTTTCCTTTTTAATATCGCGTTGAACCGAGCTTATTAGTTATTTAACGCCCAACTAATTTAATGCACCGATATTTTTTATCACGTAATAACGATAATTTAAGCCTTCGGAATTTTCCAAGATAGTTACGGAAAATCGTCGACGCAGTGAATTGAGCCGTTACCGATCCGAAATCAAGTAAGATATTTCGAAAGCCGTAAATGCAACTACCCCTTAAAGCATCCCAGGAAAGGACATTCCTTAATGAGTACCCGGACCGCAGTATCGATCCTATCTCCGAAACGTTTGAAAAATCGGCCACAAGCGAAGGATCACGTAATTTTCCGGTGAGACGGTCGGGGAATCGCCCGCGGCGGGGCGTGCAACCCGGGCTCCGGTCTCGCTTCCGCGAGAGGCTCCGGGCCTCCGAGAGAT
The DNA here is from genome assembly GCA_035586675.1 of Eurytoma californica. Taxonomy (NCBI): domain Eukaryota; kingdom Metazoa; phylum Arthropoda; class Insecta; order Hymenoptera; family Eurytomidae; genus Eurytoma; species Eurytoma californica. Next base: position 11,348,956 of record JAXIUT010000021.1, on the reverse strand, counting down.
GACCGGCTCATCAGTGTCGGCCAAACACGGACGGAAACCCGATTCCTCTCCCGGCCGGCGTTGCAGGCCACTCTGTTAAAGTCCGCTCGAGACTCGGAGCGCTACCTCCTTTTATTCGTGTCTCTCCCGCTCGACCCTCTCCCTCCCGCTTTTTCTCCCAATCTCCTTTTTCTCCGATCCCCACGGACACTCTCGACTCGTTCCTTGACCGCGCCGGTGAAAAAGCGCCGCGCAGTCCCCGCGCTGACGACGTCGCGAAAATACATATCCCACGCCGTGTTCCCGATAGCGGCCAGTGGCGCGCCGCGCCGGCCAGAAATATTCCCCCGACCCAAGCTGATGCACGGATTTTCGCCGAGTCGGCGACGCGGCTTTCCCCGCTCGCGCCCGGCTAAGACGAGCCGACGAAACTGGAAAGTTCTATCGCTTTGTGCGGATTATTTTTGTATGCGGCCGCTTTGTGGATTTGGCCCGAGACCCGGCCGACTGCTCCGCATATACACCCTGGTGTTTCAATAATTTTACACGTCGAGAGTAAGGTGCAATTCATTTACGGGTATTTTTACGGCCCGAGCTTCTCTTTGTGCGAAAATGCGCCTGGGAAATGCATTTAGAGCTTAATGCAAACTAATCGATGAAAAGTGTGCTCCGAGAAACTGCTGTTGAGAAAGCAATTTGTTAGAAAATAATTAATGGATATTTGTTGAGTTATTTTGGGACAAATTACTGCTTGTTACGCTGCGCTTCTCCGTAATATTCCCTACCATTTAGAAGGAAGCAGGTGAAAAATAGCTCCGATACGCCGTGATAAATGATACGAATCCTTAAACGAATTCGAAACATATTTCACTAAGTGTAACGCGATCCCCCAAATAATAAGCCCGAAATAATCCGCAATGGCTGGCAGCGCGGTGCAAAAAATGCGTATCGGGGAGGGAGGAGCGCCGCCCGGTCGGCTGCTTATCCATCAAAGCTGGCGGCTCCGCGGCCGCCTTATCGCGGGGAATGCCGTCCACGCGGCAGCATTCCTAAAAAGCATCAGCCGGCGCAGGCGCTCCTCCTTCCCCCGACGCTCCCGCCTTATATACCTTGGACGTTTTCCTCGCAGCACGTCATCGCGTCGAAGCGCCTTATCATTTTTCAAATTCCTTCCCCGGCTCGCTCCTCTCGCTGGACGCTCGGCGAAGCCCAGCAGCGGCAGCGGCTGCATTCCGCCGGAGCACACATCACCACCGCGGCGCCGGCATAATCCGGCCCGCGCCGGGGCCCGCGCAGGGGCCCGCGCAGCACTCCGCACCACTGACACGCACACCGTACTGGCACTCCCGGGAAGCGGACCGATCCCCGTCGGCGGTTATTTCGGACGCGGGCGCACCAGCCGTGCTCCGGAGCGAGGAATGCGCGCGCGTGTGCACGCTATGCCCCGCTAGGCGGCTGGAGCCTTTCTGAGGCCTCGATCCGTCGCCGTTGGAGAACAAGCCCGAATCTCCTCTCGCTCGCTCGCTCTCTCTTTCTCCGGCGCGGAACTGCCGTTCCTTAAAGCACCCCCTTCCCGAGCCCGCGCCACCGGCCCGAGGAATGCCCCTCTACCTCTTTCTCTCTCCGGCTGGCCGACTGCCTGCCCGGTTTCTCGCCGAGCTCCGCGCGCGCCTGTACCTACGCTCGGGCTTCGATTGTGTCGGCGCCCGAGCGAGAGTGTATTGGGAGCGCGTGGGGCGCACCGACCGTATGTATAGGCTAATGCGCAGGGACCCTGGAGCCCGAGAAAGAGCGCAAGGAGGGACTGCCCCCGCCTTTACGGTCCGAATAATTAATGGATTTTATAACGCATTCTTGTCCAAGTCGTGCTCGGCATGTGTAGGAAGTACTCGCCGGTGATTTCCAGCTGATGAGCTACGCTTTAAAAGACTTGCATTTTTTCCAATTTTAATTCACGTCATTTATTTATTCATAAAATTCCTCTTTGGAAGGAAATTCAAACATAAACATTGTATTTTATTTCATCACTTTTTCTGCGGAGAAAATGTAGCAAGATGAAAACACTTTTTCAAGCTCATTATAAAAACCAACATGTCATCATCTAATATTCCTTGCGTAATGATAATGTTCACCTTCAATTTAACAAACATTTTTTCTCTAATTATCCCTAATTGCGATTGCACAACAATTTTTTTCACTCCGATTCGTTTCAACCACTGCTGAGGTCCAGCTTCTAAGAAGGTCGCGAGCACGCGCAAATGTATTGTATTATGCGCGAATGTAGGACTGGAAGAGTGATGCTCGCGTCGGGTCTGGATTTTGGCGGAAATAATTGTACGACGAAAAACGTAGCAGCAAAAGTGCCAGGTACAAAACATAAAAAGGCTCTATCTGAATTGCCGTGTAATCTTGTTACTGTCTTTGCTTTTTTCCAGAAAGACGTACTTTCTGTTTGTTTCATTTTCTTCGCGGGCAGGAAGGGGAAACGTCAAGTTTTAAAAGGGTTAATACATAATTTTTTTCTTTACGACTCATATTCCAGCGTACTTTCAGTGAAAAAGAATAAAGTTTTTTCTTTTCACCTGCAGAAATTTGAATCCCAAATTACGCGAGTGGGGAAAAAGTGTCGTCTTCGTGTTTCTACATAAATTCATACTTTAAACAGTTATGGAGCCAGCGTGCCGAGGAAGATATCATTTTTTATGCACCCCATCGTAGAAGTTAAGAAAATTTTTAAGTCCCACTAACAAAACTGCTTTTCGCAAAAGTTAAAATTGCAGTTGTAACGGAAAAGGAGAATTTCCAGCGGAATAATTTTGGAGCATTTAAGACATTTTTCCGCGATTAACCGTCATCCTGATCGGATAAAAAAGGGTCGGAGGGGAGGGGAGAAGGGAGAGACGATCGCCGCGGGGTTTCATTAAAACTCGAGCAGAGGCGCGGATCGGGTTCCGTCATTACCAAACCGCGGAAAAGAGTACTGCGCCGAATCGCGAAACTTTAATTCGAGCTTCCCCAAGACGTCGCTCCGCTGAAAGCACTCGCTCTTAATTAATCCGCCGGCAAATTCCGTATTCGGTAATTACTGGGGCGCAGGCGCGGCGAAAAGAGAGAAGAGAGAATTAGCACGTCCGCGGCAGAGAAGACAGCCGACTCGAGGACCATTCGTTGCCCGGAGAGAAGGAAGCTTCTCTCGCGAGCGAGAAGCTAAATGGGACTCGCGAACGAGAGCGAGCCGCGGCTTAGCAATCGGTCGAGTGAATAATGGCACCGATTAAAATCTACGGGCGATCGCTTGCCCTTCTCTCCTGCTCCTCATCCCTCAAACGACCTCTAATGCGAACGCTGCATAGGGAGGGGAACGAATTATCGTGAGGATATTGGTTTAATGGCTGCATAATCTTGGGGATTTAGCCTTCTTTAGCTAGGCTGCTCATTTTCGCTGACAAGGAAAAACTGTGGTCGCCAGAAATTAAATCTTCAAATTTTATCAAACTGTGCTGCAATCAAATCTAAGTTCTATACCTAATGTTTAAGTGCTTTCCAAGAAGAAACAAATTTTTTAGTGCGCATACAAGGTGTTCTGACAAATACTCGCTATTATAAATTCTGCAAGTTAGTTTTAAAAAAAAAGTAAAAATTCATTCCTTAAAGAAAAAGCGTAATAATTTCCTACAAGAAAAATCATTTTAAACAAATATTATCACAACCCTTGACATAAAATTCGTGTTTACATTTCATCAGTACTATGCATAATCCAAGTGCAGAAAGTAGATGATGACAAGTAGCAAAATCGTATTAAATTATGCAAATGTACAATAATAAAAGATTACGATTTATTACTACCAGCTTGAAAAACTCACTTAGCAATTTTTCTTCACTCTTTGAGTATGTACACCATGTTACAAAATTTGTACCTTCCAATAACTCACTTAAAAATATTCCTGTGCGAAAGTGCCTCATAAACATCACATTAGCGGAATGGAAAACGATAACTCATTAAAATAAAAACGTAAAAAGAAGCAGGCGTAGATGCAGATCATAAACGGCTTTTTTCGAGCACGTCTGCCTCCGCAGGTTATACAATATTACGCGGCATCTTTTCTCCCGGTGCATTATCGCGAAAATTTTTCAGGATCAAAAGAAGAGATACGCCGTATTATGCTGCTCTGAGGCGGCGTGGAGTTACAAGACGCAAAGTGGCCGTGGTGTTTACGTGCGCGCTGTGTGATTTATGCGGACCGTCGGTAGCTGGGCCACTATTTTCTTGGATTGTGGCCCCTGATAATAGGAAAGACGGATGCGAAATTTACAGGAGCTCTTGGATTTTCCCTTCTGCACCGCTTCAAAGACATCGAGCCAGATACGATCGGTCTAATTTTCCTTGCCGGCAGTTCAAAACATATATACAACTCCCCTTTTACGCTCCCTTCTTAACAGCAATTATGTAAATGTTACAAAATAAAGAGAGCTAGGAAACGAGCGGGGATTTGGCTGTAAATAAGTTCTATTATGCGGGGTTAGAGGAGATTTTCATATTAAAACGAAATTAATGTAAAACTACGTTGCAGCAATGTTTATCAGTGAATCTTCTCGCATCTTTCGACGATTTAATTAACGTTCTGCTTCGAATACTACTCAAAAAAACTACCTGTTTTGAATTTTATCTATATTGATCGATATTGTAACGAAGAAAATAAAAACATTTTGTTTCACTACCAATTATTGTCAAGAAGAATGTTTTAATAAAAAATTTAATATTTAAATTTTTTATACAAATAAGTTATTTTAAGCCAGAATTTGTCAATCACAAAAATTGAAATTTGAAAAATAGATTCTCGGATGATATGCATGTAAGATATTTCACGTTTTACACGGATGACTTTATTATCGATATTTTTCAATTCTATAGAAGTGAAGAGCTGTCCGATGCCGTATTTCGACGTTTTAATACGCTGTCCGGGCAGCACAAGTCAATTTTAATTTTGATGTAACCCAGAAGAAGATTATACGCATTCTGTAGCTTACTTGCTCGGGTTCGGGAGAAGCTGCATTTCGGCGGCTGTCACACGTCAATCACCGGATTCTCGTTGTGTACGCCAACGCGAAGGAATATGAATGTATGACGCGCATTACTGGGGCGAGCCAAATACGTTCGGAATGTCGAAGTTCCGCTCGGAATCAACGTTACAGGCGTCAATCTCCCTCCCATTTGCCCGAGCCTCAGATGCTTCTGAAGATACTTCGTACGAATTGGATTTTAACGTTATGTCATCTGGCCCACAATGGCATTCCCATTCCGTGAGATGAAAAATGTCGCAGTTCGATAAAACCGAATGAATAATTCTTCCGACCGCATTTTTCTCGGAGGAATTCATTTTTATTACCCACAGATTCTTTATGCTATTTACATGCATACTCAGCATACACTAATTGCACGATTAAATACAATCAATGGCAATATAGCAGCAAATCCATTAATTGCGGCTATCACCGAAAAAAAATCGTCGTTTCAACTTTCGGCGACTCACAGAGCGCGCGAGCGAAAAAACGGGGGGGACCGATGTTGCGACAATGTCCCGGCCGTTTTTCCGCAAAAGCTGCCGCACGCCGGCCGCGCTTGCCGGATGCGGAAACTGAACATCCACGAACTCGCGGGCTCACTCAGGTGAACTGCAGGAAGTTTGCTCGATTTCTGTAAAAGTTCAGTCGGCCGCGACGAGTCACTGACGAGATTTCGATTCGATGCTTTCATGTTTATTCGACGGGTGTGCGTGTGTGGGCGCGAGTGTGCTGCGTGCGGGAGTGCCTCCACCGGCGAAATGTTATTCCAGCGTGTCTCCGTTGCTGCTATCGGGGCTGCTACTTTTGCGCGATGCGCTTCAATTTCACCTCTCGCGCGGCGCGTGCATCTCGAGTGCCGATGCTCAAGTTCAATGCGCCAAGCATTATACTTTGATGTTTCGATGCGATAGGATTTTATGCGAGAGGCAAGCACCGTGAATTTTCCCCGAGTTTTATTTATTTTTACTTTGGTCTTATTACAACGACCTGAGGGAGTTTTAGTATAATTTGTTCGCTGCAGACGAGTGGGTTTCTAGTGAATCAATTTTTTTTATGAATTGTCATACCAATTTTTATTTTAGCAGGGTAATTTTTAGATGTATTTATGAGTGGCTTCTCAGCTCTAGTTTCCTTGTAAATATCACATTCAGTAGAGAAGAGAGTATAAAAGCAAGAGCAAAATTGTGTTGTGGTGCATTTAATGTAATAATAAAATGCATAAGACATTGCGTTTTCTTCACTATCTAATTATTTAAATTACAAAGTTTAAAAGAAACTTCGTGTATTTTTCATTAGTTCTTAATAATTGTACATATTTAAGTTAACCAACATTAAACCTAGACAGGACGACGTCACCGATGATTTTTCGACCCGCGCTTGAGAAAAGTAAATATAGCTCAGTTACCAAACCAGTTTTCACTCAAAATAACTTGCGATTCATCAGCACAGTTCTGTAGTCTGCACGGACACGCGCATGCGCACACATTTCGATCTTTTTCGACGATGTGTGTACTGAAAAGGTCGTACGACGCGGTAAATCTCGCTTAATGTCCTTCGATAAATTATGCGTAACGGTACGTTTTATTGGGTTTTAGCGCGGAAAATTGATATTTATTTTAGAAAATTTAAAACTGCGAGAAGATTTACATTATTGCAAACAGCCAAGTGTTATCTGGAGCTTCAGATGTAAATTTCTTTTTGACAGACGCAGACATTACAGTATACTTTTGGAAATTCAGCGTTGGCGAATCTCAATTATAAGGACTCTGAACTTCGAGCCTAACGGTTTTCGAAACGCGTAACTACGACACATTGCAAAATGTGCTTTCTTTTATTTATTCTCCGTTAACTCGGCAATTCTTCCAAATTGGAATTCCAAAAATACATGCGAAGAGAACAAGTTGTAGCGAAATTAAATTAGGCGTCTCGCAGTAACGTCGGTGCGACTAACTGGCTCGTTTCAGTTAACATAGCCGAAACATTACGCTCGTAAAAATTTAATTTCCCTTCGTTGGGATTAGTCATCTAGCATTTAAACTGTACGTGCACTATCTTTTACGTGTGAATTTTCTCCAGATAAATCAGGCCAAACTTTGCTACATGAATTGCAAAGTACATGAAAATGGTATTAGCTTAATTTTTTTCCGTTTTATTTTGGATCATTACTATATCTTTTATAATCGCGTGAATTTTTCAAAAGCAAGGCCTTTATCACCTTAGTTGTAAATTAGTATAAAATATAATAATTTAAATGAATCTACATATATTAGAAGATAGCATAAGATGAGCGTCATGAACGTTAAAGACTTTCATAAGTTATAATTTTGCAAGTTTGCACTGACATGCAACTAGGTATTAGGTAGATGTGATCCATCTTGATAAAAGTTAATAATGCGTGCAGAAACTTGGCTAAGTCTAAACGAAAACTGTGAAATTTTAACACGTAACGCCTAATGATTTGCAAAAAGACAAAACGTGAGTTACATCTATAGATAACTCCTAAGAAAGCGAAATTTAGTATTCTAGGTAAAAAGAGCTTTTAAGCCTTAGTAATTACAAGAATTTTGAAACAGATATAAAGAGCTTGTCGCAAAACCAAAGTCGCGTTGTTCATTTTGATTTCAATTGGCTAAGCCTCTCTTGGAAATTCTCCCCCCGACTACGTGACTAAATATTTCCACGCAGTAACTCGCAGTAGGGACATCCGCAAAGTTCGCCGTTGCGCCTCTCTCTCTCTCTCTCTATCTCTCTCTCTCTCTCTCTCTCTCTCTCTCTCTCTCTCTCTCTCTCTCTCTCTCTTCTTCTCGCGATACATATTCATCCTCGTAAAACTGAAGTTTCAAGTCCCCGCGGATATCCTTTGCCTTCATTTACTCCAGGAACTCGGTTACAGCATCGGATTAATATATCAGTCTCCGGCCCGCAAGCGAGCCGCGTCTCCCACTATCCCATATCTCCTCTGCATAACGCATATACCGTTTGCTTATATACGCTAATACGCTCTTATATTTATTCTCTCTTATCTCTCATTTTCCGCGCACGTTCAGCCTCCGACGCTATGAATGCTTCATGCGATCCCCGCGCTTCCAATGGATTTGCCAGTTTATTGTCTCCGCGTCCACTTCAAGATTAATCACTCGAAGCTCCCCCTCCAGCTCTCAACCCGCGCTTCACTTTCCACAGCTTTTTCTAGCTCCTGCATCCAATAATTCTTCCTTTCCAGCGGAAGTGCGCGATTATTAATTACAACGTGAATACGCGCATTTCGAAAGCGAAAAGAAAGTGTGTGCCGGGCGTGCAATTGCGTGGCATCAGCGTGTCGCGGATCTGTCGTAACATTACCATCTGTGCTCTCTCCGGCCGCGCTGCATCGAATTCAGACTTTGTTCCGGCCTAATTACTACGTGCGTGCACTTGGCACGCTCGGCGCACATTTTTCCGGCGGTCTGTTTCAAACTTCGCGCGGACATATATAAACATCGCTCGCTGCTGTGCCGTGTAAGACGGGGCCTCTTCGCGCCTTCCCCGCCATTTCTCATTCGTCAAGAATCATGAAATGCGCCCACGAGATGGGATTTACAAGCGCGCCGAGTTGCCGCCTCGTCTTTTTTTGCTCGAAGAATTTTGACGCTATAAATCAGCCGGTCCTAAGCGGGAATCACGCGCGCGTTTGTTGCTCTTCCTCGCTTGTATATGGGACGTGCGCGCGAATTATGTTAATGGATTAGCGTGCAATTAATATCGCGTATTCCTTCACACGCCGGATGTGCGCCATCAATTAGTATTCATGCTATTAAAGCCGTCGTCTATGTTGATCCTAAAAATGATACACAAATTAGCCGGGAAAGAAAAGAGCCGGGAAAAATAAAGGTGCCCGTTCACCGAATTGAAAATTGTACATGTACTAGATCAATAAAAATCGGTATAAACGTTATTGTAGATGGTCAAAAATATATTCTATAAGCAAATAAGTTAAATAAATGCAATATAATCAATAAATAAGTATAAAAAATCAAGCTAAAAAGGCCAATGCATTATATTAATTTTCAATTCGGTGGACGGGTACCTTTATTTTTCCCGGCTCTTTTCTTTCCCGGCTAATTTGTGTATCATATCCTAAAAAGAAAATCTTTTCAATGTTTTGAACTAAACATTTATCTTGGTCGTTGTAATTCTCATTGCATTTGAAAATCAAGTCACAATTATTGAATTCTTGAAGAAAGCAAATAAAAATTATTTATGCGACATTGTCTAGTGTGATTCAGCCTTTCAACTTTTATTCGCGTTACTCGTCGGGCATAATTGCTTTTGAACTTGCTACGATCCTTAATAAATTTTTTATCACAGAAGGTAAAATTTCATGTACACGTTATTAGATTTTATAATTAAAAATTTTTCCGTAAAACGGTATGTTATCTCTTGCAACATGATAATGCATGCATGTGAAATTTTGAACGTAAAAAAATAAGTACTGCGTACAAGTAGCGTTAATTTTTTTGCTCGTACATGCTCCGAGAATATAATAAATCCGTTTAGAAGATAAGCAAAAAATAAAAAATCTACAAGTAAATCGAAATATTTCACCTTAAAATCTAATTTAGCTGGAAATAATAAAAAGTCTGCTAATTTGCACAATTTTCACTTTCTGATTGAATATTCCTTCATTTTAGCAAAATTACGGTGATTCGAGAAAAGCGCCTCCGCAATTCCATTGAATCGCGCTAAGAAAGAAGAGTCACGGGGCGTTTTGCCGATTGCCTCCCATAAAGTAAATGCGCGCGGCCCCGGCAATTCGCCCGAAAGAATTCCGATGATTCTATGTCGCCGGGTAGCCCACGGTGGAAGTGAGCGTGCATATACGGAGAAAACGAGCAGCTTGGCTCGGTGCAATTCGCGGATGCACGGACGGTTGGTCGGAGGCGCCGTAATTGCCGGTGCCTATACGCACGCCGAATGCACCGCGCCGAAGTTCCTTGTGCGCCACGTGTGCCGGGCCGCGCGCCCTCCACCAGTGGTATATAAGGTTAACGAGGCTCGTATAGGCTCGACGAGCGCGAGTCTGTTTAATTGCCGGGCAATCAAAAATCGAGCAGCTCGTTTTTGCCCGGCAGTTACCGCGGAGCGATGCGCGATCGGTTCACCGAACTGTGCCTTCAAAAAGACACGATTGCGTTCATGCGCGAAAATGGGTGTGATTTTTTTTTATCCCGGCCTTTTTTGTGTTTGAGCGGATTTTCGCTTGGGTTTTCATGCTTACGGCGGTAAATACGGAATATTGGTTATGCTTGATTCTGCTAAATTTATTTTTATTTAAGTGCGAAAGACATGAATTTTGAACGCGTTGCTTAATACTTTATTTAAAACTGTTGTTTCCACGAGAACAATGCATGTGAAGGTAAAGAGATTATATTCTAATATCTATTACTCATTTCCTGTACGCAGTTATGTAACAGACTGTAGTAAGACAATACGTTTCATCCTGAGTCAACTTCTAACTTGATCGACTGGAATTATAAAAATTTTTTGTAAAGATTTTCATACAACGAAGATAGAATTGACATTTTGACTGTGCACATATTCAGGTCGACCAGTTTTAAGTAATGTCATACTAAAATTAATAAGTAACCTAACAAAATTAAAGGACCAGACAAAAATACATAAAACTGAGGTAATCTGTGATGAATCAGAATTATACACAATTAAAATCAATCGGATAAAAATGTAAGTGGTGGAGCCTCTGTCTATAAAATGTTTTCTACAAAAAAATCTTCTTTTCCAGTATAGAGTAGAATTTTATCAATAAATAAGTTATACTGATGACAGAGTTGAAAGAAAGGAACATAGATAACCAATCTTGACTCAGCATCGATATAGACGACAAAGCCTTTCAGAAGCAAGTGATTTCGGAAATGTCAACGACACGTCGTACGTTCGCCATTAATAATTTAGACGCGAGGCGATAATGCCGGAGTGACGAAAATACTCTGCGGGGGCGGGCCGCGAATGCATAAACTATACATCCTAGCTCTGGCAGCCGTGCATTCGACGCCTCGCGCGTACGTATTTTTCGAGCAAACGCGCGCCGGGGCCAGCGCAAATAGCCGCGCCGGCGGAAAACGAGAAAATCGCCCCCCGCGCTCGCGTAAATAGAAAAATTCCGAAATCGACTATGTATATGGAAATGGGCGCGGAAAGCCGCGCCGCGCCATGAATACTTGATAAAAATGTATTTCGCAGCGCGAGCCCGGCAAAAATGATGAAACTGCCGGATATTCAATGCGGGGAGCCCTCCGGTAGGTGGGCAATAGGCTTAACAATGACGAATATATGCCGGGCGTCCATTGTAACGTTGATTGTATTGTTCTCAATATTGGACTTGAATGACTGTTTTTCGTGCGGCAGAGAGTGCGAGCACGCTTTTTCCACGCGGATTTTTTTATTTGCGGAATTACTTAATGTAATGTGCAGCGGTGCGCTATAGGAAAACAAAATCCATTTTTCATTTAATTTAGAATACATTTATGTAAAAGTGCGGATTTCGTATTCATAGAAATGCAAATTTAATAGAGTTGAGAATTAAATGCATTTTGTTGCTGTGCTTAATTGGATTAATGCATTGAGGGACGCGTCGAGAAATGTCATCATATATATTCACGACGAATTGAAGTCATTTTAATATCTCTCGTAATGACAATTCTTAATGGAAATGAATATATAATATTTATTAAAAGCAGCATTAAATTTTGTTAAAGAACTTTCTTTGACCGCAAAATTTAGTTCAATATTAAACTGAATATTTTAGAGCTCATTCCAAGCGATCTTTCTCTGAAATGAGGAGCGAAATTTTGATGTACGTTATTAATATGATTTATTCATAGAATATAGAGCACAATAAACCACTAGACCTATATCACTATCGTAAATGAGATATATTGATATTGTTAATGAGAAAGCTGCACATTATATTAAGGAAATACTCGCAAAAAGCACTCGAAAGCATTGCAAAAGAACACAAAACTGATTTTTCGTCAAACGAGATCTTGATCTTTCTTATCAAAATCTTTATCTCGCGCGATAAAGTACAACAACGGCGTCTAAAATCAAACAGCAGTGTAAAACCCTATTAACCTCATAATTAACGATTCTTCGAAGCACTTAGCGAGCACCGCGATGGTTAAACAAAAATAGAGAAAAAAGCCGGTCAGCCGCGAAGTTTAAGAGCCAGGGCGACGGAGCTATTGTGAAATCGTCCGGGTCGGGGGAAGAGCATCATGCAAATCCCGTCGTTTCCTCGTCCCCGTCAATTACCCGCGAAAGGGTCGGGCCATCCGCGCGAGCAGCTCCGGCGCGCGTTGTTTTCACGCCCGCCCCGATCTATTGCCGAGCGGCGCGCGGCATTGTTGTCCAAGTTCCATCAGCGGAAGCCGACGTTAACCCAAGAGAGCGACCAAGTGCTCGCACACCCGCCGCGGTCGCCCGTGTCTGCGCCTCGCCGGATTCTAGGTCGACGCGCGCGCCATGCAGCGAACAATCGAGACCCGCCGTAAAAGTGCGGCCTTTAAAGTTCGCGCGCGAGTTTTGCGCCCGCCTTTGTTTCCCTCGGCTCGCGCCGTTATTAATCCATTTCGACGCCCTTGATTGGACGCGACGCGGCCCGCTGAGCACCGTTTCGCCACTGCAACGTACTTATCTGTTGCTTTCGAAAGCGACCCTTACACCGAAGTTTCCTTGCTTTGTGAATTTTCGAGAAGCGGCGAGATCGATCGATGGGTAAAGTTACGTTTTTTTCGAAAGCATTACTTAAACTAGCTTTAAAGTTTTAATAATTCAGTATTTTCTTTTTTTTATATTTTATAAATAATTTTTTGTTCTCCTTGGTTATTGGATATCGCTGCTTCTATTATAATTAAAATTTAAATTATTTTAAAAGACCCGTCAGTTTTTCAGCAAAAAATTAGTAGTATGTATAAATTGTTATACTGAAGAATGAATCCGATCTTATATAAATCACTTACCCAAAGGTTTGACTGTCAGATCAGTAATTAATTCCAACTTACCTGAAACAAAGGATGTATTTTAATAGACGTTTAAAAGAGAATATTTGTTTTTAATAAATATATGTAATGTTATAAAAGGCTTAGTATATTGTTGAATTTATAAAATGTAATCTCGTCTAAAAAAATAGTACTTTTCATGTCTGGAATTAATTTTATTATTTACTTTAAAAGCAAATGCATTTGTACAAAAAATTGTTAGGAATGTTTTAGTAAGTGATTTATTTTTATATAAAAGAAAATTCATTGCAGGCCCATTCACAAAGGTTTAAGCATAAACTACCTAAATATAAAAAGGCTGAACTCTTCTTTCACATATTCCGCAGACTCTGATGATTTTGCGCTACAAGACGTTACGCGGAGTCACGTACGGCAGCTTTCTTTTTTTCTCTCGACGCTTTCAGTCTTCACACGCGGGCCCATATATAAACAAAGTGTACACATGGCTCGTCGGCAACGGGTTGTTTAATCAATGATTGCGCGCCGGAGAAGCGGCGGCGGCGTACACGTGATCCTCTTCGTTACTACGCCAGTGTACATACGGGGAACACCTCTCGAGATCAATAGCATTTGTTGTGAGCCACTCGTAACGTAGCAACCTGGCCGAGCGTTTGTGCACAACCGGAGTTCGACGACCAGATAATCCGAAGACGTTCCCTTTCCGTAAAGGCTAGTTAGGCTGTTTTCTCTTGCATGTCCGAGGTGCCGAAATGCCGGGTGTATCCGTGCATCGATTCGTTTACTCTCGCGAACACAGTGCTATAGAGATCGAACGAAAGATTATTTTCACTTGTGATTGGTGTTACCTTTTCCTCGTAGTACGTTTCGCTTTTTATGTGGGCTGATATTCAATTCTCAGATCAGTATTATTCAAAATTACTTATTATTAGTAGTTTTTTTGTTATTAAAAAATTTTATTTAATTTTACTTCTTTATATATGTTTATAAGTAACATATGGACTTTAATTTTAAAATAGAGAAAAGTTTTACTTTAAATTATATAGTGCGCAAAAAAATTATTACATGAGTTATTAAAAAATTTACGACAGTCATTTCTTACACGCTTTAAATATTTGAAACTGCTAAATTGATTTTGACGAAATTTATTATCAGTAACGTTAAATATGGAAATGTTCAATTTACCGTGTAGATTATTACACCTGCACACCCGTTACATATTCCCCGGAATATCTGTATATAGAGAAGTGGAGTGCGGACGTGCCACCTTTCTTACTTTGGCATGCAAATTTTCCGCGCGACTCCCGCGAACGGTAATCTTCGAGGGCTACGTAAGTTTCTGTAAATGCGCGCGGCACTCCAAAGTGTGCCTGCTGCAGTGGCCCTTAATGAAAATCTCTGATTAGTTGATGAAAGTTATGCGCGGAGCCGTAGACTTTGCCGCTCCTAAAGCGCCGCTCGAGCCTTATCGCTCGCCTAATTATTGCGATGGCTCTTGAATGGCTTAAAAAGAACCCCGAATATTCAAGCTTTTTGTGCATCAAAATTTTACCCGACCTTATTTATGCAACTTTAATCTTCGCAAGTTCAGGCGCTCGCCTATTAGCCGTTCGGTAATTTCAGAACTTACACTCAACGCCGCATTATTATTAAAAAAAAAAGAAAAAAAATACGTGATGTTTTCAGTGAGTTTAAAATCGAGAGCGTATAGTGGAAAAATTTGCGCAATAACAAAAGCGCGCACTTCACTGGCATACGAAGCTCGCCCGCGCACTTTCAAGAATTAATTTCTCCCGCGGGAAAACCAAATAAAGTGCAGAGTGAAGTTTCTCCGCTCGCTAAGTTTGCAGAAAATACGTGCGCGGCTGAACGCCGGGGGAAGAAGCTCGGTGGCGAGAGGCCAAGGAGCTTTGAGCTCTCCTGAAATTTTTGTTATTGATGCTGTAAAGTGTAAACACCTTAGCTAACTCATTTCGTACCTTTTTTGCGGCGGATGAGTTCTCGCGAGTGCTCGTTCATCATTCTATTTTTCAGGAAAAAAATTAAATTTTTTATGATTCTTTCCCGGAACGCATGGCACATTGTTTTTAAGTTTTTACGCGGAGGGCGAAATACAACAGCTCTAGCTTTTTTAGTTATAGTTAAGCGCTATAAAAATAGCTTTGACCCTTAATTGCACGTATTATCAGCTGCAACATTTTATCGCTGAATATTTCAGTTAACCTACATCTGTCCAGCTGCAGTGTAGCGCGAATATCAACCGTATAAATCTTGCGTGCGATTAAAATATTCATAAATTTATATCTATTGTTCGTATTAAAATGTGGTCACCCCGAATTAATGAATTTATCATTTTAATTAGCCAAGCTTAACACCGATGCATAAAAAGCCGCTAAATAATGTAAAACGAAATATACAAAATGTACCGCGCAAAAATGGGGCCAGCGCATAAATTTTCGGATAGGAGTTTCGATCGATGCACCCTAAATTTTCTAATAAAAGAGTTCGATATCCGGGGGGTGGGCGTTGCAGTCCAGTGAACCGAAAATTCAATCGAAGTAGACTCCTCTTTTGGCGTAAAATTATTGAAATCAATAACCCGTCGCCCTCGTGACTCGCGGTGACGACGGCCGGGGGCCTCCGCCTCTCTTTTTACTCCGCGATATTAGCATATACGCACGCGCCCCCGCCGCGGCGACGACGGCCGCTAAAGCCGAGCTCGGGATCAGGACGACCTCGCGTCACGTCGATTGAAATTCTCTCCTTGCCGGTAAACAATGTAAAGAGTCTCTTGGCAGAGACGTCACGATCGAAGACAAGGCGGCGATGTTCCTCAAGGATTCCTCTCGCTTTCTCCGTCGTTTTTTAGCGCACGGCGCAGCCTTCCTTTTTTGCGACAAATCTCGAGGAGTCGAGCGGGGTTTTTCGCTCTCGCTCTACAGCGCGGAGCGTGCACCACGCCGGGCGGCGTGTCTAACCGCAAGATTCCTCATCTTGATTGTCACACAAGAGCCGAATGCGATCCTGTCGTCGTCGGCGTAAAAATGAAAAATGTGGGTCGCCGGAAAGAGGGGCCGCCGAGTTCGAGATCACTCTCCCGATCCTTTTGTGTGCGAACACGAGCGTATATTATTCAACTACCTTTGTACTTAACTTTTTAACGTTGCCGAACGCAAGTGGCTACATGCGATTATATTTAGCGACCAATCGTTTAGCTGCATTACACATTTATTTATATGAAAGCTTTTGTTCGTTTTTCCATTAGGGCGATTTCTTTCGATGTAATTGACGCACATCATTTTAAAATCTTAATGTATATTTATATATCGTTTACGTCATTACACATTAGGTTAATTGAGCGGAAAAAGAAGCGAAGAGAAAAAGTAAATCAATTATGTAACATGAATTCACTCACTGAAAAGATATTAAATATTTTATAAACTATTAAGTTCCTCAATTCATTAATAATAATTTCAACGACAACAAATTTCCAATTGTATTTAAAAGAATTTAAAAGCTTACAAATTATTGGAAACGTGCGCACCATTGAAAAAATAAGCTGCTATAATAAATTAACTTTTTAGCGCTATTTAAATCGTTTACTTAATTAATAAACCTGCGCTGATATAAGAGGAATGCAGGAGTACTTATAAAAATATTTACTTTTATGACGTAGTGATATTTGCGAAACACATTTTTAATAATATATACTTTTTAGTAAAGTATAGTTTAATAAAGTATATATTATTAAAATATTGAGAAGTTTTTTTAGAAAAGAAGGCAACATTAATTTTCATTCTATAAACTATGCCATCT
>JAXIUT010000021.1:11310593-11330421 GCA_035586675.1 Eurytoma californica | reverse complement strand
AACAAGAAAAGCAAATCTACAATTTTGATATTTTTCGAAAATTCAGACTCATTCTAAACAAGGTATAACTAAAGAGATAATTAATTATAAGAATTAATAGCTATCGCTTACAAAGGTCATGTAATATTGTCAAATAAAGTGAGTTAATTGAAGATATGCAATAACGGGCCTAAAAGTAAATTTAATTAACAGCTAAGTAAAGATCAGTAAGTGGCCACTGCTCATTCGCATTAATCGATATGTATGTCCAGCACTTATTTGCCGTCACTCGGCGGTCGAAAATTCAATCAACGCTCCGGCACGCAGGCGCGCGTTGAGGCGAAATGAAAATGAAGCGGGAGCGGCGAGAGGAGCAAAAAAAGGGGTAGGAGATGAAAATGAAGAGGAACGCGAAATTGGCAATCATTGACTTCTCGGGCGTTAGCTAGGCCGCTAAAGGGCGGCCGGCGACGCCGTGCGTAACGTTTTTCCGGTTCTCCGCAGTTTCCACTGACCTTCGCAAGGCAGAGTCCGATAGAGACGGAGAACGGCTCGCGCGATTTGCGCCAGCTATGTGGAAAATTGGAGTCACCAACACGCACGCGCGCCCCCGCAGTTGCGGCAGAGGCGGGGGAGCTTGCAGCAATCCGTGGACGCTGTTTGCGTGACTGCACATTTAAAGTTCCTGACGAAGCTTCCGATCGAGGTGTGCCTTTGTGTGCGGGCCCCGAGTAATGGAAGTAGAGTGGATTGACCTCAGCCACTTGAATATCTTTGTTGCTCGAGCTGGAAAAGGGTATATTGGAGATTAAACGGCCCGATCGCTTCGCTTAACGGTATCGCTTTTTTCACCGTTCAATTAAAACTCCGCGGAAACCTACAGAAGTCAACATTTTTTCCCTTTTATTCATTATTTGGAACTTTACGTTTGAAACGTAATAAGAATATAGTGTATGAAACTAGGAGAAATATATTTATATCTTAGGGGTTGCATACCATTTTTTTACTTTTATTATTATTTATTTTTCTCAGTTTGTTGGAATAAACATTTTTAGAAGAATTAAACGAGATTTGAATAAAGGTGAGAAACAAGAGATTTATATCTTTCCTAAACTGAGGACGTCTGTTTTATCCTGAAACTACTGAACCTTTTTCCTCGAAATCTATAATACCCATTGGATTTTAATCTGCTTATCTATACTTAAAGTAACTTTTTTTGGTATCCTTATTTGAAACATGCCTTTGAAGATCCGTTAATGACACGTTTTATTTAATTAAATAATAAACGCAACAATAGTTTATATTAGGATAATTACCGTTTTTGTAAAATTTATGTAGATTTTTCTATAAAGAGAAACATTACTGTTTATCCCACTTGTTTTATAAGAAAAATACATGCTCATATTGAGATTGGTCAATATGACACAAAAGAAATTAAAACTTTTGTAATAGAAATTCAGCATTAATGAGTACAGATTTATTTACAGATCATATCAGCAGACATTTATCAAAGATTTATTTTAAATGAGGATTAATTCTCGCGGTATTATTAGAAGGAATCCCAACAACAACTGCTCAAAAATTCTAAATGCGTGTCGCATATATTCTTGTTTCTCATTGTCCACTTCTTTTTCTCGTAATTGATAGATTGGCATGAGACACGTAGCAAATAATCTGTTATCGTATTGAATAATTCAAAGTACTCGCATGTGAGCAAGACAAAAATAGAGAAAGAAAAAGAGTTATCTCCGGGACTAGCACTGTTTTCATATCTGACAGAAGTATACGTAACGTAACGCATACAAAGTTTTCCTTTTATTCGTAAGTCGACTGTGTTTTCAAGTTTACGACAGAACAGCTGTGGCATCACGATGCAGTACACCCCGTCTTATTAAAAATTAATGATTTAAACCAGTTATTGAATGATAATAAATCGATTATATTAAAATATTTTAAGTATTTGTCGGAAAAATAGGAAAGAAGAGACAATATCGATTTAAATGATCGTTAGAAGCAATAAAGGATCGGTGACACAGCTCGAGGGTGAAGGAAATTGAGAATAAAAGCCCTCAGAATGATTAAGCTTTTCTTCAACATTTCGACCACTTCGACATTCGTATTGATCTTACACAGGTGTCTTCCAGAAAACCTCTCTGAGACGTGGCTTTTGCCGGGCGGAGGTATTTTGTGCCCTTGCCGCAGATCTTTTTCCTTATTTTCGCGGAAATAACATTCCTCGGTGCGCCGCAGTGACAAATGTCGCGCACCACTCAGAATAATTAGTTGCTCGAAGAAGCATCAATCGGAAGAAGGCAGCGCGTCGGTCCTCGAGGACGGAAAAGCTCGGAGGAATTTAATTGTCTCCAGTTTCTTGAAGGAGTTCGCGCGACGGAAAAATGCGGCCAATTTTTAATCGATGAATGGAGACTTCCTTTTCATCGAGCTTTCCCCTCCAATAATGGGCGTCGTTGCGGTGAAATCATTCAGAATTGACTCTTTTTTGCTTTCTTGCCTTTTATCGCACACTTTTTCTCTAAATTTAGATTTTTTTTCCAAGCTGCACTTTTTTAAAGGGCGAAACATAAAGTTGGTTTTTATTCGTTCAGTAGAGGGTGATTCATAACGTCCTTAAAAAGATAGTGGAGCGATTTTTTATAACGGTAAGTATATAGGACATGAAGCCATTTATTTTTGCAGAGGCAGTAATGGCTCGCTCGCATTTAGGATTATTTTTGACTGTCATTGAGTTCAGTGTATTTCATGCTAATTAGTGCACCGTAATGCTTTGGCTTCTAAGAATAAAACAAACTAGTACGTATATAATTTTTAGTTATTAATTGTTATAAAAACTTTCCACGAATACAGTACATTTTTCTTCCTAAACTATATTGATGTGCAACAAAAATAATTTTGTTCGATATCAATATGAGTAAAACTATCTACATATACCTTTTAAAAAGAATTAAAAGATGCTATTTCGGTCAATGTTTTAAAAAAAACATACAGAAATATGCAAAGAAGTGTAGAATGACGTGTAAAAAATAGAAGGTAAATTTACGCAAAATGCTCTTTACAGCAACAACATTTCGTGACTTGCGACATTTTTATAAGGGTTTGTTAGATGTTTTGTCGCTGGGTGTAGGAGTAAGCTTTGCGCCATGAAAAAGCATCCCAACAGCTGGTGACCGGATTAACTTTCCCGGCAACGACGACTTACAGCGTCATGACTTCAAAAATGGTTCGGTCTCGGTGGTTAGTGCAAATTTCGCTGAAATTTACATGCTGCGAGGCGAGTGTTAAGGTGACTTCATTTGCAGGATTTAAACTCGGTATTCACGCACGAGGCTGCGGATGGCGTTAAAGCTTCCATTGATTACAAAATCAAAATGGTGGAAAATAAATAATTCGCTTACAGTAACTTCACAAAATCCATTACTTTGTAAAGAAAATTTTAGTTTTAAAGTTTAAAATGAATTAAAAAACATTTGCCAGCAGAAAGTAGTTAAAATAAAAATAGTTTCCTTCAATAAAGCAATAAAACTTATATGATACCTCTCTGAAATACACCATCTTATATAATGGAACTTGAGATCACAGGCCTTTGTGCCCTTATCTATATCTTGTTAGTTATGAGTCTGCAAGCATCGCAGAAAAATCGAAGCGACAATGACCTGCAGATTCAATCTTTATTTCGTATAATTTACATTTCTTTTCATGACCGTACTTTGCAGTATTCTTCACTAGTTACTTTCCGCCAGTAAAGTCAAAAATTGAAATGTCTTAGTTTACACGTTGATATGGTGATCAGGCAGTCTGAGTTTCGGACTAATTCTCATTCACGGCAATTTTGAAAGTGGCACTTTGCCGAATGCACTGGCGAGATTCATGTTTTCGGGTTATAAAGAAGAGGAGGGGGCGGGAGGGGGGTAGTCGGAGGTACTGCATCGCTTGTGATTTATGCAGCTAGTGCGCTCTGGCGAGCATTATCGGTTTCATGAATTTATGTAAGATACGCGAACGGCTAGGCCGGCCTTTCGCGCGTTTTCCGCGAGCGCTACCTACATGGCCACGGAAATTCGGGGGCATTTTTCTCCTGGGATAAAATTTTCCGGATGGAAAAATCGCTGGTTCTCCCTCACTCTCTCCTCTTCCTCCTTTCTAGCCTCATTTTTTGAAAAATTATTATGTAGGAGAAACATTCGAGCGGGAGTGGGTGAGAGAGAACGTCTTTCTATTGAGGCTATAAATTGAGGTGGAAGAGAAGGCGTTGGTGAACCTGCTGGTTTGGGAATTATCTCGCGCCCCATTTATAAAGCACACAAGCAGCTTGTATTTCTCATTTGTTAAATTAAATCCACGTTAAACGCTCCTATTTTTCTCAATCACAATGTGTATTAATTAATTAATTTGTTATAATAGGAATTCATTTTTATCGCGCAAATATAAATTCGTCGTTCTATACGCTTACATAAAAGCTTTTTTTGGCATTATGATCTCTGCGTGTATTTTTCATACCATTTCAAAATGAAAGTTTTTTCAGCAGTACTTTCAACTGTTCACCTTCCAAATTTTAAGAAAGTATTTTTCATACATTTGAAATATTTTCTACATTCACGTTGCAAGGATGCAAAATGCTTCGCATATATTTCAAAAATACATGTCGTTAAATAGATATTTTAATTTCTTAATTTTAATACTAAAATATTGTCTTAAGAAAGCGCGCAAGATATAAAAAAAAAATTTTTTATCTAAATTCAATGGAAATTGATCAATATTGCTTTTGTTTCACAATGTAAATGCTGCTTTCATCCCAACTCCCTGCAATTAACTCACCAACAGTATTACTGAATTCAGCAGATTACGGTACAAATCGCTTTAGTATCTCACAACTTAAATACAGGAGGAGAAGCCGAGACGATCTCGAGTAGAAATTTCCGGGGAAGACGTTCTCACCGGGAGCCCGCAGGAATATGAGATCCACGTGCGCCCTCACCAATACAGGCGACTGGGAGAGCTCGTTCGTGAGCTAAGCCAAGGCGCATATTCAGACCCGAGCGATCTTCCACGCCGGCGAGTCACTCCTCGCAGGGAAAATATTTGCTCTCTCACGAACTATCGCCGTCACTGGCTCTGGTACGGCCTTTTTCTTCCGTTGGAGTGTACACTTACTGTGACGACTCGAGGCGCACGATTCCAATCACTCGGTACAATCGCTGCTCCAGGAATCACTCCACTGGACCTTGTCATCCAGCGGTTCGCGTGACGATTGCGCCCGGTAACAGAATGGCCTTTGTGTACACGGAAGCGAAATGTTAAATTGCTGAGGTAATCGAAATTTTTGACAGTACTAGGCGGAGGATATCGGCTTCAGTTTTCTTCTTTCAGATTTTTATTTTTATTTTAAGAGAGGATAATAATCTAGAAAAATTATTCATTTGTAAATGACTGTCACGTTAGTTTGAATAACAATTTCGAAAATTCTGCAAATAAAAGAGCAGAAAAATACAAATAAAATTGCTTTGTTTTACAATATCGAAAAACGAAAACAATACTAAAACTAAAAAGAAAATAAAGAACGATTAGAACCTCATTAAAAATGCTACAAACATCGAATGTCTCCAAATTTTATAGTCATAATGACATATTTCTCAAATAATGCTGGAGGTTGGAGAAAGGCAATGAATATTTTTTCAGTAAATGAAAAATGTAGCTTATTTTTAATATAAACTAGGGGGGCTTCATCCCTTGCGCGCCAACCTCCTGAATTTTCAATTTGAATAAAGTTAATGATAATAGAGTATTTTAACAATTATACACATCTGTTTTAACTCGGTTTGACGTTACATTAATTTTGAATATAATTTATGAATATTATATTATGTACAAATAATTTATGAAATCTAAATAATACACAAGTATTTATAATCAAACATTATTCATCAAAATATACCGACGGTAACGAAAAGGAGAGACTGACAGAGACGGCGGCGGCGAAAATGCTTTATAATATTTTTCAATATATAAAAATAAAACATTTCTGCTTATCAAGTCGTGTTTTATTCTCACTGTACGCGTGGGATCAACTTATACGGTAGAGGTATAACAAAGCTCGCATGAAAATTAAGTAATATTTAAATTTAAAAGATGGATGTTTTTGCTCTCTTTATGGGTCTAGACAAGCTTACGTAATAAATCACTTATTTAACGAAAAAAGTTACGCCGTGAAAAAGGGAAATATTATATTTGAGTGGAAAAAAGAGGTTGTAATTAATTTTTTATTAGTTAATGTCCATTACATTTTCACGTACAATTACTCTTTATTTGTATAATAATTCATCTTGTAATATAATATATTTTTTGTCCATAAATTTGCGGCACCTGTAACGTACAACCTCCATTTCCCACTGTTCAGAGCTTAATACGGATTTAAAGACATCTTCGTAAAGCTCGCAGGCGCGGAACTGTCTCCGTAAATCAGACGCCCATTCTCCTAACCATCCGAACCCGTCCGCAAGAGGAGGTAAACATAATGTTTGCTGCGGTGTTCATAGAACTACCGAGGATGCTCCAGTTATTTTGCGTACTACCAGTTTCCATCTGCGCTTTGAACCGTACAAATATTTGTTGATCGCGGTCATTTCATTTTCTAAATTAATTCGTGATTTCCACTGCACGAGTAAACTTTTAGCCTATACTTGACAATTAAACTCTAGCTGATGAAGTTAATTTACAATGCACAGGTGGGTCACGAAAAATAATAAACATTAACTAATCAACGTTGACCAACTATTTACAATAATTATTGCTTTATGTATGGTTATCAGTTTGTTTGAAGAATGGACGTGTTTAAAAAGCCAATAACAGTGTTACATAAAATAAGCCGATACGAACAAGAGATTATGTACTGTCATCCTTTATTACTCCCCAGCTGAGATAGCTATCGCACAATCCTTTTAAGATTTCGAATTCCTTGATGAAAAACTGATGATTATACAGAATCAAATATAAACTATTTTTTATTACGTATTCATTTACAAATGACTTATGACAAATTTGTCATTGAAAGTTAGGTTTAATTTCACCGTTTTGAATAAGGCAGCAATTTTCTTAGAAATTTAAATTAGTGGAATAGCGACGTAATTTTCTTTAAAATGTAGAATTCATTAAATTAAAATCTCTGTATTTTAATACGGTGAAAAATGAGCTTTAAAAAACGGTTTATTGAAATACCCACGAATTTTTAAGAAATTCGCGACTCTACGCAAAAGTGAATATAAAAATTTATATGGTGGAAGCTGTAAAATATTTAAGAAATCCTTTAAATAATATATACCGTTTTGCTCGCTATATTTTTGTGGCTCCAATAGCCCTCATGTGAAAATGCACCTCACTCGCTCGAATAGCGTCGATGTGCGAGGAATCCGTCTCCGCTTCACTCTTATCGCGTTCTGTTTCGCTCGGACGTGCGCTCACATACCCGGCGCGCAAGCCTGCGCCCCGGCTTTGAGAGAAGGCAGAGTCGTTAGCAGCTGAAGGTCGCGCTTCGTTTTCGAGGCGAGCCCATCTTTTGTTCCTAAGCGGGGGAATTGAAAAGAAAAGTAGGACACTCCGTGGAGAGCGTCTCAGCGCCTCGCTAACAAGGGCGAGTTTCCAGGAGGAGGGGAGCGGGGTACGATCGTCAAATTGAAAATTCAAAAGCCAACGGTATGGTGAATAAATTGCGAATGAAGCTGGACGTTGCTCTCGCTAAAGCTTGGGCGCATTTTTTTTCTCTTTTTCGTATTTTCCTTGTACTTGAAAATTCGCAAAGTGGGTTTTATTATCGTTTGAATAGGTGCTCGTTGAAACAAAAATACACGACCGCATTAGGGTCAGCTGCGAGAGCAGCGAATATATTTTTTCACATTTATAATTAATTTGCCGGAGATTTCGGTACAACCGCTCTACAAAGAAGACAACATTTCTCTGGATTTAAACATTTCGTGAGATTTTATTTTATATAGCAATATTTGATATGCAAATAATAAAACAAAATTTCGCTAGATCGCCTATTAATTTAAACGTCGAATAAACTCATAAACACATTCGATGCTGTTTACTTTCGCTCTTTTAATATTATTATACGTGCAATATAAATGATCGGATCACTCGCCTTGTTTATTCTCCACTTGAGTATTCAGCTCGAAAAAATAAAGCCGCATAAGGGAAGCGCGCAGGTGCAAACGAAATTTCGTTTCGCCTCTCGCCCCACCGAATTTTTACGTAAGCACCGGGGAGAGCGCCGGCCGGGATCTTAACAAACGTTAGTGGGGATGTGCATTGTACGTGCGTTTGTTGAAGCAGGTCGCGTTATCAGCCTGGTAATCGCCTCTTACGAATTCACCGCGCTGAATCTGATGACGAGGCGGATAAACTGAACGGTCGGCTCTGCTCGTCATCTGGTTACTTCGACTTATAGATAGCGCACTCATGGTTATGCGATAGACTCATCACGAGGATTCCTAGACAAACTATTCCTTTTAATTTTATAATTAAAAATTTTTCGCGCGAAAACCTGCTTAATGTATGAACGCGGCATTATGTTTGCACTAGCTTGTCAATATTTGCTATATAATGCTAACAATATGAAGTTTTATATATGTAGGAAAGCTTATCAATACGTGAATTGATGAAAAATTTATTTCACGAGGTTGGGCTCAGTCAAGTGGGAAAATGAGTCGCGATGACAATTTTTAAAAGTTGGTTATTGGAACACAAAATATCTCTTGAATCCTGTTAAATTAGAACATATTTAAATTTTCAAATATTAAAAAAATTTTCGTTAATAATTGCTCTAAATACATACGTAATCTGTTATTTTACTTCTTGAAATTCAATATACTCGAATTCCGCATGCAAATGAACGAATTGTTTATTCACTGTTCAATTTGGCAGTGTATACCGGCTAGGAAGATATTCACACGCCCCCGACAATTGGAAAAAAAAAAGTGGCGAGGAAATTCGTGCTGAAAATGAGAAAATATTTGGGAATGCTGCCCTTTTGACAAGTAATCGAACAGGCGTCGGCGGCAAAGCGAAACAGTCAAAACCCGGTATAATGAATGAGCGTGCACACTGGACGTTTTCTCGCGGCGTGAAATTCGCGCGGAAAAAGGAGCTGCGCCACCGGCTCACTCCGATGATATTGAAAAACTGCTATCGAATGGATGTCACTCGAGCGAGTGGGCCAGGCCGAAAAAGCTTGCGCGAAAAAGAACCGGCTACCGTAAATTTTCGGAGTATAGAACAATTGGCTCGAAGTGACCTGCATTTGTCGTGACGCGCGCTCACGTTGTTTCCACGCACTTCTGGCAAAGTTTATTGTTTATGCTCGCTTGTTGCGGTGTCCGGGTTTATCGATAAATGCTCATTATGCGATGTACCTTTTTCGCGTAATGACGTGAGCGCCGGTAGAGTGATTTTACTTTCTATCCATGGTATATTATTTACAAGCGGTTTAAATGCTCGGAATACAGTTCGTACTTTTTAAATGTTTTCAATTACATGAATAATTTACTTACATTGTACTTTACAGAAATTCAAAGTACAATGGTCAATCTATTTATGCAGGCGAATAAAACAAAATTCACTGTTGATTTTATATTAACGAGACTAACAAAATCCTAACGTCAATATAATTGCACTAAAATATATAAAGTAATCGTAGAGTAACTTATGACGCACATCTCGTTAGCAAATATGTAAGCGAAAAAGTATTATTTTTTAATAAGAACTTACAGCGACACGAATAGCGTGTTTCGCGCGGGCAAAAAAAAACGATTAACGTGGCCAGCAGCGATAACGAACCGTGCGGACGATAACAAAAATGATCCATTACAGTTACGCTGACACGTCGTATTACCCGAAAATAGAACGCGGACAGATTCACGCGTAATCGAGCCACCGAAGCGACATCGATTTTCCCGCAAAACGTTGACATTTCGAAAGTCCGCTCAATCCCCTCCCCCTGTTTTTCGCGCTGCATGCAAAGTACCGCGTGAGAATGCAATTAATCTTCCCATAAAGAGCGCAGATAAATCCGTGCGCCCCAGTCGTAAAAACCGAAGTGCGCGCGTGAGCTCGGAAAAGCTTAAACTCGCGCACCAGGGTGCTTTCATAAATTCCATGATTCAGCGCGAGTTGGAAATTGGACAATGTGTCGAAGTGCGAGCGGAGGCGTCACGGCTTCGCCGGCGAAAAATTCAGAGGAGAAGGCTTAAAGTTTCGCGCGTGGCTAAATTTCGAGGGACGGAGGCGCCGTTAAACTGGAAATAAGAAGGAAAGTAGATACGAGACGAGGGTGAGCTGCGAGGGTAGATACTGAAAAGGATCGCTAAGGGGCGAGGGGAAAGGAACGGAAATCGGATAAATCTAATTTAGCAAGGTAAAAGAACACCTGCCTGTTATTCAAAAATTCAACGGACTTAAATATGCCTTGAATTTGTAATGTTTGTTCAATCTTAGCTGTGTCGTGTAATCTCTGAAAGATTTGATTTAAAAAAAAGAACGAATGAAAATACCCCTTACCAACAGAATTTTACGCAAGCGCATTTTAAATTAGGTTAGAACCCAGATAAAATGATCTCTCTCTCTCTCTCTCCTCGCCCTCTCTGCGATTCTTTTACCCTCTAGAAAGAGATTGGAGAAGCATGGTACACTCTAGTAAATAATTTACTCTATTTTTATATTTTTACTACGCGTTCGAAATTGTTTGCATTTTTAAACAAATAGAAAGTGATAAGCAAAGTTTTCTTTCACCTCTTTTTACACCCTCAATTTTATTTAACGATAATCAAATAATTTACTAAAAACTGTTTTACTTTTCGACTTTTTTAGTTTAAATTAATCTCGAAGAAAGTGGTACACCAAAAATAAAGATTTAAATTTGAATTTCTATTACTATTTGAACTTACATTTCTGGAGGAGTTGAGAGGCAAAAACAAAGAAGATTAGTAATTCGGAGTGACGCGGAAAAAGAACGAGCAAACATCAGTCACTGTAAAAAGCCGAGCGCATTCTTGGCTTCGCGTTTCCCTAGGTATGCATGTACGTCTATGCGGTCAAGCAGTCACCTAAATTAAAATGATACCACTGTCCAAGGAATTTGCTGAATTTGCGCGCAGCTTGTACCCAGAGCACAAGACGAGGTTGAAAAATAGTAGACAAATCTAGCTATTCTGAGAATTTGTTAGGAATTTCGTCAAACCGACGTATTCCACAATTATTACGAGCTTTTTTAAGAACCATTTTTAATTAGTTGCGAAAGCTTTCTTAAATTAGTAAATACAACACATTTTTATTGTTCATTAATTTTGTTTAAATATTCTTCAATAATAGATTTTCTGGGTGAACCACACAGTGATCGATTAAAAACCAAGTTTATTAAATAAAGCTGCAGTTCGATACGATGAATTAAGAATGAGATGTTATTCGACGCCGCCGTATCGACTTTAGCAGTTGTACTCTCGAATATCGGTATCGACATCGAGAATCTTGTTTATTTACTACTCAACCAACTGAACTCCCAGTTATACACCGTCAATGACAGAACTTTTTCTTCATTCAATGGAATGAAATTGCTTGTACCCTGTATGTACCCTGCAGCGCAGCTTTTTTTTTCTCTTATTTAAACTAAAATACATTTTTCGCTTCATCAAGTTCACATTGCGCGGCAACTAAACATTGTTTCATTTGCAAACTTATTGAAAATGCTTACAATGCACATGCGCATTACCGCATTCCCAAAAGTCGCATAACTTTCATTTAATAAAGGGCATCGCCGTAGCAGTCGATAAGTAATTTGCTGCAAAAATTATAGGTGTATCAAATAATTCAACAAGCTAGGAGCGCATGCAAAATTGCAGCTTAAGATGAAAATTTGTAAAGTACGGTCAGGAACAACGCAGAAATTCCGAAGATTGCAAATTAATTAACATATTAATAATTAATATATTAATATATTAATTATTAATATAATATGCAGGTGCAATATTTTTATATTAATCAATATGTTATACAAATTTATGTCATTTTATTATGTAACGTACGCTACCTATAATTGACTGCGTTTAGTTTGATTTTTTATTTATACGATGACGTATAAGAATAAATAGAAAGCGCAAACAAGTATTTCAATTAATTTCTTTTTAATTACACTTTTGTAATTCTTTGCTTTACTTCCTGTTCTTTTATTTTTCTTCAATATAATTAATTCGAAATAAATAAATTAGTGACATCAAAATTCTCAATTATGATTTTTATAAAATTATTCACTGTAATTTTGTATGAGTCATTAATTTGCGCTGTTAAATTGCAATTTTTTAAATACAAAAGCATACGTAGTAATGAAAATGTGCTTGCACTTATTTTCGATCATTATACGGTGTCTAAATGCTAAATTTTAATATGCGCATGTGAAGATTGAATTATCACATTAAATAAACATCATCAACGAATAAAACTACTACGCCATTTTACTAAAGCTTTTGAATTTAATTTGAAAATAATATTGCTCCTCCCAAAGGAAGCTTTGTAATAAAAATGTGTTTTTTGTGTCTCATGATTACTTGAGTAAAAACGCGTTAATTGACTTGAAATTTTAGAAAAAGATAGATTTTTTGTATTTCTCGGATGAGTTTGTTGCGTAGCTTATGAAACCTAGTAGGTAAAAAAATATTAAGCTTCACATTTTTGTGTATTTTAAAAAAAAATGTATTTCTCCTAAACTAAACGATCAAATGCCTTGAAAAAAATCATGGTATCGTAAAATATAAATACCTACATTCTGTAAAAATTGAAATAACTTGCTTTTTACGTCCAACGATTACTTGAGTAAAACGGCTTTATTTCACTTGAAACTTTAGAAAAATATAGATTTTTAGAAAAATATAGAATTGGCAGAAGTTTTTTTATTTATATTGCATAACTAAAAAATAATTTCATTCTACTTGATACAGTCATTAATATTAATGATGATCTAGTTTTTCTAAAATAGGAGGGAAAATAATAAATATTCAAAGATATGACATTGATATACAGAGGAAAACTACTTTGCAGGGTGTTTACACATAGAGTAGGTGTGCATGTTGTACAAAAAGGAAACGAATAAGTTTAAATTGATGGATAAAATTAAAAGTTGAATTCAAGACGCCGGTGCAATGGAGCGTATCACTTTACAGCAATAAAAAAAGTAAGAGAGCCGAACGTAATACTCGTCGAGTGCGGCTCTCTAGCCATTGGTATATATACTCACAGGTTATATTGAGCCCGAAGTCGACCCAGTGACTTAGCAGGACGACCGCGGCGACGTCAGCGACGAAGAAGAAAAATGGCCTTGCGATTGCCCGGTGAGATCGACGCCAACTCTTTTTTTCTCTCTCGGCTTGCACGGGACACGGCGATCGGCGTTATCTTCAACTTTACGGCCAATTACATTTGCTACACGCTGTACATATAGGTCGAGCCGCGCCGGCGCTAGTGACGTCGGCGGCTCAAATCGAGGGCCAAGTCCGATAGTTTACAAACACACCCCACACACTTTACTTTCTTTTCTTCTTTGCAATACAACTATATTTTCAATTTTCAACCGACCGGTAATTCCGGCACTCCCAATATTCTCAATACTCGGCATGCACTAAAATCATCACTGACAGTGTTCGGAGGAAGGGCGAAACTTCCAGAAACAGGAATGAATTCACTGCTCCGAGTCTATCTCTTCATTGAGTGGTACGGGCGGTCGCGAAGGGTCAACCGGTCTGACCTTCCGCAGAGTAAATTTGAAACTGCCGCCGAGCCGCATCCTGAGCCGCATCTTTGCGAAACCTGCTCCGAAATCCCCGGACTCGCTTTCGGCCGCTAAGTCATCTCGGGGCAAAAAGTCCCGCGCGTCAAGTGGCATTGTCGCAAGAGAAACATCGACGGTCCCCGCCGACTAGAGACATGGAGAGCGCAAAAGCCGCGACACCTGGAGCCTCGGCATCGATACCGCCATGTGTCACGCCGGCCGACGAGCGCAAGATGCGGGGTGCGAAAAGGTGGGGAGCGTGCCTTACGACAGGTGCGTGCGATAGCGGAGGCGATGGGGAGAGAGGGAGCGGGAGGCGGCGCGTGGCTATGCGCGCCGGGTCGCGCGGCTCGCGAACAACTGAGCGGCGGAGCGACGGCTGCTCGGCGGCCTGGTGTGCCGCGCAGTGCCGCGCGCACCTACACACGTGCGCGACGGCCAGTGCGCGCAGGCTCCGTAGCCGAGTTCGGTTGCGTGAGCCAGTGTGTATGAGTCCTTCTCGCCAACCCCCGTCCGCGCCATCCCTTCGCTCGCCTCTTTTCCACCCTCGTGCTCGCTCTCTCTCTCTCTCTCTCTTGGGGTCGCTCGCTGCAGTGTTTCCGCCGCGCAGGAGGGGAGGAGGGAGAGGGGGCCATCGGGAAAGAGAGGACGAATCCTTGCCGACGTCTGGCACTCACAATGGCCATTGAGACCCTCTGACTTTCTTTCCCTCGATTTCGTTCGGCCGTACCTTTTTTTCTCGCTTCATATTCTGCCCTTTTTTTAATGTTTTGCTCACGTGCGCGCTCCTTGCTTATCTTACGCTTTTGGAATTTCTAAGCGGACCTTTCTTCTTCGATTTGTTGCTGGGACTGGCGAAGTAGATTTATATAAGAAATCCCTCTGGGGTATCCTACTAAATATCAATAATTTATACCTTCTTTTAAACATTTTTATCACATTATTTATTCAATTTTTCAAGTATTGCGAGGTGATGTATTTGTCAAATGCTAATTCATACTTAATTATTATTTTTTTTATTTTTTATCACATTATGAAATGATTGATTTACGACTATTTTATCGCGCTTTTCATAAACTTATCTAAACGTTTGGAAAACATATTTTATTTTTTATGACTGTTTAAAAAAAAAGTGATAGCAACTTTTACAAGCTCCTCGTGATATATTGTACGTCTCTGTCTTTGCAACTATATCTGATCACCTGTTTCAAACAGGTTTCGTAACGCACCCTTTAGCTTCCTCGTTATAATTGCACGAGGGCTCACAGTGGTCCACTAAATTACATCGAATAAACGTTAACCCCCCTAGGGACTTATTACCTGCTGAAGCTTTCTTACTCGTTCCGGCTTGTGAACTTAATGGATCAGGTACAGGTAAATAAGTATTCCTTATTTCTTATTAGGAAAATAAATGTTTCCCATAATGTACAGTCGAGATAATGAAATTTTAAGCTTTACGTAAGCTGAAATTTATTTTCACGAAAATATTTGAGTATTTTTATTGGAAAATGAAATAATGCAATTAAAAAAGGTAAAATGTATTCAAATAAAAGTTACATCTCGGTTTTATTATTCATAAAGTTAAAATAAATTCAGTTGTACACTGATAAAAAAAAATTCTATGTTTATATAGGTATGCATTTGGACATGTCACTGATCAAACACTGATAGATATTTATATTTTTGAAACTTTTATAACAAAGTACAATTATTAAAAATGATATCGTGGTTGATTTTAGTATTTTTAACAAAAACTCAATGTCAGACTCAGTACAATGTTCTACTGAAAAAATTGTATAAAAAAAAGCTCTACTCATAAAATTATTTGACCTGCATTACAGTATTCCTTGGTGGTAAATATTTTACTATATATTCTTGAAAACTCAATTACTAAAATACAAAATTACCTGGATTGTTTGAAACATTTGATTATAGAGACTAAAGCATTTATCTTTACAAAATATAGAACTTGAATATCTATTGTCATACCGCAATATAACTCTAGCCAATTCATTATACACTATACGATGCTGCCTGAAAGATTATTATTATTTGGTGCGCATTATGTTGTGAAAGAAAGCATCCCCGCATTTATTATCTTTCCCGGCTAATGTTATTTGGCTGAAATTCCACGTGCGCCCAATCGCTGAAAACTTCGAGATTGTTTGGAGAAACGTGACGTCACATGCAGCGGTAGGCTCACATTTTTTATTCATGATCCTCGAGTCTGGCGTCAGTCTTCCGACCAACCCCTCGCGCGATCTCGGCGCGCTTGGCTTTATACCTGTAGCTCGTTCCGCAGGGTCTTGACAAACTTAGGGTCTAGATTAAGGTAGCTGCGGTACGCCCGTGAAATTCTAATACATTATGCCGCACTCGATTTCCGAGAATGGACTTTGGAAATTTTTAAAAATACATGCAGGTGGAATTTCGGGCCGACCGCAGAAAATATTTCAAATTTCGACGTGGCGTAAATATTTTCACAGCAGAAATGGAGTTTTCCAATTAGGCGTTCAAACTTTGCGTATTTCGAGTTTAGAAAAAGTTGCAAAAAATTATTAAAACAAGATTATTGAAATTATTTATTTGAAGTTGACCTATTAATTTAGATTTTTATTGACTAAAGACACAAAAGCTCATGTAACATTGTTTTCAACATTGCAATTATTGTATTGTTTAATATCCGTTAAATAATCAAAAGTTAATGGAGTTAAGATTTTGAAATAGTCTCAGAGAGATTAGTCAAGGTTGTTTCAGTTTGTAATGAGAATATTTTAATGAAACAAAGCCCGCATAATTTCTCGAGGCAAACGTCCTCAGCAGTAACGCAGCGAATATGCACTGGAAGTCACTAACTATTACGAATTTTCTCTGATGTTGGCAAAATGGCGACAAAGAGCGAGTAAAGTCCTGAGCAAAAAGTAGTTTGAGCATTAATTAGCGTTTTTGACGTTGCCTTGGATAGCACAGTTAATTAGTCAACATTTCTAACTTGTACTGTGGTTTATTTGATACTGTCAAATAATTATTTAGCAAAGTATGAAAAAATCGACATTTCAAATAATGGTGTAATAATAATTAATAATTAATTGAACTCAATGTAAAAAATTATAACTATTTCATGATAAAAAAGTAAATATCTTTCTTATCCCATTGACACAGTAGAGATTACACGAATGCATAGATTTTCCTCGCAAGTTTTATTCAATTTAGAAGACGTGTAATTAAACTGCGGTATGATAATTCATACAACTATAATTAGTCTCGATGTAATCGATTGCTGAGTAATGAAGTTAGTGACATTCCAATGTGTGTATAATTATATTAGGCATACCACCGAATACTCTTCTTCGATAATACTGGTATTTCAGAATTTTCAATTTCTGAAAAATTAACCGTTATTCAATTGTTTTACTGTCTTTCTATTACTGACTTTCTACGTTATCTTATCTTTAATAATTGAGGTTTCGCAATTAAACTTTCAAATGACATTTTATGTTCTACCTAACAGAATTTTATACTTCTTTATTTTAGATAAATTGAAGTAGTTATTTATTTGTTAGGTAAAAAATGTTTATACAAAAAATTTGTTCTTTACAATCGTATTTTTAGTCATTTTAGTAACGTGATAAACATCTGAAAATTGCATAATGAAATTCATTTTAGTAACAAATAAGCTATTTGCAATTTGGAAATATAAAATGAGTTTATAGCCTTTTCATTGTCTACCCTACCGAGAACTTTGAACTGCGCGAATCTGGAAGAGCTTTTACGGTATATATAAGCTACATAAAACCTTTGATTTACGTAACGATTATAATCTATCCAGGACAGCGCGGAGAAAATGTCAACTAACGAGCGATATCTTCGAAACGTTTCGAAACACTTTTTTTTATTTAACCGTAAACTTTTGTTCATAAAAAGTGGAAGTAAATAATAATGAAAGTTTATCTACTTATTATAGTTCTTTTAACCTGATAAAGTCTCATACTAAAATCAGATAAGATTTACGTCTTTATTTCATTTCTCATATAATTAATTTATTATTGAGAATCAACGTATATTCACAATTCCAATATTCAATTGCTTCAAATTCGCAACAGACAGTACTAAAGAGTTCAAAACAAATCCAATACAAATGCAATACAGCACTTGACGCATTGATCACGTGTTAATAACTTTCATTTTAATTGGCGGAATCAATTTAAAGGGCTTTCCCTGTACAATTAAATGCAATATCATACAAGTGCAGCGCTTATAAAATAATTTGATATTTTATAAATCACTAGAAGTCTATACGCGTGCTGCGCACGCGGTACATGCTGAATGATAAAATGT
The DNA here is from genome assembly GCA_035586675.1 of Eurytoma californica. NCBI lineage: Eukaryota > Metazoa > Arthropoda > Insecta > Hymenoptera > Eurytomidae > Eurytoma > Eurytoma californica. The sequence continues at coordinate 11,312,282 of JAXIUT010000021.1, read as the reverse complement.
GATATTTAAAATTTTGCACCAAATTTCCGTCATAATACGTCACAATCTGTAAGCCAATCAAATTTCAAATCTCCACGTCTAACTGACCAATCACAATCAACAGAGGCTTCACTTTTCATCATTTTCTTTTTTTAGTAAGGATAACGGTACGATTTTAGTTACAATGCGTACAAGTTTCGTCATATGATTCATACTTCACGGCTACAGCTCATCATACGTGTACTACTGCTGCTGACAAATCTTAGTCTGGTAAATAAAAAGATAATCTGAAAAATTTAGAGCAGTGCGTCACTTCCTGTACTTTCTTTTCGATACATTGTCCATAAAACGTAAAACAATTTTTAGGAAGAATACATTTCTTAAAATTTTTCTTTTCTTTTTAATAAATTGATTAAATTTTTAATAAAGATTAAATAAATGCTGGGTATAAAATCGATAGACTGTAAGAGCGAGAAAAAAGCTTACGTGAGCTAACTTTAGCAGGCTCTATTATGCAAATAAAGTTCAGTGTCTATTTTTTCCATTGAAAAATAGGCTAAATCGCTTAATAAGCAAAATATCGCCCCGCTTGCTTGTATTTCCCTTTTTTTTAAGTAACATCAAAGCCCTCTATTGAATATGTCAATTATCGAGCGCGTAAAACGAGGACACCGCTTTTGATGAAGACCAAATGGCAATCGCTCTGACGCGCCGCAGCTGCGCTAGACGCGATGTGCAAGCGGCGCCGTGCACGTGCACGCGTGCCACTTTTTCTCCGTGCGAACTGGCTCTTCGAATTTGCAGCCTGTATGAAACCGTCAAGGACGCACTATTTATTACGCGACTATGAATGAATGCGGACTCGCCTGTGTGCGTTTGTATAATAAAAATGAAAAATTGAAGGGAGAAGCCGAGCCGTTCTTCCGGGAGATAAAATGGCTATTTTTTCCTCTCTACCGTTCGTTTTGTCAGAAGACTTTTTTCTACACTGACTATAAATTTATCTGTTTAACTGATAACAGTAATTTGCATTGCGTTATTTTTAATCTTGTTCAACTCACGTGACGACTAACGTTAACGTACTTTACAGATATTCAAAAACAATTGTCCAAACTGACTTATTTTTAAATCTGTGTCTCTGTAACAAAACAGAGTAATGTTGATTGAAATGTTGACAAATTTTACTTGGATTCAAGACACATCTCAGAGGAATACCGTATCTGCATATTACATAAATTTCCTAATTAATGAGCACAAGCTGATCATAATCCATGGTGGCGGTGTTCTCGCTTGGGTATACCCTTTTAGTTAGAGCGAAGGTTGCGGGTTTAATCGCGCCACGGGTTTTGGAATTTCGAGTCTGGCCGCGTGCTTCGCGGCACAACGCATTTCCGGCCCATCTCCCCCACTCTCACTTTTACGCGCAATATTCTGCTAGCGGCCTTCACGAAAAGCAACTAATGGCGCGCGCGCGGTCAGCCAGAAACCATGGAAATACAAACGATCGTTTGTATTAATTATTCTCAACGCGCGGACGTATTAATGTCCGGCGCAATTTTTGGATTCATATTTTCTTTCGGTTGGACAGTGAGTGGCCTAAATACGTCAGCACGTGGAAAAACTGCAAGCTTTTTTATTTCTGCCTTATTCGCTAACATTTTTTGTCTATACACACGGCATGCTTGATGGTATTTTTTCCTTTTCACTCGG
>JAXIUT010000021.1:11289819-11310493 GCA_035586675.1 Eurytoma californica | reverse complement strand
GGATAGTGTCTTCCTGGCTTATCGCCAAATAGCTTCAAAGACAGTCGTTCAAAACAACGTATAAAGTGTTTCACGTATAATCCACTAACACCGTTTGAATACAGACGCAAAAATCCCAAGCAGCTTTGAATGTTTTCTTTTTTCATATATATTTTTCACTTTGACTTTGGCAGCATTTTACATTGTCGAATTCGAGAATGTTCCGAGAGGTCACTTTTTCCAAAGACTTTTTGGCTCAAAAAATCAAAGATTGAAACGTAGCTTTTTATTTAACAGAAATTTCTTTGATGTTTTTTAAATTAATTTATTTTACTCACAGTACTCATTATTAAATAAAGGAGAAAATACATGCAAGGTGTATGTAAATAGGAAGTTGCTGCGTGGTACATGAAAAAAAGGTGCGCTGCTAGGCTCGTCGACACCTTCGCGCGTCCATCTGCCCCCCCCCCCCCTGCACGTATATTGCATGGTCAGTGGCGCGCACCACCCGCGGGATACGTACGGCCGAAATAAAGCAGATATGGTAGTTCGTCTCCATATCTGCTGGCAACAGTCACCAGCTTGCGACAGAATAGTTTCGCGAGAGAGGCGGAGGGCGCCCGAGCGTAGACCTGACGGCCTGACACTAATCTCTTTGGCCGCGAGCCCGCACCGCCGCACTCTGCAAGAGTAAAAGTTCGAGCCCTATACTTCGCCGAGTCACAGATTTATGTGTATGCGAGAGCGAGTCTCACGTGCTGCGAGACAATTCGCTCTGTCCTAGAGCTCGTATAATTAATAGTTTTTTTTTCTTTTTTTCAAAAATAATCCTGTCTTCCGCAGCACGGTAGATGCTCTTGAAATGAAAATGTGATTTTTGGACTAAATATTTTGAGAGCGCACTTTCAAGCATTAAAATATTTTGTTTTCGAACGAACGATTTTGACTGTGTCATTTGTTCTTAAAATAAAAATAAATTTGTTTTTATAATTACTTTTATTCTTTTATTTAAAAATACTCGATATTGTGTGTTTATTTAATACTTTTTTAAAACTACGGAGCCTTTACTTAATTGAACTACAAGCTAAAGGGTTTATTAGCGCACTAATTTATTGCGTTATAGTAAAGTCTAGTCTTAGTAACACATGCTTTTGCTTATTTTGAAACTAATTTGTTATTTTTGTGCTTCTTGACGATTTGTTTAATTGTCTACTTAACGGTTACTCCAACATACGCTAATTGAGCCGAATTTTCATTTACAATTTTCAGTAAAATTTATTACTACTTTGAAGAGCATCACTCGATCACGCTCTTACGATTTTCATGCACTTCAGACGCATGCACTCACTTCGCGCAGACTCCTTGAAGCGCAAATTAATTTTTCTCTCGGAATCGCGCACCTCCCTTCCCCTCCCTTCGATCGGCCGCGAAGCACGAAGGAGATCAAGAAATGGAAATGAGAAATGCGGCGGACTGCCAAGAAGTCCCTCTTCCCATTTGTAATGGCGTTTTTGCACGTTTAATGCATCGCAATGGCAATGTGCCATGCGCTAACCGCCAGCATTACCACATCGAGCTTGAAATCTCCGCTGAAATCACTAAGATTATCGGAAATATGATTATTCATCGCTCGGCCATTATTTCAATTTGAAAGCCCCTTTTGATCCTTTTTCAAATTACTTCAAGCCGCTACGATATTTTAAAGATTTCTTCAAAATAATTGTACTCTCGATTTTTTATATTTATCATGCAAAATTTTTTTGAATTTGAGAACTTTATTTTCTTTAACGATCGCTTTTGTGAAAATGAAATATCTACTGTATATACAATTTACTTCTTTCCCTATTGTATACATCTAACAATCGATTTTTCAATATATAAAAGTATTTTCTATTCGAATTTATCAAATTTTCAGGTTATTTAAAGAAAAAATATTTATATAGAATTTTTTGACCTTCCTGTAGTGTAAATGTAAAAATAAAAATAATAAATGACATGTAGTTTTGATATAAAAAATAACAATTTAAAGTAGACAAACATAAACTTAAGCGCCTTTTATTTCAAGGTTGAAAATAGTTTCAATGTTTCTTAAACTTTGTTTTGTTCGTATTTATCTCAATTATGTAGGTATAGGACTAAAGATAAAATTACATATAATATTGAATTTTCTTAATCACATCGTTGGTTAAGTAACAGAATAATACTGTAAGCGTGAAAATGGCGCATTTTTAATACAAGTGACAAGCACAAAAAGTCAAAATTAAATTATTGTTAAAGAATTTCAAGTTTATAGAAAAAACGAAATTGTCTGCTGCTAAGAAGATGCAAAAACGAGAACGCACTTTACTTCGTAAATTGGTGAGTAGTATATAATTCTACATTAAGGCAATATGCCTATATCATTCTACACTAATAAAAAGGAGGGTTGTAATATCAAGGTCCATTTACGTAATAGGAAAAAAGTTTTCTCGCCAGGGCAATGTCGGTAGAAGGCGTTTAATATTTCGAGGCACCGGTGGGCTAAAGCAGGGGGCGCATAAATATAAGGAGGAGCCGAGTGGCGTTTTGCGCACCACTTATTAGAGACCAGGAAAGTTTCGATATTAGCGAAAGTGTCCGGCGACTTTTTGCACCGAAACCCACTACTCGGTCGTCGCGCTGGGTCACCAAGCGAAACAGTCGCTATGCCGCTGCGCGAAAGCTTTTATATAGTTCCATCGAATCGCAATCGTCTATTTTTGCGAAAGTGGATCTCGCAGCTCGAGCGAGCTTACTGCTTAGCGATGTAAACACAAGTATGAATCTCTTCGAGCAGATATTTGGAAAGCGGAGTAATTTTAGAACGCACGGTCAGACTTTCCATTTTTATTGTGAAACACGCAGCTTTTTTCTCGTTTATTTTAAGTACTGTGCTCTGCTACTTTTCAGAGTCGTGGATAAATATTTGTTAAAACTATATCCATTTCACAATTGATTTTGGGTTAGTAGCAAAGTGAAGAGGAAATCGTGGTAAGCTTTTTTATTAATTCATAAATAAACACATTAAAGCGTAAGTATATAAAAGCTTGATTTAAAGAAAATGAAATCTTTCTCCCTGAAAAGTAGAAATTAAATTACCTTCAGCTGATTTATCCATTTTCCTTCGACGTCGGCGTCTCTTGATTCGCGCCTCCTCAGGCAAGTAATTCGAAGAAGAAGTGTCTTCACACCTCTCGTCTGCGCGACCTTTCGCCAATTTCTTGGCTTCTTCCTGCCGCCTGCGCAAAAGTTCATAAACTCGCCTGAAATAGTCCTTCGTAATATCTTCATTTGTTTTATTCTTATAGTCGTAACAAACTTCATCAAGATCGCCTTCTCCTCCATCGATAATTTTGAAAGTATCGCTCTTCTTCACATTGGTATTAACATATGCATTGGCCAATATACTATTTACATCTGTGTCGCATTTTGATATGGAGTTGTATCCAAAATCTGGAGATGTTCTATCCAAGTGACCGTTATTTTCCTCTTCGATAACAGTTGGCGTTGCAGGCTTTGATGGATCGATCATGAGATAATTTTCCTGCAAACTAGTTCCTGGTCTATCCGTGTCTGTCGTAATTTCTTCCAAGTTTTCTTTATTGGATTTCTTCATGGGATCAATACAATTTCTCATATTTTCGCAAGTTTTGCAATTTTTCACGTTGCAAGAATCTTGCTGATAATCTTTCCATCTTGGCTTTTTCATAAAGTCCTCTTCAATTAAACTGTGATGATCTGACTCCCGCTGCAGCTTTTCCTGTTTTTTTCTTTCTTTATATTCACGCCATGACCGCTCAAAATTATCTTGACTCTTGATGCGTCGCGTTGGGTAGTTGGTATCAGCTACTGAATCTTTTTCTGAATCAATGCTACTTCCTGCTAATTGATGACTTAATAACATATCACTTTTTGTTTTCCTGTACATTTTCTTCTTATCTGAGCCAGACGAACTTTTCTTCAAAAGCTTTTGTTGGCCATTATTCGGCTTACTTTTCGATGCTTCGAGCCCTTCAAAATCGAACCTTATGTTAGCATCGCTGCGAATTTTCCTCGTTCTGTAATTCTTCAAAGCGCCTTGCAGTTGGTTTTCTCGAACGCAATCGGAATACCTCTTTTTCACTTCGTTCATTCTAGATATAAGATTATTTTTGCGCTTATTGATTAAATCCTCATTGCTTTGGAAGTCTCGCGATGAGGATCGCTGCAAAATTTGCTCTTCCTGCATTTTAGCTTGAATTTTGTCCCTCAAAAAATTTCGAATTCTATTCAGATCCTCGTTATTTAACTTTCTGCCTGCCAGCGTCAGTGCGGCCTTCCCTTCCTTTGTGGGAGCTTCCTTTTCATCAGTAATTACGGCGTAGTCTTTGAAATTTCTCGTTGGCAATTCCTTCTCCTCAGACGTGGCATTACTTCGCTGCAAGCTGTCACTTTGACTGCGCAAGTATGCTTTCATCTTCTTGTATCTGCTCATCGCCACTTCGTTCGGCGTCGGCTCAGCAGTATCGCTCCGCTTAGCCAGGTCCTCGAGGATCTGCTGGCGCAAGTAATCGCCGGCTGAGTACCTCTTTGCAGCGCTCTCCTTTTTCACCGCTACGATCTGGGAATCCCCCAGCTCCGAGGCGATGGACGAGTGGCGCTTACGTACTTTACGATGGGACGAAGACGAGGAGGACACGGTGGCCGCGCTGCGGGACTTGCGCGGCTGGAATCCCCCCAAGCCCGAGCCGAACTTGGAACTGAACCCCTCATAATTGCGATTTCCAACTGACCATTTGGGTATTGGCTCCGGCGGCGCCTCCTTCATCGGTTCGGGAAAGGATTCGTGTGATTTAAGGCCATCGCGGAATGAGCCCCGTGCGCGTTGCGCCACTCGTCCGGTAGTCTCGACGAGTAGCTTGCCGTCTCTGTCCAGCAACTGGATAACTGGTAGGGCGTCGGCAGACGTGGTTAACTGCCAGTCCCAGTGCGGAGGCTTGTCTAGTTTCAGACGAATCACAGGTTCTTTGGGCGCGCTCTCGTCCTCCAGCGAATCATCAACGCGTCGAGCAGTCGCCGAGATCAAAGGTTGCTGCATAGTTTTCATAATGGTAACCTACGTGCCCTTTAATTTCCGCCGGAGGCTTTACGCGTCAATGACCGTCAAAAGGCTCGCAATTAAAAAGATTTCCACATCTCTTTTTCGCCAACTGAAGCTACCGCTGGGATTTTAAATATTGTGCTAATGATAGATTTAAAGACCGACAGCCCAAAATAATTTTAATAAGGCGGATTTCTACTAGCATCCCATCTAACACATGCATTCCTAAACGCTTTGGCCTGCTTGCTGATGATCAGTTAGAAACCATTGATAGTTACAAGCGAGCATTGATTCTCTTGTTCATCCTCCGATTTATATTCACTTTTTCGCTCAGAAAATTTCTGAATTTTCTGCTCAACCGACTGAGAGTTATTGCACAGCTTACGTAAAGCTAGCATTGCGGCGTTGGACTTGGCAGTTTATCAATGCTAAACATTTACTTCAGCATATATTTCGGCAATGTTTACTATTAGCATTCACTTTTTTGAAAATTAGAAATTTATTTTAAAAATTTATGCAAAATCTATTTTTTAGCTTTTATTTGCTTTACTAAAAGCTCGGAATTTGTCGAGTAATGTTGCAATATTTATAATAATTTTCCGTCAGACATTAAATTTAAATTCACAATATTATATTTTCCATTTAACCATGAATTACCTAAATGCGTTCAAAGTAATCAGGTAATCAATGCACTTGTTATTTAACCAATTTAATTGAAGAAATTAATATATAACTACACTAATCATTATCGACACGTTGTAGAATTTTGAAATTTCACAGTCTCACTCAGAGCTTCTTAACAACTCTTTCAAAGATAAAAAAAACACTCTTGACTCTTTTGTACTTGAAGCACTCTACACTTGACTCGTTCTTATCGCGCGAAATAGGCCCTCGATCTTTAGAACTTCTAATCAAACGGTACGCGAAAATAAAAGCGAATTCTCATCGCGACTGATCGATCGTGATGTTCGGCACTTAACTAGTAATCGAAATGCCGGGGCGGCCCGCTGGCCCGGCAAAACTCGCGGAGGACGAATACGCGGTGGCTAACGCGACTGTTGTAACGACGGACCGTGGCAGTAAGCGGCGGCTTGCGCGCGCTTGTGACGTCACACCAGCGCCTCGCTCAAAATAAATCCCCGCGGGATTCGTGGGATAGACCGAGGAATTTCAACACATATACGCAAGCACACGTGGAGCTACGTGTCATATACATTTTATTCTTCCTAAAAAAATTGTTCTCATTCGTGCTTTTTTGCAATGTTCGCTAAAGAATTTCACTAAAATAACATTATTCATAAATTTCTAAGGATTATTCTAATATTTTTATTTTACTTGTTCTTCATTTTTCGCATGCAAACTTTATTTTCTAGAAATCTGTTTTTTTTTATTTTAATCAATTTAATAAGATTTAATAATAACCATTCCATTTAAAGTGTAATCTTAGAATTTGACATAATAAATTTTATTTTAATTTTATACGCAGTGACAAATTTTCAGGGTATAAATTATACTCTAAGAGTAAGTAGGTTACAAATTTAATTTCACTAGCAACACCTTTTATCATTTAAACAGAACCAGAAATTTCTATAATCTTCCGATATAAAGTTCGAAAGACTATGAAACAGAAAGAATGTTGATGAATACAAAAGAGTGGGAGAGAGAGAGAAAGAGAATCGGAAAAGCCTATGTGCAAATCTCTGGTAAACCCGAGCAGGCCTAACGGGACGTAGGTCCCTATCACTTTGGAGGAGAATAAGTACCCAGAGGATGCTCAAGAGGACAAACTCCTCAGAGAATCTGGAGGTGTCACTTACTAGGAGAGGCTTTCACCTCCGGGTCACAGATTTGTCTGAAATTTTCACACAAGCTTCCTTTCAACTTCGATAAAAAGTACTCACAATTCCAGGATCCGATGGCCACTTTGAGCGAAGCAGTGTCATGCAAAAGATCTGCAACTTTATTCATTGTTCAAACTTCGATCACACCAGGAGAGAGCATGTGACATCTCCGAAGCACCAATCTCTTCAAAACTTTACATGGTGTTTAATTGAGCCTAAATATGATGTTCGATACTTGTAGTTTGACTCCACAGGCCTTTTTTACTTGTACGGAGACTTTGCTACTAAACTGTACCAGTGTCTTCATACTGCTTACTTTTCTTGAATGCATCAGATTATTGTGTATATGTAAATAATAATGATGGTGTACATAATAAATACAAGCAGTATGAAATCACTTGGTCCAGATTGGTGTTTTGGAGGTGTCACATGTCCTCTCCTGGTGTGATCGAAGTTTGAACAACGAACAAAGTTGCAGATCTTTTTGCTTCGCTCAAAGTGGCTATCGGACTCTGGGATTGTGAGTACTTTTTGTTGAAAGTAAACGAAAGCTTGTGTCAAAATTTCAGACCAATCTGTGACCCGGGGGTGAGAGCCTCTCCTAGTTAGTATGTTATTCAGCTTATTTTAAATCTATATTTTTCTTTATTTCACACCGAGTTTTCTTATTTTCCGGAGGCTGTTAAATTATCTCGCAATGATTATAAAATATTTATTTGTTATTTAAAATTCATTAATTCATCGATTTTCATTATACTACCTTTATTCAAAATATATTGTGTTTATTATTTTATTCAAATGAAAAAGTAATTGAATGTAATTGTAAAAGAAATCAAATTAAAATCGTTTTATCAGAAATTTATAATGTCATTTACAGTTGAGACAGCAATGACGCAGTGTAACCTTGGCCAGCATATTGCTCCAGCTGGCCTGCATTCGCTAGCCAGCTCAGGCTATGCCGACGCTTGGATTCGGTCACGGCGGCTTTTATTTCGGTCTCGTCCGCGCTACCGAGAAAAAGCTTTCGCCACCGTAAGCGTATTATTATTAGACACTCTTAAGAGCGTTGAAACTTAATATTGGCTCCGCGAGTACCTAGTTTCTTCAATAGCGGTAACAACTTCGATTGAGTGCTATTATTATAAGTTGGGTCGTTGCTCTCATTTGCATTGCACCACAGTAAAATATAGCATATTATACCAGAAAAATTTCGACACATTTATAATTATATATTTTAGTAACTTTAAAAAATAAATGCAACAGCTTGAAAAAAAATTGTACTATTTTTAATTATTGTGCTATTTATATAAATAGAAGTTTTCTCCATAAAATACTGATATAAGATTACAGGCAATGCACTACTAAAAATAATGAAAACAAATAAAGACAATTAAATAGAACATTTTTGCAAGGAATTCCATTTTTTGATAATAATTAAAATTTTGAAGAATTAACATAATAAGACTAATGTTTATAAAAAAATCAGAATATAGAATATTGCAAGAACAGTTTTTTTCAGTATTAATATATGTTTAAAAATAATTTTTAACAAAACACATAATTATATGCAGGAAAATGATGATTGAAAAAAAAATCAACGTCACTGTAATTCAGCATAGAAAATAATAATTTATTCAGCAGTCGGCGGGAATTATAAACGTACAGGAGATTATAAGAGAAACAGCCGTAACAATTTTAATAAAAACAAACAGTCTTACGCGTTGAATTGATCGAACATTCTCAAATTATGTACGTGCAATCAAAAACCGTAGTTATTTGTCATCAATTCATTTCCTCATCGTTACATTCGATTTTTTATGAATTTCGCATGAATATATTATACAATTAATTTTTTTCTAGATCTTTTATAAAACTGCGTTAACAATATTTTTTCCTATAAATCGAATATTTATAACATACTCTAATCATCGCAGCAAAATTTGAGTAAAGAAGGTTTGCTTTGAAAGATTTTCTAATAAATTTTAAAATTGTTGTAATTGTTGCACCTATCTATGATAAAAACACGATCTTTTATTATGTATCATAGTCCACACATATAAATTGATCTCCAAAGCTTTATAATTATTTTTCTCATACAAAAGAAGAAATAAATGCAATGCATCGTTCTTGTTCACTCTCGCCGATTAAAATTCTTAAAATGGTTATTATTTCCGCGATTAACAGGCTTTTTATGTAATAATAATATAATGAGTAATAATAATATGTCTATCTACACACATACGCACTTTCTTCTTGATGGCCTAATATACCCTATATATAATATTCATTATTCTGAAATTAAAAAGATTCGCCTATCTAAAAACAACTTTATAAAATCACTGCGTGAATCAGCAGCAAGTGACACTAATGTCATATATACGTGTAATTTGTAGTATCGCAAAAAATAAAGCATGATATGCTCTTTTTAAAATACTTGTCATTGAGGGAGTTTTCAACAATAATGCAAAGGTATTAATATAACAATTTGATAAATCTCATCAGTAACAAATTTTTGTATCGTAAGAAAATTAGTACATACTTATATAGGAACATGAGAAAAAAAAATTAGCCTCGTTTACAAATAGTACCTCAATGACATCGTACTTGCATAAGTGTCTCTCTTTTCACAATATTATAAACAAACAGTAATAATATTTGATCTAGAAATGCAACAGATTGGATTAAAAATAATAGTAAAAATAATAATAATCGTAATAATAAAATTATAATAATCTCATATTTAATATACAGTATACATACATATATGCGGTTCATATATTTTATAATTGCACATGTAAATAAAACTCAAAGCATTTAATTTTTATTTCCTTTTCTTATTACGTATCTTAGAAAGCGCATTGCAGAAAAAAGCAAATTGCTATTCTGAACTGAATAATACATGGAGTTATAGTTACTTATCGGTATACACGTATATAAGATCTAATCTATTTCCTGGTTTTATTACATTTAAAATTAATCGTAGACGAATACTTTGTACAATAAGGGTTTATATGTCTAGTATTTATATATCACCAAGGCTAGAACCTGCCACGTTATTTATGTCGAGTATGTACCGCTATTCGTCTTTCATGTTATAATAAGTAAGCAAACAACTGTCTGCATACCTTTTTTAATTTATAACAAAAAATTTGATTTACTGTAATGTTGTAGTGTTTGATCATTGTATTAAAGCGAACTATTTTTTCTACTATCAGGGTTTCGATCAAAAGTTCTTCAAATTTGGATATCACTGGGGATCACTAAGAAACCTTGTTTAGAAACTACTGTTCATACAGTGCAGTAAAACACAATAGTTTGGTTGCTTTGAAGGGTCTCGGTTTGTGGAAGAAAGCCTATATTACCTGGTTTTGCTGTACAAGCCACCGTCTTTGCTTCTGGAGATTTCTGGAAATAAACATTTTAATAAATTATACTGTTTTACTAGAAAATTTATCCTAATTTACGTAAATAAAATTTAATGATATACAAGTATTTTTTAAATAATGTTTTAATTGTGCTATATTACAAACCAACCTGAATGCAAAATATTGCAGCACTTTCATTCCGCCATTGACCTTGCTTTGTTACTTTTGGCTGTTCCACATTTTTGACTTCCGGTTTTGCGGGTGCCTTTCCTTTTAATCTTGTTCTAATTCCACCAATAAACGAGGAAAATGTTCCTTCCTCTTCTTCTTTTTCTTTTTCTTTTTTGCGAGGACTTATAACCGTATGATCATTATCAAACTGCACACTTTTTTTCCTTTCAGGCTTGGGACTGGGAATCAAGCTTTTCATACAAGATTGTTTTTGAATGAACGGCTTCGTTTTTGCAGATGGTGATAAATGTTGCAACAAAACTTTACTTGAATGACAATTTGTTTTTTCTTTTTCTTTCACTTTTATCTCAGCTTTCGGATTAGTATTATTTGAAGTTTTCTTATTCTTATCAATAGCTTTTGTTGACTTTTTTCCAACTTTTGTTTTTTCTCTTTGCAATGAAAGCTCACTTTTTTGTTTTTTAAAAGCATTATCTTTAATTTTAGATATATTACTGATTTCACTGTGAATCTCATAATATTTAACAAAACTCCTAACACTACCGGGGGTTATTGATACAGCTTCGCAATATTGGTCCTTACTTACAATTACAGATGTCGTGGTCTTATTGTCGTTTTCAATACGCTGAACATACGAGGCTTCTTTAGCTATGGCACGTACATCTTTGTTAATAGAAGCATTAGCTCTGTGTTCTTCCTCTACTTTGCATGAATTCTGAATTATCTCCTTTTTCGAAATTAAATCTACTGTAGTTTTAGCTTTTTTATCATCTTGACACTCCGTAATGTCTAATTCTCCTCTAATTTCACGAATGGCTTCAGTCTTTATATCTACAGGTTTATTTTCATCCTTTCGTCCACTCTTCAATTCATTTAGCCGAATCGATTCTCGAGTATTTTTATTTATTGGTTTTAATTTAATCGTGTTGAAATTAGTTAACAGTTCGTTCAACACGTCGCCTTTAACTTCACCAGCACTTTTAGTATTATCCAAATTTATATTAATCCTTTTTGGAACTTTTGATTGCGAGCCAGGCTCCATTACTTTTATCTGCGAATTATCCTTTGGCACGATTTCCGATTTAGTTGTAACTGTCATGCTGTCTTTCGAAGGATTTGTATTTTTATCATTTGTCTCTAAATTTGAATCTTGCTTTGGATGTGCCGCGATCACTTCGCAGTTCACAACAATCGATTCTTCTGATTTTGTACCACTTTCATTTAACATAGTTTCTAAAAAAGTACTCCGACATTCATATACAGGCACTGACGATTTTTTATCAACTTGAAATTCTTCTTTTTCATTTTCACCAATTTCATTGCATAGTTCAGCATCATGGATGTGTTTTTCCTTAATACTCTCATCATAAGAATTAATTCGCTCATTAGTTGGTTCAATAATTTTTGGTATAATTAATTGAATATTTTTGTCTACTGGCAAATGATCAGTTTTCATGTCTCCTATTTTTGAGTCGATATTATTAGATAAATCATAAAAAGATGAATCAATAAAAATTTCTGCCTCATACGTTCCTTGTTCTGGAGTATTATTAATTGTATTTTCTGTAATTTCGTTCTGCAAACTGATACTTTCATCCCCATTTTCTTGGCATTCAACTTGTTTATTTTTTTCTTGTAAAAATGGATAATCTTTAGTATTGGTTTCTAAACATGCAGGAAATGTATAAACTTCTACATCTTCTTCCCAATCAGAATAAGAATCATTTAGTTGATTACTGGTTATACCGTACAAACTTTCAGACAGAATTTCATCTTTTACAGTCTCCTCTAATTCCATTTTACTTTCTGTATTTAATTCACTTGCTGTTTCGTTAGTATTGTCATCAGCACTTTTCAACTCGTCATCAGTAACTTCAAATAATTGTATGGAGGATTTTTCTCGATTATCAAATTGTTTATTAATAAAGTCCCCGTAACTTGTTGCATCATCATCTAAATCTAAATCTGGTGTAGATGTACTTGGAGATTCTATAAGAAATCGAACTCTAGTTGTAGACTTTTCCGTGGATGTGGTATTATCATCTTGTGGTATAGAAAAAAAATCTTCGGTGAATAATAAGTGTGGCCTTGCATTTAATTTCTTACTTCGATCTATATAATCTTCAAAAATGTAAAAATCAGGTTGTTGATCTTCTTTAAACTCTTGCACACCTTCATCATAATTTTTGGTCCATTCCTCAAGACACTTTTCAAAAGGCCGATCCGTTGTTGTAACGCGAAAATAAATTTCCTCCCTTTCATTGTTAAATATAACATTTTCTAAAAAAGGCGCTGCAGTTGACTTTTTAGTGTCTTCGACTTGATCTGATATTTTATCATTATTTTCATTTTTTAAACTTGAAGAACCTTCCATCACCGTTTGATAATCTTGAAAGGTAAAGTATAGAGGAGGATATTTGTTTATTTGAGGTAAGGTAAATGGTGAATTAGATCGACTGTCTTGATTTTTATCTAACTCCAATTTATTTGTCTTCATCGTTTTGGGACTTTTTTTACAGTCTTCTGATATATTTTCTTCCTCATATTGACTAACTGGAAAATCATCATTTTTTAATGATTTGCTGTGGTTATCGTGAATTGATTCAATACTGCTGAGTACATTAGATACTTCAGACGGAATGTTTTGTGTAGGAGATGGTGACGGTGTTTTTCTTCCAACTCGAACTCTTTGAGGTGCTGCTGGTGGAGGAATGGGAGGAGGTGGTCGATGCTTGTGTTCAACTTTCGCCTGAGGACTCGTGGGAATTGGTTGTTTTGATTTGATTTTGCATTTTTTGCGGCGTGGCGGTACTGGCGGCGGCAGCGGAGACTCATCTGCATCACAAAATGAAATTTTTTTAGTTTTCATTATTCAAAACATTTTATCTGCGTAATAATTAAATTAAATTTTTTATTTTCACTTTAAATATAATAAACGAAATAATTCTAACTTTTTTGCATAATAAATTGCACTCGCTTGACTAAGGAAACACGCCTAAAACATTCGCACTAGGCAAGGAGTGGATGGATGATCCACAGAAACACGAAACTGATATAATGGCAAACTGACTGCGAGACACTGCAGAAGATACCTTAGAAGTGATGTTCGACCTCTCACCCCACTCTCTTTTAAACGGTCAATAACAAAGATGGAGAATCACGAACTACTTTTTATCGATTATCAAAGAAATTAAAGAGTAAAATATATTTGATGTTACTGCGTTTTTAATTAATTTCTTGGTACATTTTAAATATTTAGAAGTATGAAATTTCTTACAACAATTTGTCTCCAAATTCGGACAATATACACTGTCATTAAATTATGTAAGATAAAATAAATTTAGTGCATGGCAAAATCATAAACGAAATGAAAGCAATTGATTTATCAGATCAAATAGTATCATTCACACTCATATTGATTTTAATACTACATATAAAAAAAAGTTTAATTTATATAAATTAGAAGTAAATTTGTGTATTTAATGAATCAATATAATTTTAAAATTTTAATATTATAATGACGAAAGCGGAAAACTTTTAAAACACTGAGTGTTACCGACGTTTTGCTCCCATAGTAAGGTTTCTCTAAATGGATAAATTTAATTCAATTAGCCGTTCAAAGTGCTCGAAGTCTACGCTTTCTCTTCCTTTCATATTGCAATCTATTTTTCTAGAACTTTTTTCGACAGATTTTTTTTTTAGCAGAACTACTAAAATGTAATTATTTTAATAAAAACTTACGTTTTTTAAATGAAGACTTGTTGTGTACTTGTGCGACTAACGTCTAAGTCTTCGAGACTTAATAATATACTTGCTGAATTGATATCATTGATTTCGTCTATGTCGGGAACATAAAGACTATTTATATTATGATTTCCCATTGCACTGGATGCTGCACTACTATAAGCACTGGATGTATTTTGAACTGAAGCTACGTCTATAGTTTTATGCAACCATTTTGTAGACATAACAGCAGAAGATTCTGCTTCAGAAGAAACATTAAACCTAATGGACCTAAAATAGTTTCAATTAAATGAATCATTAATTTAAATTATCCACCATTCATTTAAATAAATACATTTTATCTATACAAAAATATTTTAAATGGCCAAACTTACTGCAAATAATTATTTTCAATAATAGGCTCTTGCATATTATCATCATCGTTATTTAATGGTAATATTTGTGATAATACGAGTTCAACAGTTTCGGATGAGCTTTGCAACATTTTTAGTGCATCTTCATACCTCAGATTTAATAAACTCTGTCCATTAATTGCTACAATTCTGTCACCTTGAAAAATAAAATTATCGTAACAAACAAGTATTGAATAATGGCATTTTATGGAGAATATATCATAGTCTGAATTAGCAGTAATTGTCATTACCGACTGTGCGTTATACTAACCTTTATTCACGTTGCCAGCCATATCGGCAGAACCACCCACGGATACCGCCTGAACGTAGACGCCACCGTCGTTACCCTCTGTCACTTGTAAGCCAATACTGCCACCGTGACCTCTTTCAAGTTTTATAGTTCGTAATATTCGTTCTTCTGCAAATGACAATTCATCTAGTCTTGCTAGTAAAGACGTTGACATAGTCTCTTCCGGTATCCTAAACGTTTCTTCAGATGTTCTAATATCTGCATCTGAGAATAGTGAATTACAAAAATATAAGAAAGTAATAAAGATATTTTACAAATACATATATCTTAATAGCATGTACAGTTTAATAAATATATTGAAATACTTACTTAATACATAAGCTTTCGGTAACAGCGATTCATTCGATTTACCTGAATGTATCGACGCTGTTTCTGACTTGAGAGACAAGAGGTCTAAATCGTCGGCAATACTGGGATTTCTCTGAATGTGATCACTGTATTCTACCCTGCTTCCCGTTTTACCTTCTAGGCGCCGTGACATGCTTGGAGAATTGCGATTTATGTCTTGTCGACTTGATCCATAATTTACCACATTCGTCGAACTTATCTAAACACAATAAAACATTTACTTAATTAATTAAAATACGCTGCAATTAATTTGCGGTAATAATATCAAAACATTTAAATTTCTCTAACCACATGCAAATTCTGTTGAATATCCATCTCTTTCCAATTTTTATCATCAGGTACCAAAAATTCATTCTTTTTAGGTAATCCTGATTTGTTAATTGCAGCATATAATTCTTCAGGGTTTTCTATTTTGTCTTTTATCCTATCAATATCATTTGTCGAAAAAGGTTTTGGAATTGTATAGACGTATTCTTCTTTCTCATCTGCATAGGGGATTCCAATATTCGCATAATTATATAGTTTATTGTTATCTGCATGGTCAAGAACTTGTAAAGCGTTAGTACTTGGTGATGACAGCAACTTTCTATTAATTATAGAAGCACGATCCGCTTCATCTTCAGTATCACGAGACTCACCCTCCGGTTCAAGGCGAGCATTCACTTGAGCGTAAAGTATATTGCAATCCTCTGGGCCATCGGATCGATCAGTTATATTTTCGTTTGTCTGTTTTTGAACCCCTGAATCCTTTAATGGGTTTTCGTTCTCTTTGTTCTGTTGTTCCTCAATGCGCGGCGGATAGTTTGCTGGATGTTGCTGTTGTTTCTTTACTGTGTCTGCTATCGAGATTTTCGTTTTGGCCCACTCCGACTTTGATTTCGATTGGGGGGAGTTCGGTTCCACTACTAGAGGCACGCCGAAGTCTACAAAAAACAACATTATCTCAATTAACGACCCTGGTTATTAAGTCAAAATAGAACACGACGTTAAATATGAGATTAGTGACTAAGTAGATTTTCGTACCTTTTGCTAAACCCTGAAGAGATGTGAATTCGGAACGAAGCTTAAGAAAGAATTGGTGATGTAAGGACGTCAACTTGAAAGCGTAGTAGCTCCTACATAAAAATACATTTAATTAATAAAAGTATCATATTTTATTTACTTTCTTATTTTATGTTACATACTTTCGATGATCCATTCTCAGTTTAAATTTACAACGCTTATTATTGATTCTTGTATAAACCATAAGATAATTTTTGCCATAACTCAAAGTTTGAATGTCTTTCCACTGGAATGCCGCGAGCTCCGGCCGCTCACGTAATCTACCGCCGCGCTCAAAGACTTTCAGACCTTGCGAGTGGATAGCGAACCAGACGTCGCTATCACTTCTCTTAAACTTGCTCGTTTTGCTAGGGCTTTTATTGTTACTGCTGCTGTTATTTTTGTTGTCAGAGTTTGTCCCGTTTTTTGGAGATACGTAGATTTCATCTGCTGTGTTGGAAGGACTTCGAGACAACATTATTTTTTGCTCATCAGTGTAGGGACTTCTTTGAACATGCTGTTCACGCACATCCGAACCATGGAAGTCGATTTTACCATATATAGGATAATCTGAATATTTGTCGATATCATAGATGTTCTCAGATTCAATATATAGCATTTGCTGTTGCTGTTCATCCGTCTAAATACAAATAAAGTAATGAAAAAAAATTTCAGAGAGTAAAAAGAAGTTTTTTATATTCGTATTAATTATGTTTTGATAATTGGAATACAAAATTAGGCTTTTTATAAGAAAGTATACATTTATTAATTGGATTAAGTAGAATATACAAAATAAAAGAAAAACATCTCACCTGATGCTGTTGATTTTTATCGTTACACTTTTTTTGTCGCGCGACAATTTTTCCGAGCTCTTTAGCATCTACTGTGGCTACATAGTAGTGGGACCCATAATCAGGTAAATTTTGAGCGTGGGTGATGAACATCTCTTCGGCTTTGTTAGCGTCCAACCCTCTTCGTTCTCGATGCGCTTGTTGCAGTCGCTTTCGTAGAGCCTCACCACTATCCGGTAACTCGGGATGACGATACTGTTGTTCTTCAGAGTTTAAAATAAGTGATTCTGGGACGTAGTGTTCAAGTAAAAAATAATCACTGCAGCCGTGCTCCTACATCATTAAATAATTACTTATAAAAAAAATATATTTAAATTTTTTATTTAACTAATTATTTAATATTATATCATTATTTATAAATTGTTACAAATGGTTTAGACACATTTTTATTGAAAGACTAACAAGTTGCTCTGCCGATAAATCATTAAACCCTTATTTATAGGTACTGGTAATTAGGAAAACAATAAGTTGTCGGAGTAGGCCTTTATGTTTTCATTAGCCTTATTTTAAGTCAAATAATATATATATAGTCCGGTATGGTCTAGTGGCTAGGATACCTGGCTCTCACCCAGGAGGCTCGGGTTCGATTCCCGGTACCGGAATTTTTTATACTTTTTAAAGAAATTTATTTCTTATTCGATAAAGCATTTTTAAATTAAACTTTTAAATTCTTTTATTTTAACAATTAAGGGAAGAAGATACCAAAGGGGTTAACATATATTTATATTCCATTAAATGATAATTTTAATTATAGTACATTTTTGTACAAAAAAAAGAAAATATTTTCCACTAATCTGATCGGAATAGCTTTTTTGAAGCGATGATACAGAAAAAACTATGAAAAGGTATCTATTTGATTATGTTTCTACGCAGAATTTCAATAAATTTGTCTCAATTTTCTCTCTTTTTTAAACTAAAAAAATATTACAATACAATATTGCCTAAAGCAATTATTTTTAATTATAAGATCTCTTAGTCTGATTAAAAGCAATATTTTTTATTTACAAAAAGCAGTTTTTTTATTATAAATATATCTTCAAACTGAAATTTATTGATAAGTAAGCAAATATTTGCATCCTAATCCATAAAGAGTCAATTTTTTATTTTCTAAAGATGTGACTTTGAGAATACGTCTTTAAAAATAAAAAACAAATCCATTTTTGGACCAAAAATCAATATCTTGCTCACTTAATCCATGAATTCATTTTGAATTATGGATTTAATTATCCACGTAAATTGTACACACAAAGTAAACTTAGTAACAGAAGTAAATACTTACATTTATACTGTAGTTGCCAAATTCAGCTTGTAGAGCAAGACCACTTAAATTAATTAATTGCATTAATGGACAAACCAATTGTTGTTCTAATATACACCGACGAAGTTGAAGGTACAGTAAGTGTTTAGAAATCCAACTTCTATAAAGAGAATGGGCAATTTTAGTATGCATTTGTTAATATTAATTAAATTTCAATAATCTTGTAATTTGAACGTTAAATTTATGTGTAATATTACAAAATCTAATAGCAAATTCAAATATTTTGTGAAACTGAATTTTTTACGTCACTGTATGAAAATAGCATCCAAATATAATAAAAAAAAGATAGTGTTAATAAATACCTTATTCCTCGAAGCGATGGTAAAAAAAATCGAAGTCTCAAGTAAAGCATAAAACTCGTTGGAAGTCCCAGAAGACCTTTGCTCTTGCCGCTGTTTAACCAGCCAGGGGGTGCGACTTTATTCAATTTTGTATCAGATGGTAACATTGCAAAGTCTCCAGCCAATAAAGCTGCTAATCCTAAAGTGAAGTTTTCCTCTATACCTTCCGTTTGTACGATTGCCTGTAAATATAATTTTGATTTAACGTCCGTTCTATTGAGAAATAAATTTATTCATATTTTTATTTTTACTAGGATTGATTTACTAGGATTGATGCGAATACCTAGGCGCGTCCTAGGTATTCGCATAAGACCAGTCAAAAAAAAACGTAAACAAAAACAAATGATACTCTTTTTGGAGATCGAGATCAAGTTAGAAATTTTCGTTTATCTCGTCTATTATTTTTATATAAATACTAGTTAATTTAAGTACGCTTCGCACGCCTATACGTTTTAACCTTATTATTTATTTATGAATTTGTTGATCGTTATTCATCTATCTTATCAAGAAATTTTTTGACTTCGAATTTGGAATAATGAAAAATCAATTATTCGCCTATTATTTTTAGAGTATAGAATAATAATAGATTTTTGTTGAAGTAGTACTATTGATTCTACGCTAATCAAAAGTCCATACGTAGAAAGGCAAAGCAGCGACTATACACTAACGCGCATACACCCTATGTACGTACGCATAAATACATACAGCGTTACTCGCTCTATCTCACTCGCACATTCGAGCCCAACATAACCTAGACAATTCTTTATTTTGTGTTAAAAGTGAATTGCTAAAAATGTTAATATTGTTCATCAATATTTATAATTTATATAAAACCGATGCCAATAGATTGGCAGTTAGCTTACAGTGGTGGCGCGATGTTCGCACTTTTCTGAACGTTCTGCCAATTGTATCACTGCTCTTACGCAAATTTACCTGGAAAAGTTCGCCAGCGGTGACTTTTTGCGGATCACAGGTCACCTCGATACGTTGGCCGGTTAAGAGAATCACCGTCAATCGTCCAATGTTGTTCATCTATATAAAAAATTATAAATGTTTAATCTACTTTTAAATTTAAGCTTTTAATGATAAAGATATTTAATTTATCTATTTGTAAAATTTAAAAAAATTGCATAGCGCCT
Source organism: Eurytoma californica (assembly GCA_035586675.1). Classification (NCBI taxonomy): domain Eukaryota; kingdom Metazoa; phylum Arthropoda; class Insecta; order Hymenoptera; family Eurytomidae; genus Eurytoma; species Eurytoma californica. The sequence goes on along the minus strand of JAXIUT010000021.1, from coordinate 11,290,534 downwards.
GAATCTGGCAATCATTTAATTATTTAAAATAGCATTAAAACTATTTCGTCCCGACAAGAACTCAAAGCAAAGGTGAGGGCTTCGCAATTAGGTACCTTTGCATCAAGTTAAGGCCCCCGTAAGGGTATAGAATCAACATTTTTAAATCTTAAATCACTCTCATTGTTTTTTAAAATTTTAAAATAAGTTTTTCTAAAAATATTCAAAATTATTTATGCTTACCTTAAAATCACCAACAGTTAATAATTTTGCTGGTTGGTTCGCTCGAACAACAAACTCTGGCCCAACGCATTGAGTTTTATTAAAAGCTCGCGTTGAACCATTTACGGTCACAGTTCTATATAGCCGTGACGGGGCTCTTTGAACTGCTCGGCCTCTTCTAGCTCTAGGACCACTTTTCAAATCCCTGCTTTGAAAAAGTTGATTAACTTATAATAAATAATGGAAAAAAATAATAATTTCATTAAAGACTATATTGATTAAGTCTAGTCTTTATAAGGTAAATTTAATTTATATTAATAAGGCATAATTTTTCCGTCATTTAAGTAGTTCATGCAGCCGTGAAAAATCAATATATATGCAAATGGCATGCAGATGAAAAATTGTTGAACTTAGTGCAAGTATGATCACAATTTTTCTTCAGTTAATTCTTTATCAAGATTGTCTGTATTTCTATAAATAGGCTAATTTAGAAAGCAGTAGTGCCGCAAATACC
>JAXIUT010000021.1:11258254-11277876 GCA_035586675.1 Eurytoma californica | reverse complement strand
TAATAAATATGTTTCAGAGCAAATGAAACATATTTAATGGGGTGGCCCACTATGCCTCGAAGGTTCACATTGCCCCATGGCCCGCTATGCCCCGCTCTCCCCTATAAAAATGTTTCTCCCGAATATTTGAATGTTAATTTCAGCATATGAAAAAAACAAATTCTTTTCTCTATTTGTTTTTTACAAATAGTTTGTTTATTTGGAGCGTTTCGCCGAGATAGGTTGTTTTTACAATCTAATAAAAAATTTTCGATACACGTTGAATTTAATTTTTCGTTGTCGGTCGAATATCGAATTTTTTACGTATATAGCTAGTCAAATGTCACGTTAGTATTTATTCACTATTTTTGAAATAAATCATTTCAAAAAATTTAGCCCATGATTACAGGTTACACCCAAACTAAGTGACTACATCGATCTTTACTTGAGTCGCTGAAAAATTCAACATGCCCAGCGGCCGCAAAATTCATGAGAACGAAACGGGCGTTACAGCGCAGCTTTTAGCTCGTCATAAAAAATTCTACACTCTGTGTACGCGTATGTGTACATAATGCTATATGGGCTATCGAGGGGATCTCGTCGCGCTTGGCTTTCGCGGTGGTGGTGATCGATTTACATTTTCGCTGTGGAGCCGCGTAGCTGGATCGAAGAATCGCGCAAATTTCGCACGAGCTGAAAGGGTACCGCAATAAAAATCCGACAGCCGGAATTTCGTAACTCCGGTATAGGGAGTCCATCGCGCTACACAGTAAACAGACTGGGCGCAGGAGATCCTTACGTATCTGCTATTCGTTCATAAATATACATAGGCGTGTGTACTGACGCGCCGACATGTGTGCAGGCGTAGGTCTTGCAATCCCTGATACCTATGTAATCCGTCTCTTTCCATTTCAGCCAGTGCGCCGCCCTCTTGTTTATCTGCTCCCCTTATATCGTGTATTCAGATCGACACGAAAAAGCGAAAAAGCGGCGACACGATAAAAGGAAATGGGAGGAAAAAAGGCGAAAAGAAGTCGAGCGGGCGGGGTGCGCACGAGTAGCAAAGAGGGCGGATTGTAAAGCTGCTTTTTCAGAGCCGCGAGTGCTCGCGGGACAGGCGACGAATGCCGAAACTATAAACGAGGACCGCTAAAATCGTTGAATATTGCAAGAGAATAGGACGATATCTCATCAGTGTTCCGTATGCTAATATTTGACCCAGTATGCACTGCGCCTAAGAGCGGAGTGATAAAGGAATACGCGCGCGGTGTGCTACCGCGATTCGTGCTTACATCGCGGATGAAAATTTAATTTGCTTTTAATCCCCCTTTCTTAGCTGTAATTAAAACATTTAATTATTCTAGAAAAAAGGTATTAAGAGAATGGGAATAAATTTAATTAACACGAGTTGCACCTCCCCATAATCCACATTTATTAAGTTTCATAATAACGGAAATAAAATCGTTTATTGAAAAAAAAAATGTATTTACCCAGGGGAATTAAAACGCGCGAAGCATAAAATATTTACGTAACATACATTTTTGCTTGTCACTAGAAGAATTGAAAGAGCAATTTCTGGTCACTCGAAATAGACATAATACAGGGTGCAGTTTTATACGTTATGGCATAGTACACGATAAAAAATCTTTATGAGAATGATGAAATTGAAAAAGAGGATTATAAAACTGCAGTTGCATTCAGTGCTGAGCGATTGGCAATATATATTGTAGTTGAAATATGATGTTTATAGCATGAAAATTAAAAATACAATTTTTCTGAACTACATTTAACGAATTTCACCGAAAATCACTTTCGTACTCATAATAGTAGATCTGACGTTTTCTATCGCAAAATATAAATTAAATTAAATGAATTTTCTAGTTACTGCAGCTGAACTAATTAAATAAAATTTCATTAAAATTAATCAAGTGGCACCTTGCTGGCTAATTAAATTTTAAACTGTAAATCGATAAATACTTGAATCACTGTTAATTTTCAACGCGAGAACGAAAAAAAGGGGCGGGAGCTTTATTTGTCATCTCCGCATAAATAACAGCATTCAAAATTTAATCATGCCGGAAGCTGAAAGTCTGGTTCGATTCCAATTACGCATCGAAGAAAAAAAAGCTGACGTTTTCTCATTACGCATTGCTGATTATAATTCTTCTCCGCGGCATATCAACAGCGCAGCTATTTATCCAACGAAATTTCGGTACACAAGCTTCTCTCGAATTTGCTCCTATTCTGTACACACGGCTATCCGCGGCTCTGGGGAAATTTCCAATTGCACTTGCGTAATCGATATCGGCGCTTTGAAAAATTTGAACATTATTAATGATCCCGCGAAAACGCGCGCATTGACGGGTCCCTTCGCTCGAACGGCTAATTAATGTATCGTATAATTCACTCACCGGGAGCGTGCCCCCGGCGGCGCTTAGTAAGCCGCGCCCGCTTAACGGAAATTGAGGTATCTAATACTTCGACGGCCAAGTTTTCAAACTTTGCTGCGACTGCCAAGCGCGGCTCAACTTTAATCGCACTTCGGTGCGCGGATGGTGTCAGCGTTTCTCGCGTTACGCACTCGGCGTGACTTCTCTCGCCACTACCGGTGGGTAAAGTGGACTTCAATATCTCTGCAGATGAGCATGTAAATGGATTTTTTTTGTTATTGTAAACTGTCGATGGGCAAAAAGTCATTGACATGTCTCACTGCCTTCTAAAGAAAGCTTTGTATTTTTTTTCGCAATATCCTGAATTGGAGTAAATATTTCGATTTTTACCGAAACCGCATTTTGTTTGCCTATAGGATTTTTGACAATGTTAGAAACAAAGTTTTTCTCTCACACTCTAACGCTGGATTAAACAAAAAATGGAATAACTGAAAAATCTATAAATCCGCAAACACAAAACATTGAGTATTGATTCCAGCAACGTAAAAAGCTTCTCCTTTTTAAAAAATGGATTATATAAACGAATAAAGCAAAAGTAATTGAAATAATTACAGAAAAGTGAAAATAAAAATTTAATCTGCGCAAGAACAAATTTCGCTCCATAAGTTTACCACTTCCGAAAGAAAAGTGCCATTTATTTCGTTTATTCCCCTCTCTAACCAAAGATACAAGTCGCAGCAGGAGTCCATTGTTCCGAGACAATGTTCAATTACAAGACGAGCTCGCGTCACATCTCAATTGCGGAAGGAGGCGCAAAACAATCTGGCCGCGGCTGTTTTACCGTCGGCTCGTCCCCGCGCGAGAGCCTCCTCCTTACAAATCGGCCGCGCGGCAGCTGCGCGGATATCGCTTTATTATGCGGGGCTCGGGCGCGAGCGCAAATCGGTCCGATTGCCATTGAGCGAAGGGCAGCGAAAGGGAGGTGCCCCGCAGCGGGGGAGGCAAGAGGTCGTAGCTCTCAGAGGCAGCTGTGCACTTCGTTCTCGCGCCGGTGGCGCTCCGCTCCTTCGCGCGATGTTAAATTGGCTCCGGCGTACCGGGCGCATGTCTCGGCAATAACGCCAATTAATTCTGCGCCGTTATGCGGCCGTCCGCCTCCGTCCCGGGAGCCCACGCCTCGGACGACCACTCGGACCGAGTGCGCGAAACTATCCCCGCGCCCGCTTCGATTGATCGCCTCTGAGAAAATTGAGTCGCAAGAGATGACCTGATGGGCTTAATGTCCCGGCTGACGGCCCTGATGTGACGTCTGTGTGTGCCGAAATTTCACTAACCCACGGTTTTATTGTTACTGTCGGACGACGTGCGTCAATTTTGAAACGTCGATCAAATATGTAGAAATTTGTAATCGAGTATTCGACGAATTTAACAATGCTATGTAACTATACCAATAATTCCCACGTTAATATATTATTTTGAACAATTAAAGCGAATTATTTATTATGGCATGCATATTTTTTACAGTGAAAAGGATAAGCTGATTTACCGGGTTTAAAATTCAATGGAACATTTTGATTTTACAAAATTCTTTGAGTTTGTTAACATAAAATTAACACAAGCTATTGATACACGTTATTGTAATCTTTATTTATTTCTTGCGATCGTTAGTTACTACACATTCTGCTTGAGCTAAAAGAAAATGAAGTGGAGTTCCGTGTTATACTAATTAAGATTAATTGTTGTGTCACATCCAAAAAAAAGTTGCCAAGCTTCTGAATCCAGACGATTAAAGTGATTAAATGCTTAATCCAAACTTATCAAATTAAATATTAATTATTAAGACGGATTTCCTTTAAGTCAAATTTCTGTTACAACGCAGACCTACATGGGGTGCATAATCCTTCGCGGTTAAGAAAAAAATGAATAAAATAAAAAGCTCAGTTTGAGTCTAGCAGTGAAAAAAGATGAAGGTGTGCAAACAGCTGCAAAGAATACTGCAGTAAGGCCTTTCCTATCTCCCCTAGTAAAAGTTTTCAATTAAAGAGGCAATAATAAACGTTAACTGGAGTAAAGGCGAGCCATTAAGAATAAAAGTGTTTACGAAAAAACTTAGGAAAGCATGCTTTTTCCCTCCGCCTCGCGCTTAAAGTTTGTTTATACAATGCTCGGCCGTCTGAATTGAGGGTTTCAATTTTACTAGCTTACAGTAGCGAGGTGCAGATAAAGAATTTTCTTTCCCGCGAATGCAGGACCACCGCACTTCGAGCCTGCGAGTCGCTGCAAGGAGCGTAACGACTTCCTCGCTTGGTGGGAGAAAAAAGCGAAAAGCGAATGGAAAGCGAAAGAGGATGGGAGGGGCTGCGATGGAAGGTTAAAAAAAGGGTAGGAAAAATGTTCCCTCTCAAAGCTACCCAGAAGCCTTCGCACTGACGTTCCGTTCGAGTACTTAGCAGGGCTGGAGAGAACGAGTTCCCGCGTTGTACCGACCCCCACCTAATCTTTATCTCCCGCGCTGACGATGAACCGAATCCCTCGCTTTTTTTCCTCCATAGTTCAGTTTTGCGATATTTCTTTTGTGTTTACTTATTTTTGCACTCGAGATAAACATTTCACCATTGAGCTTATTTCACTTCTGTTCAAAAATTTTTATGTAAAAGTGTTGAACTTTCATGAATTATAATATGGTACTTTGCCTAAAATATTAATTTATCTCGTTTATTCATATAAAGTAATCCTATCAGCCTACACTTTGACGAACTGAAAATGTTCGAAATATGTTATAAATTCATTAATTAAAGTGTACATAACCGAATGTTTAAATTTTTATATTCTAAGGGGCTATGGGGCATATAGCCCCTTTTCTCAGGTATTTACCTAAAAAAAAAAAAAAATTCAGTTTCAAAATTATGTTAATATTATGTAACATTCGCGTAAATAACTGAGAAAAGGGACTATATGTTCCATAGCCCCTTAATATAAAAAACTTAAGTGGAAATGTACGCGTAACAGTAATGTCTAACCATACGTCGACCTCATCTACTTCCGCGCTGGTATACAAATTTCGACGAACTGCATTAAATTCCAAGCAAATAAACAGAATAGTATATTTATTTTAACAAAAGAACAATAAACTACACTATCTGAAGAATTCCCGTCGTTTCCAACATCCCCAACGAAGAAACAAAAGCTGCGTAGGTCTTTAATTCAAAAGAACAGTCGACGGTCCACTACAGTAGCTTCCTCTGCACAGCGCAATTTGACAAGCCCACCCCCTCCCTTTTTCGAAAATCGGCCTCTCCGCACTTTTCCTTTGATGTGCGCCTTTCATAAAGGCTTTCGGGCAGGGCCAAATTACAAAACGCTCATCTAGCCTGGCACACGGGGTGCGCTTAGCGGTATACTCACGTCGAGGAGGTTCATGAGAGAGGCTCGCCGGCGTGGATCGGGCTCGGTCATAGCGGCGAGGACCGACTGCAGGGCGGAGGACGGCGAGACGGAAACCGTGCCCGTCAGGGCCGTCACGCGGGGCGTTGTATCCAGCAGCGCCCGGCCCAGCGAGTACATCCACATCTGCAACGAGACACAATGAGGTCCGTGACTACGTCAAGTTGGCTGAGCGCCACGCCGCTATACGCTGACGCGTTTTAATTACGTTCATGCGAGCTTTGAGCTGTTTGCCGCGCGGCTATTAAGATACGTGTCTGCTTGACGCGGCCGCGCTCTCCATTGGACGCCTGGGCAAACGATATTACCCCGAGGCGCCTTTGTCATTGACTACGCGAGATTGCGACCGTTTTATCTTAGTTTAAATAGCTATGGCAGAATTGCCTTCCTCATTACTTGCAATTATCCTAGGTGCTTAGCATTTATTTTCATCTATAATAGCGGACTTGAGAGAACAGTGCGAATTGTTTGTAACAGTATCATTATTTTTATCAAAAAAACTTTATTTTAACCATGGTGCTAGTTGCACGTTTCCCACCTTTTTCACGCTCAAGTAAATGAGATTTCGCCACCTGGTAAGTCTGATACTCACTAACAATAACGCAATATTTTTTTTACTCTTACTTGCATAAAAAGATGTTGAAAAGTCAGAATTAATGTTTGCGCTGTTAATTATGGCGCTGCATTGAGATGTCGCCTTAGCAGTCGAATACACCCGCACCAGTTTGCAGCGGTTAATTATCGCGTTGCGCGCCGATGGAAGGGTGGGATCGGGTGAAAAAGACAGAGAATGAAAATGCATTAACGAAGAAGGTCTCGGTGTAGCTCGAGATAATGAGGACGAATTAACGCGCCGCTAATTAGCAGTGAACTTTGAAGGAGGCGCAGTCGTTGCCTCGAGCCCGCTGTGCATAAGGCAATCACCTCGTTTTCACTGCTGCCTCGGCCAACCTCGCTGGCGACGGAAGCTGCATCCTACGCCGCGTTCGCGTGAATCGATACGTCAAAGATGTTCTCAATATTTAATAAGTCCGAGTCAGATCACTCCGGCAGATCTATTATGCGCCTATCTAGTCCACGTAATGAGGCGGCAGCCGGATTCCTTGGAACTTGATGCATTACCGCTAATACCGCTTTTCCCATTTTATTTCATTTCGTATTCTCGTAAGAAGTGCTGTTTATGCTGTAAAGGGTAAAACGAAAGTTTTGACATCGCAAGTATATTAATTGAAACTGTTGTAATTTCTGAAATAGCTGCAGTCATGCTATTGTTAAAGTCGTAACCCCGTTTTACGGTTGAACTAAAGCCTTTAAACGCTCGCGTTCGTTTAATCTCAATTAAAACTATACACTTTCTGGTATGCGACTGTACAGATCTGAGCTTGCAAGAACGATTCATGTTTTAGCAATATCGTTGAAGAATTTCTGTTTTATTGGTTGACCGCGTACTTGAAAGTTACGATCACTTAATCAGTCCCCAACGGAAAATCTAAACTTAGATGTGCACTCAAAAAGTTTTGTAATATCATTATTGTAAAAGAATAATTGATATTGTAAGAACAATTGATAGTTACGATTTTTTATAAATTAAAAAAAATACTAAGAATTTATACTTTTAACTATCTTCGATCAGTGCATAATTTTAATAAATTTAAAAATGCGTTCATGTATTGCGTCAGCAAACAGATAGAGGCTGAAGCTTTGAAGCAGAACACTTTAATTACGGTTAAGGATGCACGTGGTCAACACCCAGAATATCGTAGGAAATTTCTCCTAAATGCCTACTTGACTATTTGTTAATTTGCGAAATATTTTAAATAATTAAGTGAAACTCCTCTTGAAAGTTGTTCGAGACAAGTGAACTCATGTAAAATCGGTGGAAAAGTCATAATAACATCAATATTTTATCACAAGACCCAAGAAGTAAGATAAGAGCTGCACTTTCCAGGAATTGAATAGAAACCACTAGTGATATTCCTCATTATAATTAAAAAAAAAGAGTCATAGAAGTAAGGAATATGAGCTGAAAGCGATTCTCTCGCAGCGACAGATGCTCTCGGCAATAATTGCGAGCGGCTAATAAAAATCGATGGGATATAACTTTGAGGAAGTCAGTCAATAATCGATAATAGGATAAGTCACGCGTGACCGGGAATCCAAGGAGTTAGCGAGAACGACTGGCACTGCTGCAAAGTGGAAACGCTCACTATCCCTCCCCTTCCCGCCCCTAACGCTCGGTCCATCTCTCTCAGTTTAAGCGAGAGTTTCCATTTTATCATGCTCCCTGGATCTTAGCCTTCACCTCTCGGCAAAGTTCCCTGGAGTCGTTCAGCCCAATGGAACTTTTCTCTCGCTGATTGGTCGATGATTGAGTCCCGGCGGAAATGGACAACGAGAGAATGCTGAAAACACAGGATAGCGACAGAAAGCGCTTCTGGAGTTTTGAGTTCACCTTGTCAATAGATGCTCAGTAGAAATTCACTAATGAAACATTATCAGCATCGCAATTTTGAACTAAGTACATACTTATACACATGTATATTATTACCAGATGTCGTACTACGATGTAAGCTAATACTAATAATAGTTAGTATACTAATAGACATATAATAGATAGTCTACAAATAGCGGATGCTGCGTCGAAATTCATCATTGAAACATTATCTGCATTGCAATTTTGGACATTATTATTAGATTACGCTTTAATTAAATTATTTCCATGCCAATATTCTTAGCTGTAAATTATTTAATAAATCAAAATAATAATTAATAGCGATCATTATCGGAATTGTTATACGAGATAACAACGATTAAAAAATTAAAAAAGGGGCTTATAAGCCGGTAGAATAAACGAGAAAATAAATAATTCTGCTTATCAAATACGTGCAGCACCGTTAATAAATGAAATTTTTGGAAATAATCTATAATAAAGTACTGCTCAATCGAGTAAAATAAATTCAACAATTCAAAGACGATAAATAAAATGTCTGATAAAATTTAAACAATGATTGAATGTACTTTAGAATCCGACATTCCCAAATATAAGTCACTGACACTTAAAAATGGCGTTTAATAATGGTCCATAAAGCAAAATGACAGCTCCCTTAGAAAAGTACTCCAAATCTATCGCTCATTGGGGTTGTTGTCACATTGTCAAAGTCCGGCCGCTTGTTTGAGGATTTCCCGCGGGATCGACCTCGCACGAGCTTTCAGATTTATTTGAAATACAACGCACACGGAGAAAGCGAGCTGCTCGATTCGGTCGAGTTTAAGGCGAAACTCTAGAGACTCTCCCTACTGTGTGAGCGAATTCGCCGCTTCAATGGGCACGTCGAAATCCGAGATGGATAGATCTCTCGTACGCCACCTTTTGTCAAGCGGCAGTGATGATACCTACTGACCCTATTTCTAATTTTTACTGATCCTCCTGGTGTGTTCGGATTTGCGATGCAAGAAAAAAACTCACGGGACCTCGGTTGCGTAAAAAGTCGATGATTCCCCTGGCGGATTGTATACTTTTTCCTTCTTTTTATTTGGTCTCGGAGACATTTTTTTATTAGCGAGCGGTATACAACGAAGAATAAACTTAAATTTTTCAGGGTTTTCTTACTTTTTAAAGAGAACTTTTTTCCACTAATTACTTTGTGTAATTCGTCTCCAAAACACTTGCGAACGAGATGTTAAAAATGTTTAAAAAACACTGCCATTATTTTTCAGGAAATAGAAGGCAATACAGTTTCCATTCATTCATAACAACAATACTCGAAGCTCATAATTCCTCATAAAAGAAAATCGCAAAGCAAAAAAATTCCCCCAGTTCCGAATAATCGGAGAACAAGAAGGGGAATAAAACCGAAAATACCCGAGAAAGAAACATACTAAATTTATTATAGGTTGCGAGAAAGATCGTGCATCAGAGCAATAAAATACGAAACAGTTTTATGGTGGAGAGAAAACGAAAAAGCAGGCATATCAGCACAAAAGGTCCGAGCTTAACAAGGTGAAGTCACGCCAGCGGCAAAGTTCAAGAAAATAACCACCGTTGTAGGACTAACCCGGAACTCTTTCACAATGTACTCATACGTTTGTTACACCGCATATTTGAAATGTTACACAAACCAAATAGATCCTTGTTACGTAACTTTGGAATTATATGTCTTCATAAGTCAAGAAAAGCGGAACTCACAACTTATAAATAAAGGTCTTTTGACAAAGAAGCAACGCGAGTATAATCAAAGGAATATTATCTTCTTTCATCAATAATTGACGTAATCAAATTTAAAACAAGATTTTTCTTCAAAAATACTTCACTGTTAAACGTATCGCTAAATAGATAAATTGCGTAATATAATTCACTACTGCACTAACTTACCGTGCCTATTTTCAATTAAATTTTGATTTAAATGAAAGCTGAATGCCGTTAGTGTTGTAACATCAAAGATCAATGTAATGAATTTTAACGAATAAGCGAGTAAACATTTTCAAATGAATATTGCAGAAAAATATCGCCTTTTGAAGCACATGCAGGGTACAGAATAACAGCTTCCATTGTCCGCTGTATTATCGCCGTAGTTTTTTTCAGACTTCTTGACACGTTGTCGCGGTTATGGAAAACAGTTACGAATCTTCGATATAAAAGAAGGGGAGGTGCGAAAGGTAGCCTACTCGGCGACTTGGGACTTCATTGTGTCCGCACACGGATATCGACCCAGTTGTAATGTGCTTCCTCCAACAAAAGGCGGATTTTCTGTTATGAAACCTACTGAGACTAAAGCTGAGGACCGTCGTTTACTTTAATTGAACCGTTATGCTCTGAATTATGATTTCTATTCAATATTATTCAAGCGTCCTAGAATTTCATTAAATGGAAATTGATTGAAATTTTTATGCCAAATTACTACGATCTAATGCAACGCACAAAGGAGATTTTTATTTTTCACATAAAATTATGAAAATCGAAGACCCAAATATTTGTATTAATAATAACGATGTGCTTCAATGTTTTACAAGTTGCAGTTAAACCTATCTTCTTAATCCAAGTAATGTTATACGCATGATAAACGCATTTGTGTATGTTTATTTTTAGTGAACAAAGTGTTTCAATTTGAAATTTTAAATTTGTGTTGAAAATAAATGTTGAAAATAGTGTCCATCAGAACCGCTTGAACTTTAGAGCGTCACTTTCAATGCAATCGGTATTATACAATTTAAATCGACATTTTATCAAAAATATAATTTTATTTTAACCTATTGACTTGGGTAGGCTTTCCGTTATGATATTGAACTGACTCATATTCACGAACCTAATAGCCGTCTATCACAAGGGTAATGCTCGAATTGACATCCGTTTCTACATTAATTGCGAATATTTAAATTCACTTTGTTCCTAACTGAGAGCGACGAGATCGATTTTCACAGTTGAGATAGTTGCCGGGATTTAAAAGCAAAGCTTGTTGAAAGGGTTTGATTAGTCCGAGACTGTACCAATACGGGCACGTAAATTTATTTACGTAGCTCTATCTATTGTCGTTCGTTTTAGCACTCGCTTTATTTTGACTTAACGACGTTTTCCTTACCATTTCATTTTAGCTGGTCGATTGCCATTGATTTCCGATAGTTATAAATAGGAGGCTGTGGCAACGCGCAAAATAACCTCATTACGATTCAAAAATGAACGGCTTACATTGAATTTTTCATCTGCCGACTAATCGATAAATTAATCTTAAACGTTTTAAAGCCCGTAAACTCTTTTTTTGCAAAAAATATCTCTTCATACTTTTAGTAATTGAACGAATAAATTTATTCAATCATTTATTCAATGACATTTATAAATAATTTACCATTTTTTAAAAAGATTTATATTTTATAAACGATTTAAATTCATGCATTGCAACTTATTAAACTACAAAGTAAAGGGAGAATTAGATCGGAATGAAATGAAACCGCTGCTACTGTTAATAATTATTGCCTTTTAAATAAAAACGTAATTTTTTGAAAACGTAAAGTTCTTAAAATTGTGAATTATATTATTATAAATTTAAAAGTGTTTTAGTTTAACGTGGATAAAAAAGTTCACGTTGAAAAATTCCTTTCGATACTTCAAATATTTTACTTAAAAAATGCGCTTATAGGATCGATTAAACGCTAAAAGCTTTAAAGTGATTCGACCAAAAATCCAGTTTCCTACCACTGAACAGCGGTAACGACTTTGACTGGAGAAAACCGCGAGGAAGTTTTATGAGATATACACATAGCTTAACTGCAAACTGGTAGTGCAAAGCGGAGCTTCATTGAAAAAAAAAGAATATTTGCGAAAAAGACGGTATCAGCAGAAAAGATGTCATCAGTCTATCAATCCCGACGGAACTATATAAAACAAAAAAACCTTTTGACGTTGAGGGAGTGTAATAAAAAGATAATTTATTAATTCTTCTTTGCCAATTACTAATTATAACGTAAGCATCCAAAGATATGCCGATAGAATATTGCTTTTGAATTTTTAATATTTCTTTTAAAATTATACAAGAAATAAATTAAAAAATTTGCGGAATAGACTTTTTATCTAAAAGTATGCAATAGATTTGGAAAATATATTTTATTTGGTTAACAATCTACTTTTTATTTAAATATATTTGTTTAAAAAAAATATTGATATTCTCTCGACCAGGTACGTTTATTCGAGAAATGTTAGATTTCTTTTTAAAAACCATTCCACTTCTTTGTAAATTTGTCGGATGAAGTATTTATTTTTGAATGAGACACTCTACTGTTCAAACAATAAACTGCCACAAATTAAACTACTGTTCTTCAAGTCCGTCATGATCCTCGTACTTAAGCTATCTCTTCCGCACTTATATATTTAATGACCCTTCGTACTTTAATGGGCTGCGAGAATTCCTTTTAGATCTCGATAAAAACATAAAAACGGCACTAACCTTTTCCGAGTCCGTATCGGAGTAGACGCGTCCGGGCCGATACTCTGGAGGCAAGTAGGCCCTGGCGGTATCCGGTGGCGCCTGGAGCAGCATCACCCGACCGCGTGCTGTCAGCTCAAGGGTATGCGGCGTGACCACGGGCCCCGCCCTCGAGCCACCCACGACTCCTCCATCTGCAATAAATTGAACGTTCAAATTTAATTACTCTCTTTCTTACTCTCACTCTCTCACTCTCTTATTCCGTAGACGCCGATCGAATTAATTACTGCCTTTTTATTCTATCGCCGTTCTTTTTAATTGCGAAACCGTTTGTGTAACTAAAGACAAATCCTATGGAGAAATTTAACGTCGAACATCGTTATCATTAAATAGTTTTCCTTAAACAATTTCTTTCAATCTTACTGGCAGGAAAAAATGCAGTAATTTCACTCAAGTTTGTGATAGCATACAGTTCAAGAATTCCAATTTTAACGAAGCATTTAATAATATTTTTTTACTATTTTAATTATTCTTAACGTCAATTATTTCAGAATTAATAATCTTTTCAGTCATAACGGTGATTTGTTTTTAATTAAAACCTTATTACATCTATATTTATGATATTTATATTACAAAATATATATTAAAAGTAAACAGGATGCTAATATAAATATTAAAAAAAATATTTTAAGTACGGTACAATGAATTTGACTGAAAATTTTGATAAATATCGTGTTGTAGTTATATACTTACGCACGCACGTGCACGTGTATGCAATCAAATTCGAATCTACATCATTTTGATTTGATAAAATTAATTAAAACAAACCTGTTATATTATGTCGAAAATTTTTGTTATTGTCACGACAGTACTTCCTCTACTAGGAAGCAAAAAAATTACAAAAATAAGGAGGAAGAGAAAATCTTGGCTGTTTCATCACGCGCTTGCGTCTTCTGATCTAACGACTTTCTTTCATTTCTAGAAATACTGCACTGTACCACTTTTTACTATTTTGATGGAAGTAGATGAAATGAGATTTCCTTGTGACACCACTTTTTTCATTTCGTAATACTTTCTTTCTCCTTACCACTTTTTTATTCAAAACGGATTGAAAAATTATGATTAATTCTTTAATAGAAAGGTTGTAAATTCTTCAATAGTATTTATACCATTGTTTACACAAAATAGAAGAAAATCTCAAGGAAAAAGTAAGAGCGAAAATTTAATTAGAGATTTGAATTAAATCACGCGAGTAATAATTGATATTGTACCAAGGTGCCTTTGATAAAATTTTACTAAAAGAATAGTTTTCAAGCTCAACTTTAATTAATACATTACAAGCTAGACCCTCCGGATGTTTCTCCAAACTTGAATGAAATTTAAAAGCTCGTACGAGCAACGATGCGATGGTAATATAATGGGCGGGCGTTCGTTTGTCAGACAACCGACGAGCCCTCGTTGCGCGCGGATGCGTTCGTTGGTTGGCCGGCGTGGCTCGCCCCGATACAAGAGCCGCTGAAAGTAATTACAGCGCGATTCCACTGCTGCCGGAGTACCGCGAGCTTTTGTGCGTACAAGCCTTCTTGCCTTGTCAAACTTTTTTTTTCTATGCATCATATACGTTTTCTTTTTTTTTTTTTTTTAATTATTTTAATTACAAAAACTTCTCAGTGCCGTGTAATTTATTTTTTAATTAAAGCTAAAATGTGTGCCAGGTGCAGTAGGTCTTTTGTAAATTTCGGAAGCTGAGCCTCAATATATCATATGTTGTTACTGGTAACAGATTTTACTTTTGATGCAGATTTAATCTCAATATGTGCTAACAACATTCATTTACACAGCATTCATAAAATCGTTCTTGATATTTTAAATAACGGTAAGCGTATATAATTCATAATATGCGGAAAAATGAAATATTATTTTTTCTGTCAGTGTTGATGTCCTTATTGGAAGAAATCATAAATCCATACATCTATTTCTTCTATTTCTAGTGAATTTCTTCTATCAATCATAACTGCGGATCCATATTTGTGAACAAATTTTTACAAATACGATGGATTAAAGATAGCTAAATTTGTTAAATTTACCAGTATTGAGATTATTTTAATAATTTTAAAAATTAAGATATTTTATTATTTTTTATTATGTATTATTAATTATATTTTTTCAATATTCAAATTAACATTATTTTGGAAACATTTCATAGCACTTGTGGAAATAACATTGTATTTAATATAAAGAGCTTCGTAATAGAAATTTTTACAACAGCTGTTATCAGATCATAAGTCGATAGTAAAACAACTATATTTCCATCAAGAAGCACGTTTTTCCACGTTATAATCAAATGTTCTGCAAATCTTCATTCGAGCAGCAAAAACACAAACATGTTTAAAGGTAGTCGGCAGAGCTTAGGTCACGACACTGACAAATGATGATTTTCCCTTGTGCTCGCATTCCGCCTTTTCCTGATCGGGTCTCTCTCCCTCCTGCTACGAAAATTACATAAGCAACCGTGCACAGAACTCCGAATCGTTTCCCTCTGTCCGGTGGCAATCTGGCTAGGAAATAGTCGAGCTTCCGTCAATAACGAGAGTCCAGCCTAGCCGAGCATCAACAAGTTATTTGCCAAATTTTTCCCCCTGAGAATTACCAACGACAGTTTCTAGCACGTGAACGCAGGGATGATTTATTTTCCTTTGAGTTGAGCTTATGAAACTTTGCCTGCGAACATTTGATGACTCTTTAAAAAGGGAACATATAGATCACTAGGCAGGGAAAACCAAGCCGAATAAACGAAGTGAATAAAAAAGTCCCTTCACCTCGGAATATATTTCTAAATATATGATTCAAATAATAATTACGAACTGCACAAGTGCATTTTTGTTTAATATTTGAAAAATGATTACATTTATTTTTATAGAATAATACCTGAAACGCGAATAATGCACGAAAAATGCGTAAACTAAATGCCCGAAGTTCGGAGAATTCTGAACAGGAGCTTTCGTCAAGCTGCACTGCCAAATAGCCGGAATAACTCGAACCCAAGTGCGTCGTCGTCGACGTTCCTGGCGTCGCAGTCACGAACGCTTATATCTACGCGATCATATTAACGTGTGCACACATACTGAGGGATCCGCCCAGCAGCTGTTTGTCGGTGTTTGAGTGTAAATTGAACCTCATTAACCAAGGCGGAATCTCACCTTTCCACTAATGTCGAAAGCTAAGTGCTGTATAAGACCACGAAGCTATGATGCTTGTCACAACCACACACCAGAAAATCTTTAAATTACATTTTTTCAGACTTAATTAAATGCATATTTTTAAGATTTTATTTTTATTGTATAACATTTTTTAACCTTCAGACGGCCGGGATTTGAGAGTTAAAATTACACTTGAAAAGTGTTCAAATTATTGTCCGGTATCATGTATTAACTGTATACGAAAATTCATATCACAGGGCGAGCCGATATACCGGTTTTCTGATACTCTAGAGGTTAAAATTCGTTAAATATTATAAATAATTATTAACTTTTTACAGCCTTTTATAATCTTTTAAAGGCTCTTCTCACTGAAATAATAAAATAAAATTAATTTCCACGAAAATTTTATATTATTTCATTCTAGGAACGAGTAAGCCAATAAAATAATTTTCAATAAAAAATAATACGCTGTTAAAGTATCGCGATGAAGGATAACATTATTTCATATAAATATTTTAAATTTGAAGTTAAATTTTAATACTTTAAACGAGAACATTATAATAGGTGCAGTATTAGCATGTGTTACTGTAAGTTTTCATAAAGCGATAAAAGGAGTAACATCGATCTCGAGATCGATCCTGTTAACAATAATGTAAACAAAGAAAAGCGTATTTTTATATAATTTATTTCAGTGACGAGTATGATTAATCCTAAAACTGTAGGAAAAATATCGAAAAGGTATGCAGTGGGTCATAAAACAATTCGGGAAAATCTCAATCTCATATAACCATGAGCAGTGGAAAATCGTGCAATCCCGGAATTTCATTTGGCTAAGGGGAGGCCAGCCGTCGCCGTTCCAACGCCAAATGTGTAAAATGATGTAAATTCCACGAGTGGCTTCAATTTGCATAACTTTCCGGTCGGCCGGATCGCGCGGCCAAGAGTGCAAAGCTTCATTGGTTGAAGGGCGACTGGAGGGAACGTTTCATTGTGCAGCGGACGATAATCCCAAAATAATAGGATGGACAGGTCGAGAAAGAGAGAAACCACCTCGCTCTATCCAGTCCTGGGGCTCACGGGAGAGATACTTCGAGCTTTCTACTTTTTTCTAACACTTTCTATCCTTGTTTCTTTCGTTTTAGCCGAAGACTTGGAAAGACAATTGAATTGAGCAGTGTGAACAATAAACGATAGGGCTGATTTTGTTGCTACCGAGGAAGAAGTTGTACAAGTTTAGAGGATGACGATGGTTTAATTGCTTTGAAAAACTATTACGTTTCACTGTTGAGTGAACTTACGTGTACAAACTTCTTATATAAAAATCTACTTTACGATTAATTTCCTTTTATGTGGTTGCGTTTTTACTTAAGTTTCGTTAAATATAACTGCTAAGCCGTATATTCTGAAATACTTCATTAATTTAGAATATTCTATAGCTATGAACTTTAATCTAGTAAAACAGATATACTAAGTAGATTTCTTTTAGAAAATTCCATTTCTTTTAGTTATTCGAATTCAAATTCAACTTTTAAAAGCTGTATGATATTGATAAAAAAACTTTGAATACAAAAAGAAAGCTAACAATAGATGGGGTCGTAGCATTGGGACTGCCGAATGCGCACTGTATTGGACTAACTTTGATCCATTCTGTGATATTTTTTCTATACTTCGATTTGATCCGTTTCAAAGGAATTTTAAATAAGTGTAATTATTTAAATCTATTTCAGAACATTATTTTTTATGAATCCCAATAGTTTCAAAAATGATTATTTAGTTTATAGGATTCACTTAATTATTTTGTATTTCTATGCAAAATGATAACATTAGGAATTCCCCTCTCCCTGTCTTGAAGTGAAATGGCTTCTATCTGCCGGTGGTTCGCTAGCTTGCTTGTCGTAATCCGCGTTTCATTGCAAGCGCTTGCGAGCGGGCGACGCTAAATGGATGTCGCTCTTGCACTGAAACTGCAAAAAAGGCGCGTGAGTTTCTCCCTCTTTTTCTCTTCCCTTTCCATCCCTCCTCTTTTATTCCTCTATCTCTCGATTTTTATCTCTCTCTCTCTCTTTCCAACGTTAGCACAAAAGACGGTTTCGGCCTACGCGACCTCGATTTTTTCTGTGAACTTCGCACCGCAGTTTTACGCCCTTTTTAAGGAAGACAGATATAAAGGATAGCAGGAGTTTTATTGAAAAAGAAAGACGTAGTGAACTCTTTAGTCCATATTTGTAACTTTACTTTTCCTTCAGAATTCTTAATACTCAATTCATCACTTGTTTTTCACGGCTATATCTTATAGATAAAAGAATATTAAAATTAAGAAAAATCAATGCTTTTATTAAACAAGAAGAACAGTTTTCCAAGTTCTCTCAGTAGATTTATATATACACCTACTTAATTCTTGTTATTAATTGTGATATTAATAAAAGCGAATTGATAGGATACATAAGTTAGTATAAATTATTGTTATTATTGTTAATATTAGTATAACTTTGGTATCCTCGATGATTCAGTTATGGAGTTGCAAAGCAAATGTAACTCTATTCTGCGGTAGGTAGACTTCGCGTTATCCGTGAATCTTGGATCTTTAGTATTTATAGTCTTACAATTTCTCATCAATATGGATTTTCAATATAATTTTTACTGGAAAGGTATAAACATGAAAATTCAAAGTAAAAGAGTCGGCAACAAAATTGCATATCAAGTAATTGAAAAAAATTTTAATTTCCACGAGACCTATGAAAAAGAAAGCTAGAGCGTTAGAGGGAGTGATCAAAAGAACAAAAGAGAGAAACGGAGAGTTAGAGGGTATGCAGGCGCGTATCCACTTTGCGAATTGGCTAAGCGGAAACTTGTAGCGGTCTACTTGCAATCGAACGAGGTTGCCGTGCGATCCGATGCGATTGATCACGGCGTCATGACCAATGTGTTCTATGAAAAGCTCTCTGGTGTCATTTTATTTTTGCTTTTCTGATAGTCAAGTGCGTTCAAAAGCAAAGAACCAAAAAGTCATTGCTTTCGTATGCAAATATATCGAGTTCAAATTAAAAAATTTAGAAACATTGGAGTTCATTTAAAAACTATAAATATATTGCTTTCATACCAGTGCGTTATATGTAACAGGATAAGTTTAATGCAGATGGATTAGTCATAATTTATAGTACTGAAAGACGATACAAATAACCCTGCAATACGCACACCCCTTAAAAGTTTACCGGGGTTCCATTCAACTACGCTAAATTAAATGCAGCAAACGTGCTACATCTAAAACTGGAGGATTAAGAACAACAATCATAAAGCAGAAATAATCAGATTTGCAATAAATTCAATGTTATAAAAAAATGGTTGTTTGATTTTTGTTCGCTTTTAAAGCACATACCTATAATGTATTAGAAATCTCGGAAATCCAAGTCTGTAATACTCAGCTATACGTGTACAAGCCAGACCGATTTATATCTCGATACAAAAGCCTACAGGGATTTGTGGCGAGATCATGGGCTAGATATTTTATAGCACGTAGACGAAAGTGAGAAGCATCGAGAAATTTTACGAAGGTGAAAAAAGTAAAGAAATATGTCGTACAGACGATATAATTTCTGCATTGATGTAGAAAAACAGAAAGAAAAACCGCTGCCAATAGATTGGCACGTAGCTTCCTCCAACTTAATTTTAGATTTCATTTTTTTAATTTAATAATA
>JAXIUT010000021.1:11231855-11258154 GCA_035586675.1 Eurytoma californica | reverse complement strand
AACTTGATAAAAAGATTTTTTAATAACTGAACTAGTTACACAAAATTCTAATGATGAAAACCCCATTAACCTAAGCGATAGTAAGAATTTGCAAATATTGCACTTTTTCTTTTAATATTTAAAGAATCTCCTAATTAGTTTTCGCCATAAAGAATCGTTTTTTACTTATTTTTCACTGATAATTAAATTGATTATAAAATTCTGTTAAAAGATAACTACTTCATGGAATATAACTTTAGTTTGTATTTCGAGTAACAATTATCATCTAAAAGAATTCAAGCGGCTGCATTCTGAATCAATATGATATTAATAAAATTGATTAAAATTATCTATATTAAAATTCGCACTAAAGAAAGTTTTTACTTAATAAGCTAAACTTCATTTTTCGAAAAACTTTTTGCGGATAGGTGAGTTTGTTGCAACCTCGATCTGGAATTGAAAGACTGCGAAAGAGCCGTTATATGCGCAGCCCTTCCAAACTGATTTCTTCCAGTCAAGAGAAAATGTATAGGAGACAAGTTAGGATGGCAGGAACTTTACGATTCAGGCCAAACCGCTACTGTATGCTATACTTACTCTTTTCACGTCTCAACTGCTGTCAGTGCTTTGCGAAAACTTTGCTTTGAAGAGTGCATTTCACCGAGTGATTATAAAAAATTTTGGTGGTATTATAAAGCAGGTAAGGAGTTTCTTTTAGCTTTTAGGCGGTCCAATATTTTTACCTTGTTTTCTTACTACTTTATAAAAATAAATTTCAAGAGCCATTCTATAGAGATATATTGTAAACATATTTTTAAACTTTCTTTTTTTTTTAATTAAAACAAATTTTTAGGGCAAAGAAAAAATCTACCTACCCTTTTTCGAGCCAATTATCTTTTGCTACGCGTATATTCGCAAATATTACTTTTGCAGCTTGCGCAATAAAATTTCTCGCCCAGTTGAGGCAACAATTTTGATCGCAGCGAAGTACACAGTGGGAATCGATATATCGTGCGTGCAGCAGGCGCCGCAATAAAACCTCACGCCTGCTCAAATAGGTCTGAATCAGGCAAACAATGAGGCAGTCGAAACTTTAAATTTTCTTCGTCTAATGGTTGCTACGTATGTTCAATAATTCAAAAGTGGGACGAGCGCAATGGAAATTCTGTATACGCTTGTGTTCGCAACCTGGCTGCAATATTAATCGGGATGAGAGCAATCACACTGAGATATCAAGAATTAGCGTTTCGGAAATATGAAATCTAGTAAAATGCCTGGTGAGCGAGAAAATATAATATAAAAGAGACATTAATTTGAGAGGCACAAAAGAATTTTTTAAAGATATTTACTAATGAATAATATTAAAAAGAAATAGATAATGATTAAATAAACTGCTTCAATATAATAGCATAGTTATATTGTAAAAGGAAGGTAAAATCCAAGTGTGAATAATACGTGTCAAAACTTCATATTAGCGTATTATTTCACGATAGTGCAAGCGAAGTAAGGTGGGGGAGTGGCATGGCGGTTGTGTGACAGCGCATACGTGATCCATCATCGGAATTCGCATCACAAAAAAAATGCATTATATCACCTACGCTGCAGCGGGAGAGCTTCATAAGATATATCGATCGTACATTACGACAAAAGCATAAACTCCTGTTACTCCTGAGTGGAGTGTACACGAGGCTGCTGCTCTTGCGCGACGGATTTTCATTTCTGAAAGCATCTCAGTAGAAGCCCGTACTTGCGCGACTGTCGGATGCCTACACTGCAGACACGCGCAGATAAATCTCAATCTGATGCACATACAATTTCGCGTGGTGCACGTAATGTGCCCGCTCGGGGGATTCTCTGTCAAACGGTATCATTTAAAAACAAATAATTTTTTAACCTCATTTTGGTACTTGTAGTTGTAGAAGTATTTTAAATCACCAATTATCTTCATAATTAATCGTATTAACTCAACTTTTAATAATTTATCACGAGCAAATGAGCTGGAACAAAGTATTGGGACACCTAACTTTTTAAGATACAGTTCTATCATAAATTACCTTCGTGCTTATAAGCTCACCATCAAAGTTAAAGTCACCATGAAATATCTTGCTTCAGACATTATAACTTATTATTATTAACTTTTACATCAGCCTATATATTTTCTGAACAAATTTTCTTTCTCTTCCATTTATCTATGTGTTACTGCAGAATCTGCGTGGATTACTACGTTTATTACAGCAACAAAAATGGTACATGAAGCATGCAAAAAAAGCGTATAAAAAAGTAGACGTGCAATAAAAATTTGAAAACTCTGATACGATCAGTGTGTCATCGAATAGTTGACGTTGTCGTAAATCCTGGCATAACAACCCACCTCAGACATCTTCGATAGGAGCGTTGGCGCGCGGCGCCGATCTCGCCTTGATGATCTCGTGGGGAGCTATCGCATTCATCCGCGATCCGGGGAGATAGTAGGCCAGACAGGAGACGCCGACGAGAAAGAGGAAGAACAGGAAGACCAGGTCGAACATCAGAAGTGAATTCAAGGTCAGCAGCTGCATCGTGCAGCCTCCTTCACCATATCACACGCGCGTCGACTTTGCTTTTTCACTCGTTCACTTATATAGGCACACTGTTCTCTGCGCTCTTCGCTGTATAGAACCTTCTAAAACTTTTCCTTGTCCATTGTCAATTGACCGCCCTACAGTCTGAGGGACCACATTCCGAGCCTTTTACACATTCTATAGCATTTTTTGTTCATTTCCACTGACCGAATGGAAAATTTAGACTGGTGTATCAATTATTTCTGCGGTACTACAGCCCTTGATTTTTTTTATAAATCATGTAATTTTAAATTCAAACACTCGGATTGTCCACATTTTTAAGATGAGCTACACGAAAAAATAATTTTTATTAAATTTCTAAACATAAAAATTAAAACTACATTTTTAGAAAATTCTTTTTGTATGTGAAAAAACAAAAAGAAATTTAAATTAAGATAGAGAGGGTTAAAGTTAAAGCCGACGATTCTAATACCACATTTCTTATTACTATATTCCATTTAATGTAATTATGGGGTTACTTCCAATTTACTCGAATACTGTCTTGAAGAATACCAGGAATTAAATTATGCTATCAAATATATTATAGAAAAATGGATAATATTGATTGATTTCAATTTAAATTGCTTAAAATAAAACATCTAATTATATTTATCTAAAAACAAAATCAGTATTTAATAGATTTAAGGAATCACCAACACCCTGTTCTTAAATAATAATGAAAAGCGATCTACCTTCTTGTGACTACCATCAAAGATATAGAGTTTCCTAAGCGATTAAGACGCGGTTCTTTTGATCTAAGAAGCTTTGGGGATGCTTAACTGAAAACAGCACTTTGAAAGTTTTATTGTTTTTCCCTTTGATAAATTTAATTTAATTACCCTTTATGCTTAATGCGCAGTAATTGAATTTTATTAGTTCAAGAAAATCTTTTAATGCATTGTAAATTAAATTCTTATTATATGCTTTTTGCTATTATTAAAACTGCGTACAATTTTTGTTTTCATTTGGATCTCACTATTTTTGGACGATGCGTAGCTACGCATGACAGACGAATCAACGCGTAAAAGCCATCGAGGATACAAGGTTTGCAGCCAACGGAAATTACGTCTCACCCGTAAATTTTCTTCGATCAGATAGGCTTGGGCATCTGTCGATGGCGATGTATTGGACGGCCCTTGAGGGACAAAATCGCGGAGTTAAAAATTTTGCTTTATGAATATGAAGTGCTCGTAAAAAATCAATATCCAAGTTACCGAATAATGCTCGTGAGGAAAGAACTTGTTTTATAAAACTCTATGAAGAATGCCTGTTGATCTACATTCAGTTATAAAAGGCTGCAGATAATGCATTACAGTACTGAGCAGATTATGAAATTACTTATTCAAGGTACAAAAGAACTTAAGGCTAACGAAGCAAGTTTCGTAAGGTTCGAAAAGTTAACTTTTAGCTCAACGCGTACGCAGGAGTTAATAGAAAAAGAAAGTCAGCGGCAGCAATCGCTCGGAGTCGCTTTTCGACAAAAGTACCTCTGGGAGTATGCCAATCAGATAGTCGGATCATTTATTTTCTTCTGGCGTTTCGCGCAGAACAAAACGCGGAGGTCAGTGGATTAAGTTCAGAAAGTGCTTTACATTGTCCCTCTCCGGGATCCATTAGCAAAAGCAATTTTTATGCTAAGCGTGCGTGAGCGTAATTAAAGGTAA
This sequence comes from Eurytoma californica, assembly GCA_035586675.1. Taxonomy (NCBI): domain Eukaryota; kingdom Metazoa; phylum Arthropoda; class Insecta; order Hymenoptera; family Eurytomidae; genus Eurytoma; species Eurytoma californica. Next base: position 11,253,911 of record JAXIUT010000021.1, on the reverse strand, counting down.
AGCGATTAACGGATTTGGTATTCCCTTTCATTTCGATTGCGCTATCTGAAAAAGCTCATTCTTTTTAAATTCAATCAGATGCCTATTAAAACAAAAATGTTCTCCTCGGCATTTAAAAGTAGCATTCATTTGAGATGAAAGACTAATGATTCTAAAATAATGAGAAGAGATTTCTGAGCTGAATTTCTTTTTAAATTGCTTCCCTTTTTTTCGCCGTGCGTTTCATCGTAAGCTCGTGTGAAAGCAAAAGCTGTAATAGCTTCCGGCGTGGATTCCGTTTTGTACTTCCTGATTGGCAAGGGATTAGATTCCAAGGTTAGCTTTGGCCGTAGCCTACAGAGCGCCATACCTCGTTTGTAAATCGAATTCCTATCACTATGACCCAGCAATCCTAGCGTTTCTTTGACTCTTCAATGGGTCCGGCAGGTAAAGACGTAGATTTTCTTGTCGCAGTTGATCTTGATCCCCGAGAAATATATTGACAGTACTGATTCCTCAATATGAGAGATAAAGTTACGGCGAATATTTCGGCTTTCGTTTACGGCTGCCGATTACTATAACTTCAGGTGAAAAATAGGCTCAACCATTTTATACACCCAAGGTTTTATAAAAGAAAAAATTAAAAACGAACATTTTCTTAACCCTACAACTTTGAACGTAGCCGTGCGTAAAGCAAATTCTGCATGTGTAAAGGATCTGCTTTACGCACGATTGACCAATAATCGTTGTAAACACAATTTGAGCAAGTTTATTATTAAATTTTACGCACACGTGTCAAAAAATACCTCACTTAACTAATGCGCAAGCAGTTCTCATACTCGTCTCATTTGTCAAACACGACTCTTTGCGCAATAGTTGCGTAATACCTATACTATTTCAGTCTGATATTCTTTATGGATAAATGATTAATTGTAATGTGGATTAATTGTAGTGTGGTGGATTGCGATCAATTATTTATCTAACAAAGAGTATATTTTTGTGAAAAACGATTTCATTATAAAATCATAATTTTCATTTCAATCAATTGGAACACGTTACTGGGTCCTTAATATATTATGATCTGCTACTTTGTTAACATCATTCATTTGACAAATATAAGTGTACACCTAAGTAATGGAAGTCAGCTATACTTGACATACCTGCATATATGCAAATAATTTCTAATTCAATTATTGTCATTGAAAAAATGCTCTTATTTAGCAGCAATTTCCAATTTTTTTCTTAAATTAAATAAATTTCCAAAGCAAAATAATTAAATGGGAATAAACATATCAAAAAAGTTGCTATGACAAGTTAATTTTCTCTTCTCACTACCTACGTACGTGTGTTTCATGCCAACTAGAAAAAACATGGGAAAGAGGAGTGCAACGACATCCGTTGCACTCCACGTATTTTAGCGCAAAAGTGAAACGCACGACTACCTCTTGAAAGGTCTAAGCTCGACTTAGTCCCCGCGCCCCCAATTTTTCCCTCGGTCTTGAAATACCGTCCGTACACTCTGCATTAAAAGATAGAAAAGTGATTAATATACTTTGTTTGTCAGGGGTCCCCATATAAGCTTCTTGAATTCCTGCGCATAAATCGTTACTCTTGGCCTTTTAGACTACTTTTCGGAAAATCTTTGTAATGGATTGTAGGGCCAAAAATATTTTTCAAAAAACAAAAGGAAAATAAATTAAAAATTTAGTACGTGAAAAATATACGATGTCTTAAACTTAAAAACTATAGTTATTTATGTCTTAAATTTTATTACATTTAAAAAAAAATCGGTGTTTAAAATCTTTCACTTTTTTTCTATGATACATAGTTGAATTTCAAACAAACATGGAATGTTGCTTTCGTTTAGCTTTGAACAGATTTTCCACTGAAAAAAAGTTTTAATTGAAATTTCGTTAACTCACAAACCTCGAGTAAGAGAAAACAGAAAATGCCCTCAAATTCTAGAATAGTTCCTATTAGCTCTAATATTAGATATCTACACTAACTTTGACTTATGAAGCAAAAATTAACTATATTTATTTAACTTATTTAAAAAATCTAGAAAACTTGTGTGAATAAATCTCCAGAAATGCGGAAGAAAAGTCTGGGCATATTTCCTAGAGAACAAAGTGTGAATTCGAGAAAGTATAACGCTCGATCGCGACGTTTAACCCGCATTATCTACATCTCCTGTTTTTTGTCGACCTCGCCGAGTCGTCATTTTTTTACCACCACTCGCGCCACCACTTTGAAGCTCTTTTACCTTCTCGCATGCAAAGTTGCTCTCGTTAGTCGAAATAGAAACTGAGGCGAAGTAGAAAAAGTGGAGTAAAGTAAGCGAAAGCGTTAAATCTCGGCGAGGTAAATTAACGGACGCGAAGGCAAGAAAAGGGATAAGCGGAATGAGTAAACGCGGAATAAGTCGTATGTTGTTAATACTATACTTTTTTCGGACCCGCTGGAAGTGGAAATGCAAAAAATTGATAAATATGAAGGGTGTCGGTCCAAAAGAGGCGGAGTCCAGGTTTCGAGCTCAATTACGCGCGTAAATTGCAAAAACCGGCGGGGACTGTTAAAACGCTGCCGACTGGCCGTTGCGCTGCAGTTTTATAAACGAAAGAATCACTTTATTCCACACCCGCGAGTTTTTGCGCTGAAAGAAACCCTGCGGTGATTAATTTTTTCTCCGCTTTTCTGCGGTTTTTTTATCCTTACTGGAATTTTCACCGGAGTGCGCTGTTGCATTTCCGCGCTGCGTAATTAGTGTAATTGGTAGAGTGAAAATAGTTAAGGCGACGTGTTAACAGCGTTTATCGTTACTGAGTCACGCTTTCAGCGGCTAGAAAAATAAGAATTACTGTTCGCACCACTTCTTTAATTTTTCTATATTATAAGTATGTACATTTCCGTAAATTCATTTTAAAACTAAATGCATGTTAAACAGTGAAAAAGTTACTTACTTATTAGAAAATTGAAGAGAAAACTAGTAAATATAAGAAGAATCATGAAGTGAAAGAGCCAATTATATCCAAATTAAACAATTAATATATTTTTTATTTTTCAAAACAGTTTAACTTATACTTCATCATATCAAGTATAAAAAAGAAAGTAGAAAATGCATTCGCACCAATACTGAATATCTGCACTAGATTCGCCAATCGGTCGACAGAACATAGCTTAATGTGATCCGCAGAAAATGGATTAATTTACGACATGTATATCTCACAGAGCGAAATTGGAGAAACTAGCAACTTCGATTAACTGTGGGCTTAATGGTTCGCTATAAATTGCAATAAGAATTAACAAATTACTTTAAATAACATTTTACAACTGACAAATGCAAAAGCAATAAGCGAATTTCCATAATTTTTCTAATTAAATTAATTGCTTTGCGTGTACACTTGTGCACAGAGTTGCTTTGATTTCGAATTAGACAAACATGATCTTAAATATCTCTGAATTCTATGAGCGCAATTAATACTCTTCGAAGAGGATGACTAAATCAATAGCAACAGCAACGCTACTAGAAATGGCATACAATCATATGGTAATACAAAATTGTACATACTATTTTTTTAAGAAATGCGTTTCGTTAAATTATCTTATTTAATTATATTTAAATTACAATAAAGGTTATTATTAAAATCAGTTGAATAAAATGATTAGCACAATCAATTTGATTAAGGAGAATAGGACAATCCGTGATAGTCACTTGAAATACTCCAGCGCTTTAGAACTACAATGTTTGATTTATACATCACTTTAGCAAAAGCATAAATTACTCTTAAAGTTTAGCTTCAGTTAATAAAGTGTCCATTTTCAAGGTAATAAATTGTGTCTACATAATTGTTAAAGTAATTATTTACCACGAAATTAACGCAGGAATTTGTTATAATCAATTGAGCTCATGTAACTTTTACGCTCCATCAATATAATAAAAGGGAAAAGTTGAACGAAGAAACAATAAACGACATACAATTTAACGGCTTGCGTCGAATTGAAGAACAAGCTGTAAATAAGAACGGGTGAATGAGCATCCGCATAAACATGTGTTCACCGAAACGTTAAAGATAAATAAGGTGCAAGGGGTCAAGCTGGAAGTTAAAATGACCGTTAGCTCTCATACGAAAAGGGGCAGCGGAAGGAGGAAACCTCCCAGTTTGAGCACTTTGCCGAATGAATTGCGTGTCAGGTTCTTCTCCGTCGAAGCAAGAAAAATCGGGAGAATGCCCTAAACCACTTTGCTGCATGCGATCTTACGAAAGTGATGTTCGAAAGAGAGAACAAAAATTAACTTTTAAAGAGCTGCCGGGGTAATTTTGAAAAACTTTATCTAGTCGATTGTTCAGAGAAATCTTATAAGTAAGAGGTCGAGAAATTTCTTGAGATCAGCAATTTACAGTGATTGAATAAGTTTGCAGAACATTCAACTGGGGGAAAATAGTTTATACAGTTTGGAACAATCTGGATTTTTTGAATGAATATATAATTTCTTTTTATTCTCACGATCTTACGGAGTATACTTCTGAAAAATGATAATTAAAAAATAAAACGTCGAGTTTGCTTTTCTTTGAGCTTGCCGTTTAATCAGAACCTAGCTACAAAGTGAACTAAAAAATATTCGTTCGTTATCTTCTAGAGAACAACACCTTAAAACAGCAAAAAAACGAGAACATACTGTTTGATACCGAAATAAAATTTGTGAGTAACGCTGATTCAAATAAATGGAAATACCTTGATCATTTTATTAATTTATTATATATCATTACTAATGTTAATAGTAAAGAAATTTCCTAAATCCCAAATAAACATGAATCTCATTCGTACAAAAGCCTTCTATCAGTCATAATTACAACGTCCAGCGTCGCATTAAGTATCCCCTATTACCCTGCGAATTTATCATTCGTCGAAATTGAACAATCACGGAGCGGGATCACTGAACTAATTTGTATTCAACGCGAGATCGCAGCGTTTGTTTAGCGCGGACAGCGCACAGAAAAAAGGAACAAGAGGAACGACGCTCCTTTTGACGGTGGTCGCACTCTAATGAATTCTTTAAATTAATTACTCGTCCGGTCCGCATTCCAGCGCCGGCGGAGCGCGCGCGCGCACACAAGCGCCAGGGTAGCTTTGCTATACACACACCGCGCGGGGCAACAAGTTAGCGGATCGCGAAAGATTCTCCGGCGGTGCCTTGCGGACGGCCGGCTCTAATTGAAAACTCACTCTTTCGCACTTGCTCACTTTTTACACGCGAGTTATCAAATATTTTCAATCAAGACCGGAGGCGCTGAGGGAAATGAAAAATTGCCGGCACCTTTGTGGATATTGTCCATCGGCCGATTGACGGGGGTAAAAGGACGACACCAGGCGTAATCGACCGAGACTCGCCGCTTCCCGTTTCTCTCCCGCGCGCATCTTTATTTTACTGCTAATATTGTTTTTGAATTTCATTTTTTTCTATTAAAAACCTCAATATTGTGTATTTGTAGTCCATATTGCACTGACGATTTTTAATTAAATTATATTACTCTTTATTTTAAATAAAACCTTTTTAATTGTAGATTTAATGAAAATTGTTACTTGGGAAATATATAACAATATTTTGATTGATAAATAAAAACGCGATATTATAAATAAATTAATATCTTCATTTCATTTTAAGTTAATAAAGTAGGTAGTATAATTTAGTTTCAATCTGCCTACGAATATAGCGCAAAACTATAGGGTTCATAAAATTTTCTCCTCCTTGTAAAGTTTAATAACCCGTATCAGGTCACAAAATTGTAAAGGCATTGAAGAAACGTTAATAGTAATATTTTTCTAATTTATTTTATATATTCCTCAACTTCCTTTTTCACATTAAAAAAATATGTTTTCAATTTTTCGGAAATAATCCTGGAAGTCAAGGCCTAAGAAATTAATCAATTTCGGAAATGTTTTCCATTAAAGGTATTTTAAAGTAAGCAGGTCAATGAATAGTCGGGTTGCTTCGGGGGAATGTTTTCTTCCTATCTGATCTATGAAATATCGTTCACTTCCGATTATGGAATATTTTCGACAGCCAGCAGCAGCTGCTTCCATCCAAAAAGGATCCACACGCATTGTACAGGTAAATGCGTGTGGCTCAGTCGGCTATAAATCTTACTAATGGATTCCCCTCCGAGATCGAGTAATCTCGGATCTTCTCTTTCTTGCACTCATTCAACTTGGCGTTGCTTTATGAAAAAAATTGAGATTCACCGTACATCCCAGAATTCTGTAATTATATGCAATGTTTAAAGTGCCCTATTATACGAACCTACAAAAGCAGCTGACTTTAATCACATCACTTAGTGAGTTGAAAAAAATAAGTTACTTTATCTACTAAGCACGAGTTGCTCGCTGAAGTTCAACATTTTCATACTTAACGTAAAGAAACTTTTATTGTATTATAATTTATAATGCATTTTAATCTTCTAGTCGTTATAGAAAAGTTAAGCTCAAGAATTAGTTAGCAATTCAATAAATTCTGAATTTTAAATGACAAAAGATAGCAGATAATAAAAAAGTCACGTTTTTACATATCAAATAATGGTACGATTGTTGGTGTACTTTCTCACTTAATAAATGTTATTTTTGCTGAGCTACTCTGTTTATCATGATAATAAGAAAAAAAATTGTGCTTTCTTGCATTAACATACCCTCATTATTTCCTAGTTTACATTTAGTACGATTGATATTGAATATTTGACTTTGAATTATTTACTTATTCCATCAACAAGTTACTCTGACTAGAAGTAAACTGGTTTCAAATCTATTACGAGAACAGATATCGCAAAGTTGCTACTGTGTTAATTTGACCAAGTTCACGTTTACAAGATTAGTAGAGAAATTATCCGCAATCCATTCATGAAATGGATAGATATAGCGTTAAAAGTGGCACCAGAATCGATCGGCATCGCTCGGCGAAAAAATCAGTCGAGCGTAATTTTCTCACTTTAATCGCAGTGCACTGGCCGCAAGCAGCGCTCGGCATCCGAAATTACGCGCACTCCCGTGCTAAATGAAGCAGAGGCCAGGCAATTACGACTCCGAGGGCGCGGGGGGAGGGTCGAGGAGATCTACCGGCTCAGCGGCATCGAATGCTTTTAATACGACCCGGCGGGCGCGCGAGTCAGCCGCGCGAATATCCGTCGGCACGCAGGGCGCACATACCGTCGGCCGGAGGGATGCGCGCCGAAAGTCGCCGCGACCCGTCGTGCAGGCAGCTCGCGGCGCGGGCGGCGAACACGGCACTGCCGAGGCGGCCGTGTGCTCGCCCCCGCCGCGGCCGGCCCCCCTCCACCTCGCGCCGCCGCCGCCGCCGCCTCCACCGCCGCCGCCGCCGCTGGGAGTCGACGTTCGAGTTTCGCGCCCCCGTGCGCTGCGCGTCGCCGGCGCCCACGCAACTGTTGCGTTCGCAGCCCCCGTACGATCGCGGGCGCGCGCCGGAAGGGACGCCCGGATTATCGCGAGACGTCAATTTTTTTTCTGCCTGCGCGTGACGCTGTCGCACTTTTTTCGCCGCTCTTTCAGGAGTTGAATAATTTCGTTGGGCGCTGCTGCATTGAAATGCGCTCGGTAATTGGTGGGGTGTCGAAGTTAAATGGGTGACACTTGAGAAATGGCCGAATTTGTATGCACATTTTTCGCGTAATTGCAATTTACAAGATTTTACGTGCAGGAAATCCAATTACGACTGTGAATGTGAATGTGAGGTTTTTAAGGAAAAATGTTACAGGCATTTATGAAGATCGGTAAATTTATTCGTAAATGAGAAACATGAAAACTAATGTACATCAAAAATGTTAATTCGAACAAAAAACTTTATGTCTGTTATTACTTTCCTCATAACGTCTGGATTATTCTCTAGATGTCAAATTGCTACGTAAAAACGATGAAAATTTAAATGTAGCATAAATTAAACGAGAAATATTACATCTGAAATACTTTATTTTTCCAAGTGGATCATACAAGTGCATTAATCTACACATTTCTTCTTTTATTTTGCAATTATTATATTGAATAAAATAAAAGATAATTAAAAAACAATAGAATAACATCGTTATTATTATTCAATTATTGAATCTCTCACATAATGCTCAAATCAAATAAAATGATAAATTATGTTACTCCATATCTTCGTTCCACTTTGTAGAGGGCTGACTGAATAAATAAAGAGAACGTGCCTATCTCAAGAAACTAACGGCTATATTTAATCCGCCATTTTTGCGCCCGGCACCATAAACCAGGGCGATTCCAAGATATTTAATTCCTAATGCGTTCGTTTACCTCCTCGAAGAAAGTGTACACACTCTCGCTCGCTTATTACTGGCTACCGTTAAAATGATTTGCCGTGTTCGGATTCTCGTTTATCTTGCCCTCAAGGAACTTTTTCTTATTCTCCCTTTTCGGAGGCGAGCTTGAGCCGTAGCCAAGTAAAAATGACTCTTTTCATCTTAACATTTCTTCGTCCCTGCCGCGCGCTGATTAAGACTTTCCTACTCTCGTAATTGCAAAAATTTTCTTTCGGAAATTTGAATTTGCGCATTTATTGCACCGTTAAATCGAAGGATCTCATTTTACACAGGCAAGTTACTTATTTGTAAGACCAGTTTTGTCAAGAGCTGTTAGTAAAGTTTAAGCTCCTTAAGGAAGTTTGCAGAACATTTGGCATAAAGTCCTTATTACAAACTGAGCTCTCGTACACATTAGCAATTTTTATTTAAAACATTGTTTCTGAAACTTGCGCGCGTATCGAATTTCGTCTTATCGCTATACTTTGTAGTACCCATATAAGTTCCTGCATTCAGTACCCATATAATAAATTTTTTAATCCGTCATAGCTGGTGGGCACATTTTCATTTTATCTGTCAGCTCAACGTTGATGCAAATGAATTACAACATTGATTAAGTGGCACATGACTTGAATGATTCAAATGTTTTGAATAGCAAACAACAAGATAGTAAAATAAGTCTGGGTAAAGAAAATTTCGTCATAATTGACATTTATATTGAATTTGAAGTTTATTACTTTTTCATGCGGTTTTGGAATGCAAACAGTGCACTCTGGCCGAGCACAATATTTTAAAAAAATATAAAGTCGTTTCGCGGAACTTCCCGCGCGCAAGGAGAAAATCCTTAAATACACTTTGCCGTGGCAAGTTGGGTAAATAGTTATGACTGGGAAAAAAGCGATTCACTGATATTAAATTTCCATCCCAGGCCATAAATTCTCGATCGAATCAATCTTGCCGCGATGCGATGAACTTCGCAGCACTCCCCGCGGCCCCGCACTTTCCTCGGCGAGCGAGATACAAAGGCCAAAAAGGAGGTCAGTCTTAAGCTCACAAACTCCCCGAAGAAGGCGAGAGGCGAGAAAGGGATTCGCCGGGGAAAGAGAGAGATGGAGACAGCACGAGGGCAAAGCCAAATGTGCATCGCTGCTGTTTCGGTACCTTGAGTGCCCGTACAGCTGCGCAAGTCGAAGCCAAGGAAGGGGCAACTGCGAAAAAGGCCGACCGCCGCCCCCGGGCTGATGGGTTTGTTCTAGCCTCCCCGAGAGCCTCCCTTACGAGCGCGAATACGGCCGCGCGCATAGCGGCGCTCGCCCGAGGGACGTCTTTTAAGCGGCCAGGGGGAGAATACCGGTAAACGCAAGTTGCGCTTTTGTACGTGTTCGAGTGGTTGGAATCCGGTAGCGGAGAAAGGAAGTCGACGCCTCTTCTGTCTTTGTCCGGTAGAGCGAAACCTCGCGCGCACCCTCCCTCCACAAAGAGCGAATTTTTCGCGCTCGACGTTTGACGACGCGAAGAATGGGATTCGTGAAGGGGCGCGACTAAGCGACGGCGCCGGCTTCAGTCACGGATAAGAAGCAGGTATCTAATTCAATTTGCGAATGTCAGAGTTCGCTTCACGCTCATTGTTTTCGCGACGTGTGCGAAATAGCTATCGGAATACTTGACAGATTTTCCAGACTTCCAAGCATTCGGAAGGTAACAAATTTTAAAAGATGTAATAGAATATTCACGCAGAAAATTTTAAACAAAATAATACCGGGGCTTTACGTTCTGAAAGCATTCCAAGAAAATCGCAACGTAAGTAATACGTCGTGTTCTAAAAAAGGAAACATTACAATATTTAATATTAGTATTACGTTGATTGAGAAAAAATTTAATCGATACATGATACTGTTGTCGCTGTCATTTTTCATGAAATACGGCTTCTAAAAATACCTGTTTCGAGCCGCTCAGATTAACATTTATACGGTATAAGCCATTAAGTTTATTTTCAGATTGCTAGGCGATCAAATATGCTCCGTGAGTTAAAACTAGTTAATCTCGTAAATTCCGGGGAATTCTCCAATAAACAACTTTTAGCTCTGAAAACTGGCTGGACACTGACAAACAGGGAAGTTCCAGGCGTTCGCTATCAAGGTCTAGCAGACGTTTAAAAAGCCAACTGGCGTAGGCAAAAAGTGGGATAAGAGCGACTACCCTCGGCCGGTCTAACGATTAGGCGACAGAATTAGAAATTGCGCAGATTTCAGGCACATCGCACGAAAAAGGCTAGCGACTTCCTGCGATAAGCTCGAGCGGGCGAGCAACATCCGGGCCACCTCTTTTCCTCTTCGTTGCAAAGTCGGAGCGCGTGCCGCGCGCATCATGTGGGCGCCAGGCGATCCGAGCTGCGCGCCGATAAGCTACCTTATAAAAGCGACAGAGTCCCGACGTTTGCCGTGTTATTGCGGACTTTTCTGCAAGACTGAGACTTCGCTATGTTTACTTACGCACTCGTCGCGCTCGCCATCTGCTCGGCCACGGCGTTTGATGTCACGGAAAAGAGGGTGGAACACATCGACCTTACGGAAAAGGACATCGTGCCTAAGGACCAAGTGGTAAATTCATTTATTATTTTCTTAACTTTTTTTACGGCTATGGAATGACTTACTGCAGTTTCAAGTATTTTCATTAAAAAAATTGCATGCAATACGGAGAATAAAAGAAATACCTCGGGTACGATGAGAAAGTTTACGAGTGTTACTTCTTTCGGCACTTAAAGATTCTCGCAAACAATTTTCTGCAAGATATACAGCCACTACTTGTAAGTGTAATTGAATGAAACTTTTTGAACTGTGAAAAATGATCGCTTTTTTATAAAACCCGCGGTATCATTGGCTAAAAACTAAACTTTGTACACTTTTGCAAACTTTTCTTTTTTGGCTGCATTCGAAATAGTTTCCAACTCGTACTCGTACTACTGAATCAAATAAGAATTCGAAGATTTCTTTCTTAAAGTTCATTGATGTTTGCAATCACAACATTGGAATTAATCGGCAAGCTTAATTTCATCAATACTTATTCATTACATAAGTCTTATTTTATTGATACAATATTAATCAGATTACGAGATTTATATTAGAAAATTTATTTGTATAAATTATCGTAAAGATATATAGACTCGTAAAAATTGCAATAAAACAGTAAAAATGAAATGAAAAATATAATTTCTTCAGGATTCTAAATTGAGAGACGCAAACGGTAAACGGGAATTCAAGTTCATCGGCGACTTGATAATTGGAGAACGTCATGCAGACGAAACAATTTTCCGACGCTCAGTGGATATAGCAAACCCCACCGATCAGGTCTACAGCTCGGCAATAACACTCAGCGTTGAAAGAGGTGAGTTCCACTTTAATTGGTCGTCAGCCCAGCTTTACCAGGGGGATTAATTGTCGCGGCACATTCTGAAAGACTACTGCAATTCGACAGCAGGTGTAACGCGCATCCTTTAGCTCATTATTATACGACCCCCGTAATTAACTCTTTGAGCGGGGTATTGTTGGCAATTAGAGCTTTGTATGCAAGTGCGCGTCTGGATTGTGGCATGTGTTATTCAGGCAAAATACGGAACTAAAGTTCGGGGAATCTCGGTTATACGTTTAATTTTTCGGATGCTTTGGTCAATGACCTTTTTTAAAATACGCTATTAATTTTGGAAATAACATTTTTTTAATTTATAAACATTGTTTCAATTTTAACACGAAAAATCTTAAATTTTTGATCATTTAATTTATTTTTTTTATTCATGCACAGGAACCATTCACTACATAAGTGTAACGAATGAAAAGAACAGCTATGCCGTTGCTTGCGACGAGCCGTATAGCCTGGGAACTTCTAGGACTAGTTTCAATGTGCGAGTCCCACCCAAAACCAAGTCTCAACTTTTGCTTCTTGTAGCAGCCCATTAAGATTTAAGAATTTCTGAATACATCATTAAAATTTTGCATGATATTTTTTTATGATTCTTGTATACAAAATGGGCATAATGTACTTTATTATTAAAATAATAAATGTAAATTTGAATAAACAAACTTTAATCAATTGTCAAAATGTGGTTCTTTTTATAAAATAAAATATTAAAGAATTAAAAGGTGAAATTTATAACATTACTATAAGATTTCAATTGAGATTGAAGATTGGTATCGAAAGCACGGAGGATTTTTAAGGAGCTCAACAGCCTTTGGAGCAGCCATCATGAGCTTGACAACGTTTTCACTCATACTAGGCCAGAGGCGTTTAATACCTCGTATACACGGTCCTTAACGTCATTCCATCGTCATCGGGAGCATTTACACGAAAGGCGATTCAAAGGGATTGACGAAGTTAGACACCGACCGATGCCGCTGCCGTCGTCGCTTCGCCCGTGCAATGACGTAAAGCAGTCAGGCGGCACTGAAGGGAAAATTGGACGAAATATGACATCGAGTGAGATGGAGAGAGACAGAAAGAGAGGCAGAGGGAGATAGGAGTAATTACCGGTAGGGGTCAGCCATCACGGAAATAAACACCTCCCAGTAATGCACGTAGCAGCGGCTCCTCCAGCGCGCCTTTAATGCCTCCGCCTCCACGCGCTTGGAGGATTTCACGAGGGAGCTTTCAAAATTTACGTCTCATTCGCGCTCCGGCTGCCTGTATCGCGCGTCCGGATTTCATTAAGAACGACGCGCTGGAGATGAAAAGAAGTTGACGTATCGCGAGAACATCGCGATGAAAAGGTGAAAAACCCCTGCAGCTCTTTTACTCGGACCCCTAAAATAAATATACCTCACGTGTGAAGTGCAAACTTTGTTGCGTGCTAAGCCACTGAAAGTAGAAACTGCCCAAGATGAATGGGTTGTAAAACTCACTTGAAGAGAGTCCGCGACATGATTTAGGTAGATATTATTAGTTTAGTCTACTTAAACTTTTACTACATGCATTATTTCTTCATTTGTATTTGTAAAATATTGTTACTTTAAAAATTAAAATAGTTTAAACGTCTGTTAAAGCTTTGCAAATATATGCATATTATTTAAAAAAAAAATGTGCCTAAAGGAGTGAAACTGTGTTAAAGAGAATTATTAACGCTCTTTTCAGACTACCGAATCAAAAGGAATTTTCCGGGTACTATCGCTATCTTTTGCTCTTACTTTTCATCTCTCACTTACCTCTTTAAAGCGAAAATCGAAGTAACCTCAAGGCCTGCAAATGAAGATTGCACGGCTGCATATTTTAAGAATAATCGATCGCCGATCGATTCATCCAGCCCCATTAAGTTCTCTCAAAATGAGGCTGCAGCGGTCCAGCATCAACCGCAGCGCGCGATCGAGGAAGTGAGACAGATGACTTTGAAGCGACAGCTCAGGAGTTTTTTTCAGGAAAAAAAAACCGCTTGAACACTCGGCGCTTTTACCGCGCGAAAAAAAGGATCCGTCCTCTATGTATGCGAAGTCCGAGAGGAGGAAGTTGGAAAAATATAGTGGCAAGAACGCCTGGATGGAGAGCCCAACTTTTTGCACTGACTGCACCCCCGAGGCTCTTATTTTTGCGATGACGTCGAGCGGGGATGAGAGACTGTGAGACGCAAGAAGCGCGCCACGCGCCAAAATTGTGAATTATACTTGAAACTGAGACACCTCGAGGACTTTTATTTCTTGCGAGGCAACTGAAAGAATTGTTGGTTAATTGAGATAATGAAGAAAGCCACTTTCGAGTTTTAATGCGAGAAATTTTAAAAGACGCTACTTTTGCGCCACGTATAATTATTTTCAGTAATTTGAGAAAATTCGTTAACTTTAAAAAATGTAAAAGTAGAAAATAGAGAAATTGACATTGACACACTCGAATCTTGCTGAAATTTTTATAATGTTCAATAGCCCTAACTAAAAATACTGTTCTTTTTTCGCAGAATCGCTGTGATATAAAAGGCCACGGTGAAGAAATCGTGAAACAACGCACCTTGACCTCCTAGCCTTTTGCCCTCTTCCATCCTCCATTCTGTCGTCGTCATGAAATGTCCGCCGGACGTTTGGCCGTCCGACTTCCGAAGGGCAGCTCCGCGGCTGTAAGGAAGAATCGCCGGCGGACTTTTAATCGCATCCGGTCGTAGCGGAACACGCGGCAGCCAGATATTCGCGAAGAATATCGGAATAGAAATAGCGGATCAGGGCAGCGGGTGAGTTTCCCGCCGCCGCTTCCCTTCCCGCACGAAGTTGACCTCACTCCGGTCCTCGCTCGCCCGGGAATACACGATTCTATTCTCGATCTCTCGGCCGTATCGACAAAAGGCCCGCGCCGAGTTTGCCGGAGTACGCGAAAGTTACGGAAAAAGCGCTGGAGAGGTAGGGAGAAATTAAAAATTGATTTATTGGCGTAGGCTTGCTTCTCTTATCCGTTGATTCGGCAAAATATTATGTGCAAATATAGATTTCGAAGGCGTATTTTAATTGAAAAGTGTGCATTATGCGGGTATTAAAGAATGCCAGAAAAGCTCTTCGGTTTAAACACCGTTGTATTATTGAAATTGTAAATATCTTTTCAGTATGTTTATTTTCATAATTAGGTGAATACATCTCAGAGAAGAGTTCTTTAAAATGTAACAACTTAAAGATTCAATTATTATCTAGCTAGGTATACTTTATCTGTCGTCATTACAATTGCCATCGTTGCGAATTAGTTGAAGTGGAATGCGAAAAATTCCTAATGTGAGTTTAATCGGACTATTTGAGACTATGATGACTATTTGACTATTCATATAATCATCATTTCATATAAGTTTCTCTGAATTAACTATCTACTTACAAATAAGAATCCATAGAATAAATATTTCTACGTCTTTCTGGGGTTAATCTAGCATTATCTAGTATCTTGTAACCTTTGAAAAAATTTCAATTGTAACGTCTCTTACCTACGTCGACTACTATCCAGTAAACTTTAATCGCTCTCTTTCCGCCTTACTCTTTATTAGATTGGCGGTGGCTGGTAACATCCCAACCTCTTAATCTCTGCGTTCTCTGATCCCCATTAGCGGTCTATAGAGATGTGCTCTAACAAATCGATACCTTGATAGAGGAGAGGAGGATAGAGAATGGCATTTAAGCTCCAACAAATATCCAAGCTATCAACAAATAAATATGTATTGCATAGCTTCGATAGTATAATGGTATATTACGGTAAGTTCATATCCCTTTCGATTGCGTATGACCATTATAGTTAATTTTGAGATATTTGGCGAATTTCAAATTAATCAATTCCCTAATCTAGTTTATCATGTTTAATTAAGATTCTTTTATCTTGAAACTCAAGATAGTAATAATACATAGCACAAAACTAATATTCTATGTACATAACGAAATTATGGCATTCACTATTACACTGCATGAAGTGTAATAGCATTATGGTATTATGGTATTTGCAGTTGCCTTTTCAGTAACAGAATTGTATTAGTACGAAGTCATAGCTCTCCCAATAATTATTATTGGCACAATAACTATAAGCCTTCTATTAAATTATCCACAGTATTTAAAGTTTTCTTCGTGTTACAAGAAGTACAATTTATTTTTTAACAAAAAATCAGTCGTGCGGAAAGCAATAAAGCTCGAAAGGCAATCTCTACGTTCTTCAGAAATCGATCGGAGACCGAGAAAATAAAAGATGTTCCAGTGCTTCCTCTGCAAATAAATCGACACCAAGGTACGAATTTAAGCAGTAAAACAAAGCTACAATGCAAATCGAATCACGGCTAAAGCTTATAACCATCGAGGAAAAAAGTAAGACAAGCACGTTATAGTTAATTTCATTATACAATTCAATCTTGTTCTCGAGGGTAAATCCTCCGTAGGATTTCCAGGCACAGCCCTAGATGTCAATCAGTAGACACAACGCGCATACCTTACGCGCGCATGATCCTGTATATACACTGAGCAAAGCTCTCTCAGACGTCTATCCTATCACTTGAGTAGCTTTGCGCCGTGGATACAAGCTAACATCGATAACAGGGAGAGAGAGAAAGCGCGGGGAGAGGCGGAGAGGGAAACGGAAACGCAGAGAGACGGAAGCGGAGAGAGCTTTAAGTAGAGACGCGAGTGGCGGGCGGACATCTAAGCTTTCACGCTTGTTACGAGGATTCAGCTGATTTCGGCTGATGGGAAAACACTACTCGAAGCTTACCGAGTGTCAATGTTAAATTGTGCGTTCTCGAGCTCACCAGCAGCGGAGTAGATAGAATCATGTTTGAACATCGAAAATTTAGTGTGCTCATTTGTAATCGTAAATTTTCTGTTAGTTTGCGAGAAGATTTTTCAGCGGAATATACTGGATTTGACACTATCACAATACGAAAGTATTAAGAAATATTTTTACCGCATTGCATAACAATGGCGGGTAAATCGGTCGTAGAGTAAAGTTTCCGAGTCAAGGGGCTAACGTTTGACCTAGTACTTCTTAATCGAGCGCGCTCCGATATAAATCTCGCCCCGTTACGGACACCAGCAGATCACTTCTGAATGCCTGAATAGCTATAAATATCATCTTTCCAACCGAGCCCAACGGCGAATGTATTGACTCTGGAAATCGTATTAGCAGAAACTTGCGAGTCGCCGTACAACCCCTGCATCTCGATTATTTGTAGCCAGCTGCAAATGTACGGGTTGGCTCGACTCCGATTACAAATCGATCGTTCAAAATAATCCGAAAAACCCGGCCACTTGAGTTGCGGAACCCGCGGCATTGTGTATCTGCGGAGTTCAATTGACAGTTGCATTATTTGAAGTAAAACTCACCGAAGGGATGGACCGAAATGTTTGCTCCAAATTGTTGAAGTCCCCGCTTGCTTCGCTCGCGTTTTTTTATTGATTACATTTTAAAAAAGAATTATTTTCTTTTTACTTACAACGATGATTTACCGTGGAAAATGAAAGCTACTGGAAAGCAGAGTCAAAGAGGATTTTTAATTAGGACTATAGCACTGAAAGGAGTATGCCTGAATAGCTTCATTTAAACATCGTAATTTTAATATCTGATCTGATCTCTATCAAACAAATTTTTGAAAAATTCTTCACTTTTGAATTATGCGCAATTGTTAACATTATCTGCGAGTCCGCTAAATTTTCCAATCGATTTCACTGACGACGTCTTATTTTTCTTATCGTTATCAGCGATAAGAAACTGCAGGGAATTTGCAGCATATAAGGATCGTTGAACAGTAGAGCAAAAAGTGGCACAACTAATTAGTCTAGGAAATCACAAATCATTCAGCTATCAAACAATTTGTATAAGCGATGCATTACTGCCATAAAAAGTTTTTCGTAAAAGATTGATTTATGCAAATAGAATGTGAAGGCAAGAGGTAATTAGTAAAATGGTTCTGCAAGTTTTTCTTTTAACGACTTTTATTTTCTTGAAATTTCAATGATTAGTGACAACATTTTTTTCGTATTAAAAGTTGTTAAGTTTTATCAGTCTATAGCGTTCTTATTTATGAAGTGATGCAAAGTTTTGCAGGTATTAAAGGAAACTTTAAATCGATAATTTCTATTAAGTTGTCAAACTCGAAAGTTTAGACAACTAAGCAAGAAAAGGAATGTAAAATATTTAATCTTTCAGAAAAACAGTAGAAAAGCACGGAAGGGAAAAAAGTTCAACACTTTGCTTCCAGAATCTTTATTTTATTAATTTTACGAGGAAACTTCTTCAATACATATTACCAACTTCGTCCTGTAAAGCGAACTCCATATTTTTTTAATTCACACTGTGCAGTCAACATTATTTGAATTTATTTTTTTAATTGACTCCACTTACTACAAAGTGAATCGAAAAGGCAATTTAATTCCGCTCTTTCATACCTCGTTATAATTACCTATCGATCAAACGTAAAACGATATTACCCGGTAATAATTCCGGTCGATGCTAAAACTAATATCCGATTTAAGCACTTGGCAGTAAATTTATAACTGAATTGCTCTTCCCATCCGTCCGGGGAAAAAGTATTTTAAAAAAAGGAAGTGCGCCAAAGATAAAAAGTTGGCCAGTCAATTGAGTATAACGCAAACATACTTCGAAGGAAGTTTCCTTCCTCGAAGGGCGACTTCCGTGCCCGGAACGAGTTTCCACAGACGCTTCCCCTTTCTATCTCTCGTTCTCCTTCCTCCTACTATTCACTTCTCTTTAGCCCCTCCTAAATTAATATTCCACGAGCGGTGTCGTCGCTGGGCCAGCTCTTCTCAAGGCAAACCTTGCTCCGGCGTGTATCAGGGAGCTAGATTACGCCTTCCGGTTTATCGCCCCGTTTTCCCACCTCGCAAAGTTTATATAGTTGGCTAAATTATTGCTGGTATTTCAAATTGTTTTGTCTTGCTATGCAAAATTCTCCGTAACTCGAGAAATGTCTGTAATTGCTGCGCCGCTTGCTTTCCGCAATTGTTTGCACAAGCAGTTTAGGACTTGGCAAACTTTTGCAAAATTTCTCATTTTACATTTTAAATTTTAGTTTAAAATCAACCGAAGAATGAATCATTGAGCAGCGGTGGTTATTTTCAACAGTGGCGCGCTTCAAAGCCCCAGGATAAATATATTAAAGCGCGGATGACATTTTACATGGAGCACATAATTTTTTTACACCGGCTTTCATAAGAATCCGGAATGTTGAAATTCTTCAAAGACCCTCGTAAAAGCAAAGCCTTCCTCTCACCCCCTTACTCATCTTTCATCGTCCTTTATCTCCTGATTTTTTTTATCGCGGTGCGCTTTGTAACGTATTACATCGGCGTGAGAGGAATTCCCGGCGTCCCTCGCTGTTTTTACGGTCCAACTTTTTGAGGCTCGCCGCCGCCGCAGGCACTAATTGCGGAAGCGATTAGTGAATAATTTGACAGGGAGGAGGCGCCGGTCGACTAGCCGCTCGCGAGAATCCGCGAACGGGCACTTTTGCACCCTGTTTGCGCCGAGGGTGAAGGGGGGACGGAGGCGTCGGACTTTGATCGAGTCGCGGTGAGCTGGGGAGACGAGCAGCGTCGATCCAATACATCAGTCGAAGGAATGCCGTTGCGTAAATTTCCCAATCTCGCTTGCTCAGCTTGCTCTGCTCGATGCTCCGCAAGAGGAGCCGTAATTGAAGATCCGAGGCGCCAGGCGCCCGGATGAGAGAGAAAGTTACCCTCGCGGTGCGGGTTCATTGTCAGCGGTGAAATTCATTTGATTAGGCTACTACAGTGTACTTATGATGATGCAAATTTGCGCTTTCTTGTAAAAATATTGCTACAAATTAAAAATACAACTCAAATAATTTCCTTAAATTAAATTATTCTTAAAATTCTGTTAACATTGTAATACTTATTTATATTCATGTACTATTTTTCCATAAACAAAGTGAAAAAATGTGAAAAATTTAAATTTTATTCATATTTTAAAGCGACGACCGCTTTTTTTCAAGCGTAAAAAATTTATCACATACTCTGATAAATATTCATTCACATTACATTTGTAAAAATCATTTTAAAAAACATCGTATTAGCCCAAACTGTGTATCAACATTAAAAAAATATAATTCTCATAAACCTGTTATCAAGAAAAAGGAGCAAATGAGAAGCTCGTGCACCCGTAGGGTATCGCTAACAAGATTATCGCGTACTAAAAGAGCGCGGGCAGGAAAGAGAGAGCAAAAGAAACCTTAGCAACTATTAGTTCTCCAAAAGCGGGCTGAAAGAGAGGAGTACGTTCAAAGCGGTCTCTCCAGTCAAGGCACTCGCGTCAAAGCGGTAAATCAAGCCAGGAGCGCATTTTTTCGCCCACCTCTTCGTTCGGCGACAGCTTGGCAAAAAGCAACTCGCGACCTTTCATAATTTGTTAAAATCATACGACGCGCGTGTTTCGCCATTGGCGGATTCGAGCTTTAAAGCGAGCGCGCGTATAAATAAACAAACTTCACGTGAAATTTGTACCTCGGCGGTGTAACGTTCAAATCGCGCTTTTGTGAAAACATACCATTTGAAGATTTACCGTGCATTTCCGTGAGTGCTGCAAGAGCTGAATATTGACTTTTCGTATCGGCGCGAACGACCGGGGTGGAGATCAAGTGCATTACATAATGTGCCGTACCCTTTTAGAGGCGCGTATATGTCACCTCATATTTAGCCCAATCCAATTTCCTGCCGAGCGACGTTCAGTGACTACGACTCGCCGTTGCCATTGATATAACCAATGCGGACGTCACGCAGGTGATGCTGCGGTCATGTCGGGACTAGAGACGACTGTGAAGATTGACTACCGCCCGAAGTAAGGGGTAAAATCACTAAATTTTCATAAACAATTAAATAATGTTTTTTTAACCTTTGAAGTATGCAAATAGCCCATGTATAGCATACTTTATAAATCAGAGTAAAAAAGTAGGTACGCATTAATAATAGAAAATATGTATAGTGTATAATCCAAAATTCATGAAAGGTGCAGAAAGTTTCAGAGAAATAGAATAATGATGACATTTTTAATTAACTTATTATAAACTTACGTAATAGTAGAATCAAGTTTCTGTGCATACCTGAAACATAAGAAAATTTCTTATTGATTATTATTCACGAATTATAATAATATGAAATATTTAAATACTTTTTATAATGGTACTACTAATTATAGAAATAAAATATTGATTCTGTAGTAAACGATATATGTAAATTCTCGCAGACATCCTAATTCGAATAGTCAAGAGCTTTGAAACGTGAAGCGTGCGACGAAGGCGTTTTTGTCGTTAGATCAACTTTGTCAGTAGCGTAATACGTGATGGTCAAAAGGAATAGTAAAATAGCCAACTTTGTGAATCTCTGAAAATTGATTTTAACTCTGGCATAATTTCCTGTGCAACATGAAATTCTGGCCTAGGATTATTCTTGTTGAAGAATAACAAATAAAAGAAGAAAAAAAAATAAAAATGAAATAAAACATTTATATGATGCAATAAGGGAAATAAGCAATTAAATGCATTTTCTTAGATAAAAAGCGTTATTTATTACGAAATAATTAAAAAGATTCAATCGAAGTGCAGCTTGAAAGCTCGAAAAATGAAATTCCCGCGTTAAAGTCCGAAAAATCAGAGAAATGCCAGACACAACGTGGAATTCCAGTGAGCGTGTAACAGTAATCGAAATAAGGACTGGGATGGACGGGAATTTTGCTGAATGCAATGGCTTGCGAGGCTGCCGGCCGCTGATAACATTAGCTTTTCATCTCCCTTCTACAAGTTCCCGCGGCTATTTCTCGCTTGGCCAGTAGCTGACCACGGATTTCGCGCATTTTCCGAAGAAATAAGCCGGCGCGCGTGCGCCACTGCGAATCTGGCACAGTCGCATTTGACATCGTTAAAACGGAGTTGGCTGCCGGTGTCGCGGAAGATAGTGGGCCTCCATTTATATCGGATCCTAAATCGGCTAAAATTTCAATTTGCCAGTCTCGATGCCCCCAGTTTCCCGCGGCATTCGCTCAGGCATCTCGCAAGAGGGTTATCGATCCACACTGGCCTTATACAGCCTATAATTTACAATTAGCCCCCGTCATCTATTTGTGCAATTCAATGTATTCTGTGAACACTAATTATACTTAGTGATAATTGAATAATTTTGAAGTAGCTTTAGAAAGCAATGCAAAGAATATTTATATTATTACTTTCCCAGTCAAAAATATTTACAGGAAATTCTTTTATTTTGCGGTTTTAACGGACCCTTCATCCTTTAGTAATGGGATTATTTTA
>JAXIUT010000021.1:11137000-11231755 GCA_035586675.1 Eurytoma californica | reverse complement strand
GCACATTATTTTTGTCAGTACAATAATTTCATATTAAGGACTCGATAACAGCATAAGGGTGACGGGAGGGTCGTCCTTTTCCCCCGGATTCGAGCAATTACCGGCCATAAACTAAGGGCAATAATTTTTTCTCCCGCTTGTTTTCAGGAGGGAAAGCCGATCCAGCGTGAAAAAACGTATCGCCTTGCAAAGGGAAGAGGCCGCCGCGAAAAAAAGTCCGCAGCAGCGCGGGGAATTCAAAGACGGGAAGAAAGTCTCAAAGGACAGGAAACCAGGGCCAGGGCAAGAGAAAGCTTTGGCGCCGCTCGACGATGACGCCGATAACCAGGGCTTCGCCGAGTGGCTGCGCTCGGGCGACGGAGTCGACACCATGCGGCTCTTTGTCCTCGCCAACTCGATCCTCGTGTTGGTCACGATGGCCTGGCCTCACATGCAACAGACCTTCGCCATAATACGCGAGCTCATCTTCGGCGAGTCGGAGGACGACTAGGCGCCCGTTCAATACATGTCGAGAGGGCAGAGGGGGCGGAAAAAATTGCATTTCCTTCCGAGTGCCCCGGCCTGGAAGAGAATCACGTAGACGAGCGCTTTTTTCGCCGTTTTTCTTGTTTCTCCCATTTTTTATTTTCATCTATTCCGCGACGCGAAACGATACGCGCTGCCATCGATGCGCTTGATCGACGAGGCGATCAAACTCACTTTTCCTCGGCGGATAAGAGTATTGCAATTTACATTGACAATATCGACTTTTGGATAGAGACACGACATTTATGGGAGAAGCGGGTGCATTGTATCTATTGAAAAGTTACTTTGTTCGACTTTCTTCGTGTACATGTGGGCACTATGTTGCGAAGGAAATAACGAGTTGATTTTTTAAACAATCTCTAGGACAGTTGGTTTAAATTGAATAAGCAAGCCTAGCAGCGTAAAATAATTGTTCTGAAAGTACTAAGTTCAAGTGTAAAGTTAACTGAGAGCTACTGTAAACTCCGCGTTAATTCCAGTTCCAAAATCATCGAGCAGCGCGACAAACAAGCCCTTCCCGCGCTCGCAAAGTTCCCGCTAATACCCTACAAACTCTCTTTGTCTCCTAATAACTCGGTCGCGCGGAGACACACGTCTGGGGCGATATTAGCCAGGCCTAGGCAGGATGCTGGCGCTACTGTTCCGCGGCGTGTTCTTCTTGGGGGTGGTCGGCTGGTACAGCGCTGGCGTGTGGAAAATGATCGACGATTACTTCAAGGAGAGGTTCGAGCGCTACCTCCAGGAGGAGTACCAGCGCAACCCGAAGATGCACGAGGACGTGCTGGTGTACGGTGCGGTCGATAAGTTGGGGCGCGGGCCTGCCGACCACTTCGGGGAGGCCGAGGCTGAGGCACGCCTCCTGGACTCCTGTGACCTCGACTCGTGCCCCGTCGGTGAGGCAGGCAGCGCGGAGAACGAAAGCGTGCCGCAGGCAAATGCCTTAGGAGCAGGTGCAGCCGGGAAGGAGGTCGGGAGGACAGTCTACGCCGCCGGCTCGGCTGTCCAAGAGGAGACCGAGCCTCCGGACAAGACGGCAG
Organism: Eurytoma californica; assembly: GCA_035586675.1. Classification (NCBI taxonomy): domain Eukaryota; kingdom Metazoa; phylum Arthropoda; class Insecta; order Hymenoptera; family Eurytomidae; genus Eurytoma; species Eurytoma californica. Next base: position 11,230,193 of record JAXIUT010000021.1, on the reverse strand, counting down.
ATACCGTGTAAGGATTCAATTTTCCCTTTGTCTTTTAGCCGTTTTATTTACACTCCTAGAGATATGTATTCAACTGCACTTTTGAGAACTTATCTTATGGAATAAACTGAACATGGAAAATAAACTTTAATTTATTCAATGCAATCAAAGTGATAATAAAACAGTAATTTGCTTATCGTAACGAGTTTATATTTTCTGCTTAATTTACTGTTTAAATGCAAAATACATGAATGACGCTAATGTATTCTTGGAAAAAAAATTAATTTTCCTTTTTTGTAATTATTCGTAAATAATAATTTTCATTTTAATTGCTATGTTGTTCAAATACCATCGCATATTATGTTAAATTAATGTTTGTATTAATTAGTGTATTCCATGATTATAGATTTCTTGACGAAAACAACTCATCACCGATAAAAGATGAAAAAGGTACAGCAGAGCAAGAACAAGTTGAGACACAGTTTGAAGTTCTCCGGAAAGAGCAAAGTCAAAGCGAAACACGCAACGAAACATTTCTTCAATTAGAACCGAAAGAAGCTGAAGGTATCCGTAACAGGGAAGAGGCACCGATCGAAGCTGTGGAAAAGTCCGAAGAAAAAGGAGAAGTTGAAAAGGTGAAAAAAGGACATGTCCGCAGGAGGCGAAAAACAAGAGCGGAGCCGAAAATCGCAGCTAAGCCCGAGGAGGGCGACAAGCGTAAAAAGAGCCATAAAAAAAAGATTCGCACGTTGACCCTAACGGCGCAGGACTTCGATTCTGTCAGACAGCGTCGAAGATTCACGAGCGACGCGCGGGAGTTCGACGAGTTCGACGAGGAGCGGAATGGAGCCCCCGGCGAGAAGTTTCAGGGTGACGAGGAAGATAACGCGGGGATCGCAGTGGCTGATCTGCCATTCAAGCCGGCGATCGACGTTTACGACCTTGAGAGGGTCTCCGGGGAGGAGTTTTGTCCGCTCTCGCTCGACGACGATCCGTCGTGCGAGGAGACCCGCGGCTGGCCCTAAGCGCACCGCCGCGATAGCCCTAATAGAGTTTGCGATTCCGAACCGGCCAGAATGATTTATGGCCGTAATTTGGAACAATAAATTTAGTCGATCTAAATATCTGTCGAAAAGAACTTTTATCAGAGGTTCACCCGATAAGCTATCTTTTCATAAAGATACTTTTCTCCAAAATATTTTCCTTTAGATTGCGTAAATACTTTCAATAAAGAGCAATTTTATGCAATTTGCATGGTCACTAGCTCAGTAAATATAATAAATGTTTATCAGCTTTTTCATAAGAAAATTATAATATATTTATATACTTCAATTTATTGAATTCTGCATTTTATAGTCCAATATCCCAGATCTATGTATTTAATGTAAATAATTAAAATTCCTTATTTACTATTCTGGATTGAAAGGAATAGAGCGGTAACACGCTAAAATTATTTCCTACACATGACTCCAAAATGTTGCTTTTTATAGTTTTTATAGTTTTATCTACATAAACCTAATAAAAAATGGTCGCTTTAAGACGTGCCAGATGTTTTTACATACTATTCACATGTGTGGTATGATTTTGGTTCGTGACGGGAGTCTAAATGAAAACAATCTTGGCAAAGAACGCTTAATTTTCATTATATACTATAAACATAAGAAATAAACTAATAATTGTTTTATCAATATTTTAAGTAATGAAATAAGATTTTAGATAATTGTATTGTATAATAAATGTTTAATATTATTTAAACTTAATTTTTTTCAAAAATCCCATTGCAAAAGTAACGATGCATTTTGACTAGTAAATTCTATGCGGCCGGTAAGTAAATGAAATTTTATGATAGAACGATTACAAACGAGCACTCTGCGTTGCGTTGTATTAAAATGAATATTAATAGAGCAAAGTCAAATGTAAACTCGATTCTTCATTCAAATTTATCGAAACAATAGTGCAATAATTGAAATGCATGGCTGAAATTAAATTAAACTATTGTTTGAAAATAAAGCAAAGTAAAACACATATTTTTGTTAAAATCATCAATAGAATATATGTAATTCAATGCTTTTAAGCAATATCAATCACACATTGCTATAACAAATGCACTAAAATAATGTAGAATATAATGACGTTAATTAGATTTCATTATACGAATGAACTAATCAATCTACTGAGTAATTGGTTATCTGCCATTAAATAATCTAATTTGATCGGGATATAAACAGTTTCAATAGATTTGATTAAAAAAAATCAATTGACCTTGCTTCTTCGAAAAAACAGCAACAGCAAGAACCATAAAAGAAATGATTAACGATTTAGAAAGCATGCTGCGCTTATTTCTAATTGCTAGCGAAAGGCAAGACCTAGAAGTTCTTTCTGGGTGGGTTCCGCATGCTTTTACCGCTCTAATTTGGCCCAATCCGCAATTCCACGTTTCAATGCTTTCGGGCACAGCATAGAATCTCTTGAGAATGGCGGAACTTGTCCATGAGGAACCGAAACCAAGTTGTGCATCCTGTTAACCAGAGCACAATTACAGATTCAAGCTGTTCGTTAAAATGGAACGCGAGAACGGTATACGACGAAGGTTTACGCGCTCGGCCTGATTCGTTTTTCACTTGCTGAATTTTCAAATACATTTGCTGCAACTTTTTTCAATTTATTTACTGCTCCTGTTGAGCCTGCACAGCGGTGTTAACGAACGAATAAAACAAACTGCCGGCCTTTTAGCTGCCTTGTTTTACAGCATTTAAAATTAATTCTGCAAAGTGTAAACCCTTTGGTGCCATAGACACAAAAACAATGAAATCAGATTCGTGATAAAGACATGCCGTCCGAGGCAGAGGGCAAAAATGTCGAGGCCACGCAACTCCATAAAAAGAAAGCGGATCAATTAAGACCGCATTGCCCGCATCTATAACCGTCCGCAAAAAAAAGTCGCGATTCCTCACCGAGAAAAATAAGATCAGAGGAGCGCTGGGGCGTGTACTGCGCGCCCTCTCTCCCCGTGAGAAAGTCATAAAAGTGCGTGAATTCGAGCGATTTATTTAGTGGCCGGCCGGCGCGAAAGGTTGGATTTATGCCTTTTCCCCGCAGGCCACGGCGATGAGTTCACTGGCTCGTAAACGCCGTCTCGCGCATAGCGCGCGGGGTGTACTGTTAGCTGCTGTTAGCCGCGGTGCTGTCAACGACTTCTGGCCCCCGCCGTCGACAATAAGGCGCGCGGGCAGCCGAGACGCGCGCGGTTCTTTCTCCGCGCGTACACACGCTGACGGGCGCGTGGCCCGATTACGCGAGCGGGCTGACCGTGACTATACTTTCCGATTCCGCGGCCAGAGAGGACGCGGAACAGCGGGCTTTCGTTGCGCTACTCCCGAGCCCAGTCGGCTGATACTTCTTCGGGAAGGCTGCGGTCGCCGCCGACGGGTGTAATTTTTTTTTTACGGAGGAGAAAGGTGAACTTCGGGTGCGCCGAGGTTTTTGAATTATTTTTTTCGGTCGCTGGTTTATTTATATTCGAGGGGACGGACGAGTAAATTATTCTTCAATTTAATTATGTTTTCTTCTTCTTCTCGAGATTTTGACAATATTTTCAAATAATACAACTTTGTGGCTTGGTAAAAATCGATTTTTCAAGAGTTCAAAGTAACTGATGTTTTTTATGTTATAACTGTAAATATTTTATAGAAGCATCTCATCTGCATATATTAGATTGTACAACTCACTGCGCACGTAGTATCGCACCTTTCACATCGAAACCATTCTACTACAGTGCATAGCCGTGTACACGTAAATGTTGGAACATATATCTTTATCGTTCATCTCTGTGATTCTGCACATTACGCGGAATGTAAAATAAATTTATAAATTTTTTTGTATAAAATTTTAATAAAAGTCAATTGTAATTAATAAAATAAACAATAGAATGAAACGTGTTATGAAATATAAATGGTTGTTTACTTTACACGCGTGGTGAAACCTATTAGTGAGTAATTCAATTAGTAGATTTTTATCAAATCAGCTTTTGTACGAAAGAGAAGTTTAAAGAAAGTATAATAATGTACGAGACAGGTGAGTTACCGGCGGTACTTAAAAAAAATTGTGCCTGCCGTTTATGATTAAGATTGCATTATGTGGAACACGTGAGCTCCACGATAATAATTCTATTGTCTTGGCACGTCCGCATTCTGGGTCAGTGTGGTACGCTCGCAATTGAAATGGCTTTCAGAAACTGCATGGTTTACGTCTGTCTCAACATTTTCCCGATACTGGATCAAAAATTTATTTTTAACTTCTCTTTTAATTGAAAATTAATTAAAAAATTTAACTAGAAATATTCCATTTTAATTGCCTTTACTTTTTAGTTTTCTCTTCAATATTATCTATTTGCTTGGAAATTTAATTAAACAATTAAAGATAGTATACTTGAAAAATACTGTAAATCAGTGTGCAGTGATTTATATGGAAGAGTTTATTCGGAAAGTTGAGAGCGAATTTCAAAGTACTTTTCACTTAATAAATCGCTAATTTTTCAATTTTCAAGAGATAGAAAGTGGCATTGTTTCATCAATTATTATCCTCTGTTAGGTCTCGAGAAAGCATAATCAGCTGTTGAGTTTATGCACAATAAGCACAACATTATTTTCTAATTTTTAAGCGAAAGTACCGACAATCGGCCAATTAAAACTCTTTCTCTAACTGGATGTGTGCTCAGTGCATCGCGCAAAATATGCAGCTCGTTTTCTATTTTCTTATTTATTTTCACCACCATATAGGGATACAGATGCACGCAGAAAATTTTAATTCAAAGATTATCATGCCGGTACGATAATTACACAAATTTCAGCGAGCAGCATGTTAAAAGTCTGCTAATGCTTTATATTCATGGCAACGTCCAAGTTATTATTTTTATTATGAGTGGTTGACTATATTCAAATAAACACACAGCCTTCGAATAATGTCAGTATCAAAAACTCGAAATCAAGAGCCGCAGGCTCGAGCATGAACACGTCAAATTCGCGCGCACAAAACATAATTAGGAAAATCAGACATTCGCAGGCGTGAAAGACCGCAAGCGCAATTAAAATTTGCGGCGGTGACTGGTAAGTAACGCAGGCGTGGAATCCTCGCAAAGCCCGAAAAGCGTCGCTCAGAGGGCGTCTCTCGCGCGCTCCTTTGATAATTCCCAGGCTCGTAATTCTCTTTCTGTTAGCAATCGCGCGGGGGCCGGACGTTCGTCGCGCGGTGGCACAGCCACACAATACGCGTACGCGCGGCTCATCCGATTAAGCATGCAAGACGCCCAGCCGAAGCGTTACTCGCTGCCTCATAACCTGCGCGAGGAGGCATCCGCGGAATGCCCCGGAACGATATGCCGCACGGCGCATCTCGCTCGCGTATCGCGCGGCTTTACTTTTCACTCTAAGGAATTACTCGAATTGCTTCCGGAATATATTGTCGAAAATACACAGATTTTCGTTTTAGCTTACTTTTCATGTTTACTTTTAATTTTGAATATGAAATTCTAGTGATAAAACTTTATATTGAAAGATCAAGATAGATAGATACTATATTACAATTTCAGCTTCGAACGTGCTGTCAATCACTGATGCAATTACTTGGTTGAGATGTAATATTTAATTAGAATGTAACAAGATTCTCGCCCAACAATTATTATGATAAAAGCTTCCGGCATGAGAATGACCACTCGATTATTACTTGGTTAATGCGAGTAGCCACTTGAATTACAAAGTCATTGCGCGGCGATATTTCATTTCATCAAAACACGAGCAAACCAATTCGCTAATAACAATAATAAAATGAGAAAAGGCATAACAAGCTCTAGCAATTCATCAAGTTCAAGCACAACGCATATAGTATTAAAATTACATATTATACGTAAACAAGAGTGTCGCTCGCAACTGCTTAATTAAATGGCGCACTACCCGACTCGTAATAACAGCTCACAATGAGCGTGAAAAGTGGCCAGGGAGATCGTGCAATTGAATTTAAAATGTAAAGCCTGATGGCTGCCTTTCCTGCTTCCTTCTCGCTCTTGCGTTCTATAACCTAATTCCCGACTAGCTCAACGCCGGCGGTTTTTCTCACGTCGTTCGGCCGCCCCGGGGGCGGTAAAAGCCGCGGAACGTGCGCGGAATTAGCAGCACAATGCGCGCTCGCCGGCTCGTTTTCGCACGCGCGCGCCTCGTAAAGGCCGCGCCGCCGGGGGGACTTTCTCGGCGGAGGGCCCGCGATTGCCCGCGACGGGGAGCACTCGGGGGGACCTGTCGTCCGCTCTAGGTCTCGGGGGCAGGAAGCGCAGCGGCGCGCGGCTTTTCACTGCGGCGGGAGAGCCGAGGCCGCGTGGGTCCCCCCCAAGATCCCCCGCCGCCGCTCCGGCACTTCGATCCACGGAGGAATGCATAACTCGAGGGGAAGAATGCGGCTGGGACCTCATGCGGAGTGCTGCGATGTACCTGCGCGTCGCGCGTGCACCGCACGTGTGTGACCCTCCTTCTCTTTTCTCTCCTTTGTTGCGCTGCTTTCGAGCGGGAAGAAAATGAGGGTGCGGCCGGCGATCCTTTTTCAGTGGCTCTTTACGCGGGCCCGCTCAATGTTTCATGAACTTTGAGTTTCTTACGACTTGGGCTGCTAATGAAATTATGCATTTCAGTGGCGAGGTTGACGCGAACGCGACACCCGACGTTCATGGAGATAAGTGGAACGGAGCAGAACCAGAAATGCGATATTTCGGAAAAAATTTACTTAATTCAATGTAAAACTGGAATTAGTAATCTAATTGAAGCAATAAATGTAACGGAATTGTAAGACTAATTCGGTTTCTGGCGCAAAATTTACAGTTACTTGTAAAGTATTTCTCACGCCAACGATTTTTCTTAGCTGGCGCTAAATAATTAAATGCAAGTTTTACATTTTACTTTCTTCAAACTATAAATTGATTAATATTGATATTGTGTGCATATCTTTTGTTTTTATTGTAGAAAGTAAAACGTAATGAGCCATTATTACTTTTTATTCGTAAAAAGTTTAACTTTTCCTAAATTTAAAAATCCAATAATAGCGCACGAACAAACTTTCAGGTGCACTGATGAAAAGTTCCGTGCATAATAACAAAAATTATGATTAATGCAAATATGTTGACGTCCCCTCGAAAATTACTGAGCACACTGGAGAGAAGAAAAGAAAAAAAAAAGCGAAATATCCGCCTAGGTAAACATTCGACGAATGCCTAACCGACGAAAATTGTGAGAGTTTCGAGCCCGCGCAGTCCTCTTACATCTCGTGCGCTCGGGTCCCTGGCCTCTCGCTTGCGAGAGCTGCAGAGGCAGTGGAGGACAGTATTGTTCGAGGCCCTCCACCGCACCTTTCGGTGTGTACCTGTGTGTAGGTGAACGGGACGCAGACGGATATATAATCTTTCGCGTCGCGGAGGTGCGCCGAGAGAGAAAACGATAAAATAAGCGAGGGAGGAAGCGGGGTAGGGGCAAGAAATGCACGAGATAAAGAGATAATATAAAGCGAAAAAGGAGCAGCGACGCGCGTGAGGAGAGAGAAAGAGGAGGAGATGCAGAGTAGGAGAAAGGAGAGATGTGAGTGCAAGGCAAAAAGGGGGATAAAAAAAGCGAGAGGAGCTTGGTTTTATTCGGACAAAACGGACTGCCGGGGCCAAAGAGGATGAAAGACGGAGAGGAGAGGATAAACAGAGTAAAAGAAAGGGAGATGAGGAGAGATACAGACGGTACGTGAGAGGGAGCGGGCGGAAAGGGCTCGGCGGGCGAGCGAGCGAGATAAAGCAGAGATAGAACGTGCGCAGTCAGTCAGATCGGACGTGCAGCGTACGCGCGCGGCTACTCCGAGGTACGCGGGGGCACGTACCCGGGACCCTAACCTCGGGCCAGGCTGCGCCGGAGGGGCCCAAGGAGGCTCGGGTCGTTTCGGAGGAGGCGCGGTGGGAGCGCGCTTCTGACTCACCTAACTGCCACGAGAGGAATTTCAAGTCCTGGGCCCTCGGTGGTCACCGCCACTGGCTCATAACTCCGGGAAGCCCTCCGTTTCACGAGGAGCCGCGGCGCTGCGTCGCCGTCGACGCGGTCACCATCACCTTCACCACTAGCACAACAGCACAGATGCACAGGGGACCGAAGCAACGCGCAGCATCCCGCGAGCCGCTCTGCGCGCTTCTCTCACTCGCGGCTCGAACTTTTCACTCGACACTGGACTGACGCGCGGACCGTTCGCCGGCCAAGCGGGCTGATGGATTTTTCACCCTCGCCAGAGCTGGGAAACGCGTACCGGCGGTGGCGAAAGTGCGCGTGCGGCCGATGCGTCGCGAGGCTCTCGGGACGCGCGTGGAGTGCCGTTGCTAGAACGCCAACCGATCTCGCAGCCTGGCGTTTTGACCTGCCTGCCGGCAGCGACCAATCGGCGCTCGAGTGTACGCGCGGCCCGGAGGCCCCGACCGGGAGCAGGGGGGAGGAGGGAGGGAGGCGCAGGCCCCCGCGCGGGACCACCTGCTGCGCGACCTGTCGGACAAACTCTCGGCCCTCTGGATCGTGGGTGTAGCTCCGGTGCATACCGACTTGGAAGGCTTGCTAGATCGTTACAGGTCGCGTTCATTTTCAATCGGTAATATAGACTAAAACTTGTAAACCTACGTTTATCCGAATATTATTATGAATAATCATTTTTTGCAAATTTAACTATAGTTATTTCAATTTATTCAAATATTAATAGTTTATACCCGAGGTAATGTCGGAAGGAAGCAAGGAATCGGAACAAACTCTTAAGAATTATTTTTACAAAGAAATTGTTTCTAAACTAGAAATGTAAATATTTTAGACTTGGAAGTTAATTTATTACTTTAAATAACAAATACATATTGTATACGTGGAATAAATCCACATTGGTAATCATACGAAGGGTGCGATTCCCTGTTCCGCCCCTAAGTTTACGTTCGGCCGCTCGAATTTTCCCTCCTTCAGGCTTTACCTCCGTATAATCGAACGCGACCTATATTGTATACTCATGTTTTTTACATACTGTATCTATAATCTGTTATTCTTAACTAATTAATATTTCTTATAATTTCTTCTTATTTTACTATCTTTTATTAACAATGCAGAAATTAATAATACATTATTAAAGCCAAACTATTTCATTAGTTAAAACTATAACAAAATTTAAAATTTTATATAAAAAGATTTGGACATCCTCTTCTGGCATGCGCCGATACTTCTTATTCAAGAATTTTTCAAAGGTCTGCTGATAAAGTAGATACCTAATTTAGGAACTGCTGATGTGTATCGTGAGCCTTTTGCAAGAAGACTACATTGACATATAACTATATTTTTATAATTTGTTCGATATTCGACCATCTCCCAGGTACAGGATAGCAAACAGTGTTTTTAAGTACAATTATATTGTAAGTTTTTAAAAGATAATAGTCCAATCATATTTTAATGAGAAAAAGAATAAGAGATGAGCGATATTCAAATGATAGCGGTAAGCAAAGCAAAGAGAAAACCTATTAAGTTTTTACACTATTATTCTTAGATTAGTCAAATATAAACTCATTAATTTGATATTACTGTGTTAAAAAATAGTACAAACAATATTACAACAATAGTACAACAAATCATTCGCATTTGCACTCAAGATCTTTAAAAAATAAAGAACCATTATGTAACGAGCTCCTTCTAAACAAAAAATTTATTCTCTTATATTGTTAAACTTATAATGCGTTTTAGATTTTAAACTTTATTTATCGACCGATGATAATAAAAAATTCTTCTACACATACAAGTATGCAGCTTTGAAACGATGAAGACTTTACTACATGTGCAAACGTTCGCTTTTAATTTTTATTTCTCACGTTCTTTTTTTTATTTTTGAACTTAAAATATACATGATTCATTAAATCTCTTTTCAAAGTTTCTTACAATAAAATATTTAAAAAATATTTTTTCCGAATAAATATTTAACACGCTTTAACAAAGAAGTTTCTATTTTAAAAATTAAATTATATACACATTTTATAAATACATATGAATTATCTTTATAAATTTTAATGTAGATAAATCAATCACTCAAACAACACTTATAATAGCCGCAAGTTATATTAGTGGAAATGACTAGTACATTTTGATTATTCAATCATTTAAAGTGCAGCATTGTTGAACAAATTATGTTCCTCTTTGAAGGAACGAATCAACAATTTTTTTATGTTTTATGAAATGAATGTTTTAGTTACAGCTGATTGTAATTATAAAAAAATGCTTTTATGATTTTTTAATAAAAACAGATGTAATACGTAAGTTATAATGTGTCATGTAAATTAATATTTAAAATATAACTAATGTGCATCATCGTGAATTGAAATTGAAAAAATGAACTTATTCTGACTCGACAATATATCTTGTTCCCTCCTTGATTATCGCTATCCAATGGCTATTAGGATACATTAATACGACATTAGTATAAAAGCCTATCCTGGGGCAAGGTAGCCCGCACAGCTCACGTAGCAGTGCAAAGCTGAGCGTTTCAAGGCTGCCGACGAGAGAGTCATAGGTACTTATTGTATCAAGTCTCGTTAACGGAGACGTTCATTCACTCGCTCGATGATGATGACGATGCCATCGCGTCGGGCTAAAGAGAGAAAGAGAAAGAAAGAGAGAGAGAGAGAGAGAGAGAGGGGAGAAGGGCAGAGAGGCACACAGCACCAGAACACGAGTGACCCGCACTCGACAGATTGATCTAGTTTGCCTCCTGTGCGTTACTCGTGCGGCTAACTCCGTCGCGAGTGCGAAGCGGTAATTGGTGCGAGTGGTCCCGTCGTGATTTCTGTCAGTTCGCCCGATGGGCAAGCGTGCGAGCCACTGAAAATTTCGGTGGCGGCGATGCCGCGCTGCCCACACAACCATGGCGATGCCTCCGTCAGTCAGCGAGAATCCAATCGGTGCTACCGTCAATTTCACCACCATGGCTGCGCTCACACGCCTCAAGCGTGGAAGTGTACAGCTGAGGCACGCTGCTCGAGAAGTTAGAGGTACCACTGACAGAAATTCCGCTTCACTTATTTTGCCGGCTTTCCGGCAAAATTCACCTTTCAAAAACACGCGAATCATCTTATCAAACTGTAATCCGTCTACAAAGATCGCTGCTCATTGTTTTATAATATTTCAAGGTGAAAAACAACACGAAAAATAATTTGATTTAAAGAAATAGTAAGTGTAATGCTTCACCATTTTAAAGGTAAATGAAATGACGCAAATCAAGCATATCAATTCTCTATGTATATAAGGTAATTAATAAATGTAAAGAGATAAAGACACATTATAGTACTGCAAATATTTAACTATCTTTACAACTAAGCTGGAATTAACCAGTGGATCCAGTTTAAAATATTTTTTGAAAATGAAGTCTCTAGTCTATATTTGCAATCAGGGCGCCACCTGTATTTCTGATCAGGAAAAACAAATAGAAGCAATAATTAGCGAGGTGCTGGCATTGGTACCTGCGATAATAAAAACCAAGCGCTGATGATAAGATGCAATACGCTTATATTTTAGCCCAAAGCCGTGCTATTGTTTGGTGTGAGACATACGCGACTAGACGATTGAGAGATAGATAAGTGTTGCTTCGCATTAAATGTAAAATTTTCTTTCTTAAGTATCTCGTGCTACCTTATAATTTGTTTAATCTCGTTATTCATATGGGAAAATGCAGGAGGATCAAGATTCGACCGAAGAGTTGCGCACACTTAAAGAGACATCGAAAACCGAGAGTCCAGGTATTTTTGCACTAACGTTATTGTAAGTGAGCAGAGTAAATCAGTCTTTTATTAATCTCGATATCATTGTGATAAAAATAAATTATATCAAAGTAATAATTTGTTTATTTGGAAACAATTGAAATCATTTGACAACAGTCTAGTGTGGTGTATTTATTTACGTTGCATTGGGCAAGAAAAATTTGTTATGGCAATTGTGCAGTGCAAGCAGGAAAAATGCCGCGATTTATTATCTTATCTGATTCATATTTTAACTATTTAGAATAACTTTATAGTACCTCGGCATATCAAATAAATTAAATTATCAATGTTCATTTCTTACAATAATAATTATGGTAACTGAATGAGTGATAAATAAAGGAATCGCCCTCGCAAAGGGTATTTTTTTTTCGTTTTCTTTTCTGAAATTCATTAAATAAATAATGCTCTGCATTTCAGAATTTCCTTGTCACAATTATTTAAAAAATATTTTCGTGATACAGCAAAAACGATAGACTGAATGAAAATTACGAGAACCTCAAATTTAAATGTGCTCAATATTAATAAATTATCGAGTTAATGAGTCTTAAAGTGTACGTCTGAAAGAAATACGCTTGTCATAAATCATTTATAAAATTAAGATCGAATTAACTCTGTTCAACACTCATTCGGCGCAAAAACAAAGTAACTTTGAAAAAAAGCGATCGGGTACTCATAATAGAGAGGAGCTTTAATTCCGGTACAGCAAAAATACAAACCTCCACGATATGGTTATATTTAAGTGATCACTTTATCGGTGCGCCTGTTCTGAAAGTTTGCATAAAGGTGTTTGTAACAAAGTCGAGGCCACACGTGCACACACATAGGCGGTCGTTGTAATTTACGATTGTCGCTTCACCGGGTCCGCAAGGAAAAAGACGAAGAGCGAAGGAAGACGATAGCGGTCGCGCCGATGATCAAATAGAGCTGGCGTACGCGTAACTGGCGCGATAAGACGACAGCTGCTGTCGCGGAGAAATGCGTAGAAGTGAGATTACTTTTGCCGGAGACGCGTCCGCGGAATGGCCGGTTTCAAGAGGGGAAGTGTGCAACTGGTCAAGCGCAGCAGTGTTCAGATCAAACAGGCCGCCAGGGATGTGCGAGGTTAGTCTTGCGCAGTGACTTCGATCCGCCGAGTGAAAACCGTTACTTCGTCGCGGTACAACTGCCTATGTGTACTTGGGTTCGATCAAAATTTTCTGCGATGAGGTGAAAACAAGTTCTCGCTAGATAATATCTGGCTTGGTTATCTCTTTCGCCTTTGTTCGAGGTTCCGACATTGACAATAATTGTAAATAAATGAGTTTTTTTAGAATCTTTTGAGGAAAAGTACTCGTTGGAAAATAGATACCTTTCCATTTCGAATGGTTCGTAATGTCTAAAGATATTTTTTAAGGATATGCTAGCTAACAGTCATTTTTTTAAAATAGTTTCACTTATAAATCTCTATTTTCTGTTTAATAGAATTAATTTTTAAAGTTGCTGCTTAAATAATAGATGAAAGGCTTTGATTGAAATAATTAAATTAGCTACCTATATGTATGGTCGCAATAAAATAAATAGAAAACATTTTTTATGATTCCAAAAGACTTCTTCCTAAATTAATTTTTTGAATCGATACACTAAGCTACCATTTTAAAAGGTAATTCAATTCATTTAAAAATAGCGATCTATATGTAAAAATTAAATTAGTCAGTACAGCCTTAAATGATCGTCGTATATTTCAAATAATATCGTACATAGTAGAATAGAAATTGAAAAGATAAATATAAATTAAGAAATTAGTTTTATTATAGTAAAGCAATTTAATATTCAATGGATTCATTTTAACAAGGAGTTTTTGTGATGAAATATCTTCGATGACGTAAATTCATATTTGTATCTTGATAAGATTCGGAAGCTGAAATGGAAAAAAAATTATATGATTTGAAAGTAAACAATGGAGACAAAAGTCTCTAAATGGCGTCATATTATACCACGATGTTTCAAACCGATATAACTGTAATGTATCTTTTAATAAAACAACTATTATACTTTGTGGAAATATAATGAAGTACGAATAACGTTTTAAAATTTCCGTATTTCTCCGCAACAGCTGCCGTTCGAGCCCGGCACGTAGTTGCAGCCCTCGTGGCAGTAGGATTTGCCCTATGCGGTGCCGTGGAAACGAGTTCTTCGGTGGCGTTGCTCGCCAACCAGGACACCTACGCGAGCGTCGACACCTCCTGGCGCTGCAACATACCTTTCAATGTCTCGAACCGCAATCACACCGAGGATGCCGAGATCATCCTCATCTCGGAGTTGCCGCAGGAGGAGCGCGCCGAGTCGATAATGCGCGAAGCCTTCCTTTGGGGCCAAGTGGCTGGACCCATACTCGGCGGCTGTCTCGTCTGGGGCAGGTCCGGCCCGTCGATGGTCTTTTCCAGGGCAGTTCTCAGCGCGTGCCTGGCATCCCTGCTGGTGCCGGCTGCTTGGCGAGGGCCTTCTCACGTTGCTCTTAGATTGTTTCAAGGGCTTTGTACGGTAAATTCAACTTTTTTATTTCAAACAATTACGCAATAGATTGGCTTTGCAATAAAAGAAAAATTTTATCTAGTTTCAGACTATATACTTTTATCTTTAAATGTTACTTTTTCATTTGAAATATTTTTTTCACGAAATTTTCATGAATTAAGAAAGGAAAGCTCTTTTGCACAATTTTAATCAAACGAATAAAAAAATCATAATTGTTTATCTTTTAAAATTTCACATTTTTAAGGGTCACCGCGTCGCGTATAAGATTATTCGATGTTTATTATTAATTAAATAAACAATGATTTGTGCATACCTAGGAAGTAATAGAGATATTATATTTTTATGAACATAATCAATATAATCTCAAAATTAATTATTTCGTTAGTATACCGACGGTAGATCACGTGCAACTCGAGTACACCTTACCTGTTTATTCAGATGATTCACGACAATGATAAATACGAATTAAGTAGTAGGTACATATTCTATTACTTACTTGTATGACAAATTTTTTAAATACACTTTTATTTAAGATCATTTTTAATACCACACGTATATTATTCTCGATTTCTAGCAATAAATAATGATTTTATATTCCAGGGGGCAACTATGCCTGCTGCTCACATGCTTGCCATGACATGGTTTAAGAGTACCCATAGGAGTTGGTATTTTAGTTGCTATGCAGGTAAAAAAAAGAATTATCTTATTAATCATCAGAATTTGGCAATGCCTCACTTGCATAATTAAAAAAATCTATTTTCCAGCTGTAAGTGTAGGTTATTGTCTGACTGGCTGGCTCGGGACAGCGGTAGTACGATCTTTCGGCAGAGATTCACTGTGCTACGGTCTCACGATAATAGCATTGTGTTGGTATTTCGCGTTCGGTCGCTTCGTCAAAGACAGTCCCAAGTCTTATCAGCATGATACTAATGTAAGGCATGTCGTCAGTTTGTACCATTACCAAATTAAATTTTTTTATTAAATTATTCAAAGTTAATATTTTCGCATAAAATAGTCGATATTTCTTTTTTAAACGAATGGTTTGCATATTATGTGCAATGTCTGTATATCATTATAATATTTTCTCTTAATATTTTAAATTATGTAAATAGGCTGCAGTAATACCATGGGGAAAATTACTGAGATCGGTTCCGGTTTGGGCATCGGCAGTAGCGACAATGGGAAATCAATGGGGCGATGCTACACTTGCTCTTGGAATGACAAAATACCTGAAGTTTATTTACGGATTTTCCACAGCTAATGTAAGTCTATTTATCATTCCCATTATTTATGATTTTCAATTATTTTCTCATTTTTCTAAAGTATTAGTGTAACTTTAAATAAATTTTAATTTCATCTGCATTGCAATTTCTCTTTAGCAAATTCTTTATAGAGTCAATGTTTTTTTCGTATTAAAAATTTCGTAAAATTGAAAGTTTGGCCTTGTAGAGTGTTCTACATACTATAAATTAAGCTGTTACAATTCTTGAAAGAACATATAATTATGTAATTTCCTTAATGCAGGATTCGTTGTTGATGACTTTGCCACACATTGGGCACTTTATGGCGGCACTCTCTTGCGGTTTGCTCGTTGATCACGTGAGAGAATCTAAAATAGTCTCTACGACTACGGCGAGGAAACTCGTTGTATACACCGGTAAGCGTATTGAATTTCTGCTTTGAATGAAAAAATAGGCCTTCTGAAGGAAGCGGCACACAACTGATTTGGCAATTTATCTATTTATTATGCGCCCCGCATTAAAAGAAGCCATATCTCGATAAGCAGATTAAACTTTATGTAACAAAAATCTACTGCATACTCATTGTATAAGAATTCCAGTTTAAAAAAATTATAATTCAAAAAAATATTATACATTTAAGTAATAACTGAGAATTTTGTTTAATAAAAAATACACGACAACAGCACACTTCATCCCAGCCGCGCTACTGTTCGTCGCGGGCTATGTAGGCTGTCAGCCACTAAGCGCCGCCTGGCTGGGAATCGCCGCCCTGCTTGTAAGCGGAACTGCACCAGCTGGGGCTCTAGCAGCGATCGCGGACTTGGCGCCCGCGGAGTCGCCCGCCTGCGCCGCAGCGGCCTGCGCTCTGTGCTCGACCCTCGGCGCCGCTGGCCTCCTCGCCGCCAACTATTTCGTCACGCAGGCGCTCTACGGATCTGTGAGTATATTTAAAAACTAAATCGAGCGTCGAAGAGGGGGATGAAAAGTAAGAGTGGAAAAATTATGAGTTGGATGTCAAAAGGTGTAATTGCTCGCTGTATTGTTCCGTGAAGAAACCTTGTGAGAAAGTTAGATCTTGCTGATTAAGTAATTCGTGGCAAGGTTTGCGAATAATGCAAATTTTCTGACAAACATCCGCACTCCGGTTATATTTGAATTCTGAGAAAGATGCTATCACTAATGACTACTTAGCACTTATTCAATTAATTGATTAAAGATTAAATTGCTCGTTAAACTCAATTTTATTCTGCTGAAATGATCTATGTAATTAAAAATCACTTCAAAAAACATCTTTTACTATTTAAGATTGCGGGATCGTGGCGCTTGGTATTTGGGGTAGCGTCGATTGTACTCTTATTGACGGCGGCTGTATTCCTGGCACTTGGCAAAGGTTCACCACAACCATGGATACCATCAGTGGCACGGCCACGAAGTCATGACGTGATCTACGAACACGATGTGCTCGAGCTTGATTATGAGGATGTCGGGGTGCAGACCGAACCATACAACCCTTACGGTTCCGAAGACGATGAAGAGGAACCCGTCAAAGAAGAGACCAAGGAAGTATCTTCAGCTCACTCAACGATCTCCGTTATCAACGAATAATTTTAGGCAATGTAGTTTCGAATTTAAAAAAATTTTTAATTTACAGCCAGTTGAGAGATAAATTATCAAATTAAAAGAGAGATTATTATTTGATTGTAACAATTTGTATTAAAATTTACTCAATTTTTATTATGTATTGAAACCGTGATAATATACCAATGATGAAATTTTAATCTCCATTGTTAGAAACTGACAAGTCATTTTTAACAATACACTATTAATAAAAGAGGAACAGTTGTAAAAATTAATTTATAAATTTTAGTTATGTTAGGAAAAAATACCGAATATGTATATACACATTTCAATTAATTTACAATATAATTTTATTGTTAAAATAATTTATAAAATTTATTATACAAACTGCTATTAGAATTCTTATACACGTAGTATAAATAAGGAAATTTAAAGTATTGCATTCTACCTTATTTTTACTTGCATCATAGAACAAGACTTTATTTCAGTAAAATAAATTCACCAAATGCGTGAATTCTTAATATGCCACATTTTAATCTGTGAGAAACTTCACATATGATTGGTAAACAGCAAATGTATGAGCTTACATTTGTTTCAAGTAGGGAAGGTCTGAAATAGTTATTTAATTATGTAAAATATGCACATAATTATGACTTTAATAATGTTATAAAGTTAAGAATTGATATGAAAATCATAAATTAAATATAATAAATATTCTTAGAAATATAAAATTGTGATTTACAACGTTTACTTATTTTAATAAAAAATCTTTTTTATTTTTGGCAAGCACCTACTTTTTTGAAACTAAATCTAGATAAGACTTTCTTTTCGTAGAAATTTTTCATTTTTCTTTCTTCTTCCAGATAATTATACTCAGAAAAATACTTTGGGAAAATGCTAAGAAAATTGTTCTATGTCAAATGAGTTCTTTCTTGGATATTTTTTCTTTTTTTTTTTCTTAAGAAGAATGATCATATTTAATGTTGAATGACAAAAAATAATACGATGATCTTTAACCTTTGCATAATTATTATTAAAGTTGTATTGGTAAATTTGAATAAAAAAAAAGTGTTCGTGGGATGA
Organism: Eurytoma californica; assembly: GCA_035586675.1. Taxonomy (NCBI): domain Eukaryota; kingdom Metazoa; phylum Arthropoda; class Insecta; order Hymenoptera; family Eurytomidae; genus Eurytoma; species Eurytoma californica. The sequence goes on along the minus strand of JAXIUT010000021.1, from coordinate 11,211,968 downwards.
CTTGTTAATTGACGTTCAAGGAATTCAGTATTGTGCGGAAATGCTTGAGAAACGGAAAGTCGTTTCAACTTGCACTTTCTTTGTTAGGCACTTGCTGTGACATACAAACAGTTTCGTACATGCCAGGCTATTTCGCGAAATAAGACATTCGGCGAGGTCCCGAGAAAAATGCGAGTGCCTTCACAGCTTTGAATCTAGACACAGTATTTCAATTCATGATGGTAACCGTATGCGTAGAGTCTCATGAAAGCTCCGCCCCATCGCGCGCTACGTAAGTATTGCAACTGCTTGACACGCGGCAATGCTAATTATTACCAGCAGCAGCACGTCATTATTTTCTCCCTCCGTACCTTTGCTTTTTAGGTTTACGAAATAAATTCTCACACTCTTTCTTATTCAGATATCTGACTTTTTATTTTATCAGTATTGGAGAAAAGGAGGGACGTAAAACGCACGTCATACATATATTACATAGTAGTTTACATAATTCATCGTATTTACAATAATATTTTACGATCTTAAGTTTAACTTAATTTTAAAAGTCATGCTTTTTATGCATAAATGTCTTTCATGTTATATGCATATATAAAGCTTTGAAGTAAAAATAATAATTATTTTATACTTAATTGAAATTTTCAATTCAAATTTTATAATTAATTTAAAGCAAATCATTGATGCAACTATTAAACTAAAGTCTTTTAAAATGTGTACTTTTAAAAATAATCTAATCCTACTTATAATTTATATTCTAATACTTATAAATTTTTAATAGTTATAACAATAAATAAAAATAATGTAATACCATAATGAGATTATTACATCAAATACTTAATTTTACCACACAATTTGCTTGGAAAAATAAAAGAAATTACATTTTTTTTCTTATTTCTTTTTCGTCGTCAATGTCTTCTCCAAGAATTTGGACGCTTCTAACAGGACCTGATTTTCGGTATCTAGTAGTAGGAGGGGCGACTGTTGTCGTCATAATCATTGTATTTGGCATAGCGATTGGCTTCTCTGCATTTATAGCCAATTGAAGCATTCTCAATAGCAATGCTTCTCTTATCTGAGGAGGTAAAATTTCTTCTCCATCGTCTATTGCTTCTGGAGCGTAGAATTTTTGCCTGTACACGCGCTTTGGATATCTGGGTTCAAGATAATCTTCATAAAGGGGATTGATTGCACGGGAATACATGTGTGCTCTTCTTAGAGGCATTCGTTCAGGATAAGGTGGTGGCGGTGCAGGTGCTACTGGTGCTACAGGTTCGGGAGGATAAGGAACTTCTGCTCTAGGAATAGGTGCTTGATAAGCTGGTTGATAAGAGGGATACGGTTGTTGATCGTAAAGTGCATCTTCTAGGTAAGTTTTGGGATAATTCAATGCTTGAATACCGTATTGACTAACTAGAAGACGCCTCAATAAAATTTGAAAATCACGACGACTTAGTGGGGGTGCAATGGGATTTGGTGGTTCTGGTGGAAGAGCTAACTGACTCGATCTGTAGGGATATTCAGGAGCTATGTTTTGATATTCTCGTTCGTCTTGAGGAACAGGTACAGGTTGTGGAACGGGACGTAAAATAGGCCTTCTAGGATCAGCGAGCCCTTCTGGGAATGCTAATTGTCGCTGATAAGCCGCTCTTTGCCGAGCCAGGTAGGCGGATGGATTTACAGGATTTACTGGGATTCGAGGATTGGCTTCTTCTTGCTCTTGAGCTGCTGGAGGAGCATCTGACAGATAGTGGACATTGGCATCTGGTGTACCTGTATAAAGAGACTGTTGACCTGGTGGAACTCTACTATACTCTGGTCGTAGTAGAAGCCTGCTCAAAGGAACTTGACGGTATCCAGGATCTTCTTCTACATTATTACCTTGTACTAAAACGTTAGGTGGTAAATCTCGCAAATATGCTTCTTGCTGTTGGCGAACATACAATGGTTCAGCATTTTGACGTATGAATTCTCTAGGATCAGAAGGAGCACGGGCAGTTGTTCTAATAAGTACTTGTTGAGCAGTATTTCTGTCTTCCTGATTTTTTGATTCTTGTTCATAAGCTCGAGTACTTTGTTCAAATTTGGCTGGTCCATTGTCCTGATTAACATATAATTGTTTTTGACGATCCGATCGAAGTCCTGCTACCCTTTGAACTATACGCGGAGGTGTAGTTGTAGTAAACAGTGGTCGAGAAGTGGACAATGCACCTCCATAAACGTCTGCATGATCATCTTCGTGCTCAACAACTGGTGCAGCAGCTTTTGTGGTTTCCTCTTGAAGTTGTCTTCTTAAAGCATTGCCTGTTGTGATTTTTGTTTCCTCTTCTTTATCTTCAAATTCTTCAGTAATGGGGCGTAATTGATGATCAAGTGGTCGTTTCGTAAAGAGTACTCTTCGCAGAGTTGGAGACTTTTCACCTGCACTAGGTTTGGAGATTTGTGAATCTTCATCAATTATTTCTTCTTCTTCTAATATGACAGGTCGTTGTTGTCCATTAATGACGAAACGATGTCTTCCTTTTGGTCGGTGATAACTGGGTTTCACAGTACTTTCTGTAGATGTTACTGAAGTAGAAGAGGTTGATGGAGTAGTAGTGGTTTTCCGAGATCTGGGAATTGATTGTACTACCGATGATTTCGTTGATGGTTCTGTCGTTGTGGAATAGACAATGGTAGACTTCTTGGTGGTAGCGGTGCGATTGCTGCGAGGTATATTCTGGACTACGGATATCTGCTCCTGCAATGGCGAGACGGTGGTTGATTTAAACCCAGTGCCGTTGGTCGAAGAATAGGAGACCCTCTTTATTTCACCATTCGCGTCGACGAAACCGAATGTACCCTTGATGTTGCCTAATACATCGCGGCTCTCAACCTAGTAAACGTTACGTTTGGATTTTGGAGATCAGAAAAAATTAGAAATTTTGTTTTTAATCTAGCGTGCAACTTTCTTGTAATGTGTTTTGATTAGTAGTTCTACAAGTGTCCAAACGTACGTGATGAATACACCTCTTGGTAAATATTAAATAAAACTTTCTTTTAAATCATTTTTAATTGCAAATGTTTTATTAATTTGAAAAAAATCTAGATTAACAAGAAAGATTTATTTAATATTTTTCAGTATTTATTCGAACTAAATCAGTGAACCTAGTTGATACGGTTTTACATCACCCTAAACTTACTTTAAAGGATCCATCTTCGGCTTCATATCCGTAGGTGTACGAACCGTCTTCGTTGACTTTTCGTATTTGCTTCAGAATAGCAACTTGTTGATCATGTTGACTTTCTGACGTTTGTTGATCCGTTATATTTGAACATCCAGCCGTAGCCAAGCATAAAAATGCCATCAGCCATGGCGTCATCTTAAAATCATCAGTAAATTAAAAATGATTAAAAATTATGAAAGATTATATTTGTATTTTTAAATCTATTATTTTTAAATTAATATAGTATTTTTTAATTTCCGTGATTAAATTTAATGAATAATAACGAGTCTATTTAAACTACAATTTGAAAAAGTGACCGCATTAATTTTTTTAAATGATTGCACAAATTCTAAGCACTATAACGAAATCGTATCATACTTTTTTAAATAAAAACTGACACACTTTTGCAAATGCTAAATAGAAAGAATGATGTGTTGGTCGTATCGTATAAATTATTAAACACTTTTTTGCTGTCAAGAAGCAACACGAGTTTGATCTGAACACTAGCGAAGCAACGCGCGCACTGAAACACTGGGAGAGGCGTAAACGAGCAACTTGTAAGTCAGCGAGGCAGTGGAGGTACCTTGGGACTGGAAACCATGGTACCGCGGATGCGGTGAACGTTGACAATGATGTGAGCGGGGTTCTGTGCGCGTTATATATAGAGTGACACAATACTTGTCCGCCACCCTTCCACGCCTCCTTCTCTCGAGCGCCAGCTATTCTCGCTAGACTCGTACTCCTTAGCCAGGCTTTCAACCTTGACGACCCCTCGAAATCGTCGCCCCTCCATCAACGAAAGAATACAGATCGAGGTTCTGGAAAAATGCCGTTGTGGAATTTTCAGAAAGTGTAATAACTGTCTCTAATTATTGCTTGATTCACTTTTAAAAAACAGCTCTGTTATTACATAAGAACTCGTATTACGACTTATTGCTTTTTATGAATAAATTTATCTGTATTATACTATTCGTTAAGATGCACCTTACGCGTTATTGCTTGAATAACGAACGTAAACTATAAATACACTCCTACAGTCAAGTTTAAATTCATTAAACAATGTCACCTACATAATTTCAATTAACTTATGCAAGGATGCATTCTGCAAGGATGTGCGGACTATTAAAAACAGAAGTTCTTCGAAATATGAATATGGTATTGTAATAATATAAAAAAATTGTTATGTATGTTACAACTTTGAATGTAACTAGTACAAATTATAATATCTTTTAAAAAGACGGATAGACTGTTTGCAATTTTTTTTAAACAATATAAACAAGCATGATTTATTAATAAATGCTGTAAAATTTAACGAATCTATTGTAGATGATTGCAAAAATATTTGTTGACATGGTTTAAATGTGCTTGAATTTTCTTAAATAAATTGAAACGGTCGTAAAAGCATTTTATAGCGATTCTCATTACAGAAAAATAACATTTCATAAAACCTGCATTTCTTTGCGTTCTGTTTAACAAACAAACGGCATTGCTAAAGCATACTTTAATTTTTGTTTCTACAATCGGTACTGGGAATAAAAGTGCTGAAATGAAGAAAGCGAATTTGAAAGGGCAACTGCCGCGTGTGCGCGATGATTCTCTCCGAGAGGCTCGCGGAAAAAAGGCAATTTAGCAATGGGTTTCTTTTTCTGCAAAGAAAAGATAAGAAAACGATGCCTGTGCGGGGTACACGCAAACGCGTCGAAAGCCGGGCGGGTGAGGGAAAAGGAGAGGTAAGCCACGAAAGACGGCGAAGCAGGTGCGTATAACGCGCGGACACGCAGACGCGCCCGGGGAGACGACGTCTCGGAGATTCGCGGGGACAAGTGAAAGCCACGTGGGAGTCGACGGCGGCGTCTTAAGAACAGTAGTAGTAGACTGTAAAATGTGTAACAATAGTCGCTCTTTCCCATACTATGCAGCAATACCGGGGCCATTGTAGCGCGAGGAGCCGCCGCGCCGGCTCCGAATCTCCGCGAGTCACTCCCACAGGACAATTATTACATCACGCAATTTCCTACGGGGATATTTCGCATCTCCGCGCTATACGCGGCTTTGATTCCGCCTGGATAGTCGGCGTCGCGCGGCACCCTCTCGCTCCTCCGCGTATCCCTATTAATATGCATCGAACGATTAAGATGGCTTATCGCGAACGTTTAACGGTTTCACACACTTCGGGAATATTGTTCGTCGCTGAATTGTTCGCCCGACTCGAGATGAAAGTTTCGATTTTATTCTCTTTGCTCTGGTTTTGTTCTGCTCGCGTTCTGGACGAGCGATAACGATTGAGCGTTTTCGCCAAATTACCGGTGTCGAGGGCAATAATTGTTCCGACAGGACGACAACTTTAATGAGCATGATTTGCGTTTGCGAAAATCTTTCGATTTTAGTTGTCTACATCGAGATTTTTCTGCTCTATTTCGTGAAAAATTGAATATTTAAACAACATTTCCGTTACTTATCAATGGTATTTTAACGATTTCTACCTTTACAGCAATCTGCAATTCATACATCATTTCTGAAAATCCTAAAATTTATTCTATGTGAATACATTAAATGACAGAGTTTTTAAATTCTCGGAAATGCAAATGATTTATGTCATATATTTTCATGTTTAATCCTCTTCTTATTCCAAATATCTTAATCCGCATAAACTTTGAAACAATTCTATAACTGACAAGAATCATTGCCGACACATATTTTGCGATTGCAAAATAATAAATATAAGAATTAATGAAACGTAAAATTATTGGTAATAAAAATGCTTATAACCGTGAAACCCGGCTATGAAAAAGTACTACAGGAAAATAAATTCCGTGTATTTGCAAAATTAATACATAAAGATATCCACAAATTAGGCCGCAAAGTACGCGTTTCTGTGCGAACATTCGAATATACGGTACGCCTCCTTCATTATCTACGAAATGACCAACATTCTTCTCGTGGGAACTAGTCGATTGTCTTCCTCTTTCGGCACTCAGGGCTTACAAAAACTGTTGCATCCAAAGAAAGAAGGGTTCACACTCACACTTGCAAACTTCTTGCGACATCGCCAAATTAAACAAAAAATGAAACACGCAACAATCACACACTGATTCTTAACAGCGCTTCTTTAAAAATTGCCGATTCTAATTTAAAGTTACTGCACCTTAACAAACACTTGCTAAATGCAAATTTTAATATATGTTTAAAATTATAATATGTCTATTTAACAAATTTTTAAGTTATGCCTATTTAACAAATTTTTTTTTAACAATAGTAAAGTTCTTAAAACATTGAATTTATATTTGTGTGCGGAAGTGTATTTCATTTGATTACGTGCAAAACATTTATTGAAATTCTTTTACAAAAATTGGACTGAAATAATAACAGGCTAATAATTTTTGCCACCGTACCGATTTCCTGAAAGCGCACTTCGAAGAAATACGGCAATACATCTCAAATTTATTAAGAACTAGTTTATTACTTTTGTAGATTTTATGGAATGCTCTGGTGAAACTTTAATGTCTCTGTTTTCATGACGTGAAGTATCACGCAGAATTGCGAATAAATTGCTACTACGCGGCGTGCATGATTTAACACCAGCTCTTGTCGGTATCCCATCATTCCAAAACATCGACAATTTGCAACATTCGAAGATGCAAAACTCATCACTCTTCTGAATTTCCTTTGGCGTTAACTTTTATAATTACAGCCTAGCGAAATGTTTTTGCACCTTTTTCTTTTTTCGGAAAATTCTCAAGAAAACAATGTAAGGTACCGCCGCACTTTCTGATAAGTTGTAGTGATTACATCACAGTTAAGACGTTAACAGCTGTAACGCGTTCGAAGATGATTAGAATGTCGTTATGTCGGCTCTCACACAGATTATGTAGACCAACGAGATGGTAACTTTGCGCGTTTAGTGCCGAGCGTGAGATAGCGTTTCATTTAGCAGTTAAGATGTATTGTTGCTAAGAAAAATTAAGTGCGTCATAAACACTTTCTTTTCAGTTTTATTTAATTATCACTTATGTGACATCTGTTAGCCATTTTTTCATTCGGGAAGAGTGTTTGTAGTTCTCATGAGCGTGGTATTATATAATATAATACAACGAAATTATTGTTACGAATACGTGGTATAAAAAATGCTCTTAATCATATTATGGGTCGTGTAGTATTTAAAAATGACATCGATAATTTCATAATTATGTAACATCATACAGAATTGAATATTATGTTCCATCATAATATTGGTTTTAAATTGTAGTTTGAATTAATAACGGAATTCAAAATATGAAATTATATTTTCGAAATGGTAATAATGTAATTACCATTTATTGATTAAAATACAATTTATTAATTATATAATTAATATAAATTAATTATAAATTAAATTAATTCAATTACTTATATCTTTATTGTGCTTATATCTAACAAAAAAAGTCCATAAATCGAATTTCTAGAAAGAATATAATTGTTTTTGTTTTCTTTAAAGTCGTTCTTTTTCATACATTAGAAGATTAAATTAGTCAGAGTAAGTATAAAAAATATGATTCATGATTGACAAGATCAATATCTTTAGAACATTCAAAGTGTTTACATTATTTGTCAATATCATTACCAGCTTAAAATTGTCTGTGAAGTTTTGCTACAAATAATAAATAAACTGTAATTCAATTTTTCTGTCCTTATTTTTTTTCCAACTTGGGATAGTGGTAGGAGAGACGCCTGCACATTTCAACCGCTTCTGCTTCGCTGCATGTCGGGTTGCCATATACAGGGGTCTATGAAGTCTATGAAGGGGTTGGAAGAAACATTATGCAGGATAATAATAATTTTATGATAATGTTTATATAAAATAATATTAATAAAATAAAATAATTATTTGAAATAGTATATTACGCATCTAGCGAGTGCAAGTAACTAATATCTCAAATGGAATGTAAATTGTTACCCAAGGCAAAGCCGAGGGTAACAACATGCGATTTGACGCGTTCTTTATTTACTCCCGAGATGCGTATACTATTTTTTTGCCTAGAGAGGTCAAAAAACGCACCTAGCGATTGAACGCCGGCTTTCGATCCGCTGGGCAAAAGAATTTATTATAAATTTAAAATATTTTTGTAAAACAAACTTCACAGATTTGTTTTTGTTATATACGTTGTCAATGTTACCTCCTTTCACATATAAATACTTGTGACATTGCAATAACTCAATAACTCTCAATATTTTAATGCTTTCTTTTATAAAATTTGTTTATTATATCTGAATATATTTTGTAATCTAGTTCAATTATGTTAATATTCTATAAATAGCATATCATATAGTAACTTTGCCCAGTAGGAATTAGTTGGAAAATAAAGATGTCTTTAATAAATTGTCCGAATGAGATCTAAACACGTATATAATTCGAACAATAAAGAAAAAAATTAGAAGCATTACCAATTATATGACGTTAATAACTGTTATTTTTCACAGGAAGTATTTTCAACACGAGAAAAAAGTGAAAGTGCACGAGTCATTTTTAATCGTGTCGGATCATACGCTCAATAAATGAAAGTAAAACAACATTCATGGTACAGAAAATTTGTAAATATAGTCTTTATTGTGATTGAGTAATGATAATTTAAATTTTATTTAATACTCACTAAAAATTTTTATTAACTTTTGGACCTTGCCGCCATCGTACGTTGGAAAAAAAATTGTACACTAAGAAAGCGTTAAATTGATCAAGAAGTTAAGAAGATAGGAAAATATGTAATAAGTAATAAACTAGAAATTATAAAAGGTGAACATCAATTTTCCTTTCTTTTATCGTTGAAAATTACTGCACGCAGTTTTCAAAAAATTTTAATTTAATATATTTTTAATATTTTAACTAAAAACGTTGTAAAATATTCGTTGTCGAAAAGTTAGAGTCGTTAATAATAATATTTCAGTTTTTTCTCAACGTAACAAGCATAAATTCTTATGAAATATTCAACAGTTCGCGTCAAAATTTTACTTCGTAAAAACTATGCATACCGTATAGCAAAAACGTTGGCAGACAGGAAACGGAAGAAGGCACATTGAGTGAAACTCTAAATCGGGAAATATTTCGAGTACTTTTGTCACATACGCGAGATTATCATTATTATAATTTATGCGCGCCCCGGCGACCGCGCTTCAATGCACTTGCGCACGCGAGAATTGCGCTGGATAATGGATGCAGGATTACGGGCATAAATTGCGATCGTTTTACAAAGTGACTACCTGCTGGCAAGTAAAAGGAAAGGATTGGAAAAAAGCGGAAAAAAAGCAGAGTCGTGAAAGCAAGCGCTTTCGCCTTCGCGGCCGCCGAGGCAATCGCACCCGGCGACTACCGCAGAACCGCTAGGATGGCACTTCGTGACCTTTATTTCGCTGGCGAGACTTGGGTCAAGGTTAAGCGGCGTCTTCACCGACCAGTATTGATTTTTATAAATTTTTCATAATCACGGGCCTTATATTCATCGAAGATGGAAACTTTACATTAGTATAGGAAACATTTTTTTGTACATTTTTAATTAATTAATGACACAATAAATACCTATAATTGAATTAATTTATTTCATTTTAATGAAGCTAACTTAAAAAGCACAATGGATTGTCAATTTATTATTTATAATATTTGAAATCTTCATTTAACAATTCTAACAACTAATTAAGATTGTACCCTTTCTATAATCGCAAGAGAATGGTTAATGAAGCTAGTCCAAGTTTCTCGCTAATTAAATCAAACTTTTTGTGTTGCTATCTCCATATTTCTTACACTGTTGAAATCGTGGGGAAGGCAGTACATTAAGTATGTGAATTTTTAGTACAATTGAGAATTGGTTTTTATTTATGAAGAGTATGAATTCTGCGAATAGAACTTTAGAAGTTAACGGCGTATACTATTAAGTCGTATTTTAAAAAAAAAGTATCCCAGCACTTTCGGTAGGCTAAAGACTACTAAATAAGTAGGTACAGTTAGCACAATTTTCAAATAAAATGTGTATCTTTATTGAGGTGTAACAATATTTTCTTCATTATCTCGAGTGAAACACGTGAAACGCTTATTCTCGTTAAACAATTAGGCCACATTTATGATAATACAATGCAAAAGTAAAAAAATAAATTTGCAAACAATCAGCTAGTGAACGCGCATTTAAATTGATCGTTTTACACACGCCAAAGAAAAGAAGTGACAATGAAAACACGTGTATACAGCTCTACGTTCTTTGCATTTTTTGCTTTCATTTACTTTCACTGATTTGGTGATCTTTTAAAAAACTCCCTTGTTATCATTATACTTCGATATAATTGTGCCCTAGCAGAACTGTGGTACTCTTAGAAAATCGATGTCAGCCACTGATAGTGTTTTCTTACTTTTATCAAGCTGACTAGAGAAGAATAAACCTTAACTGTCAGGGCGCATACGCACGTGCATGCGTGAAAATAAGGCTAAACAAACCTCATTAGCATCGAATACGAAGAGAGAAAAAAATACACGGCCGCATTGCACTCTTGTTTTATTTTACTTTCGTTCTTTGCACGTTCCTTTTTGTTTACTTATGAAATAAAATTTAAAACAGTTTTTTGCAAAATGAGTTTTTCATTTTTTCAGAAAAATCTTTGAACACCTACATAAAATAAATGTTTAAATTATTTATATTTTTTGTTAGAAATTATTTAACGATTATATTTCAAGCTTCAAAATCTCACATTATAAGATATTTAAATGAAAAGTATATCTTTCCTTATCGCATATAAAAGAAAATTCATGCTCAAAGTACATTTTTTTAAAGATTTGGTTTTAAACTTTAAAATCTCACCCGCTTTAATTGTTAACGAAAATAAAAGAAATTTTTATTTCTAATGGTCGATTAAATTGGAACGGTCTTGATATTCGACGAAATTAATTGAGATTGTTATTAAAAAGGGAATGAATAAAAAGCTAGTCGAACAAAACTTGGAAAAAATGCAGTCAAATTCGAAAGTGTTTCAATGAATCAGAACATAAATAAATTGAAACATATTGTTCTTGCTTGGGCGTTACTATAATTACTACTTAAATTGATACCACACGTGTCCATTCTCTAGAAACACTTTCACTGAATGTTGCTGCTATTTGTTATTAATGTTTTTCATATAGACAAACTGTAGACTACGAAAAATTATCGCAAGTTTGATTTATGACACTTTTAACGAAACAAATCGAATAATATTTTTACGATTAAATCAAGGCTGTGATTTGGCCTGCACATGCTAATAGTCTTTTCTTTCGTAATAACAAAAGTAATAATAATTGGATGGTTTATTCTTATTAAACAATGAATAATGAAGTTATTCAAATTTTTACTCTTGCTTTCTAATCTATTTAGTAGTTTAATGAAGACAGGATAAAACTATATTCATAAATAATGAAAGGAAAGGGTATTAAAAGGAGTTTGACGATCGATGGCCATCAATATCCACGCTTTTCCTCAAACGTCCGAGCGTAAAGTATCAAAGGTTATAAAATCCTTATGTCACGTATTATGTTACGGTGAGTTGGTGGTGTTCAGTTTTGGAAAATGGACGAGTGCGAGTAACCGGGAATGCTGAATATTTAAAAACTAGTTTTGCCGTAATAGAATTAAGGCTCGCTCGACTTTTTCCACGTAAGCGCACGCCATCGTAACGAACCTGCTCATTACCCCGGCGGAATCCGGCGCTTTCGCGTTTTCTTCTCCCTTTTTTTCGCCGCTCTGCTCGCCCAACGATCGCCGGTACCGTTTAATTTTCTAAACGGGGAAGAAGCCGCTTCCTTATACATTTTACTCGGCTGCTTTTCGCGCACGGGGGAATTAGATCAAACAAAGCAGGCGATCGCATAGCGCAAAAAGGAAAGACAAAGGATAGGCTAATCACCGTCTTAATGTTATACATTAAAGTAAGAGTCAAGTTCTAGTGGCGTACGGTTAAAAGATTTTAAACACCGGTTTCCAGTCCTTTTAATTATTGATGCGCTAATGGCAGCGCGCGCATCAGGATTACAAAATAGGATTCGTACTAGACCATAGCGAATATAATTACTTAATAACGAATTACTGGGCTTTCTCGTTGTCGTTCACTTCTAGCCTTTTCTTTGTAGTCTTGTGACTGGAAGCAGATAATAAACATCGGTTAAGGACAACAATTGTTAAGGATTTGTTACGAAATTTCTTCTAGTCAATTTGTATTTGCTTAAGTTTTTCTACAGGTGAGCCAGATTGACGAGTTTATTAAAATTGATATTATTTTTTACAGATAATTTTTTTATTTTTTATAAAAATTATTTTTTATACACTGCAGGTGATAAATCTTTATTAATTGAAAATACATCGAATTTGTAATAATCATGCACTTAAATGATGACATTTTGTCATTACCGATTGGGTATTTTCCCCCTTAAACTATTTTTCAATGAACTAAAAATAAACGTCAAGGAGCTTTTTCAATTTATGTTTGTGTAATTTTTGAAATTTTAAGCAACATCTATTAATCAAATGGACTGCCTAGCATACATTTTTGAAAAAAATGAACCTCACTTTTATGCCTTAAGGAAAATGTTTCTTTTTTCATCATTTAAATATTTGTAAAATAAAAAATACAATTAGGAATATAAAACTTATCGATATAAAACTATAAAAAACTAACTCAAAAAATAATTTTCGACTGATGGGATGCAAATGTACTATTTGAGAATTTAAATATACTTTTCATCTTGTCATCAACTATAACAAAATTGTATGTAACTTTTTGAAAAGAGCAATACAGTAGTGTAACTTCTACTACTTTATTTAAATAACTCCTTCTTTCTTTAATTGAATATAATTAACATGGTATAATAAAGTGAAATAGTCGTACAATTAAATAACAAAGATTTCTAACAATTGCTTCCTCCATTACCTTGGAATCTGTAAAAGAAAAGGAGCGTATACATGACATGTCTTAAAAAGGAAGGTACAAAACATTAATTGTTATAACGTATATTTTTTATTTTTCGATCATAAACTTACAAACAGTATAAAAATAACTATAACGAAATAATCTCGATTATCCATAATAATTGTGCGATGAAGAAAGTTCGCAATCGATGTAATCAAAAGTATTGTTTTATAAAATAAGTTTTAAGTAGTATCTTAAGTAATATTTCGTACAATAATATATATATTTATATGTACAGAATGGATCGACGAAAATCAATTTTTATTAATGTGCTTTAAAAGGATGATTAGCACACATGATTAAAAAAACTAAAAAAACTTAATGATTCCATCCTTTTTCGTCCTTACAAAAATCATCGATCCATTAGTGTCGCAGTACAAAGCTTTGACTTACGTGTACCGACGATTTCACAAAAAATCTGGTATCCTTCATAATCATTATAAACTACTTAATAAAAATTTAAAATTTTGATAATTTCATCAGACCATCATGTGCTTAATGACAAAAAATGCAGTCATGAATAAATGTCCAATCTTTGATGACATCGCCAGTACGATTAATAAAAATGAGTACACATGTATAAATAAAGTTCACAAATATCATAGGCTTGGGAAATGCGTCAACATATTCTTTGCAATATTGCATACATAGTGGTAGCAAGTACATCTCGGAAATTGCCATTGTTCGCAGCTAAATTGACGTGGACGACAATTTTCTTTCTCATAAAACGTAAATGTCTTAATTTAGGTGCATTAGATTCCACAAAAACGCAGAATCCTGTAATAAATTTTTTCCTACTATTGAGTTAACCAATTTTCTCGATGATGCAAATGCATCGATGCCGCTTAAATCCATCAATTTTTTTTTCCATCGCCTACGCATAATAAATAATTCGATCTTACGAAACGGAAGATATATTGGCAATAAATAAAAGAAAAAGGAGCGAGACGAAATATACGATCCACATCGATCGCTACCGCAAAGCATGGCAATCTCCTCACAACAGTGATTTTTCACTTCCTCGTTTCGGAACGAGACGGAGATAGAAAAAAAGAGAGCCTGGGAGGGTTTGCGGTTTCCCGCGCGCACGCAGTATACGCGCCTACAGGCCTGTATACCTGGAAAGCGAAACTGCGGAGGGGCAACCGACCGTTATAGAATGCCGCTTCGCGCTCGGCTTCGCGCTCGGCTTCGCGTGCATAATATACGCCTATGAAAGTGAAGTGCGCGCCCGCCGACTCCCCCCGCGGTGCGCGACAAGGACGCCCGATGCCGAGCGAGAGGCCGGGCGGCTGCAGGACGCGCTGCTCGCGTCGCCTCGTCTGCTAATCGGAGCTTGCGTCGGAAGTTGCCGAAAGACAAGCGGTTATTTCGGTCGCCCAGAGAAATCGAATTTCGATTGTATTGCACTGCCTCTTGGCAAATTTTCTCGCTTTTATTTTGACGGTCATTTTTTAAAAATTGCTACACTCTGTGGGATCGGGTTGCATTTCAGTTTTCGGATGACTAGTGTTTTAGCACGAGAAATAGAGACGCAAAGAATCGAATCGTTATGATACTTTATTTCTCTACTTGGCGCTGCTCAAAACAATTGTTCTCCTCGATTGAACCCGAACAAAGTGTAAACAATTTTTTCCCCGGTGTGCACACAAGCTCGCGTTGACGTTTGTTTATGTAACCGCGAATAAAATGATATCGACCGATTAAAGAGTATTAAATCCAGTCTCCCGCTCGAGCGAGCCTGGAAGGGGCAATGCGAGATACAGATAAAGCGGGAGAGTACATGAGACGGCGAGCCGAGTCCCTCCGCGCACAAGCACACCCAAGGCACCCGAGTTCTGAGCAAGAGTCGAGCGCTTGCGTAACCGACCGAACGATCGGATATGCCCGTCGATTCCCGCGCGAATCCGTAGCCCCGGGATTCCCGCGTTTTTAGCCTCGGCGGGTGGCCGACCTTCGTGCGCTGGTCCGTCGATCTCAATCCGCCTCTCGCCGTCTCCAAGCCCGGTGTTAAATTTTACGTCTATTTTTTCGGGATGCGAAATTTCTCTGGGTTTAGTGTTCCGGCCGTACGAGGTAAATGGGCACGCGCGTACGGAGCTCCCGAACTTTCTAAAGTGCCAATCGCTTTTTGTCAGTCTCGCTGCGATGTTAGAAACAGAGGCTTCGCTCGCCGGCCTTTTTTGCCGCGGCGCTCGCGATAATTCTCAGATTAATCGCCGAGATCGTTAACCGGCAGTTTCGGCGAATCGGTTTTTGCGCCGGCGCGAAGAAAGCAGCCGTCGATAATTGTGACTCGCGCCGGGATCGATCTAATTTGGCCGAGATACCCCGGGGGTTGTTAGGAGCACGCACAATGCCGATTCGCCGCGGCGACTTTCTCCGCGCGTGCAATCGGCCACTTTGTTCCCCGGCAGCTGGCTCCTTTTTATGCAACCGACGCATTAAGAGCAGAGCGTCGCCTCGATCGATTTGGCGAAACCTCCTCCGCGGATGACCATATCTGAGCCGGTCGCGATGCGATCGCACGCGCCGAAAAGCGCGAGGCGTTTATGAAGTAACCGCAGCGTGATCGGGCCCGATAGGTAATATCGTCATGGTAATTGATCTCGAGTGCTCGCGTGCGTGAGTATTGCGTCACTTTCTCTCTCTCCCTCTTTCTCGGTCGACACTGCTTTCACTCGCGCACTCGCTCGCGAAGAAAAGAGCCCGGCGCGCGGCGCGAGCGAGAGGGCCCGATCGATCGATTGATCGATCGGCAGCGAGCGTTTGATGTTTTGCGATGCCTTTGCCCGTGTACGCGAGCAGCCTCCGAGATCCTGCGCGCTCTGATAATTTTCCGCGGTCGAATTCCTGGCTCGGCCTCCCGTTTAATATGAGAACGGGAACTCCGCAATGCTAACTTGGAGTCGCGCCGAAAGAATTCCACCGGTTTTTGCTGCTTTTCTTGCTATCAGATCGAATTCCAGCGACTAATCTTCCGAAAAAGAAATCGTTGAGCAATATCAACTTCTTGTTAACCTCCTCCATAATGCGACGCAAAGCGACGCTTAAGGACTCGTGTCAAGGGAAGAACTCTCTCGGCGCTCGGATGCAAAGAACAAAGTCACGAGAGGAAAAGAAACGTGTGGTACATAGAAAAAAGACGCGAAGAAAAAGGCAAAGAGCTGTCGCGTCGGCAAGCGAGGCGAGGCGCTTTGTCGGTGAATTTCCCTTTCAGGCGCCGAAACGCGTGCGAGCCACCCGGCGCGGGCATTTGTCGCCCGGATTTCACTTTTCACGCCGGATCTGCGGCAACGATCGCGAGAGAGCAGCCGCTCGAAAGTTCGCTCGATCGGGAGTTTTCACGGCGCCGCGCATTAGCATTCCGGTCGCGCGCGCGGGCGTGCACTTTTCCCTTCCTCGGAGTTTGTTTTGCTTTCCAGCGGGCGCAAGGCGAACCCGCGGTCGTCGGGAGATTAATCGGAGATAATGCGGGGGATTCCCGAGCGTACGCGGAATTTTCAATCAGGGATAATGAATGCCGGCGCTGATGGAGCTGGCGGAACGTTTTTCATCTGTGCACTTTCTCAATTCGCGAGAATTTGGTAGGAAAGGAGTGTCATCGAAGAGGGGACTATCCATCGACCGCCGAGACGGCGAGGTACCACCTACCGGCGCTTTGGCTCCGCAAAGACGTCGGCGTCCGTTTACCGATCTCCGCGGCGGAGGGGCAGGAGTGTCGGGACAAGGGCTTGACTCGGGGGCTGCGTGTGACTCAGGCGTACTGGCCGCCGCTGCGCAGGAATTGGTCGATCTGGCCGGCGCTCAGCTGGCTAGCCTGCTGGGAGGGGGCCTGGGCCGCGACGTAGTAGAAGTTCTGCGGGTCGCGCTGCGCGTCCTGCAGCAGCTGGATCCTCTGCGGCGGCGCCGGCTGCTGCTGCCTGCGCTGCTGCTGCGCGTAGAGCTGCTGCGACTGCTGCAGCAGCTGGCTCTGCTGCTTCCTGTAGATGGTCTCCTGCGGCTGCGGCGGCCTCTGCGCGGGCTGCTGGGCCGGCTGCGGCACGGAGGCGGCCGAGCGGTAGATGGGGCTCTGCTGCAGGCCGAGCAGCGGCTGCTGCTGCTGGGCTACGAATGGTTGGAGCTTGTGACTGAGGCTGAAATCGCCGAGGGTTTGCGGCAAGGTCTGATAGAGCTGAGTGTTGTACTGACCGGTCGAGGGATCGTAAACCAGCTCGGACTGGTAGAGGGGTTCGGGGCGGCCGGGGGCCTGGGCCTGCTTCGCGTACTTGGGCGACTGGACTACCTGGGGTCTGGGGGTCGAGCTGCCCACCGAGTTGACGTAGCGCTCGAGCTCGGCGGCGAAGTCGAGGTGCTGGCTGGGCGGTGAGGCGGTAGTGGTGGAGTGCACGGGCGAGGCGGTGCGTGGGGCGAAGACGACGCCGGGTCTCTCGGTGCTGCTGGGCGAGCCGTACTGGGCTGCAACCTGGGCGACGTGCGGTCTGGGGGTGATAGCGACGGACTGGGGACGAGCGCGGGTCACGGGGACGGCGCGGGTGCTGGTTTCGATGGGCTGGTAGTAGGTGGAGGAGGCGCTGGAGTGCCGAGCGGGCGCAGGGGTCGTGGGGGAGTTGTAGCGGGAGGCGGTCGCGGTCGAAGCGAGACGGTAAAGCGTCGGACTAGTCGTGGGCGCGGGCTGGTAAAGCGGGGAGGAGGGCTCGCTGGCCACTTGAACGTATTGGGGTCTGCGGAAAGCGGAGGGTCGCAGGATCTGCGGCTTGGCTTCTTCTTCGAGCTCCTGGCTGGCGTCGTCGTCGAGCTGGTACTCGCTCTGGAAGATGGTGGTGGGCGCCCTGGCGGTGGTGGAGGGGGAGGGGTAGTTGGGTCGCGGCGACGGTCGGGGGACCGGTCGCACGGAGGGGTAGTTGGCCGGCCCGGAGACGTCATCGGGCTCCTGCTTCTTGGAGAGGTCGTCGTCGTCGTCGTCCTTGGGTGCGTTGGGGTCGCAGGGGTTGCCCGAGACGTAGGTGAACTCTCGCTTGTTGCCGTCGGGGTCGACGTAGCCGTACTTGCCGCGCACGACGCAGTCGGTGCCGCGAGTCTCCTCTTTGAAGGAGCCGTCGGCGGCTTCGTAGCCGAAAGTGAACGAGCCGTCGTCGTTCACCTTGTTGTAGTTTCTGATCGTCTGCACTGGAGGGGGCTTGGAGCCGCCCAGGTTGTCCTTGGAGCGAGGAGACGGGAGAGCCCTTGTGCGAGGCTGGTAGGCGATCTGCGAGGCATAGTCGTCGGCTTCAGCGGGCTGAGCCTCTTCCTCTTCTTCGTAGTAGATCTGGGGCTCTACTCGGGGCCGAAGCTGGACTCTTCGAGCCTCTGCGAAGATGAGCAAGAATGCTGGGATCACCTAAAATTGCAACAATTCATGTAATGCCAAATTAGAAAATTGCGTATTAAAATAACAAAGCTTTTCTCAAAAGGAGTCGAAAGCTATTGCGTTTCTGTCAAACAATTGTGGACGTGATTATCTTTAGACTAAAATAAATGTTCAAAACGTGTCTCCCAACTACTTTTAGTGAGAACAACAATCTCCATAAACTAGACGAAAATACAAGCGTTAAGGAAATTTCATTGTTCGCGAAAGATAAATCTCCGCGGCAAGTTTTTCGTAGCTCGAGGCCCCATTATAAGAATGCCACAATGCATCATTACATTATATACACGTAATACAGTGGACTGCTATCAGAAAAGCGTTTACAGCGTCCAAGTCGACGTTAATTTTCGCAAGAGATTAATGGCCGTTCGTAATTAACAGGCTGAAATCGGCAGGCGCCGAGGGACGCGGGAGTCAACCTTATGGTATTGCACAAGATCCATAAAAGTCCATTCTATTCATCCCTCGTCATCGCGACGGGCCACCGACGTCCGACGACCTCGTTCGACAGTCTCAAACGAGCCGCCAGATAATTCCAGTCTGAAAGAATGGGCCGGCCGTTTGCCCGTATATTACGCACTCGCGACACATTTCTGCTTTTAGACATCGCCCAGACCGCGACTCGGCTGACAACTCGCGACTAAAAGCGACTTATAGGCTCGGTTGCGATTCTACACAATTGGCTAAAACACATTTGTACAGCTTTTCTCTCGCGCTAATTGAGCGGTATAAATGTTGCATTTACCACTCCCTAAGAGAAGAATTAAAATTTTATGCGAGCTCCGTTCCCCGGCCTGCCGTAACATTCGAAAACAAAGTATCCCGACTCGGAGAATAGTTGGCAGCGGCGAGTCCGATAAATAAAATTCCAGCTTCGGAATTCATCGGTATTTCCCTTTAGCAGCGCCAGCCTCCGGCGAGTTCGAGCCGCGGCACGCAACGGGCGGCGTGTCCGCTCTCCGCGCAAATCACGCGAGCGACTTTTCGCGCGGCGAGAGTGAGAGTGTTTCGCGGATCGGTGAACTCGCGCGCCGCGGCCCGGCCTACATAATGCGTTCCACCCGCGCCGCTCGCTCCCGGCGAAACGTGAGAGCGAGAGCCGGAGCCGTGCCCCCGCGAATCGGAAGTTCCGGCTGCCCCGCGCGCGCAGCCTTGGAGCCCGCTAATCGGCCCGAATCAATTTCGCGCGATCCTATCGGGTTCGCGCGCAGCCCGTCCAGTACGTAACTGGGCCCGCGCTTGTGACATTCGCGTTATTGCTTTTCAATTTCAGGAAATGAGAAGGTCGCTTTCTGCCGTTATTGCGGGGTATCGATTTGTTTGCCATGGGAGCGGTAATAGCGGCTGGGCATTGCTCGCACGCTTCCGATAGCTCGGTAATTGCGCGTTTCAGCCTTTTCACCGCAATTGTGAAAGATTTTGTATAATTGGATTCGTATTCCGCGGGGAAAAACAAACGAGCATCGATTTGGAAGTACACGTAAATGCCCGCCCGGAACGCTACGAACTAGCGACATTTTCTACTCGTAATAATAGGTAGAATGCGCTGTTCCTGTTTTTATCGCACTTTGTTAAATTCGCGTATACTTTTGAAACGAGACATTAATTTACGAGAGAACGCAATTTTAACGCCAAATTGTAGGGTTTACGTATTACGTAATTTGAGGATTGATGTGAAATATGGTGTTCGAAAGTGAAACAAGTGAATCGTGCATTCTGGGAATGAGTGTGCCAAAAAAAAGTGTTTCAAGGATGCAAGTCGCCCTCGTAATTGACGACTTTGGGGAAAGTGTATAATTGCATTCTCATCAATCTTTTAACTGGAAGTTAATCAATTGAGAATAAATTATCTCAATTAACCATCGCAAAGATATTTAATATACTGCAATTTCGTGCGACAGGATTTTTACCGAAAAAAACATCATTGTGAAGACGCTGTCCACTTTACTGAAGTAAACAATCGTCTCCGGGTCTAAAAATGACACTCTCAGATGCAGGGCACACTCGTTCGCACGTGGTACTCTAAAGGATAAAAAAATCGTACCGCTGAAAAAGGCGAGACTCCCACGAGCGCGGACTCGACGCTGCGCTACCGGGGCGCACGAAAAGGCCAATTATCAGCGTCAATCACGATCGGCGATCGCGATTTTCCATCACCCGATCCCGCGGCCGCCTTTGGCCTCGGCGCAAGAAAATTCCATTAAGTTCGCGCTCGCGCGCTTTTCCCCTTCATTTGCATTTCGAAATTGTCGAGGTCCAGCCCCGGCGCGGACGTCGGCGCGACGGCTCCTACGCGCGGCCGCCCCGAGACTTCCGGTAAAATGGACGGTGGGAACGCCTCGCTCGATCGGCCCCTTGCGTAACCCCCGCGCCGAGCGCGCGCGGCTGACCCGAATCCGCCGCGCTCACGCGTGCATGCATGTATACACGGACACACGGGGCGCCGAGGCGGCAGGCTTACCGTGAGATTCAGATTCAGGCCGCCGTAACTCGGGCCGACGCGCGGCCCGGATCTCCTTGAACCGCGCGCGCCGCGGCTGAAAAATGCGCAGCGCTGGACGACCGGCCGCAAGAAACTCTAGCGTTGCCGCCGACCGCCGTCTGGCCGAGGAGCCTGTATTTACTTTCCAGCGCGTGCCGAGGATGCGCCCAACCGCTTTGTCGAGGCGGCGTGTTAGCTTGATCGATGCTTATCGATTACCGAGATGCACGCGAGATGTTACGAGATACCCACGGCTCTTATGAGATGTGTGTATAGCTGGCTTAATGGCTACTGTTATTTCAACAATTCAAAATAATGAATATTAATGCTTACGTTCATCTTCCTTTGCGCAGATTAATCGTTTTTTACAATTCAATTACTTCATTTTTGTGATTCTTTAATTAGGGGTTCATTATCGTCATTAACGAAGATTCCCTCACAATTAAAAATTCACATTTTTAATAAAAGCTTAGGATTATGTTCTTAAATAAGAAAGTTTTGAATTAATTTTAAATTTTTTGGTACATTCAAATCACTGATCTTGAGATTCAATCTGAAACTGCATTTGATTTTGCTTAAAACGCAAAATTCCACGTACATTTTGTTTTCTATTCCATAAAGGTACTTTGATGAAATCAGCTTACTTTGCCTCTGCAACTACAATCTTACGTGCAAATTCTAATTCCGACAGTATCCTCGAATCGTGAATTTGTGAGTTGAAAGGCTTTAAAATATAATAATAATACATATACTATGCATTTAAGAATTTCTTCGTGGAAATATGAATCATGATGACAGTATCTAAAATCTATAAAATACGCAGAAGGTAATTATTTATGTTTCCCTTCTAATAAATCTTTATTTTATCTGCTTTACAATAATAGGAATAGAAGCATAATAATCTAGTAAGCATATTATTAATAAATGCAAGTTTATTGCTAATTACGGTGTTAATAGTCTGCTCAACGATCCTTGAGAACCAGCCATCAATTTTAAAGCCGAACAACCCAGCGAAAGCAAAAGACAAAACAGACGTCAACATCTAAAAAGGTACCCCATCGTCTCAACACCTCTCGAGAGCCCTAATACATTCGTCATCTCGGCCTCGCCTAAAGCATCAGCAAAGGAACAAAATTCATCGTTATAAGAAAACATCGGCAGATCGCAGCCGATAGTGCGCTGGATGGCGTCTGTTCCAGGCTGCGAAAGAAATGAAATACGACACTGCGAGCAAAAGGTGGCTGCAGAGACGAAGTCGCGCGATACTCACGCCGACGTCAGAGCCGCCGACGCCGCGCCATCGACGCGAAATATCACCGCAAGATCCGAGCGCGATTGCGAGCGCGCGGCGCCCACTCCCCCGGAAACCCAGCCGATTTTCTAACCCTCTCTCTCCAGTTCCCGCGTGCCAGCTAATAACTTTACGGCCTGGAAAATCGTGACGCTCAAGGCAGCTGCCGCCGCGTATATACATGTATAATGAAGTGTGTGTTGCCGTTGCCAGCTGAGCCGGAGTGTACACTGCAGCTGAAAAGTTCCACCGCGATCCGAATTTCGGTGAGTTTGCTGACGCTGACGCAGTGAAGATTGATCAAATGGATTTCGTTTACTTTTATCGATGCACTTTTCAAAATACCATCAAATTTATGGGTGGAAATTGTATTCCAGAATGCATTGAAAAATCAGCAATTATTTGTTCTACGATCGAACTCCTCGGCTTAAGTGCACAGCAACATTGTGACAATAACTGTACTATAATACAGTAAAATATTGGCAATAAAAAGTAACATTCCGAAAATGCATAAATGTTTCCCTCCCCTCATATCAACGCGTCGCAACAACTTAACGGTTATTACTGCAGTCTCAAACGACTCTCCGGTACTTTTGACCGGTAGTGTAAGCGCGGCAGTGAGAGGCGCGAGTTAGCGCGAAGTGCCGCGAGCCGCGGGCCGCGGATAGACAGGCCACCACGCCTGTCGCCGTGTGCTCGTGCCGGTGCGAGCGCGAGAGCGAGAGCTCGACCACCGGCTGCTCGGGACGGCAGCGTGTGTATGTATACACGGCTCGTTACACGCGCGGTGAAAAATGGGAGACTTCGTTATAGCGCGGAGCCGCGAATTAATTGGTAGCGCGCTTTTATGGCCCCGGCCGATCGAACGGAATGTTACGGGCATAATGCCGAATAATGCGGCTGCGCGCCGTTTCCTCGCGACGATTAGATTGAGAAACCCCGGGCGCCCTGGCTCCGTGCGGTGAATTTCGCCGGGCCTTTATGGGAGACTGTGCGGTCGGACTTTAATGTTAATATCATTTGTTTCGCCGGAGTCCTCATTGTGTTCCGTTGATTTTGCCCGCAGATAAAAATCATATTTCAATTTCTTCAATGCGCCCGCGCTGGATTTATCCCATTTTTTTTTCGTAGCTTAATTGTTATTTACCGTGTGTTCCGATTTATGGCGAAAGATCGCCGAGATTGCGAAGTTATTTTAACGGACAATTACGATTAATGTTAGTTTATTAAAATTAATTTCGACAATAATTTAGAAAGTTATTATACTAGATAAGTACGTCATTATCTTTGAGGTTTTCTGCATTTTTTTTAGTTTTATATTAAAATATGATTCTAATTACATCTGCTATGAAGTAGAAAATAACCGCATCTTGTCAGACATCCATCATTCAATTTTAGATACTTTCGCAATTTTCTCCGTATAGTTACTCGCAGTTCCCTTTAAACTTAAGTCATATCTTATCACACTCTTCGCGTCTTAACGAAGTCAAACTTCGTTCCCAATCGTGTTTCTCAACCTAATTAGATGAAAGAAGAAGGCAAAATTTCGAACAGTTGATCTCTCGAGCAAATAAGCTTCCTCCTTTCTACTGCCTCTCCTCGAAAGTCCTCCGCCTACGTAAACCAAAAACAAAAGGACCATCCTTAAAAAATCGCAAAGCTACTCGTCTCTGAGAAAACTTCTGACGATAAGAGAGAAGGAAAGCGAAACCGGTCCGCGGACCAACGAAAAAGTCTTCCCGCGTGGAATGAACGCCGATAGCAGTCGTCGGCCGGGGAGAAACGCGCGTGCGCCCGCGATTTAATATTCGCGCGCGGCCGAGCCATTAGCGCGGGAACGCGCGCGTGATACGGCGCGCCCGTTTTCCTGCCGTCTGCGCTCTCGCTGGCTCGCGTTCGCGCGCGCGGCAACCTTGCCGAGAGAGAGTAATGACCTTCGCGAAATCAAGGATCATAAGGAGAGCGCGGCGCGAGCTCTAAATTGCGCGCCGCGGAAGTGGAAATCGCGCGAGCGAGCGCTCATTTTTCGCTCCCGAGAAGCGATTTGCCCGGCGATCGGCTCGTTTAACTATCGACGAAGGGAAAGTGCCGCGGCGGCCTTTCGATTTCCTCGCCGATGACTTTATACACGCGCGAGAGTTGGCGATCGCGAGCAGCTTGCGCCGCGGGAGAGCGGACTTAACCGCCGGTATGCGGCCAAGCGCAAGCACCGGCCAGTGCGAGCGCAGAGGCATCCGGAAAACCGATAATGAGATTGGGTAATGTCGTCGAAAGGGGCGCGACTAACTCGTTCGTCTATTTTTCAGCGGGAACTGGAAGGCGGTTGACCGAATTACGCTCTGTTCATTTTTTATCGGGGCATTCATGGTTAACACTCGTAGAGCACCGCGTTAAAATAGAGCGGGAAGGATAACTATGTGAAAACTAAATATTTTAAACGAAGTTTTTTTGCGCTCTTGAAGTAATTATGCGTTTAAACGTATGCGAACATTAAACTACGGGAGATAATTTAACGCAGCGTACTTTACACTCGGGAGATGTCGTTGCCGCTGCCAAGAAACGCTGCGTCGGGCAATTAATCTTTCACCGTCATGGCTGCAGACACATCATGACGCACAATTATGAAAATAAATACACTCGATAAAAAATGTGTATTCACGCTCGGTTTAAGCTTCGGAACTCTGCCAGGCGCACGTAAAGTCATTGCTCAAGCGCTCCCCAGCTGAGAATTCAAAACGTTCGGCGAGCTTGAAGTTCAGCCTCACCAACGTCACTGAAAATGAAGTAATGAAAAAAAGTGAAACGGAACGGCTGGAGAATAGCACTTTAACATTGCAAATTGAAACCGAAGCCATTGAACCCGTTGAAAGGTGCGGGGCTACTAGAATACGAGCGTCCGCGCTCACAAAAGCGTCAACGACTTTTCTTTTGCTCCGAGATGACGAAAGTTCTCGGATATTCATGAGCTAAGAGAAATGCGGGGATTCGTTGTCGCGCACGCAACGGCGCCTACGGTCGCTCAAAAAAAGGAACAAGAAAGCGAGAAAGGGGAAGAAAATAATTTGCTTGATTAAGTATCGCTTTCGGTTTCGTTATACTAATTCCCTTTCATCTGTTTCAAAGTATCAATTTTACAATTATCCACAATCCTTTCACAATGTACAATTTATTTCGAAAAAAAACATTTTTTTATAACTTAAGGTTCCATTTAAGTGTGTACTGAAATATTCAAAGTTAATGTTCATGGTAATTTTGAAATCTATACCGTGTTTAGATTGGTTGCTTTACATAAAATGATCATAAGTTTAGTTAATTAAGGCTTTCTTGTACATCCATATTACTCGGAATTTTAATATTTGAGCAAGTTCATAAACGTTTTTATGATTTAAAAAATGGGACATGGGAAAAAGATTACTTATTGATTCCAAGATTAGTAACTACGTCTTTCTAGATTTTTATGAAAGGAAAATATGAATTCATTGAAGAAACTTTCTGATATAAAATGATTCAGATTGCAACTTGAGGTACGGTTTTCTAAAAACTTAATGATTTACCATGTGAAATCTCTTATTTCTCCAGTTTATAAAACTATTCTCTTCATTGTATAAATAATGCTTTATCAAATTAGCCATAAAAATTTAAATAAGCAATACAAAATAAAATAAAATTAAAGTTAATAGAAAATTTAAATATTCAATAGAACAGCGCAGAGTACAGTGCACTGGGTAGGATTAGGGTAGAAAATAGTAGAAAAACTGCCGGCGCGACAGCACCTCAGCAGAATAGTCGCTCGGAAAAAAGACAAAGGAGCGAGAAAACCGGGATCCAAATCTCGCATAGAAAAGTCTCGACAGGAGGGCCGCCGATCCCGTGAGACCGGGAATTATAAGACTCGCGCCCATCGAGAGTGAAAAGAAGAAGATTCCCTCCCGTCTGAGTGAGAAATTTCGTCGCCTGCGCGACCGAACCCGAGAAAGTCGCGCTCGTCTCCCGACGGGCTTTATAACGCGATTTCCCATGACGATTGCCTCCGCGCTAACCTCCAAGTTCCTGTGTGTCGCGGCTTAATTCGCGAATGGGAAAATCATTCTCCCCACCCCAGGCCTCCCCTTTTTTTTTATTACTCCGACACCGCCGGCGAGAGATCCGATCGTTTCTCGTCACTTTCGCCTCGCCCGCCGCGGCTCGATTCGGCCAGAGGCGCTTCGCTCGCCTTCTTTTTCGCACGCTTCCGCCTTTTTGCCCAGTTTTCTGTGCAGAGGCCGAGTTTTTTTCTGCGTGCTTTGTTCGGGCCTAAGGTGGCGGGGAAAGTGCGCTGGGAAATGTACGCGAGGAACACCGGTGCGATCATCGCCGCGCGACGTAACATAACTGCACCAAAAATGTACATTTAACAGCGAGCAGTGAATCATGGGGGGAGCGTTATCTCGACAGCGTAATGCAAACGCTTCTAAGTACCGATAAAAATTACGTAAACCGTTTTTTTTTTAAATAAATAACACATAAAGTAGGCGAGTTTTCTTTTACGCGCTAGAGATAACTTCGCATTTTTTACGAACTTTTATATAATTAAATTGAATTTAAAATCGAAATTATACAATTCGGTGAACGCGTGATATATTCAGTGAAAAAAAATAATCTAATTGGGGAAATAAAATGGTAAAATTATTTGATTAGGGCGTTATGTACTACTGGGAAGTAAAAGAATTTTTTGTGTTCGTTAAGACGAATTATTTCTCCGAATTTCATTTCACACAGATTTACATATTCATAAAAAGTCGTTCGCGCGAAATCGTTTTCACCCGGAAAAAAGGCCGTAGACACGACTAGGAAGCGAAGAAAAAAAAGGAATACGACCTACGGCGCTGAGAAATTTCACGCTCACCACCCGACCGAACTTGGAAAAACGCGTCGCAGGAATTCGCTCGGTGATTGCGAAAAGCGCGTTTAGTCCGGGAGTCCGCGGCCACGCGCAAAAGGTGCACGCGGAATTCGAGCGGTGCGCCTAATTAGGGCCGATGCGGAGGAGCAGTGCCCGCGAGCTCGAGTCGCTTCTAACGAGTGTGCGATTGTGAGTCACACGAGAAGTTCAAGAAACTTATCGGAATCCGCGTCGCCAGACACCTGCAATGAGTCGCTGGGATTCCCCGCGAGGACAGTCGCAGTCTCGCCCGAACGGGAAGACAATGGGAAGACTGTAGAGGATGTTTCGCGCGCCGCTTTTTTCCGATCCGGTGTTTTTCGCGGAAAGTGCCGGTCGACATTTTTACACCTTACGGAGTTACGGTTGAGCACAATTTTGCGGCAGGTAGGGTGCCTTTTTTCGGGATACGGCGGAGATAATTGCCTCGGACTAGACCGTTTCGTAAATAATGGATGCATTAATTACGAAGTCGGGCACGCGCGCCCGGAGCGGACAAGTTTGGAAGTCGTAAACTTGAGCTGCACCTGCTATGGAATCTTAATTTTTATTACCCACGTTACTGTAACGCCTTGCACTTTACTCTTACTATTACTTTCCTGGCTAATCACGCCTTTCTAACGACGTATAAACAGCGTTAATCTTAGCTGAAATTAAAGCTAACTCGCGGGGCTGGACCACTGTGCCGTGACAACAGGCACAGGATAACAACCGGCACTACTCAGACTTCAGTTTAAAAAAGTTGTATTTTGAAGTATTCGATTGTAAACTGCAAATAGAATGAAAACAATATATAACAAGACGCGTTTAATTCGATCGCTTCAGCGCTCTGAGGGCGATGAATCAATCAAACGAAACGTGGATTCAATTAGCGCTCGCATCAAAATCAATCAACTAGGAAAAAAAGGCAGCAACGCTCCTGCGCCCAGGGCACTTTCGGCTCGAATCCAAAAGCCATTAAGTCCTCGGCGCCCTCGAAAATTTACGAGCGAACCCGGCTCGTAAAGCCCGGCAGCGATCTCAAAAAAATCCGAAACAGCGCAAAATTTTCCCAACGTCGGTCGGGTGAGAACCGAGAGCAGCCGCGCGATAGGGAAAGCCTGCGCAATTAGGTCGATCGGGGAGCCTCATCTGGCATATAGGCGAGAGAAAAAAGGAGAGGGGGGCGCTCGATAAGGCGCCGCGGTCGAATTCCACGGGGCCTCGGATCGCGAGAAAATCGAGGGGTGATAGGTGCGACACACCTCTTCCTCGCGAATAGACGACGAGCGACACATTACGTACTTTGCCGGCGCGCACAAGTGTCGTAACGGTGCAGCCGCCTATATATGTATATACGTGGATTCGTGTACTCGCGCGCGCGCCCGCGCTCTTGATCAATGCCCCGGCTCTGCCGCCGGGATAACGTATTGTATCTGCCGATTGTACAGAGGCGAACAAAAGTTTTTCGCGGCGGGTCGCCGTGCGTGAGAACAGAGACCCGGCCTACTCGGCGTCGAGCTTTTCTCCATCGACTTTCGTACAATGTATTTTAATTGAAAACGCCTTTTTTCAGCGAGCCGAGGCTCCGCGATCCCTTTTATTTTATTGCGCCGAGCGATCGGGACTCGATGCCGATAATCGCGGGGTAAACGTGTAAATCAAGTGTCATCTATTCTGACACCAGTTACAAAGTTCCAATGAGAAATATTATATTATTGTGCCGCTTGATAGCTCTATCGTCGTCATTACACTCGCATTAGTCTTAGTCTGAATAAATTGACCGATTGTGAGTCGTCGATCAGGGACCTGCGACGTGTGAAAAATATTTCTCACAGGTATCGATGGCAGCATTGGCGCGAGGAAAAAATTCGAAAATGAAAATCAATATTTGCTCTCTGCATGTGTGAGCGTAATGAAAAAGGATTGCGGAACGAAATAATGATAAAAGCAAAGTTCCAGCGCTGTTGCCAAATACAAACGGAGCAAGCCGATAAATCGTCTTTTTTTTCTTCCCATAATGCGAAATAAAAGAAACGTCGACACTTTTGAATATTATCGCGCGAATCTCGCAATTGGGAAAACGGTAAATTTTCAGGAACACGGCGCCGGTTTTCCAGCATCTTTCTAGGTTATGCAAAACTTTTAGCCACCACTGTATACCCCGGCGCACACTCATACACGTCAGATTTTATACAGTCCGCATATATAGGTGGGCTCGCCGTTCAATGAGATAGGCCGCCGGTTCCCACGGTGCACGACACTATAAACACCCACGAGGCGGTTCGCGGCCGCTTGCCGGTATTACGAATGTACACCCGAGACGGCGCGAGAGCTATTCGTTCTCAATGCGTAGAGCGGAGACTGGGAAAACGCGTATGCGGGCGACGCCGGCCGGTATGAAAAAAATCGCCCGTCGAAGAAAAGCCAGCGGTGTGGAGGTGCGCGTGCACGTGTATATGACGCCGCGAGTAGTGCTCCATGCTCCCAGAGGCGCATAATGCGATCCGGGCGTCAAGTAGATTTGGCGCGCGCTTTATTTATGCGTGCCTCGCTCTTGTCTCGAGCGAGATTGACAAAGCGCAGAATTTAAATTAGAGATAATCGACGCGCTTTTCTTTCTCAAACTGCGCCTAAGCTTTTAGCTATATATTTTAGTCGGACGATAAATTATTAATCGGATTAGTATGATTGCCTCATGCAATAGCGCTCTGCGTTCGGAGAGGGAAAAATATGAGTTGCGGTGTACAATTTAATGACGAATATTTTGTAATTTTCTGCGGACTATATGTTTTTCGATGTAATGCATTGCCACCGGGCTCTGCAAATACGGGCTTTTATTTAGTTCCGATGAAAAACGGTAATTGTGGCTGTTATGCACTTTTGTGCTCGGCTCTATTTAGAGCACAGAGAATTTCGTTAAAGGTCTAAATTGAAAGCAAACAATGAGCGTTTGCTCTTTGCGAAGATAAATAACGAACGCCGCATAGCCAGCTAAGTAAATTTGTGTACTTTTTTTCGTTGAACCATCAATTGCCGCATTTTCTAATTAGTGCTTTATTAAAAGTGTACAGAAACCGGTTATTAGGGAGAAAAACTAGCCCACGAGCTTTCGGTCAACCACTTCCGTATTCGGAATTCAAGTGGTCTAGTTTCTCGAAGAAAGTGATACCTGTACAGTCGATACTTAAAAAGCTATAAAATGAACTTTAAATAGAGCCTAACCCATTTATTTAAGCACCAACGAACGGGAACGACCGAGAGTGCTGAAGTAACGGTTTCGTTCGACTTTTTTCTCTGAGGTGGCCGAAATTTCTTATAAAAATGTTGCTATTTTTCTTGCGAGCGTGAATGTAATTTGTATTATTTTGTACTCTAATAGTTTAATTTTGATTTTTTTAAATATTCAAATATTTCATAATCTAGTGAATAAAACGACAAACCTTTAGATTGATGATATAAAACTTGAAAAATTTTTCCCAGTATAAATTATTAATCTTTGCACATGTGCATTTTATTAGTTTTTAATGAATGTACTCGTCCTTAGTTTTGATTGCTCGATCATTTTTTCTCCCGGACCATTAAATTGACATTAAGTCGCAAAAGATTTACAAACATAAATTCAAATGAGAAAAGCAAGCGCTCTGCCTTTACATAAATTTCATAATAATCTTCGTATTTGCTTTTAAAATTAACAGCCCAACTCAGAAACAAAAATACATTAAAAAAATTTTAAGAACTAGTGAAAGTTCCTGAGATCATTTAAATTTCAAATCCTTCAGTTTTATTCGACAGGTACCTTTCCCAAATATTTACTCTTCTCAAACAAATAAATCATCTAAACGAAGCGAAGTTATCGAAAATATTTTCACAATAAATTTCTTTCGTTCCGACAAGAATAATTTTCTTCCCTTCGCATTGGCGGTGCACAGCATAGAAACTGCCTGCGAGCAGCGGCATTCGAAAGCAGAAAATTTCGTCCACACCCCCGTATCCTGGGCGCCTTAACTCGAGGCGATTCTCGGTAGGGACTTTATATCTGGGCCGTCGGGTGAACGGGCTCTCGTTGTTTCTCCGAGGCCCGTGGGCCCGGCGGCTTGGGGCCGGACACGGCCGTTACGGCATTGTGTTCGCGCAACGTCCTTGAACGCAATAGGCCTCTTTCTCTGGGTGGCCCGCGCCCCGCGGTCATCCGCTCGCTCTTATCGCGATCGGTACTCGCCCGCCGGCCCCCCTCCCACTATAATTGTATAACTTTTTGAATGACCGCCGGTGCGATATGACATCACGTACGTAAGGATCGACCGCGCAGATGACTCGGTGAGATTGGCGGCGTAAAGGCGTAAGAGCCGATTCGATCGCATTTGAATTTATAGGCGACTTGGTTACGAAATTGTTCTAGCTCCGACGGCCATTGTGAGCGATGGCCTCTTTTTTCACTTTTCGACCATCGGACCCTGTGAATCTACCTGTATTTTTGCTAAGTGGCCAGAATTCGCGGGAGGTGCGACTCGTCACTTTCTTTACGTGGTCTTTAGCGTTGCGAAAGCAAGTTAGGATAAATAAAATCAAATAATGTAAGTATAATGTTATTTACACCACGATTGAATTACTTTTCAATTGCAGCCAAGATTTTACAAATTAAAGTGATATTGTGGGCATTAAAGTCATAAACGTCCCGTGGAAAATTTAGCGTGCGATTCTTAGATTTCAGCGTGAAATTTAATGCAGGGCATGTCTATTTGAACACGTATTTCGCGGCTTGCGACATGTATAACATACTCCGCTTTAATAATACAGTTGATATTGCGAACGTGTTGCGCGCGCGTAAATACATACCGCCATTTAACGCCACCTGATCATTTAGCAGATTAGAACCAATTAAAAGCCCTTATAGCTGGACACAATGGTCCACTCATTAATGTGCAAGAGTACCGCGAGTTGACACGAAAATTCTCCTGGGTTAGTCGATCAATTAAACCGCTGCCCGCACTGTGTATAACTAAAGGGTATTGATTCGCACATGAATCATCGACCTGTTATTTAATCGGGCAGAAATCTCTGTTATGAAATGTCAATATTTAAGGCTTTTCGGACTCTATTTTTTTTAGCTTCTCACTTCGCATTACGAAAATGCGGAGGCGCGAATTATGATTTCGTATATCATTAACCGGTTTTCCGTCCATTGTCCAGCGAGACTAGTCGGAGTAACCAATATATTTCATTCATTGCGAGCTGTCTGGAATAATGAAAAAGAAACAACAATCGAATTCGAGTGCAATGGATTGCTGTAATGAACTTATGTCACTTGATGCTTGTGTTACTTGTAAATTGCATGTATAACGTTATATAACGAATAATTAGTGCCTAAAAATTATATTTTTCCGAATTTCCCTTCACAGATGAATGTTGCTTTCAGAACGAGTCGGAATAATTGACGGCAGAAGAAGAGAAATTTACAAAGTACGTATATTGGTACTAACGAAGAAGAAGAAATGGTGCTTTCCACGAAGCATTTGGGGTCCTCGCGCTACAGTCAGACTTTTCCGCATTTTTCTCGTTCATTTATTCACTTACACAATATTTATATTATGAAACAAGATAAACGATGCCTCTTCGCAGTAATAATTACAATTCACCCGGGGGAGCCCGGAGTGCTCGAGAAAGAGACCCGGCGCTCGAAGGAACAAAATCATCAAGCCCAATGTGCGCGCGCCACTGGAAAAGTGGCGCCGATTCCCAAACGACCTCGACATCTATATATTCGAAAGGCAAGCAGGCAGCGTGCAGGCATTCCCGCCGGCTCTGAAAAAGGAAGATCTTCCAACATCTCATTAACCAGCGCGCGGACCAATTAAAACGTGTATAACATCGCGGCGCGTCTTTCCCTCTACTGCAGTCCCTCTCGCTCTCTCTCCCTCTCCCTCTCTCTCTCTCTTTCGCCCAACCGCGAACCTTTGAGCTTTAACTGCCTTTTCACCGCCGATTTTCCGCGCGACTTTTATTAGAGGAGGATGGTCGTCGATCGTGACATTCGCCGGCTACGTGATCCTCGAATCCGCGGCTTCGAAGCGGATAGTCGAAGAAAGTGCGCCGCGCCGACTCGGCTGAACACGCTCTCTCACCTCTATTATGTGTATTAGCTTCGCTTTCGCAATCCCCCCAGTTATAGACAGGGACGTGCACTCGACTCCGAGTTTTGTTTCCATCGTTTGGACTCTACTTCACGTGAACGGAATGAGAGTCGATCATGAGGCTTTACTGCGCTCGCTACTAAAAATACTTTAGGAGATGAACCTTTGCTTTAATTTCTCCAACTTGAAGACTAACTTTCCAGGCCGAAGTGAAACGAATGTAAATTTTACGAAAATTATTTCATAAAGATTTATAAAGATATCGAGCTGAGACGTGCTGCTCAAATTATAAGCTTATTGACTTAGCGGTTTACGCGCGGAAGAAGTAGAAACAGGTCTGGCTAGGATCAGACAATATGTGATTCATTCTCCTCTCTTTTTGTTACTTCGCCCAGGCAAGATGCGCCGAGAGAGCACAATGGTACTCGCATTTTTCAAGATTCTGATAGCAAGAAACATTAATAACAAATAACAAGTTCAATCTTCAAAAACGTTGTCTATAATATACAATGCCCCGGAGTCTACCAGTATTGTCTGTATATTTATTTTCGTTCATCTATTATAGTTTTTTTATTGAAAGACTTTTTCTGCCCATCAATCACATGCGAATCATAAAGTAATTTTCTGATGGATTACACTATGAGAAGCCTGACTCATACTAATCTCTCACTCTCCTAAATTCAATCGTTTAGCTCCTAATTAACCGAACGAAAACTCTAACAAGCGCCCATGTTAATTTTACCGAGAATTGATTAGATGATGGATTAGGTGTTGATGTACGAATCTGCTTACATGTGATTGGTTATCAATTGCGAATAATCTTATTGAATTTAATAATAACTCATTGAATGAGTTATCAAATTTTTAAATCTCCAACAGTACTCGCTCTATTCAAACGGCTATTTTCATTCGTGTTTAACCGTACTTCAACATCGAATCCATTATAAACTTTCTCAAGTTTGCAGCTTTAACGTAAAATTATTCGATAAAAACTTTCGACCTTATTCAGTTATTTAAATTAAATGCATCATTTAATTGCTAAGGTGTAAAAAATGTAAACAAAAAAACTGATACGCTATAATTGAGATATTTTATTTTGTCAAAACAAGCAGAATCACGGTATTACAGTGCAGCTTTTTCGTGGCGGCATATCGCGTCAGCAGCTCGAGAGGCATAAATCATTGTGACACTTTCCTAAATCGCGCCAGGACTGAAAGAAAGTGACAGTTGACGTGGACCAATTTCTCGTTTGGTCGATTAAGCCGCGGATAGTGTAAGCAGCTGTAGACAGTGAAACTGGTCTTTTACGCGTCCTTTGGATCGCTCGAGAATGGAGGACCCTAATGTGGAGCGATACTGATCCAGGCTCGAGCTCCAGATACATTGTGTGCTGTATAGTTTTCGATAGAAAGTCATTCGAGATTGAAAGTAGATTCTGGATTCGAGATATTTCCGGATCGGAGAAAAGTCTCTAACACGTTAAAACCTTGTTGAATTTCGAGATGATATTCGATGATTAACAAGTGAAACTTTCTGCCGATTAGATTACGGCTTCTGTCGTTAAGGATCAAAAGATTGAAAGTACAAGGAACTGCTCGATATTAAGTACAGGCGCAACCGTTCATTTTTATAATTGCACTTGATGAAAACAAATGTAGCAGGCCGAACCCACTGAACGCATGATGTCAAACTAAATCATGATGTAACAATATGAATCAGCCATCGTTAATAGTTTGTTAATTACATAAAGCGGTATTGGCTGAGATAGATATTTTTATAGCACGAATGACGAACATTGAAAGTATGGCAATTCTAACGTGTTCACACGCTGCTAACCTGAATACTAATATTGCACTCCTGTTTTCACTCGATTTTTCATCAAAGTGCTGGAATAATTATCGAGGCCAACTTTAACGACGTTATATAATATGTCTCAACTACTAGTTTTTGTACTAGTTTTTGAATTTCACATTAAAAGAATTTATTGGAAAATACCTTAAAATAAATGTTCAATTGCTAGCTCGAGCGAAACTCCAAATCGAATAGAGAGCTTGAAAATATTAATGAACTTTCTTTTCGATAAAATCAATTATTACTCCAACATGAAATCTCCAAGTTTTAAAATCCCCTAAACAATGAATTAATTTAACACCTAAATCGATCTTCCGGTAATTTCCGTTAGCGAATGATTCTTCAAAATCAACGAGCGCTTAATTCAATTTCCAGTTCCGAAGCTATTACACGAGTACTCTAATTAATACATTTCCCCGGCGGCGCACGAAACGCTTCACTCTCCTGGCGGCCGATCGAAAAAACGGAAGCGCACGCCATATAAGCGATCGTCTTTAAATCGGCCCGACTTTGCTCAGAGACTTCCTCGTGAGCGGCTAATCGGAAGCTCAAATCTTCCCTCGACCGTTTCCGGTCGGCGGCTCACGCAATTAGCGCGCAAATTAATTTCGCGTCATAACTCGCTTTCTATGCCCGCACGCCGAATAAATAATTAATGAGCCGACGAGCTTTTCTCACTTTTTATTTCGCCGCGCATTTTCGTCACCGGCCCCCCTTGCACGCCGTGGAAGAGGAGGGAAGAGAGGTGGGAGTAGAAAATTGTAGATTAAAAAGTGGGACAGGCGCGGATTACGTAAGATTTCACGGCCGGTCACGTACTTACTTATGTCGCTCTCTTCGACCGCGAGTACTCTCACGAAGAAATGCGGCCGGTATTTTTAGCTCGACTGTGTCCAAAGGCTTTCGTAGGCGCTTTGCCCGATATGACGGGAATGACAATGGAACGACCACTTTTGCTAAGTACTCCCGTTGCTACGGGTGTTGCTCGAAAGTGTGAAAGTCCACGGTGTTTACTTTACGCCTATAAAAACTGACGCAATTTGCTTTTACGCCTGTCTTATTTTCGATTTTATGAATTTCTTTCCTGCGAGTCAAGTAAGCGTACAATTAGAGTTTAAATTCATTTTTTACGTAAAACGACATAATTCGATTAGTGAAGAAAGGCCGGACTTTTTAACTTTCAGAGAGATTAAGAGATTGATAAATTTCTCCGGATATTTGGGACCACGTTAATTTCAAATGCGGCCGATACGAAAAATAAAAGACAATTCTTGCGTAACGCTACACTTGTACGAAATTTCACAAAATAAATGCCCAACGTAAAAAGAAATTACGAGGAGGAATATTAATGCAAAATTTTGAAATAAAAAGAAATGCGTGTTATTACTTGTGCAACACAGTGGACATAAATGTCAAACGTTTCTTCAACGTCGTGCTCCAAAATTGAAAAAATTTCTCCGCATACATAAACCATCGGAGCATAATCGAATCCAATATTAAATCCAAGTAAATTGTTTTCTCGGCATATAAACACGCGAGCGACTCTCCATTATTCATCAAAATGAATTTTTCATAATAAAGAGTCGCAAATCAACCTATCGAGTCTGCTTAATGCCGGCGCGAGCGACGCAACAATAGGTCCACGGCTAATCCAACGCGGTCGACACAGCGCGACATCACTCAGCGATTCGAGGCGTCGCAATGCCTGCAAGCCATTTCTGTCACCTGGTCGCGCAAAATTTCCGAGTCCCGTGCGGGTGGAATTTCGTGTCGCGTGACGAAACCCCGGCGGTGCGTTTCGGAAGGGAAGCGGCGGCGGCAGAGGACTAGATTTCTTACGAAAGTGTGCAGGCTGCGAGACATCCGGCGGCGCGGGAGGCCATATGAGAAAATTACGCGAAACCCGGGCTCGGGCGAGACAAGGAGAGATTTTTCCCCGGCGTGTTGCGCACCGCGCCAGAGAAGAATGAGCCGAGCAATCATCTCGCCCCCTGCTTAATCGATTATATAAGGCCCCGCGATAATCATGCGAAGAATGGGTAATTAGGGTATACAGCGCGCAAGCGTCAATCCCCTGAGAAAGTGTCGCTACGTGCTATTATGCTTCATTTTAATTTCGAGGAATTTTGTATCGGGACTTTTTTCGCCGTTGCAAGAGCGGCGCGTCGATTCGGGCTGGATAAGAGGGGCTTTAATTTAATTAGTTTACGTTCAATTACTGTTATTATCGAGTGCACAAAAATTCCACTTCAAAGAAACGAACAAGTTATTTTAGATCGCTATAGGATGTTGGTCGGCTGGATTATCCTATGAATACATGCGGTAAAAGTTGCAGCTATGCAAACTATCGACAGCGATAAACATTCCTTTCCTATGCAGTTTTTTTTATTCTAACTGCACACATTCAAGTGGAACGAGTACCTTTACCTACCTAAGTGCCAAGACTGAAGAATGATGTTATGGAAATTTTGTAAAAATTCGACCAGTAAATCACTCCAAGTTAATCGCGCAAAGAGAACTTCAATTTACGATTGCAACTGGAAAGTAACGAGAAAAATGTTAATCTGTTTAAGATTAATTTACTACCAGCTATGAATTGCTATTTATTGTGAACACCTATTCAAGTTTAGTGTACGAAGCGAAAGAAACGCGCGTCTTTTACTTCCGTTCAGTCCAAGCAGGCGCAACAAGTAGCCGGGCGCTAATCGACGAAAGTGGACGTTGACAAATTGGACGCTCGTGGAATATTGAAAACTCGCCACTCGGCGGCCGAGCGCTCTTCCACTCGGATGTCACGACAATACGTGGAAGCGCACGTCGATTTGTCGCGCGATTCCCCGTTTTCACTCTCAAAGTCAAAACCGGTACGTGTCCGCAACGTCCACTTTTCGCGAGCAATAGAGAGCGAAAGGCAGAGAGGAGCGATGAAAATGCGCCTGTCCAAGAAGAGCCCCCGTCGTAAAATTCCAAGCGGTTATTGTGGTACGTGGATGAGTCGCGGCTTCTTGGCCGGAGCGTTTTCGCAAAAACGAGCGGCTTAATGGATCATCGCCGGGCTCATCCTCATCATGCTAATTTCCCCGCAGACAGTAACACACATTAGCCGTTGCATTTACGATGGAAAATGACACGCGCAAACTTTGCCGTCGACTTTCGTACTTCCAGACGCTGCCGCGGGTAAATCATCCCGCCGCTTACCCGTGAGGCAACGAGAGAAATTGTAAAATGTTCAGTCGACTGTTTAACAACCTTCGTAGTGCTAAAATTGAAAGAAAAATGACGCGTACTCAGCTGTGTGCGGACGAGAGAGAGCTGGTGCGATTCCGGAAGACAAGGGAGTTCTGGGAGCTGCGGGGTTACTCGGGCGTCGTAGTGCAATCGATGCGGGAGACGATGATCCCCGTGCACTTTGACCGAACGCGTTATAAAACCGACGAATCCCACGGAACGGAGCCGCGCTTGCTCGGAGTCACGCGAGGAGCGGAGGGCTCCGCGGTCTCCGTCGCTCGTGCATACACGTGAAACACTTAGAGGCGACGCGACTGTGCAATTATGAACGAGCGCGCGCACACACAAAAATCCGCGGCGGAATTTCGCAAAGGCGATAGTTTGCGCAACTCGAGCCCATGCGCACGATGCGCGCCTCGCGCAAGACGCCGTGTTCATACGTAAAAACGCGTGCGCCGACGGAGAAAAAAAAGGCGGGGGAGAGACGAGCGGAGCACATGCGCGGGAGCGAGCGAGCCTCGTCGATCGGAAAAAAGGATCGGAGAATTCGCGTGAAAGTAGGAGATCGAGCCTGTATGCCTGCACAAGGTGCACTCGCACTCACACTCACACATGCGCACGCAACATAATAGCGCTTTTTGTTCAAAGCTGCGATGTTACGTGTCCGCGCGTCTAATGGCCCTTCCATGTAAAAGATGCTGCGCCACGGGGAGGATGGTACGAGGGACTCGGAAGCCAATTAAAATTTCCCCTCGGGCTGGGAAAAAATTCGAGCTTCGCAATCACAGCTCCGATTAAAACTATTTCGAGCGAGCCGCGCAATTGAATTAAACGGAAAATTGGAGGGAAAAGAAGTTCACACTCTCGGTACCCCGCGCGCCGTCCGGGCCGAGCGCTATTTCTCCGCGTAATTTATGCGATTCCGTTCACCATTCCTCCGATCGCAGCTGAAAGCACCAAGGCGCATAAATGACTTTCTCGAAACTTGAAGCGCTCGATTCTTCGATCGAGGCAGAGGAAACTCCGGAGCACACTGGCATCCTCCCGGGCCCCCGGGGGTCACAGCAGATCGCGTCCCGCGCACACAAGTCACTTTGAACGGAGCGGTTGGAGGCGAACGGCAAAAGAGTGGATAGGGTGCAGACGTACCAGCAGAATGATCCTCATGGTGCGGGGGAGGGTCGGCGCGGGCGCGCGCAGATCAGGCCGCAGAAATTCGAGGCGAAGAGGAGCGGTGCGAGCCGGCCTGAGCGAGGGAGCCGAGCCGTGCCGAGTTGCTGGTGGTGGGGTGAGAGTCGCTGCTCGTCGTCGCGTGCGAGAGTGCAAGTGACGTTGAAGAACGATCCTCCGTGAGTTTCACTGGGAGAGTGCAGCCGGCTAGAAGCCGCCACGGTCCTTTATAACCTATACGACACGCTTTTGCCAATAGTGGGGGCTTTCTTTTCATTCTCGCGCGCGCGGCGGCGGCGGCGGCGGCGGCGGCGGCGGCGGCGGCAACGGCGAATATACGCGGCCCCGTGTTCTTTCTCTCGCGCGTACGTACGTGTGCCCGCGAGTCCGTTTCTCCGTGTGGGTGTGTGGGTGGGTGCGCACGCCCGCCGCGGGCTCGAGAAAGAGCCCGGCCGAATTTCCTCCGAGCCGCCGGGGAACTTGACACTTTTGCCCGCCGGAGATCGAGAGCGTTCCACATTCGACGGGCTTTTCCTCCCGGTCTTTTCTTCGCGGGAGTTTTTTCATTGTTGCGGGAGGCGTACGGCCAGCGCGTATCGACGTAGCGCGGACGAGAGACTTTTGTCCAAGGTCGTTCGCAACCGTGGCGTAGGTCGTAGGCTGCGGCAAAGCGGTATTGAATTATCCATTCGATGGCTGTACCGGCGATATTTTATAAGAAAACTTTTTGGATTGGCATGGCTTCGATGTAAGACAGCTTCGACGTTTGTTCGCAGGAATTGATTGTTCGTCCCTTTTTTTTCTATTTTATAATCCACACTATAGCGTCGCATTACGATATACCTTTACTTTGTATGCAATAATCTTTATGGTTAGTTCAATATTTTATATTCCATAAATTATAAAAAAAAAAATTATAAAATTTTTAGTACAATCCGATGGTTGTCTATGCGAAAAAGTTAATATTCTGTAGAAGGAAATAATTATTATCCTTTTTCCACGACTTTACTTAATTAGGTATAAATACGAAATGATTTAAATTACAAATTTATCATTTTTGTCTGCATAAAAGTGTTCTATAATTGAAGTACGCACTGCAATGGGTAATAAAATTATAATATTTGAATTACAAAAATGAAGGAAAGAGAGATTGTAAGTACTTTCAATGTGTACCTATTTTGAAAAGGTGAGTGAAAGTGAAAGAATAAAATAATATTTCTAGTTTTCTCTTTGTGGGTATATTTAATTTTACACATTCCTGTGACATAATTACTCATTTTCATGCAAACCACGAATTCGCATTTTCTTATTCCTAACATTTTAACATTTTTTTGAAGATTACAATATTAATTTAGCAATTAATTCAGTAATTAATGATAAAACAATAAGAGCCAACTGCTCAATTATATATTGAATAATGAAATTGTAATCTTATAAGTTTCTGCTGCTCGCTACGCTCGGACGACAAACACGACTCGTGCGAGAATCGTTTGCTTTGCGCACTAGTTGCGTAATGTACTATTTGATAACTTAAAAAGTGTTTTATGTTAAGTAGGGTACTTAAAGATGTAAATCATTTTTAACAAATTAAAAATAAATGTATCGAGGCAAAGTAATTTATTTTTTAAACCAATATAATTTTCAGAAAAACTTTTGAACGCGTATTATGTATTTCACCTAACAATCAGTAATAAATGTATTTAGCAGGAGTTAAAAGTAATATATAAAAAATGATTCAAAGCTCATGCACTCGTAGCCCAAATGTGTAGCTCTAAAGGTACATTCATTACACAGCAGAAAATGTTCACAAAATTCCAAAGACTTAGAGGTTCGAAGGAGCCAATTTGAAGCGGAATACCTTTTATTCAGGCGTACAACACACGCGCGGCTTATACCAGGATCAAGCCTCTAATTTCACGTTCAACGATCCCTGTCAGTAATTTTGGGTTTCCCGATGTCTATCTCGGCTGATTTCCCCCGAGTAAAAGTAAAAGAGAGCGCTCCCGCGCACAGCGCCGCGCGCGCCAGCGCCGGGAAAAATACGTATATACACTCTCGCTCTCGATAATTAGCACGGCCATTGCCAAATCCCATTGGCCGCGTCCCGAGGCATTGCCAAACGGCCCGCTCGCTCGACCTTTTTTCGCGCACCGCCCGTAAGAGCGCCGTCGCGTCTGTCGCCAACGTCAAAAAGGATATGGCGCCAAGCCGCCCGTACGAATTATCGATTGCGCAATCGGCCGTTTTTTGCCGCGGACTAAGCGAGCACCCGAATCGCTACTTGACTTTAGCGACGTTGTTTAACGCGGATGCACTGTGCCGGGTCGCTCCTGATTTCCCCTTTGATTACCGGCTTCGTTAACGCGGCGAATGTTTTGCTGATTCAAAGTTGGGCGGGACTTTTGGAGGCTGAAGTGGAGTTTTGGGGAAAAAAATTGTTTGTCAGTCTTGGAACTTGCGCTTCGATGTGAAAATACTTTTTACAGGAAATAGTTTATTCTGGAGGCTTTAAAATATTGATTTCACTTTCTAAACACTGTTCTACGTCGACGGCTAAAATTTAGAATTATGACTGACTTTGCTTGTAACCGTAAAAACTTTATGCTGAAGTTGGCCTGCTTCGGGGCTATATTTCGAATGTATCAATCCATCTGGATAAAAGGAGAAAAAAAGAATAATGTATAGCTATAAAAAAGCACATTTAAATAAATGACCGAGATATTTGTCTCCCCAACATGTGTCGATTTAATAAGTCAAAAGATCTTGAATACGTAATTTTCCTTCTGGGTGGGTCCTATACTATTACAATACTTATATACTTTTACAAATTGTTTCTATTAATTTTGAAAGTTTATATAACAATATGATCTAAATGAAAAAAAATGACTAGTTGATTTTAGACGCATGAAAAGGACTTTCGATTTTTTTAAATATTTTCTTAATTTACAACATCAAATTCTTTACGTAAATTAATAACATCAAAATTTCAAAAAATTCAACCCAAACATTAATAGTCTACCGAAGCTGTGCACGATGCACTTCGAAATCCTTAATTTAGAACGAAAAGAAACCTGATGTACAAAATGTGCTCGTTAGAGTTTATTAAACATTATTCATCACAGTATACACTTGTAACCTAATTGCGTATAGCATGCAAAATATCAGTGAAATGTGAGAATTAAAAATAAAAATAAATAAGCCGTAATTTGTGGTAAAATGTTGAATTCAGGGTTCCTCGTCTACAGCGCGCTCATTTGAATGACTCGACGGTAGCCACGCAGGCGAAATCTGTTACAGGCGAAGGAGGCGGATGCGCATTGGCTAACGCGCGTCAACGCTCGCGGGCCGTGAGAAGAATCGCATGGCGAGCGCTCGCATCGGGGCGTGCACGCGCATGCATCGCCGAGCGACGAGTCCCGTTTTCGATACAGAAACGCGATCGAGTCTATGCTAATTGGCGACTCATCGCAATGTCGCAATCGCCAATCGATCTGGGATACACGCAGCTTTTTTCTGCAATTTGCCACTTGATTCTAAGCAGGCCGGATCTTATTCGTAGTCTGCGATTCCCTTGAATCCCCGACCGAGCAAAAAATAGATCAGTCTGGACGTTACGCGCGATACACCGTGCAATAAATATCGATGGCGTGCCTTTTTGCCAAGCAAGACGGTGCTACGTGTAAATACTTTATAGATCGCATTGAGAAACGCAAGAAATCTCACGAGATATTTATGTACGTCAATTTTTTATTCGCTGACTCATTAGTTTATTTTAGAGCTGCAAACGAGCAATAAAAACGTTTACTTACGATGAAGGTTCCAGTAGCTCAAGATTTTGCATTGCGTTATTTTTATAAAACAAAAAATTATTCATAACTTTTACTAAATCACAGTGCGAGAAAAAATGAAAAATGCTTAAATAATTGACTTCAGTTGAATCTGAAAAAAGAGTTATTAAAAGTTTTTTTATCGCTATCGATGAAGTAATGACGAATTAGTACTCACGAAATATGTAAATCGAGATCCTCAAATGATTTTTTGAAGGTGGAAAAAAGATCTTTAATTAACTCGAATTAGTGATAAGCAGACTAATATGACATGTAAATGATATCCCACAAAAAATTATTATTGATAAGATACTAAATATTTTCGGTGTTTATTAAAAAATAGTTAACCCATTTATTAAAGCGCACTCAGAATCCTAATCTATTCCTAATCATCTTCACACTAATCTCTGCTCCTAGTACCCAATCACGCGCGCACTCATAGCGTATACGCAGATCGTTCGAAACGTGCAACATAATTTTCGACTTTATCATTTATAATATTATCTCGTAAAGAAAATAATTTAGCCTTTTCACTCGTCGAGAAACGCGTGCTTCATAGGCACTTTCGCCGTCAATGAAAAAGCCGTAAATTGAATGTCGTGCGCGAAATTCATTATGCACGCCTAAACGTTACGTATTATCTTAGCAGCGCGACGGTAATTCACTGCTAACCGCGGAGAATCGAAAATTGCTAATCGCCGAGCGCGCATCCAGATGACAAACGATTCAGCGGCCGCTAACGGCGATAATTACGAGGCCTGCCGGTCGTCAGCTGTTGCACGGCCGCCTCTCGTTCGCGCCTCATCAATGAAGACGCCGCCGCCG
This sequence comes from Eurytoma californica, assembly GCA_035586675.1. Taxonomy (NCBI): domain Eukaryota; kingdom Metazoa; phylum Arthropoda; class Insecta; order Hymenoptera; family Eurytomidae; genus Eurytoma; species Eurytoma californica. Next base: position 11,167,705 of record JAXIUT010000021.1, on the reverse strand, counting down.
CCGCGTGAATGAGACGAGCGCCACGCGTTCTACGCGCCTTGGGCTTACTGGCGATGCTGCGCGTAGTCGCGGAACGAGTTTGGTCAGACGCGCAACCAACGCGATTAAGCTGTTAGGGGAAATAACGACAGGTCAGCTGTGACTTCTTTCCTTTTCTTTTCTTTAACGAGTAGAGGATGAGTGGATTCCATGTAACACGTAGATGCCTGTCTTGTACTACTGCTGGAACATTTGAAAACGCAAACAAGTATATGCAGGATATTCCACTTTTCTTCTTATATTTTACATTTTAAAAAATGTAAGAAAAAACTATATTATACTTTTAAAAAAACATAAATATAATATAAGAAAGCAAAACATTCTTAAAATATTCGAGCAAAAAAATTTCTGCCTACCTCATTTACATTACACAAGTCAGTAATTATGGTTGATTTAAATCAATGAACTCCAAAACCTGCTTATTTTAAATGGAATCCGATGACCTTCATCTGATAAGGTATGTCATAATAAAAATTATTAATTTGATAGAAATTTAGACATTAGCTATTATAATAAATAATTCCGCAAATAGAGACACAGTACCTTGACCCCTAAAATTTACCAAACTGGTTTGCATTATAAGATAGTGAAAGTTGTAAATTGGCATTCTGTACTAAATCGGTATTTTCTTTTATTGCAAAAACTACGTTACCTGCAGATTCCAAACATTGACTTAATGTTATTGATATTAAATAATAAAATACACTTTGCTCCATGTATCCCATAACAATATTATAAAATTTATTATGCAAAATAATTTTGTAAACATAACGACGTTATTAACACGTTCGACAATAAAATCTTATGCTTTTGACCTTGCATATTTTACATTATGTAATCCAGTACGAAGGATCATCAGTGCCAGTGGTATTGAATTTAATAAAAATTGAACTGATCATTGATAAAGTCAAGTGCAATGGTGTTATGTATTTTTATAAAATCTGTTTTGTACTGAAATTACGGCGACTATTCTATAAAAAGTCAAAACTTTAATGGAGTCAAGGAAGCAATTCTAAAACAAGTTTTTTAATTAATTACAATCAATTACATAATGATTGTGAAATAATTATAATAAACAAAATAATTATATTTGTAAATTCGAACTTCAGTGAAAAGGTAGTAAAAAAACGTTGAAGGTTTTTGTTTGACACGTATAAATGCAAAATAAGAAATTTGCACTATGTCAACTCAACTGGCGATAAATAAATTTATCATGTTTATTATGCAAAAGCAGATCTCCAATAAATCACGGGAAATATCTTCCACGAATCGTTGCAGGCGATTTCAAAGTACCGTGCGGTAAAGATTAACATTTTATTCGGCCAAGCGAGGTGGTAAAAAAATCTTAGATAAAGTGTTTTATAATTCGCAATATCCTATCGGCCCGCGACTGGCCGTCTCTCTCTCTTTTCCTCTCGGCGAATGGCAACGCTCGGAAAATTGACTTCCCGTCGCTGTCGATCGCTGTCGGCGTCTCTGCTCCGAGTGACCCGCGAACCGGGGAAAGTTCGCAGGAGGAAACCAGGAACGAAAATCGCGATTTGACCGTAATGCAACTCGACTCGTGGCCGATAACGATGATTCAGTCCCGAGATGATTTAAAGGGCGGCGGAAGGAGGGAAAAAGAGCCGCTCGACCCGCCGGTGCAGCCCGCGAGCCTCGACTTGTATGGCCAAATGGAATTCAATGCCTTCCGCGAAGGCCGCTATTCCGATTACCTTATTCCCTGCGAACAAAGTGCCCGCACGTGCGCGGCTGAGATTTTACCTTTCCCGTGCATTTCGGAATAATGGACGGAGATGTGTGCAAGCTAACGGCTGCGGGATTTTCTTGCTCCCCTTTGGACTTGGCTTTTATTCGGTAAAAAAGAGTTTCAATGAAAGTGCATTAGGTTTTTATTTGGGAATAAAAGTGAGGCAATTTTGTAAAGAATGAAAATTTTCGTAAATTCAATTAAAAAAATCTACGGAGCGCGTGATTTATATCTTCGCATTATATAATATAAATATAAATACCGCGAGTATTACGCTAATCCAGGGACTGGACTTACAATAAAAGTGACTTGATTTAATACTGAGAATGAAATTGTTGACGTAATTGGCCATTTGCCTAGAAAACCCCAACAAAAGAACGAAAAGAGCCGTAATAAAACGAGGGCTTTTATTGTGCGCCGCTAAACCGTGAGCGCAAAAAAAATCAGATGAGACAAGCGTTAAGAAACGGGGCGACCTCCTCCTGTACGTGTATTTCGCGATCTACGCTCCTTCCCGAAGCGCCGATAAGATCGCGCTCGGGTAAAATCCAACACCGCCTTTTGATTTTTGCTTTAACCAGATATGCCGCGTGCAAAAAGACGCGTGATTCATCGACACGGTGCACCGGGCACTTCCGCGTCGCTCGGCGGGGTCGCGTCACGGGTCAAAATATCGCGTTTTGCGCACAACAATGCCGGACGCCAGTCGCGGATATTCCGACTCTGTCGCCTCGGACTTTTCTCTCCTTTTTGTTTGGCCGCCTCCCGTGCGAGTGACTGGCGTCACCGCGGACCGAGAGACAAGGAGTTACAACAGCGCGACGTGGAGCGCGTGAGCCGAAAATTGGGATTAAGTAAACGGAACTCCGTCGCCGTCTATTGTTGCTGCTGCTTGCTCCTTTTGTGTTTTGGAGAATGTTGTGGAGCAGCCCGGGGCTACTCTCCGGGCTAATTTACGAGCTCGTCGCTCGTGCGCTGAAGGGTATACCGAGCGTAATTGATTACTGCCTTTTTTCGGGGCCACTCGATTGGCTATAATAATTGACGTATTAGGATCTATTTATCTTTGCTTTTTTTACCCGCGCGTTCAAAATTGATTTTTAAAACAGCTGAGTGGTTGTCTAATCGCTGCTGTAATCTAGAATTAATTTAGCGTCTGAGGGTCAAATTTTTGACACTTTCACGGGTTTTTTTTTATCATACCTATGAACTTGAGCTACAAGACTATCGATATAATTGTTCAATCAAGTAATAAAAAATATTTTTTCTTGGGTTTTATTTTGATTTATCAATGTAACTGCATTGATAATATTCAAATAACTAGTTATCGCTTTAGGGACAGGATACAAATTATCAGAGTTGGGAAAAAAGATCGTGCTAGTATTCAAACGACTAGTTTTCAGAGTCTTATAAAATTATATACTAGGGTGTCCAAAAAAATTTGCATGCAGTAAAAGAAAAATAATTTGTGATACGGAAAATGTTCCCATAACGTGCTTGCTTTAAAACTCTTTTTTAGTTTTATCACTGATGCAACAAAGTACCAAAGTGCAATAAGATAAGTTATTTCTATTGCTAAACAATTGATAATTAAAAGTATAATTATATTTTTTAATGTATTCAACGTTATCAAAATTTTTTTGCAAACTGACCATATATCGCAAGTACAAAGAAAGGAAATTTTTTTCATCCAACTATAAAGCTGGGCGTTATTCTCATGTTACAATGTTCGTTTGTCTTATTTATTAAGGGACTACGGACAGTAAAATACACTTGTAATTACATACATGACCAACTCGACTGAATGATTTCATTTATTTAAGAACAACCTTGACTTGACTTATACGCAAAATTATTTTAAAGTATTTTATATAATAAAATATTTAAAAAAATTTGTTTATTACATACTTTTACGATTTTTATTAGGCCATGACCTTCCAAGGTACCTGGGAGGTAAGGGTTTCAGCTCTTTGTCTGAGCTTACTAAAGAATTTCCATGGCTGCTGTTTCACAGCTAATCTCCATAATTTCTACGCAACGAAGAAATATAAAATTTCGTTGCGCTCAAAAACACTTTCACACATACGTGATTCATTCACCGCGGGCATATTGCAAATTATAAAGTAAGTTCACGTACGTACAAGGCATTTAATTCACAAGGTTTCGTACTCTTCCTAACGATACTTAGAAATCCGTACATAAAATTGACCTTGCGTAACCAACCCCGATAGCGGATTTCTTTACGTGACCAGACAGCGTGATGATAGTCGTCATCGATATTTTATAGCTCCGAGACCCGTGCACGCATACTTCCCACTAGAAGCCTTATTTTTTCACGTTTCAATCGCCCCGTCGACGATGTTTAATAATACTTCTCAGTTATGGGATTCATGCCTCGTTTGACGCGCCAGTTCAGAAAGGAAGACGGCACAGCTGCATCCGAGGATTATGTTATTAAGATGTAAGTACTCCCGAAGAACTTTCCTCGCCTCGGTGGGCTCGCTAGGATCCGATGCATAAATGTCTTCCTGAAAAATTTATGCAATCAATTTCTAATCTCGTATCGCGGGGTTTATCTTTATTACGGCAAAACGTAGAATGTCCGATCTTCTTGATAAGTCGGGGTTACGATCTCATTTTTTCGCTTAATAGAAATTTTAATCGGCGAAATTTATCTAAGAAATTTCATTTTTACTATCAGCTCGGGAAAATAGATCTGATATTTTTAGAGCGGAAATTTTAAGATTAACCACAGTGTTTTTTTTTCAAATTTAACCAAATCAAAGCAAAAGAAGATCGTTCATCGCGCATGAAGCATATGTACACCAAGGAGAGCAAGATTAAAAGCACTTAGCATAATCTCAAGATTCATTCACTAGTAAATTACTTTTTGAATTTTAAATAAAATCTGCATTTCATATTCACAAATAGATCTTTACTCGCCGAGAAAATCATATTAAATTTGATAAATATTCATTTCTAAAAAGAAGAGTTCAAACGCCGCACGTAAAAAGACGAAAATAGCAATACCCAGGTGAACCTCCGGAGCTGGCAATGCACCCATTTGTTTATCCCAGTACAATCCGCATATTAAAGCGGGTCCCGAGTGCAGCGGGTCGTTGTATCGACTAGCGATCGTTCGTCCCCGATTCGCAGGTGCATACACGTCGGCGGCGCGGGCACCCTCGCGAAGAATGCGCCGAGCCGGCGAGGGAGCGCCATTGAAGCTGCGCTCGCGGTGTCAATGTTATCCGGTGCGCGCCGAGCCATCTCGGACCGGTCGCGCTCCTCGGGTCGGCGGTTGCGAAAGCACCAGCGGCGAATCCCGGAGCCGCCGGTGTGGCTGGCTCGCGCGCGAAGGTTTCGCCGGAGCTAAAATTTCCAGCGGACAAATTGGGCTTAAAGTCCCGTGTTTACGAGGACCGCCCCGACGCATATTTACGCCGGCCCCCGGGAATCGCAGCCGCTCGGCCGCGGACGCCCGACCTTGAACATAAATTTCAAGAAGATGGAACACTGCGCTCGCTTGTAAATCAAGCTTTAAGAAGCCAGTCGAGGGAGTGCTCTTTAAATTCTTTTGTTCTCGAAATCTCCATCGTTGTATCGCGATTTTTTTTCGCCTAAGCTTGTACTCTTCGTTCTCGGAATTTTTTTTTTTTTTTACGTCAGTAAAAAAACGACGTTTCATCGCGATGCAAATCTTGTGCGCCCCATTTTCGAAAAAAACTAGTACACTTTTTAACATGTTACGCTGCACATAAACGAGTTATTTTGCGCGTTCCTTTCCTCGCGCATTTCCGCTCACATTTAAAAATTGTAATTTACAGGTTTCTCGCAGAACTAGGGGCACGCGGCAAAAATACGGAACGGTTAAAAAAAAGCAGCGCCAATGGCTCGAGCGAGAGTGAGCCACGGCTGAAAAGTCATTTGAAAAGGCCGGGAGTGTGGCGTGCGCGCAAAAAAGAGGAGCGCGCGGCGGGAATCGTGCAGAGGTGCGCATTATGACACGCGGGCGCGTTTGTCGTCGAACCTTGGTCTCCTGCGCCGCTGTAAGCGGGCCGTCTGCCAAGAGTCTTTACCACACGCCCTGCCTGTAATTCCACGGTGCGTAACGTCCATGCCAATTTTCTGATTTATTAAAGAAGGCGGTGAAATTTTTGTTTATTTCGTCAATTTTCGTAAGGAGAATTTCGATTGTATCTTCAGTGGGTGAGAGAAATTCTGTTATTTAGACATGGCTAAGTACTCTAATTTATTATTATCTTTCTTAACACGTAATAAAATAATTTATACGTTAGTGTATTAATTTTAAATAGTAAAGAAACAACTAATATTTTTACAGTTTATTGTTATTGTTTTAAAGACTTTGAAGATAAAATATTGGTTTTTTAAATCAAAAATTAAATTATATAGGTATTTGAATATAACTGTTTATCATATTTTTGTACATATTATTATGTTTATATTAATATTTTAGCTGCCAGTTGGAAATATTATGAGTGCCAAAATTGTTTTCCCGTATTAGTCTGAATAGCATTTGCCTCGCAATCAGTAGCAGTGATCGAAGTATTTACCGTGAAAGCTGAACTGCCCGATGACAGCCGTGGCTTCGCTGCTTGAGTTTGGAGCTTTACAACTTTGTTCGTGATATTGCGACATAAAACCAGTTTCAGGCTGACCAGCAGAAATTCGGCGCAGTTTAAATAGAGAAAGAAAGTTGAAAGAAAGTTAAAAAATTTGATAATCTTTTGTATACTAACAAACTTTTACTTTTAATAAGGAAAATTTTCTTATAAATCTTACAATCGACAATAGAATGTGTATCATGTAAAATAGCGTGCAACTATTTTATATTTAAAGGCTGCAATAGAGAAGTCAATTTACTTTGTAGGAAAAATCCGCTTTTTAAATTAACGAGATTGAAAAGGTAAGTATTAATAAAAAGTGAAGTAAAAAATTTGATTGATAATAGGTTAGCTTTTCACCTATACACTTACTTTTCTTTGATAAATCTGATGCATGGTATTGGAAACAATGAATAAAATTACTAGTTTAAGTAAAGTGCTACAAAATGATCAAATCGAGATATTAGGTTTTCACTGAATTTCTTTTTTATTTCAAAAATATTTTTCTAGACTGTAAAAGTACTTTGTCAATGCATGTATGTATATTTACTTGTATTTTACTTATCATTTTTATATAATTTTAATATAATAATGTAATTTTCGAATTTAATTTGTTACATCTCAATATTACGTCTGTTTTCTGTTTCTACTATTTAATTAGATAAAAAATTCTCTTCCTTAAAAACGTATGTACTTTTTTCAAATGATCTGGGTGTGTGAATATTATAATTATGAAAAAATTGTTCTCACTAGGTGTTATGAGTTTCTATTTGATTAACAGATACAAGTTATGCTTAATACGGGTTAAAAATATATGTTATGTATCTATTTGTACGTTCCCATACAATGAATTGAAAATTTCCAAAAGATCGGTTTTAGTAAACCTGCATAATTTACTGGCTTTAAAATCGCAAAACAATTAATAAATAAATCTGAGCAGGATTAGCGCAAGCAAGTAAATTTTTCACATGGCACTTCGAGACGTTTGTTTGCATGAAAGTTTACGTCTTGCCTAAAATCTCAAGCCAATGTTGGCAACAATAATCCGCAGAATGTAAATTTTGGTACGTTACGTTTCACAATTATTAGAATACAATACTGTGAAAATTGAAGAAGATAAAGAAAGCGTCAAATAAAAATCAAGCAAATTTAATTAGCAGTTAATCAGAGATGTAACGTAATGCCGTTCACACAAGTCTGGGGAAAGAGCAATCGGAACGGCTGAATAAGTTGCACGCACCGCTGCCTTCATTCATAATCCGCGGGCGGGGGCGTGTAGGAGGCTTCGCGCGGGGATTCCTCGGCAATTTCTCCTTTTTCCCTCCCTTTTCGTCCCGACGAAGAATTTGGCCGCCAAAAAGACGATCAAGATATCAGTGCGCGCGGAGAGCCGGCGGAATTGTAAACGTTATGCAACGACGTTGTATCTCGTGAGAACACTTGATCTCGCGCTCGCGAACGAAACGCTGGCTCCTTTGACTCTCCGTCCTCGTCCAATGTGTTCTATGCATATTACATCAGAGTGTCGCAATCGACACAAAGGATAATAACCTTGCTTGCGGGTCGCGCCGACGCAACGCCACTTGCAGGCGTGCATCGCGGGTTGCCGTTACTCTGGCGGCTGCTTCTTCGGCATTACGCTTTTAAACAAACTAGATCAAACGCGCGGGGATGTTCTTTATGCAGGTTAATTTCAAATGAATAATAATGAAACAAAATAAAAGTCAACCACCTATTAACCAATCACAATGCGAGAAATACTAACTATAAAATGAAATGGCTGCGGATTTTTTATAAAGGGGGATATTTAGAGCAATTTTTTACAAATTAAATCGAGGTTTACTTAAATTCTTTTGTATAACAGGTGTGAAAGGTTATAGGAAAAATTAACTTTTTTAAACAATTTTATAATTTTATGAACATACATACATAATTATTCGTTGGTTGAAAATCGCTTATAGCTTGCAGGTAATCAGCATTTATTATTGACTTAATCATTATCTGGAAGTGAAAGGTCTGCATGATGACGGAAAAGTAAGTTAGATGTCACTTTATTTTATAAACTGTATTTTAAATTATAATATCATAAGCAATTTGATACTAATTGATTATTCTCGTTTTTTCGTAAGTTATAGGAAGTATTTCCTGAAACTATATAATCATGTATGAAAATATATTCGCTTACACATTTTCAAGATAATCAACTTTTTTAAATTATTATCGTTATACTGAGACCATAAATTGAAGTAATACTTTAATATTAATTATTTATTGATATGGCGAGAAATAAAAAAATGTTTACATAAATAATGTAGAGATTGATCAAACTTCGTTTCGTAAGAAGCTATAAAACGTTACAGTTTTGAGCGCAAGTTCTAAATAGCTGGCTAATGTTCAACGCCCTGTAGTATCCTCTTTCATTTTACATCACTGACTTTATGGATGAATGAGCGAAAAAAATAGCGAGGACTTTTGCATTTCGCAGCGCTGTTTAGAAAGTTTCAGCTGTTTGTGCGTTACGAATGCAGGCGAGTACGCGATCGCTACCGTCTTTGGTAACAACCAGACCACACCCTGCTTTCTTCCTCGAAAAGACTTGCTATGTCGAACGTTTCGCACTGGGCAACATATTGAGTTATAATTTGCTTTCTTATTAATTTATACTCGATATAACATCAGTATATTTTTCACGATCATTAAAGTTCCAGAATTTCTGCGATTGATTAAGAATCAATTAAAATATTTTATTTTTGCTACTATATAAATTATGAGGGGTAGGGGTTGTAGGAAAATAAAAAGCGGATAAATTATATTTTTCTTTTATTATGAGCACACGTTACTTAGCAAACATTCAATAATGGTCTAGATAAACGACAGCTTCAAAAATAAAACGCTTAGATATACAAAAACTTAAAATTTACAACTAATCAAATTTTACAATAACATATACATTAGTACGCCTTGACATTATAAAAAAAGGATCATAAAATAATTAAACGTATCTCATGAATTTTCCGTGAAAATTTAGCGATTTTTACGGGCTATCGGTACGATAATTTCGCGTTAAAAAAAATGCAGATCCGAGGGTGCTTCCTCTCTCGCGCCCGCGCGTCACAGAAACTCCGAACACAGACGAAATAATAAGCGCGATTCGGATCTTCCGTTATTACGCCCGGTGATTACGGATCCGTTGCGTCACGCTCGCGCGGCCCCGCATCTCGCATCGGCAATAATCAATCCTCCGATAAAGCGCGGTGGCCGCGCTCGCCGGGGACTCGCGTGCACCGGTCCGAGTGAAAGTGCGCGAGCTGCGACGACCAAGTCAATTTCGCGCCGCGAGCCCGAGAAACGTCGGGGGACACAATAAAACTCCCGTCTCCTGCGCGCATGTGTGAATACGTTACATACTAGACTCGATAATCCCATGAATAGAAACGATAGTGACAGAAACAAAGAGATTGGCAGAAAGAAAAGAAGATAGAGAGAGTAGAAGAAAGCGAGGGTGAGAGAGAGAAGAGAAAGAAAGAATGAGAAGGAAAGAGATGGGCGGAAATGCCAAAGTCCGCGCTAGTCTTCCTTTTTCGTTCTACGAGTGCTCGTCGTTCGTAGGGGTGGTGAAACAGCTAGTCGATAGTAAAATGACAGAAATACAAAAGGAGTTTTTTCTCTCCCACCCTCTCTTCCTTTTAAGCGTCACATGTGACGTTTTGAATTTTTCCTCTGGTGCGACGATGCCTCCTCGACGATGCACGGCGCATCGCATCGATGAATCTTGCGAGTAGGTTGGCATCGCGAAATCCTTCACCATTATCAGCATTTCGACATGACTTCACTTCAAGGGCTATTTTTACCTGGAAATACAAAAGGTTGCTTGAGTAGATTTACTTGTTAATTTAAGTAAGTTTTGTTGTAGTCCGATTACTTGTCTATCCGGATACGTCCTGTTTCTACTGACATGGTACTTTGAATGCGTGAATAATAAAATGACGTAAACAGGGATAGATAAAAATACAACTGATCGGAGCAATCCTGAGAAAAAATCAGCAGCCTCACCCCTTAAGGACTCGAACGAAGGACTTAGTAGTAGCCGAAACTGATGTCGTGGAGGGGCGCAGAACCACCCTGGGGTAAGGCGTAGTCCCTGGCGAGCTGATCGAGGATACCACCACCGCTGCGCGCCTGAGGCTGGGCTCGGGGCTGCTGAGCTTCATTCACTGGCGCTGGGGCGAACTGCACAGGTCCATTCTTGTAGGGATTGAGACGCGGCGCGGATGCCTGCTCGTCGTATTGCTGGTACAGCTGAGAGCGGCTAGGCTGCTCGGCCGGGGTGAAGATCGGTTGCTTCGGTGCCAGGCGCGGCTGCTGAGGCGCCGAAGGGTAGATCGCTTGAGTGTGCTGCTGCTGGGTCGCGTACTGCGGCGTGTACTGCGGTTGGTACGCGGGGGGCGGAGGGCGAGCAGCTACTGGAGCAGGCCTGAGGGAAACAAATTGTTTTAGATTATTTCAAAAATAAAATAAAATTTCAAAAGTGCCCAGAAATTCTTATCAGTTTCTAAACTCACCTTTGCTGAGGAGCTGGTCTAGCAGCAGCCTGTTGTTGCTGTTGGTATTCCTGGTACTCCTGAATCCGGACAGCTTCAAGAGCTTCTTTGCTGGTGGTCTCATCGACCAGAGTTGGGGGCGCGACAGTGATTCCCTCACCGGATGGCTGGAAACCGTATTGGTCCGCTCCGTACTCAACTACGCGGACTTTACCACCGTCGTCAACGAAACCGTACTTTCCCTTGACTTCTCCGTTTGATTGTTTGGTTTCAATCTTAAAGTAAAACACAACAATTAAAAAAAGAGAACGATAAAGAATTTTTTCAAAACAAAAAACGGCAGAATAAATTCAGTTATGTAACCGAAGGTTGAGTCAATTAAAAAAAATGCAAAATCAAAATGAATTTTCTCTTATCCAACAAGGCGAAGTAAATAAATAAGGAAAACCGGTATGCCTCTGTAAAAGGCGGTCAGCAAGCGATAAGTCTCGCATACCTTAAAGGAGCCGTCGGCGCCCTCAAAGCCGTAAGTGTAGGAGCCGTCCTCATTGTGCCTGTTGATCTGCTTGAGGATGGCGACGGGCGTGGGCTTGGGCGCGGCCGGTTGCTGTTGCTGGTCCGGCGCCGAGTTATAGCTCCGGGGCGTCGGGTGAACCGGTCGCTGCGCCGGCTGGTCGTAGTCCGCGTACACCTCGCCGTTGATGTAATTCCCGTCCTGAGCCGCGGCCGAAGCCGCCAGCACCGTCAGCGCAGCCACGATCTGCGATCATTAAAAAAAAACGACCTAATGAGATTTGGCGCTCCAGCAGGTATGTTCGTCGAATTGCCATATCGGGAGGTTGGGTCGACTTAAATTTTTTTTTTATTTCGCCCGGTTAATTTAGCGGAGAAAAGTGCGCGCGAGTTTTTCACAGGCTGCATTGAGTCACTACAGCGCCGATGCGAGCGAGTTTATGGGTCAGCTGTTATTAATGCTTTCGGGAGGAGGTTTCAAGGGGACGAGGTTAAAGATAATGTTGCATCAGATTTTTCGCTCGATTACTCGGTAGCGAATTTAATCCAAGGATTTTTCGGTATTGATGAATTGCCTGCCGTAGCGCGGAATCCCTTTTAAGAGAATGCCCATTCGTCCCTGAAAGTGCAAACTTTCTTAACGTGATGCAATCGGGCTCGCGATAGCGATAATAATACTCGCTTTCCATGTGAACCAACGGTGTACTAATAATGAAACGATTGCAGTTTTATCAATTGTAAACCTACATATATTGTGAAAATCTTTCGTTCTTTTAAATGAATTACCTCTACTGTTTGTTACGAAACTGTCTATTTTACATTCTGAAAATGTAATTACATGCAAATCTTTTAATTATTTATATTCCTTGTTCAAAGATTTTAAAATGTATATTCAATAGAAAAGATATTTAGATCCTACTAGTTACTCTCTAACCTGCAAAATCATAAAATCGCAAAATAATGTCAGTACCTTTTAACAAAAAAATTCCAAGTATTTATTTATCATCACAGTATTTCAAGCTGCAGGTTCATAATTAGTGCAGTATCTCAATGAACTGCCCTCGCTCCCGCAGCTCTTCTGGTCCGTCTGCGATCTCAAGGACGACTGTTCCCCGTAATCGTAATACTGGTTCCTAATGTAATCCAGATCGTCGAAGCAGAGCTCGCGAATGCCCTTCAGCACTACGTAAAATATCAGCAGCTGCGCGGCATTCGATAGGATCCTGGGCGGGTAGAGAAAGGCCCAAAGCGACAACAGACCCGAGCTGTGCGGCCGGCAATAATCCGTGATCATTTCGACTACCGGTGCAGCTTGCGATTCGCGTGCGGGAGGCGTGTATCTTTTTCACGCGAGATTTTGAGAATTCACTTTGCAATTTTTGCGAGCTCGACCATCGTCTCACTCCCTTTTTCTAACCTTGGTGCACCGAGGTGGCCAAAAAATCCAAGTATCGAAGGGGCGAGGAAAAAAGCGAGTGTGTCACTTTACGTAAGTCTTTTGTTCGTTCGCGATCAAACGTAGTTTTCTGAACCGGTTGTGACAGGCACTACGTGCATTGCGTAATCTAAGTCATTCGTTTCCAGCTGGGGTGATCCAATTTCTTTAGTTCGGCTTTTTTTTATGGACACACATGACTTTTTTAATAAGGTACATTTTCAACTTTTATCGAGCCGTATGCTACTTTTTATAAACTCTGCTGTAACCAATCCTTTACCGTTATTACGTGAATGAATTCAATGATTATGAATTCAATGATTATGCTTGTGTATATATAGTCTTTATCAAAAACCAACACTTAAAGATCTTACTTATACTGCTAAATATATATATTGAAGTTAAAGTGCCATAAAAGTAATTCTTATTTTCATCACTAATTAAGTAAGAATAAATGTCAGTTTTATATTGAAATTGATCGTAAAACTAATGTTTAACCATAATTTATTGCTGAGTTTATTTTAATGCATGAAATTCTTATATAGGTCTTACACTCTTACGTAGAAAAGAATCTCTTATAATTAGATAAATGAAAAATAAATTACGGTAAAACGCATAAAATTTTATGCAAACAGTATTTTTAAGAAAATTAAGAGTAGACATCCTAGGCGTTTAATGTATCTTTCTTAAGTATTAGAAGAAATTTCTAAAACTGCGGCTATTAAAAGAAAATTTAAACAAGCATTTAAAACAAAACTGAAAAAATTAAATATTACATAATCCAATTTTTCAATCTTAAACCATTTCCATGCGTTTTAGAAACTAACTTATTTCTAATTAATTTAGTAATTAGAAATTAAAGTTTAGAAAATATCCTAGTTGCTTAAAAAAGAAACCGAAAAAACATCCTAGGAAAAACAATAACGTTTCCAAACAGTCTGTGCTAATCTCACAATGTTTCATTGGCGTATTGTAACATTAATAGTTGCTGTGCGGTTAACTTGCACGAAGGACACGAAATTTTTGTGGACCAAGTTAGCAGCTGAAACGAAGAAACTCACATACAAAAAAAATTCGTTTATCCTAATTACTTAGTAACTTGAACCGTGATCGTTTTTATAATTTCCCATTTAAAATCGATTGTAAATTTGCACTGTGTTTCGCCTTATAAATGCACTTGCGCGAAACAATGTATTGAAATTGTTTTAAGTACCTGTACTATAAAAGTAACAAGTAAATTCTTATTAACGCAAGGTTTGCATAACTTAAATCGAAATTCCTTAAAAGTCAGTCAGAATAAATCGTATGCAAATGCATTCGGCGAAAATAATAAATTATGAAACGTTAGAAAGTTTATTAGCTGAAACGAGTTTAAACCGCGAAAAAAAGTCGAGAGCAGCGATATCTAAAAATAGCCTTATCCCGGCAATTAAAGAGCGAATTCGACGGTGGCCCGAGTCGCGGGTGCGCCCACGCGGATTGGTGGTCGTTAACGCATGACTCGGTCGATGGAACGTGCTCGGCACGAGCGCATACGTCTGGCTGGAAGCGACTTCCGCGCACTTTTACCGGAACGGCGCGCGCCTGCGCCTTCGATATAAGTACGCGCCACTTCCTGATCGCGCGTCTCCTTTTTTTCAGCGCGATCCGGTTCCTCGACAATTATCATCGGCGACTCCCTCTCGCAGTGGAAACTGCCTCGTTGCACAACCGCCTTGCACTCGATAAAACTTTGATTAACGTCCTGTCGCCCGGGTCTCGAGACTAGTTTGGCTTTTACGCTCTTTTTTTAATTATCGATATATTTTCGGTATGTTAATAAGTGGATAATTTATTACATGGATTACGTAAATTAAGTAATAGACCAATTTTATATGCGCTTTCTTATACACGTTCTGTATATGCATATAATTGATGAATGATTATTTAACGGCTAGTAATTAAAATTATGATCTATTTATGACGGAATTTGTAAACTTACATCAGTTGCACAATATTTTTAATAACGAATTTGTTATGACAGTGATCTTCAGTGAAAAACGCGATTAAAATCTATTTAATTAATTTCAATGATCATTCTCAATAAGTCAATATTGACAATAATAATTGGAGCACTTTAAGGTAGCATACGTAAGATATCACTAGAAAGAAGTCACTAATAGATAAGGATAAAGAAACTCATAAATGGATCATAATTTGACTAGGTAAATTCTGTACTGAATGAAGCGTAAAGATTCCCGGACAGTCCTGATTATTATGTCGTCGAGTACGAGAGGAGCGTGGGATTCACGCTTGGCGCAGTCACTGCATAAGATCACAAGGAAGCACGTGTCACACGCGGCGGCGATTCGCACTCTACGTACCGTCACGACTGGGCGCATCCTAGCTTCCTTCTCGTTCGTAAGTGGTGAAAAGCTCGGCAACCCCTGGGAGGAATTCGTCGCGTCCTCCTCTGCTCCGTATGGGCTCTCTCGGTCGCGTGTGGCGGCTGCGCACGTGTGCTGATCTCCCGAGTGCGTGTGAGTGGGCAGCAGCTTTTAGCTAGAGTACCGGCGTCGCCGCGAACTGGGGCCCTCATATACCTTAGCGGGGCTCGGCCCCCGTTCCCCCGGCGCCTGCCCCCCCTTGGCCACGTTGCATCCCCTACACGCGCCCGCCTGGGACCCGGCAGGACTTTCACTGTCTATGCGCTCGGCGCTCTCTCGCCCCCTCTCTCCTCCGAGTTCTCCGCCGGGCCGGGCCGCGGCGCGCGAAGGCCCAGCCGCATTCGTCCGCACTCTACCCTAAGCCTCAAGGCCCGTACTTTTTCCACCATTTTTTACGCGCTCTTGTTGAATAGCGAATTTATGTTTTTTAAGGGATATCTTCGAAAGGTAGAAGACGAGCTGGGAATGGAAACGTTGTCAAAGTGACTGGACTTTAGAGAAAATGAACGGATTTAGTAGTCGAAGAATTTGCAAAATGATTTTATTTTATTTTTTTTTTTTTTTTTTTTTTTTTTTTGCTACTTTTATATCTTATCGAATTAACATAAATTTATAAAGTTGTCCTGCGCCAATTACATTGCTGTTAAACTTTTATAAAATACAAAAAATGTCGCACAACTTGTTTGTTCATTGACTGGTTTACCCGAATTCAAAGTAGTTTTAATCAGATCGAAATGTTACATAAGCTACAAGTAAGGGATTCTTTTAATACTAAATTAAGATTAGCGATTCAATTTTATAAAAGTTTAAATAAAATGTTTCTAAAATATTGTATAATCGCCATTTTATTTATTCATTTACTTTAAATTAAATCACGATTATTTATTCAAATCTTTTATAAGTAATAAATGAATTTGATTTTCTATTGCACAATTTCAAAATAATGTTGTATCTAATTATAGAAATTAATCAATTGTTAAAAAACACAATAGATCTTTTATTTAAACCTTGAGAAAACGGATAGAATTTTATCTTTCTGTATTATAATCGTTGAAGAATTGCGAAAATTAAAAAACAGTAAATCTTATTTGCATTTGAAAAAAATTGAAACCAGGGGCACTGCGTTTAGAAAGTAGAAAAGACGATGGAGAAGAAACTTTAAAGTGAAACATTAGAAGATTATAATATATGTTTCTTATGACGATTATGAAATTATCAGGTTACTATTGCAATATGAATACGAATATTTCCATACTACAGGTACGAACTGCCTTTTATAAACAGACATCTTTCTATACAGCTATCTAGAGAAAATATGACAGTCAAAATTGTCGTATAGCAACTATTATGAGATTATTATAATACTATAACAAGGCATGCTTTCGGCCTCTTTTCTCTAGTATGTTATATAATCCACTTTTGAAAATTTTACGAGGAATAAATTTGTCTGTTTTCTTAAAAACATAATAATGCAATCATCTTTAATAAACACTCCATAATAATAAGTATACCGGGCATAAATAATAAATAGAGTCAAATGGTGATCATGGAACAGAATAAAAATTATTCAAATTCATATGCTGAACCAGCAGAAATTGCAAAACTCTAAACCATTCCAAAAATCTAATTAGATGTGCGTTGGTACTAGAAGCAAAGGAACTAGTTTGCAAGTAAACAGTGGAAATTCAGCGGCTAGTCCTACAAAAAAAGTAGCCGATTTCCTAGTGAAAAGTCGACTTACATTCACAAGTATAACACCTTTAATTGCGCGGTGCGAGCCACGAGATAAAATGTTAACGGTCACTCGTACAGCGCCGGCCGTTGACTCGATTTAGCAAGTCAAATATTACTGACAACTGTTGGTCTCACAAGTAAGATGAATTGGACTTCGGAATTAAGGCTATCCGACTGGTACGGAATAAAAAAGTAGGTATGGCCAAACGATTGCGAAACGATTTCACACTTCTGCGGAAGTCTCAGGAATGTGCGTTATTTACCAATTTACAAGTATCACTGTCTAAGAGAAAATTACCATTAAAAGTAATCATTATTGAGATTAACTCAACAAGATTCCTGTGGTATAAATTGTTTTACCTTCACGCCGATAATCTGATCTTTATTAGCGTTATTATTACGCGAGGAGCATATCAATTCAATGACTTACTATAAAAATGGAGTCAGTTACCATATCAAATAACTTAATTAATGTAAATTAGCATTATCCATTTGTCTACGTGAAATCCTTTTGATTTAACGTAAGTCACAATATGGTATTATGAACTATTTTTGAAAAAAGTACTTCTCAGAAAAACTGAATTTCCTTAATATAAAGAATTTGAAAAATTAAGATTTCTAGTGTTTTGAAAGAACATAATTCTATACTAACCGAAAAATATTGCCAAACATATTGCAAGCGTTAAATTTTGGTAAAAATGATTAATAAAAATTCCCAAGTCAAAATACCTTAGTAACTGCCATTTACTTGATTACTTAAAATATTTTGTAACAAAAAACGAAATTAAAACATTCTTCATACTTTCCATTAGATTTGTGTTCTTTCGTCGGGGCTTCCCCGCACTCTCCCTCGGCGAATAAGCATTCACCTTCACATGTTGCGCGCTCATTACGCTAAACGGGATAGCCGGTCGCCAAACCCCGCTCTCACATTGACTGGGTCATTATAGGCGCGGGCAGCTGACTTCCGAGCATGTAAGAATCGTTACGCGCTCGTGAATAACCTTTATATAATTATCTACCGTTCTAACGTTAAAACTGGTCCATTCTCACTTTCCGTTTCAATACTCCGACGATGCGGTAAGTAACTCTGCGCTGTTGTTTTGTTTTTTTTTTCGACTAATTTGTCGGGATAGCGTGCGGCTTGGTTTCGTCGCGTTTTTTTCATTAATGAGCCAGATTCTCCGGTACCCGAGGCGAGACTTGGCAGCGCAGGTGGTCGATGATTCGATGCTTTTCTGTCGGACTAATGCCTTTAGATTTACTGATAGGGTGATTTGTATTAAATTATATTAAATTCTATTTTTCGATTTGCGTAATTACGCGAATTATGTAACTAAAATTTTGAATCAGTTTCTTATTTTTAAACCGTAATCGGCAAGGGCATTTAAATAATGTCCACGTTTATTATTGGACACTGTTTAAACAAATTCAACTTCCTTATAAATTCGAAATTCTCAAGCTACTCTCATTGAAAATAGAACGTAAATTTGTTTAATAATCCTACTGAAGTGACAGATTGAAATACCTTATACGGTATCAGTTCGTACATCGTCATAAAAAAGCAGATAAAAAAGAATTCTCATTAATTTTTTCAATCGAAAGTTTCGTCGGCTTGACTGCTTCGGGCGAACGTCAGTTCAGTGGCTGCGAATGAAGAATAATTTATCCTTCGGCAAGCTGCTGATTTATTCCCCTAATTCAGCTAATTAACAAGGTATGAATGGCGTAAAAGAGAGGGCTCCTTTAAACCTATAACGATAACATCGATCAATCCTCAATTTTCTCCTCGGACCTGACGAATGTCGCGTTTAAAACGCGCTGGCCCTGTCACGTTCCTTTAGCGATTGCGCGCCTATCAAAAGCGGCTCTCGCGCTCGTTTCACGGTCCGTACTCAACGTCGGGAATGAATACGGAAATGCGGCCTCAGCCTCTCAATAGATAAACTCCTCGGTCGCGAGTCGAACGTGCAGCCGCGCGCGGAGGCTCGGTGCACCAGGATGACGTAAGCCCGGAGTCGTGAACGGGATATGAACTCCGGCTAACTGGGAAATTATTAATTACATTATACGTTTCGTTGACGCTAGCTTAATGTAGATGAGCCTGCTTCTTGCCTGATTCTTGCTCCTTAAGTGAGGTAATTTTTCTCCTCTTTAATGGGATACTTGACTTCATTAGTATTTCTGAATAATAAAGTAATTTGATCATACAGATAAGAGTTTTCTTTTTTTGGTACTTTTAAATCGATTATAAACTGCAAATATCAATCGTAATTGAATTTCAGAAATAAATTAACTGCGAGATTAACTCATTAAGTAAACTTAATTCTTTTTTTACAATGAATAAAATTTTGACTGATAAGATAAATTATCAATACAAGTATACCTGTTCCTATAAAGTGAAGTTTCACTAAATTAAGTAAATTCGCTTTAATTTAATTCAGCGAATATGAAATAATTTTTTAAAATCGTAAGTATTATATAAAACAATACGAATTTGCACATATAGGAAAATAGATCTAAAGCTATCGAGGAAACGGAAGTAGACATGCATGCATAGGTAAATGCAATCGTCAACGGGTAAGAACTTTCAAGGCTGTAAAGTTTAACGTAATATGTCGATGGCCGCTAGGAACTGGCTTATGCACCTAGGATAAGCGCGCTTTTGTGCAATAAATCGATACTAGCTCGGATAAAGTGCTTTATGTAATAAATGGAATCGTCGCATTGCTTCAGTTTTTGATTGCATATATACCGTGCACTCAGTTCAACTCGTCTGAAAAATGAAATTATCAATTTTTTTTAACGACTAGAACGCTCGAAAGTTTGAGCTCCTAATTTCGTCGTATTTTTAGAATGTAAAACATGCTCGCGTTTAAACTATTTTTCAGCTCGTTTATTCATTATTTTGCAAATCAAGTAGAACTTGTTTGTTGCGTTCGAAATTCTCGTGCAAGCGGTGAACCTTCAAATGAAAAGTGCAAAATTCGCCCGTTCAAAAGGGAAACGAATAGCTGCAGGCCTTGGAGGAGATGGGATTGTCATGGGATGCTTTACTGAAGAAGCATAAAAAACAGAAAATAAAGGGAGACAAGGACATTGGGAGAACTGAGAAGAATCAGCCATCGCTGAAGTTACTTTCTCCTCGAATTTTTAAAGATAACTTATTATGGATAATGGAAAAGATTCAATTACTTCGAAATTTATATTTAAATTGCGGTATGAAAAATAAAGTTACTTTTTAAGAGATTGAAATTCACCCGTCGCAGTTATTCAATTTTAAGGTCGGATGCATGTAGGTTAATGTGTCACTAAGTACTTATTTTGAGACGAATTTGCAACATCTTTTATAATTCTCTTTTTTCAACACAATTACAATTTCGAAGTGCTAATAATTTCATCCGAGTCATTTTGTTCAACAATAAGTATTTGTGCGCTTGTAATAAAGTATTTTTATCAGCGAAAGGACTGCAAATTAAAAATCGATATTAGCTATTCGAAAAAATGTATGAAATAGTTTGAAATAAAAAAATGGCTATCGGCAGTGTCTCGAGCCGATCACAATCGATCTACATTATTGTCGGCAACGCAAACCCCGACGTCGAAGCCGCGATCTATACCCTGGCATTATAATAACCTCACGCCCTCGGTCTACGCATAAAGATCGGCCGCATGTAAATACCGGCTGAATAATGCATCGTATCCGGAGGTGAGCGCAACCCAGAAGCCCGGGAATATGGCGTGCTCCTAAGACGAAAGTATCGCGCGGGTGGCCTTGCGCGTTATTTCATCGAGAAAATGGTGAAAGTCGATCAGCGGGTGCGACATTATGTCACTGCGTGGATTTCGGGCCGCGCGAGGCACGCCCGCGTCCGCGTGTCTCTCCTTTATAAAATCCTTCATCGACCTTGCGAAATTCGGTCAGCGCTCCGGTTTCTAGCGGCTCGCGACGCCCAATCTCCTCCGGCTGCAGCGGCAGCTCGCCTCTTGTTACAAAATAATCATTTTTCTGACCGACCGCGAGCCCCGGCGCGTATTCACTTACGCTCGGTGCTGACCGTCGAGCTCCGACTGGCTTTAAATTTTATTTTCTGCGAAATTGCCCTTTAGATCGATGGTAATTCGCCGTTCGCAGGTTAATGAATGTGAGCTTAATTAATTGCTGCATTTTTATGCTTCTTTAATTTCGCGCGATTTTCGAAATTATTTTATTAAGGGCATGGCCTACATCAAGAGATGCAATAAAGATTCAAGGCTTTGAAGATGCAATTACGTTTCAGACACGCGAGAGTACAAATTATTACTTATTGATACCGCTTAATATTGCTTAATTTTTATTTACAAAAAGGCTGCTTTATTGCACTATTCGCACTTATAAAAGTTACCCTGTTTTTAAGAAATATTACACATTATCTAAAGTTTTAAAAGCCACAATCGGCAAATACGTTACGGTTACATAAGAAGACACTTGAGGCGTAAAGCTTGCAGTGGCAAGGTAATAAATAAATTTAGTTCCACATGAAATATTTACGTGCTCCTTGCAGCGGAGGTAAAAAGTGTACCGTGTACAGGGGATAATGCACATTTGCCGTCCTATCCGCTTTCATCGGCAAACTTTTCCGAAGCGCATAGCTGGGCGATGCTCTACTCCTTTGCGCCAAATGCATCTAATGGACTGTGCGGCCAGATCGGAGGGGCGATTGCTCGCGCCGGGGATCGCGTTACAAAGGAAATTCGCGTGCATTCCAGCGAGTGTCGACATTTCACCGGAAATCGCTTTTTACTTTCCTATTGGAACTTTGTATCGGGTTGGCGAGCACGCCGCGGGGATCTCCGGGAGAACCGCGCGCGCGCTAAAAGCGGCCTAAACGAATTTCGCAGGATCTGTGGAGCGAGCGTTTGTCGCGGCGGCGAGCGCATTGTTCGAGACCGGCAGGTATGCAAGGTCTCCGTCTTTCTCTGGGCGCGCGTGCGAAACGCGAAATGACCACGCGAGAAAAAGTTCCTGCCTTTCACGCGTCGCGCCAGATCGGCTACGCCCGTACGAGTAAAGGTCTCCCGAGAAACGTTGATTCGACGTAAAATTACCGCTAATATTCACAGCTATTTTTAATAGAATGAGTTTTTCAAACATTTTCATTTTCCTTTTTTATTCTTTTCATTGCGTAATTTTATACTCAATGAAGGTGTAAAATTCGGATTGTAAGAGGAAAAATAATTATTTGACGATAAACTTCATGCTTTTGCTCATAAACAACACTCGTAAAAGAAGTACAGTATTTCTGGGTATCAATCTTCTTTGGAATTACTAAACATTAATTTGATTAAAAAAATTCTATTTTTTGGTAATTTTTTTTAACTATGAGAACTCCATGGTAACAGCGAATTCCACGCTGTATAATTTCGACGAATTCCTTTACCCGGAGGCTATACGTACTGCCCTTGTCAGATTATTTCATTGTAGAATCTTATTCATCCTGAAAGTAAACTTTTTGCAATAATTTCATGCCCATTGAGTGCAGGTTAAAAATAATTTTACGATCAAATGTAGACAAACAACCAGAAAGTAAATGGAAACTACGACGTATGTACACAATAATATATTAAATTGGAACGTGTCGTGTGGTATTAGTTCATTTGAAGCAGCTCCTGTGCATAATTTAGCTGCAACTGTCAGGTCTCCGTCTTCGTGGGCGTCAGCTACTACTTGCACGTATATAGGCGTTACATCTGCTCCCTTTTAATGAAAACGTGGCGTTACTTCCATGTAATCGGCGTTACGCCACTTTCTACTTTTTATGCGGCTACTTATGTATACCGTGGGGCGTGACGCCATCTTTCAAACTTACTATGGTTGAACCAATGAAGAATAGAAAAGACTCGTCGTTGCTTTCTTTTTATTTCAGAATCGACAGAATTTCCGAGATGTCTGGCACGTTTCAGCAAACTTTTATAAAGGATTATGTAAATGAGAGCTTTGGTAATAAAAAAATGTGCATTGAATAGACGCACAAAGGAATGCGTCATTTACACGCCTGCCGGAAGAGTTTTCTTCACCTCATCTAACAGCCAATTTTCAGCATATTTATATTGTTGCCAAATAAACAATGGAAATTGATGTTTTACTAAATACTCTCAATGTAAGCGTAATAATTTATGTATTTATGAGTACAGTATAATCAATTGGATTTCAAAAAAATTTAGATAAACATTTATTACATTCCATGAATAATTCCAATAAAAAAATTCATCGAAATTGGTAACTCATGTATTATTGCACTAGAGAATCTGTGATCAATCTACTCATCCCTGCTGAAATTCACAAAAACAATTAATAATATACCACATCTGATGCAAACTCGTTAAAAATCTTTATGGAAATCCATTTTCTAGCGTATGTCGTTCGCATCACAGCACTGCTGCAGGGCATATCAATACCGCAACAGCGACTTCCGCTCGTAATACTTTTCGTATCAACAAGAATTGCATCCAAATTCTCGCTTACCCAGCCACGCGCAAGAGGAATTGACCAAACTCGAAAGAAAAAACACTGTTTTCACTTTGTTTCTTTTAATTTCTTCGGGTGCTCGACTTGGCGCCTCTGAATGATAAGAGGATGAAAGTGTCGTTTGTCAAGAGGGCGATAGATCGCGTACGCTCCCCGCGGGAAACGTGCGCGCTCCTTGTCCTGCTCGCCCACTACACGCTCACCACGCCTCTTGCGAGAATGCCCAATTGCCTGCATTACCGTGAGCACGTATTAGCATGCAGCGAGGTACCATCGAAGTACCTGGGAATAATTCGAGACGAAGAATTCGCGTGGGGTGGTCTCGAATGAGTTCTACGAAATCACTTTTCATTTCATTCATTTATTTTTCAAAGTAACATACAAGTTAGCTGGAACAATTGTACAAAGATTTGTGGATTATTGCAAAAGGCTTTTTTCGACAGCGATTAGTGATGGTCATTGTCGGATGACGTTTCTTTTCTTTTGCCCACGCGTCTGTTGAACGTGATCAGTAGCTAGTAAGCGATGCAACACTGTACATGAAGGAGTGTTTTTTAATTAGAATGACTATGTAGGGATGTATGCAAATCTATTTATTATTCATTTAGGTAATTATACATTGGAGATGCAGATGGCAACAAGGAAGGAAATAGTTAAG
Source organism: Eurytoma californica (assembly GCA_035586675.1). Taxonomy (NCBI): domain Eukaryota; kingdom Metazoa; phylum Arthropoda; class Insecta; order Hymenoptera; family Eurytomidae; genus Eurytoma; species Eurytoma californica. The sequence continues at coordinate 11,143,473 of JAXIUT010000021.1, read as the reverse complement.
ATTCTTGCGTTGCATTGCTCGTCAGAGAAATCGACAGGAAATGCGATATTCTCACCTTTTTATAAATACTTGTTGCTTTTTTGTACTATTATGTCTGGATAGTTTCCTTTCCTTCTATCTTTTATTTTTTCACACCAATGCAAGATCAAAGTAAGTATACTCTTACAAAGATTACTATGTATTACATTCTTAATATTTTGCGATTGAATAATATGGAAGTTCATTATATAAATCAATTTAAATAGTGTCAATCATTGGAACTGACATTAATTATAGGGTATCACCGAATCGAATGTTACGTATGAAATCAGATAATCAAAATAGTTTGATCACATTAGCATTACTCTTTTAATTAACAGAAAGCTCATTATTAAAGTCACATCAGCATATTGTATAAATATTCTGCAATAAAATTGCATAATAAATTTTTATTCTTTGATAAAAAAAATTGCCAAAAAAATAAAACAAGTCATATTCAGAAATCACTATAGGTAAAAAAATGAAATTCGATCTTTCATATCGTACAAATATGTAAGGGGTTTGCCATATATTAAGTGTAAGCTCAGAGAAAGTAGTTATGTAAAATGAATTGTATAAATAAGATTGTAAGATAAAGTGGTGATACCATATGATTTGAAAATAGATTACTGAGGATTGACAAATTTTGGCCTAGGTGCTACTTTAGTCAGATTGTCAGTACTGTTAGATCTTTATTTTTATCTATAATATATTAGGAGATAGGTCACAGATAACTTTCTAATCATTAATTGTACAAACTATTACATCTCTTTGTTCAAGATTTGAACAATAATTTAATCTACTTCATGGATTAAATGAATGCGAGCGGTAATAGATAAAATAAGTAAATGCTCATACAGTTGACAGGATTTACTATATCTTAAATTATTATCATAGTAAAAAAATTATAAATTGGATCGAAAAAATTTAAACATTAAAGTATAGAGAATGGCAAAATTCAAATGAGTCATCACAAGAAAATTCAACAATTCCGGGATCTTTGTATGCTTCTCTACTTTGTCGACACGTATGCAATTCGCACTCCATTGTGAAAGGTGCAACGGCAGTAAGCAATGGTCCATGACCAGAGTCCACAAAGGAGTATTATGAGTGATAAACCTGTTCGGACATACGTCCATGTGAGCACTACCGGAGCAAAAGAGAAAGATTGGATAGCGACCTCCAGTCTCATTTTTCGCAGTCCTTCTGAATGGCATTGTACTGAAAATATTTATGGGCGCGTAAGATTCGGCTCGATAGTCGAGTAGTTCTCTGACTTTTCGTTACCTTCCTTGCAGTTTGGCTCGCGGTTGCCAGCAGGCCCTATCTAGATAGAGCATGTTTTTCACTTACCGATGCACGGTAAATGAAAGTAGCTGAATCAAGTAATTCATAACTAAAATATTGCAGCTGTTTAACAGCCAATATTTTATCGTTTAACAGAGCTTAACTTATTTATTTGCAGTGTAAATCAAATCTATAACTAGTCCTTTTAATTTAGATGCGCTGCTCATAGAACTACAAATGAAAGTGAAAAATCTAAAATATTTCTATTATTCATCAAAACAAAGAGGTATCGAAACGGACAAAAAATATAAAAAGTATATTGCGCCAAAACAAAGAGCTACCGAAGCTATACAACTTTGAATCTGCTTTTTTCTCTCTTCGTCAATTCCACTTCTGCGCAGTAATCAGATAGCAACAATCTGGCAAAGACAATAAGTACTAAAATTCTATCTCTCCCGAAGCTCGCAGATTCCAATAGCCTCCGCGATCAAACGAATAATGGCCAATAGCCCGGCGGAGGTTGCATAAGAGCGCGGATTACTCATCAGCCCTCGAGGCTAAAAAAGGCCGTAAAGGCACTTCCGTAAAGGGGCAAGAATCGCAAGACAATGAGGACTGATCCCGATATACTCGGGGCACGCGAGGCGGACACGCAGGATAGCCGACGGAGTGCGCCTGCGAAATTCCAGGGTGTGGTCGGTCCGACGGCCTGGCGCCGATCTCCTTGGACCTTCTCTTTGTCGAGCGCCTTTATAAAGCGCGCTGGCTCCACTTGCCGCGTCGGCGAGCAGGATGTCTTTGAAGGTAGCCCGAGGCAAGGTCGCGGAACCGCCCGCGCCGGATTCTTTTTTCCCCCCTCGTCTCGCGGGCTTTTACGCCCGTCCGCTTAGCGCGCCTCTTTCCCTTTCTTTTCCTTTTGTGCGCCGCGCGAAATCCGCTTTTCTATATGTATCGCTTCTAGTTTGCCTACGTAACTGACGCGAACGAGGAGGTGCGTGCCTACAGTGGCTTTGAAATTTTAATGGAGTCGTTATACTCTTGCATGCTAATGCATATTTCACTGCCTTATCGCCGTTAACTATCGCTAATCAATTGTTACCTGTATTCTAATAATAATTGCATCATGAATAACTGTTTTCATTTTATTACGTCTTGTAAATAAGCAATATTTAATTTCGACGCTGAAAACATCATTTTCTGAGATGTACTAATGTATCGAATTCTTGAATTACTCGTACCAGCTTCTTTTAATAGCGCGATTCTACGATATAAAATCTTCGATTAACTTGAAAAATTCAAGTTTTTAAAGCATCATCCGCGGAACGATTAACATACTTTCCTGTCGCTGAAAAATACGTTGCAAAATGTAATCAGAAAATAAAAGTGAACCAGAATTTTTTCAACAGCTCCCTCATCTGCATAATCAGTTGCGAAGGTTGGGTACACGCTTTGATCAGTTACATTAGACTCGGCATTGCATTCTAGAGGAGAAGTTCGTTTTTATTAGGATCTCATTTCGTGATCGGTGAGGTAGGTGTAATACAGACTTTGAGAGGTATATGTATAAAAGAGATTTTTCTCGTTACGGAGCCTCTCGCCGTGAACTTTAGAGTCGCGGGGCTCCTCCGTGCTCCGGGATCTTGTGCGAATCCATCGCTGGCGATGAAAGGGCGACTCGACGCAAAAGGTGAAACGTACAGATCGATTAGAAAATCTTTCGTTTCACTGCCCGTTCACAGCGGAATTCTGCTTATTGCAGTTTGGCGTTGACAATTTTTTTTAGCGGACTTCTTTTTCTCACTATGTAGTGATATTAAAATAAAAAAAGTTATGGAATAAATTTATTTAACCCTTGCTAAATTTACGGTCCCTAATTATAACTGAACTCGAATAATTCGCAATACAAATGATAAACATTCTACTTGCCCTTACATAATTACTATACCCTATTACGTGTTCTCAATTTTCTTTCGTTACAAATAATTATTGAGAAAAAGAACAGTCAACGTAGAAAAAAAGTTTGAATTATTTGCTCCCTCTACGACAAAATAGCGTGACAAATGTCCGATTGACGTTGTCGATAAATTTGCATCAGACGAGTGCGAAAATATAAATAAGTGAGCGAAGTCTATGTACAAGAAGTCTTGCCGAGGGGCTGAGAGGTCGCGAAATAAAAAGGGGATTAGCGCGAAGCGGGATGCGGTCGACTATTGCCCTTTCATCGCCTGTACTTCACGCTGTACGAGGCATAGTTGGGATCGGCCTCAGCCCCGTAGTACTGCTGCGGCGCTGGAGCCGCTCTGTAAGGTGCTGGGGCTGGCTGCTGCTGACGCTGGTACTGGGTCCTGTATGTAGGCTGGTACTCCTGCTGGTACTGAGGTTGAGGGGCAGCGGCTTGAGGCCTGCGATAAGCTGACGCTACGGATTTTCTGAAAATTAAAAAATTCGAATTTTTATATTTCTTTAAACAGAGAGTGATAAATGAAATTCTAAAATATTTATACTTTATCTGTGATAAGATTCTTATAAACAACTATGAAAATTATTTATTATTTTAGATTAAACGTTGAGCAAAAGTGTAATTACACGTTCTCTTGGATTAACCCTATAATTTATTATAAATCAGAAGGTTAAAATATGATTCGATTGGCGAATCTAACAGAAATACTTTTAAAGAAAATAAATTGCAAGGCTTCTTTAGCCAAACAAATTTACTTATCTACCGCGGCAAATAAATCTGAGAACGCGAGAGATAGTATCGAGTATCGCGGCTAATCGTGGATTCCCACGGAGCGTCGAGGTGCATTCTCTGACGTTAGGTTTGTTAGAGTATCGCTTCTACCGAATCACAAAGTACAGTCTCACGGAGAAGTTCAAATTGACGAGAAATTTTATTTTGAGTAATGGGTTCGCATACATTATTTATGATTTATTTCCAAGCTCCTTATGTATCTCAGACGTGCATTTATCGGTTTCTGCAGGTTTACTGCACTTTTAGTACGAACAGAAAAGGAACGGTACTTTAATGCTCTTTCAAAAAATGTTTTCAGTTCTATAAGGGCATCTGCGTTACTTAACCTTCATGTTGATCTATGTTTATGTTTTACTGATCTAGTTTTATTACAGAAAAAAATATTAGTCTTTGGCAATTACCGTGACCGTTAACAGTGCTTCGGTCTTTAATAATAGACGAATTTTAAAAAAAAGACGCTTAAGGGATTGCAAAACGAACGTGAACCCATAAATAACGTCAATAGTTTTTGCCTGATAATAGTAGGCCTAGAATAGCAATGACCTCTAAGTTTGCGCAAGGTATGCAACTAGATGTTTTCTTACGTTCGATCCGAACGTAATCTTGTTGATTTATAAACAATCAATTGTTACCCCAAACTAATTGTGAATCCTATAAATTGTTATACTTGAAAAGTTTTGAAAAAAAGTTGACTAATGAATTAAGAAAGTAGTTATTGCAACATAGCAATCCTTATAAATAGCACTGGAAACAATAAGAAATTAATTAAATGGAGAAAAAAAATGTATAATTGATAGATCAATCCAATAGTACACAATGAGAAAATGGATTCTCGAATCCACACGATTCCGATCGTAATGGCTGAAATAATGAAATAGTGAAAAAAAATCGTAATGAATTCTTACGTCGGCACAGCGTTGTAAGTGATAGGGCGTTGCTGCAACTGATGGTTTTGAATGGGGAACCTCTTGGGCACCGGATCGTATCTCTCGCCGTTGGTGTATCTCGGATCGGTGTAATAGATGGACGGATCCTCTCTGTACTGTCCGTCATCCTCGGGCTCGTTTTTGCCGTCTCCAATTCGATTATCGTTCACCGTCGGTGGCGGCACGTTGATGCCAGTGCCGGTGGGTTCGAAGCCGCGACGCGTCGCTCCGTACTCGATTTCTCTCGCGTTACCGGTGTCGTCGACGAAGCCGTACTTGCCGTAAACCTCGCCGGTCGGGTACTTTGACTCGATCTTGTAGCTTCCGTCGGCCGCTTCATAGCCGTAGCTGTAGCTGCCGTCCTCGTTGTGCCTGTGGTGTAGAGTGTAAACGACTTAGTCATTTGATATCGAAGGGAAGGGTATTTCGAAAAAAAGTGAAAAATTCTGAAGGATTAGCTAACTGTGTTATTGATTTAATTATAAGCGAAAATTATAAAATTGCCTGTTACAAAAGTTGAATTATATCTTATCTAAGAATACAGGGATTTCATTACATAATTCGGTCGATTTCATTTTTTTAAGTAATAGAACAAGCTACTTATCGCGTCTCTCGTCAATGGCTAATAATAATCAAAGATAAAAGAAAATTCGAGGAGAAAGAATTGAAATAAATAATTCATTGGAGTGCGCATATCCTATTAAATATTTAAAGACTTGCGCAACGAGCATCCCATAAAATGCCGGTAAGACAATAAAAAAAAAGTTTTTACCGGCGACAAATACGTCGAATGTTCCGAGTAAGACTCGTAACGCGGCCTATTGTTCCGGCGTGCAACAATGGGCAAAATTATCCTAACGGCGTAATTGCAATTGGGCGGTATTACGTGTCCAGCTCTCACCTGTTTATCTGTTTCAAAATCGGCACCGGCGTGGTCGTTGGCGCGTACTGGGCCAGCGTAACGCCGACGCACAGCGAGGCTATCAGCACCTGGAACACGACGAACGAAAATTACCGAGCGATTTAGAGATCTGCCCCTCGGTCCGGTCGGTCCGGTGGGCGATCGCCCCTTGCGGTCGCACCGTCATGTGTGGCGCATCCGCGCGCGATCCGCATTGTCGCAGGGACTATAGAAAGTCATTACACGGCAGGTGCTTACGCGGCTGCCGTTATTAATCTCTTATCCGCCGCATTGGGAATTTGTTGTCCATACCATGCCTTTCTGCGCGATGTCGGTTGTTTATCGATTGACTGATTAAATTTCGGAATAATGCTTTGTTGAAATAAACAAATTAACGGCAGTTTATAATTTGACCGAAATGTTAGAATTTATGTAACTTATAAATGTGAAGAACTTACATTTCATTTAAACAGATATTTTTATTTACATTTAATTAGTTAAAAAGCTTTGACACATTTCTAAATGTCATCGACTTTTTTAATAAAAATGTAAAACGATGAGATTCGAATTCATAAATAATTACAAAATA